>JBBCBC010000016.1:28391723-28991723 GCA_037126765.1 Stenogyne calaminthoides
AGATTAAATCTAGAAGATAAATCGATGAATCCGCTGAGATTTAACTGAGAGTTAAAAATAATCTCAGGGTTTATATTTAAAGATATTTGATCATACATATTTGAGTAAATAGCAAAGAATTATGGTGACAAATGATGTTTCACGCTAATCGAGACAACCCTTCGCTCTCTACCTAAATTTCAAACCAATAGAATTCTTCCAAACATTCCGCTCAAAGTTCGGGCCTTTTGTTATTGATTTCAAATGATTAACGATTTAAATAAATGCTTGAGTAAGTAAAATGCGTGTAAAATATTATTTTAGGATTAATTAAATATTTAAACCTTCTTTGAATAATCGACCGTGACAAAAATCGCCACGAGTCTCAATTATAACTCGGTAGAGATTTTTGTCCGGAAGTTATTCCTTCCTCGAATAACTTCATGTATCTGGCGACTTCTCCTTTGATGAATTTTACTCATCCGATCCAACATCCCCATTCTATTGACAATTCCAGAACTCGACTACCTAAAGGCTTAGTAAGAATATCGCTTTTATAAATTATGAATTTTCTCCATCCTTATATCCTTCTTTTCAACACGCCTCTAATGAAGTGATGTCCGATATCAACATGTATGCAAAATACGGTGTAATAATGCGAATTTTGTTTAATAGCAATTGCACTATTATTGTAAAAAAATATGGGTACTTCATTGGCTATTATCTTATAATCCCTCAACTGCTACCTTAGCCAAAGAATTCCAGCACATCGACTTTCCTCGCGAACTATGTATTTCGTCAAGAAGTATTGGTTGCAATCAAGTTTATTTCTTAGAAAACCAGATATCACTGTTTCAAGAAATTGACAACTTCCTGAAGTGGACTTCATGTCATTCTACAACCACCATAATCAAAGATCTAATAACGAGTTAATTCTAGGTTTTCATCACCGGATATTATAATCCCCTATTCAATGTGCCCATAAGATATTTGAAGGATCTTTTTGGCGTTCCACGTGTGATCAATTTCTAGGATTAGCTTCGTATCTTGCACATATCCCAACATCAAAGGTAATATAAGGCCTACTTGCTATGAGGTATAGCAATGATCCAATGATCCTCTATAATCAAAAGATGGTTAATCGATTTGCCCTTAATCGAGGATCCATCCTATAGTCGAGATTCATAACGAATCAAAACTACCATACTTAGCAATCGGATCTCGGTGTATTTTGGCCTCGATTGATGAATATTCCTTCCTTAGATTGCTCGACTTGAAGTCCTAGAAAGAAATTCATCTCCCCCATTATTGACATCTCAAAACTTTCCTTTCATCGGAGTAGAAAACTTCTCACATCCGATGATTGGTGAGATCTAAATATGATGCCATCCACATAAATCTTAACTTAAGAAGATATATTTCCCATCTTCTATCCCTAACAAGGTTCTATCAACCTGCACCTTTGGTAAAACCATGATCAAGAAGAAACCGAGAAAGGGTATCATACCATGCCTCGGAGGTTGTTCCACATAAACCTCTTTCTTTAAGCACACCATTAGGAAATGCACTCTTCACATCCATTCGTAGACTATGAATTTCGTGTGAGTAAAGATATGCAAGAAACAACTGATGGCTTTTAGTCTTGCTTGTTTGCAAAGTTTTCATCATAATACAAGCCTTCTTATTGGGAATAACCTTAAGAACTACCGTTTCCTTGTTTTCTTACAATGATGTTGTTCTCATCTCTCTTGTTCTTGAACACCCATTTAGTTCTAATCACATTGGCCTCTTGGAGTCTACTACTAACTCCCAAACTTCATTCCTTGTAAACTGATTCAGCTCCTCTTGCAGAGCAGTAATCCAGAATGAATCTTGAAGAGCTTTTTCAATCTCAGTAGGCTCTTTCTCAGATAGGAAACAGTAGAACAATGCACTTTCACCATGTAACCTTCTTTGTTTTTAACACTTTCCCGATAGATCACCCACAACTGGGACTTGAGGGATGACTATCTAACCATATTCTCCTAGATGCTCCCCCTTAAGTAGTGTCCTCAATATCAGAAATCATAGGTTTAGGTAATTCATTGAACTCAGGGAACAACAGAAAAGGATAAAGGGAATCATCTTCCTCAGGGGAAATTCCATTCTAACATCGTCAAATGACATTTGTTCCCCATAGTTGATAGATTGAAATTAAGCTTTCGGCTATGATCACATCTTCCTTGACATTACTTACAATTCGAGTCCGAATCGGTGTTTGTTAGATTGGTCACTTCATGTGTTGGCTTTCCTCAATGGAAAACTATCATCCCGAAGTTTCACCTACATGATTATCTTCATCCCGAGCTTCTTTATCCGACTCGACCTCCATTCATAAAATATGATTGACTTCTTCTTTTTCGGGCTCACAGGATGTTTTGGCATTTTTTCTTCAAAGCTAAGTCTGGTGATCCTCTTTGTCAAGTCTCCCTGAGTCATATTTCTTGTTTCTTCCGAATACAAGTAGTTTCATAAAAAATAATATGAGGTGTTTCTTCCACAATAAAGGTCCTACATACAGAACTTGAAGGCTTTCTTGACTTGGCAGAATATCCCAAGAATATCCCTTCATCGACTTTCTATCAAAAAAGTTCTCAACTGATCTTTACCATTATTGTGTATGAACACTTACAACCCTAATTACGAAAAGAAAAGAGACAAGACGTTTCTTTTCATTCCAGTTCATATGGTGTTTTCCTTAGTTCTTTGTCGATGGATCTGTTCCGAGAGTAGCATGCGTGTTGGTGATTCAACCCAAAATCTCTTAGGAATGTCGAACTTCAACAATCATTGTTCTTCCGGTTTCTTTCTTTGTTCTATTTCTTTTTTTCAAGCAACACCATTACATTGTGGGGTCTCACTGGTGTTTCATGAGTTATCTCATTTGCTACACAATAATCGATATAATATGGTTGATAAACTCGGTGCATACTTTTTATCCGATCCGATTTTGACCACCTGATTCTTTTTCATTATCGAGTCTTTTAGTAGTTCAGCAGCTTTTCTGCGAGTCTCTTTCTTCTTGAAGTTAGAATATAACCCATGTGTATCTAGAGTAGTCATCAACTACCACAAGTGTATATTTTCCGCCATTAGTGCTCACGTGTGTTACAGACCAAATAGATCCATATGTAACAATTGAAGTATTCTATCGAGAGACACTTCTACTTAGCTTTTGAATTATGCTCTAATTTATTTGCCTTTCTAACAAGCATCACACATGATCTTTCTTGGAATACTTCATTGGGTAACCCTCCACAAGTGCTAATCTTCATGAGTTTGTTCAGCTTTTGAAGTTCAAGTGATTCAAGATTTTTGTGTCATAACCAATTTGGTTTCGATAGTTTTCTTAGCAACTAAACATGTATCCATAGGAGTCGATCTCCAATCAAGCCAAGATGCACATTTCCTTTTCTAGTATTAATCAAGAATACTTTTGTTAGAGACATTATCTTTCACATAGCACAAGTTCTTTGAGAATTCAATATTGAATCCTTTATCACAGAATTGACTGACAAAAAGCAGGTTATGCTTTAAACAAGACACATATGATATACCATGGATATGAACAATATCAACTTCAAGTGTTCCATATCCTTCAGTTTGTCCTTTGGAATTGTCTCCAAAAGTTATCTGAGGCCTTTTTTTTAACATAGTCAGTGAGCAATTGCTTATATCCTGTCATGTGCCTTGAACATCCACTGTCCAGATACCATGCAATAGGTGCCATTTCACTTCCAATCATCAATGCTATGTTGTCTTCATTCAACTCAGTGCCATTCTCCTTCACCTGAAACAAAATCAGGCCTTAGGTACCCATTTGGTATAGGGTTCTACCAGGTTAGATGTACCTTTTGGAACCCAAATCTGCCTAACAACTCTAATTACTTTAGAGTGACTGATTTGTCTTCCATAAACATCTATATACACATTCACCACCCTAGATGCCTTGGCAGTATCCTGTGTATGAGTGTCAGCCTTAGCATGAACATGAGCCTTAGAGTTCTTCTTGGGTTCAGCCTTTTATTCCATGCTTTTGACCTTGGTGCGGTCGGGTCTATGTCTCTCTGACTTGGGTTAGAAACCTTTACCCTTAGGCAAGTGGGGTTTAGGCTGTCAGACCGAAATTGGGGGTCTTTCAAAGATACATAGGACTTGGTCTCCTCAGTTGAGAATTTCTCGGCTGAGTGTTTCTCTTCTGAGGATTCCTCTGATGGTTCAGGGCAGATTTCTTCAGGTTGGTATTCTTAGCCTGAGGCTTCGAAGTACTGGCCTGAGAATTTCCTACTGAGTGTTCAGGTTTTCTAGCATTTTCCTGTGGTTTGGGCTTTTCTTCCTGAACCTTCAGGTTTTCTGAAACCATAAGTCCTTTACCCTTGTCCAAAACACGGGGTTGTTCTTCAATAAGAAGAATAGTATGAACCGCCGATTTAACAAAGACAGTCTTAGTGCCACTAGAAGAAGCAGCATTCAGAACACCTTGTGAGGTTCCCCCTGGATTATATCCCAATCCAGCTTTTATAGTTGTAGGTCTTTGATAACTTTGAATTTCATCTATTGCATTAGATGCAGAATTCAATAGAGCTATCTTTCTCCGCAAACTATCCTCACTTTTCTTTAGAGTGTCATGTTTATCAAAGAGGTCATTGAATTCAGTTCTGATAAGCTGATTTTCCTCAGTGGATTTCTCTAACTTTCCTTTCATTCTTGTATAGATAACCACGTACATCAGTAGGAATTAGTCGTTGCAAAAGAACATGGCAATCATGAGTTTTTAGGCCTGATATGTTTCCATCTTTAATACATCCCGAGATATTTGCAGAAGATATCCATCTAGAAACTTTCTCGATTTCAAGAATTCACAAAAGCCTTTTTTTTTTTCACTAGTAGAAAGATTGTAGCATGCTTTATGTTTAACAATTATATTCCCACGTCTTTGCAAGTGTAGCTTCTTCCTTATGTTTAGATCATGCAAATCTTCATGAGCTTTTATTGTGTCTTTTGTCTTTCCATCAATATTCAACAACGTACCCAATACATTATCACAAGTATTTTTCTCCACATGCATCACATCTAAAATATGCCTAATCTTTAACTTATGCCAATAAGGCAACCCAAAAAATATGTTTTCTTAATCCAATTTCCTTCTTTCGACGTTTTCTCTTTTTTTTTGTTACTTGGGTGTTTACTAAGAATGTCAAACTTGAACTCCAAATAGTTCAAGTTTAGAAGAACTTCTTCTCCGCCCATTCTTTTCGCTTCAAGCGTGTCTCATGCTTACCATTAAATAGTTTACTTCTTCGGAAAGGGTGATCACTATCAAGGTAACGCCTATTTCTCATGTAACATATCTTACTTCTAATTCCTTTGGAATCCGTCTCATACAGACAACATGGACATGCTAAATATCATTTTGTACTCTACCCAAACAAATTACTAAGTGCGGGAATATCATTAATTGTCCAAATAAGAGATGCACTTAATTGGAATACTTGCTTATTGCAAGAAACATAAACTTGCACTCCGACCACAATTCTTTTTTAGTTTATCAACTAGTTGTCCCGAGGTAGACATCAATATCTTTTCTAGGGACGAGGACCCAGGTATAAGCAAAGTCATCATGAAGAAATCACCTTTCATGCATTTAGATAATGGCATATTGTACGAAATTAAGTATAACAGGCCACATATTATAGGAAACACTCATGTTACCAAAAGGATTGAACCCGTCTGTAGTCAAACCAAGTCATATTACGTGAATCTGAAGCAAAATCAGGGTATTGTAGATCAAAATATTTCCATGCAGGAGAATGTGTTGGATGTCTCATAGTGCCTTCGACATGGATAAGCTTCTCAAAGATGCCATCTCTTATCTAAGCGGTTTTTAGGCGATCAAAAAAGTTTTTTGTAGCCTTGGTTTCAAAGGGAAGTACCCACAATACTTTTTGTAGAATTCTTTTTCCTATAACTACATTGTCTTTCCAATGAGGTTCTTTACAAATGAGACAAAAGGTCTCTTCTTTATTATCTTTTCAAAACAAAGCATAATCAAATTTACATGCGTCTATTTTTTCATAACCTAACCCAATCCCAGAAAGAAGTTTTTTAGCCCTATAAAGAGATATTGGAACTACATTACCTTCTGGTAACACTTCTTTAAATAACCAAAGTATCAAGTTAATTGTCTTGTTAGTTATTTTGCTCATTACTTTGATATTAAGCAACTTCACTAAAAACTCCAATAGAGAATGATTCCTGCAATTAGGGTACAAATCAAGAGTCACAAGGACAAAAAATATTTTAGGCTCCATAGGAAATAAGGACTTAGATGGAAATAGAACATGAAAATGAGTTTTACCCCCAAGAACCGAAGAAGGCATGCGATTTATAAGAAAGCAAGCAATAGAAACAACATCAGTCCAAAAGGTTATAGGTACTTGCATGAAAAATAGTAAGGCTCTGTTGGGGTTATACTGGAAAGTATGTTTTTACTTTGTATAACCAGACTGAATTTCTGTCTTATTTGCTGAAATAAATTATTTATCATTGTTGCTTTAAATATCATTGAATGTTACATATATTTACTGCATAACCGTTCAATAAATAGTATGTGTTACATTGTAGTTAATTTAGTGATACCAGATCACATAAGATTAAATTAACACTCCCTTGTAACTAAAAGTACAAAATTCACAACCTAGATGGAAATGAACAATCCATCGTGAAAGGTTAAAGTGTAAGGCTTGATTGACTTGTCTTGACCAAAAGATTACACTAGTACATTAGGATGCGCTGAAGAGGACCTACAAGAGGATAAATTCTTCAGTACTGAATATAGAAGAATTAAACCTCAGTGGTTAGTTATTTCTTAATCCCGTCCCTTAAATAGGATCGTGTGGAATTAATAACGATTGGTTTGACTTATGGTGGGTAGAGAATCAATGTGATTCAATACCTTATATCTTGGGCAATATTATTAGTTACACGACGATTGCTAAGGTTTAATACAAAGAATCGGTGTGCAAGTGCGTTTTGCTTGATTTGTCCCCTTAGGAGGCTCAGAAGTTTTATCATACTAAATCTTGCAAGTGGAATTAGTTTCTGGTATGGATAATAATGTTGAGTCATTCCTGAACCAAGGAAAAATATATTAATTAAAGTGAAGCTATTTCAGTGGCCTAAATTAATTAATGGACTGGATAATCTTAAACACGAGAAATAATAACTGAGAGCCATATTGACTGTAATATGAGTTAAGATGGATAGTGCAATATTAATTATGTAGTGGGATTAATTAATATTTATGGGCTAGAATAATATTGTGGCTCAATATTGGAAATTCAAGGTCCATTGAAAGGTCCAATCTTAATTTTCCTAAAGGCCCCTCAAATAGCCCAAAGATAAAGTCCAATAACTGAAAAATGAGTTTGAAATAAAATAAATTATTGTTACCTAATTTTTTCTTCATTTTTTCGAAAATAAATAAATAAAAGATGGAGAAAGATTTTTTTTGAATTTTTTTATGGAATGAGGATAAGTATTCTTGGAATACAAGTTAATCTCATTAAATTCAAAAAATCTCCTACTTGGCTATTTATTTTTAAGATTTCAAAAATAATGAGTAAAAATAAGGAAGGAACGATTTTCTTGACTTTCTTGGAAAGATATTATGGAAGATATGTGTTCTTGGAATACAAGAATATCTCATAAATTAAGAAGATCCCAATCTTGAAAATCTTGGCCTTATTTTTCGAAAAATCCATAAAAGAAAGGAGGTGGGATTTTTGGAATATTTTAATTATGGTGAAAATTATATATGGGATATATTCAACATTTCTTGGAGATCAAGAAAAAGATTTTCTCATCCTATTCCATAGCAAAAAATCGGCCACCCCTAGTATTATAAATAGGGGATGAATGTTTCATCCCCAATGCAATTTCATGTGTTGGAAAAATTAGAAATCCACAAAGGTGGTGCAACATAATTTTATTTTTCCCTATTGTTAAATTGTTCGCGAGCATCCTTCCACCAGATTGTTGGACAAGGACGAGGGAATACTTGAGAAGACTCTTTGGGTTTGTTCGTGTGAAGCGGGATATCCATCTTCTCAGCGGTTGTCACCTAAGAGGTCGATTCACGTAAACTCCCAGCAATTCCGCACTTAGGGATTTATGTGACTAATTTGTATGCATGATTTGTTTTTGAATTATTATTTGAATTAATAGAGGATTAATTCATGCTAGTAATAATTGTTAGGATTAAATTTGTATTTAAATATTTATCCGAATAGATGGGCAATCCATTCCCCAATGTGCTCTAATTTGTTTCAAGAAGATATCTATTCTTTTCCCACACACAATAGTTTTGAGGCGGTGTGTCAACACACGATGTTTGGTGGTGAATGTCATTATGCAGCATATAACGATGAAATGTTTCACAGAGACACTCCTTAGAATATCACTTTTGACCGCACTGTCGAGGTGCGACAAAAATAAATAATAATTAACCAGACTATCCTACACTTAGCAGTGGTAAGTGCGGGATCGATCCATAGGGAACGCAGAATTAAAATTATGCCAATTGATGAATTACCGAGACAAGACACAAAAAGGGGGTTTGGTTTGGATTTTTTATAACTAAAAGAAAAATAAAACAGTAACTAACAAATAGGATCAAACAATTAAAAGCAATAATACTAAAGATTTAATGGATGAAACTAAGGAGAAATAAATACCCCAACTCACGGTTCATTCATCCCCCATGTTAACACGGCAACTTTGACCTCGACATTTACTTTATTTGTTTTCAAGATTAATGCCCCTCGGGGATCAAAAACACTTGATTTCCGGTCCTATCCTTAAGTATATTTAATTGAAAAGACACCCCTTCAAGAAAACCTTTTTAACTAAGCAGTCTAGGTTAGCCCATAGATTTAACCCAGTTAAAAGCATTAAACCCTAGGATAGAGAGCAAACAAATTCCCAAGTACACTTAGTGCGACCCGTAAGAACCTGGTTTAATTCACCCTAGTGAACCCCCTAGTTGTTACGAAGAGTCTCCACACATAACAATTACACGGATTACATGCTTAGACTTAACAGACATATTTAAACAATTAACCTAGATGGTCAGTCTAAACCAATTAATTTAAACACGCAAGAAGTTAAAACAGATAAATCAAACAATCCAAAAATAAATATCATAAACGTCATAAATCAAAACATCAATATTAAACACGGGTTCAGAAATTCCCGGAGTTGGAATAAAAACACTAACTAAACATAATTTCAGGTATCTTCCGTCGTACGTGTCCGCCTCTCTCCAAGTTGGCGTCAATTTTTTCTACCACATATATATTGTGCTTTTCTTCTTCTCCAAGTCAAATCACCGCCATAATCAAATAAGATATATGCTATATACATATCTTCCCAAAAATAAGCTTCCCCCAAATTTCCCCTTCCAGCATGCTACATCTACTATGTAATTAAAATTAATAACGGCCTAGATCAAAAGCCTCTTTCAAATTTGGCACAATAACTTGTCACTCTTGTATGGTCTTCTTACCCCAAAATAATAATTCACAAAAAGTACCTAAATATACTCAAAAACACAAGAATCGATAAAGTGCGGAATAATACAATCAAAACATACATAAGTAATTAATCATGTCATCTTAATACAAACGAGTCCAATAAATTGCAATCTAATCTTTTAAAAATATACATAATTTACTACTTATCAACTTTGCAAAAATTTCACAGACACGCCCAAATTGAGACCTAATCTCAAATGAAAAGACAAAAAAATGAGTAAATAACTTTAACGATTTCTCATAAATATAACCATGTCATACGAGAATGATTATCAACAAAGGTGACAAAATAATGAAATCCAGGTTTCGAAGTAACTGGACATGGACCCCAAACATCATAATGGACTAATTGTAAAGGAGCACTTGCTCGTTTATTGACTTGAGGACTCAAATTAATACGGTGATGCTTAGCAAACAAACAAGACTCACAATCTAGAGATGATAACTGAGAAAATTTCGGACACAATTTCTTTAACAAAGGAAGTGAAGGATGACATAACTAACGATGTGCATCCATGGGAGTATCAATTCCTGTACATACTACTGAATTAGCATGTTGTGTCTCAAGGATGTAGAGGCCACCAGATTCCCTTACCACTAATCCTCTTCGTCATAAGATCCTGAAGCAAGCAATGATTAGGATAGAATGAGACACAACAATTAAGACTGTGAGTAAGTTTACTCACATAAACCAAATTAAACGAGAGTTTAGGGAGACTAAGAACAGATGATAAGGATTGGAATGATGTTGGGTTGCCGATCCAATAACACGAGACTGTGAACCATCAACTAAGGTAGAGGGAAAGGCAATTCCATGTGAGTAAAAGGTAGAGAACAAGTTTGGATTACCTGTCATATGATTTGTGGCATCAGAATCAATGACCCATTTGGATGATGAGGAAATAAGACATGCATTAGAATTACCTGACTCGGAAATAGTAGAAGTGGAACTTTCTTTCTACTGAGTCATTTTCTGAAGTTGCAGTAACCTTGCATACTCACTAGTAGAAATAATGACAGAACCATTAAAGTGGCCAGATTTATAACCACAATACGCCACATGAGCAAACAAATGAGTCTTCTTATTGCGTAATTTTGTACAATCTCGTTTGATATATCCAATCCCTTGACCATAACGACACTCCACAGAAGATATTTTTATCGTCAAAACCACAAATCAATCAAAAAAAATAATTCCATAAAAGCAATAAATCAAATCCAAAATTTCACAAAATTTGCACCCAAACACAAAATCACAAACCGCTTGGATGTTGAACAAAATGGGTGCATAGGCAGATAGAGAACGTCAAGGCGAGTATTTAGAGACTCGCCAGAAAAACTTCTTGCAATGGACGTGCCCTCATGTGCCACCGTCACAAAAATAGGCAAAAAAAATTCCACTGGACGTGTGGCCCACACGCGGGATCGGCGGTGGAAAAACTTTTGGCGAAGGGTCGCCGGATAACGACGGTCCTCTCTGTACCGGCGATGTCGACCGATGGTGGCCGGAAAATGTGAAACCTCAAATCCTTGCACAAACCTAGTTTTCTTCAAACCTTAATTCCAGAAATTAACTAGTCCTAATTTTCAAAATCTAGAACCTAGCTCTGATGCCATGATATACTGTAATCAAAAGACATATTGTGGAATAATTTCCTACGAGTATTGAGATAAGACAAGAGTACACATATATATATATATATATACGAACGAGAAGCCCTTCTAACAAAGGCCTACTAAAATCCTACCTATACATTATTCTAACACTTACCTTTCGAGCACTAGAGTGTGTTGTCAACATGTCATCAACATATAATAGCAAAATGATATACTCATTATCCTACCTCTTGAAATAACATCAATGGTCAGTCTCAAACCTATTCAACTTAATCTCATGTATGAACCCATTAAACTTTTTGTAGTATTGTAATGGTGCTTGTTTCAAACCATACAAGTTCTTCTTCAATTTGCAAACAAGTTTATTATTCCCGTCTGACAAGTATCCCTCTGGTTGCTTCATGTAAATTTTCTCCATCATGTCACCATGATTAAAGGTCGTTTTAACATTTATATACTCTTACACCAAGTTCTCTGCAACCACCATGTTATAAACTAATCGAATGGTGTTTAGTTTCATTGCTAAAAATTTGTATAATTAATATCCTATTACTATTGAAACCCTTTAACAAACCAATCTTGCCTTGTAACATTTGCTTCGGTCTGCATCCTCTTTAATTCCATAAACTCATTTGTTATACAATGTCTTCTTCCCTTTTGAGAGCTCAACTAGTTCTCAAGTATCGTTGGCCATCAACGAATCCATCTCATCATCCATCACAACTTTCCACTTGCTCACCTGCTCACTACATATAGCCTCTGTATAACATTCAAGCTTACAACCATCCGTCAACAATAAGTAATAAAGAGAAGGCGTATACCTATCAGGTGATCCATGTGCTTTGATGGATATACGCAGTGGAATTGTTTTATGTGGTGTACGTGGTTCTTCCTCAACAACCACTTGGTCATCATGAACCGCCTTGCTCCCACCTAAGTTCGAAATGTCTAACTCAACTACCCGAGTCTTAAAACCAACAACTTTAGATGTACCCACCTATCTTTATAGAATATCTGCTTATTAAATATGATATCCCGACTATAAATTACCTTTCTATTATGGTCATCCCAAAATCGATAATAAAATTCATCACTGTCATTTCTAGTAAATGTATATTTAATAGATTTAACATCCAATTTACTTCTACCAATAGCATCAATATGAGCATATAAGAAGCACAACTAAATACCCGAAGAAATGACAGATTTACCACTTCAGGCCTCCTCGAGTATGTCATTCTACAAGGAAGTTAAGGTCCTCTATTGATCAAGAAGGGTGCATTGTTAACTGCATATGCCCAAAAAATCTTCGGTAACACACACGTCAACCTCATGCTCCTAGCAAATTAATTCAAGGTTCGGTTCATACTTTTTGCAACTCCATTATGCTGAGAGGTTTCTCTAAAGTTTCTTCTATGTGAATTCCATTTGTTGGGCAAAATTCTTTGAACTCATGGAGCTCGTACTCTCCGTCATTATCAGATCTCACTCACTTTAAGACGTCTCATTTTCTATAAGGGATTTTCATTTCCTGAAAGCATCAAAGACAACAGACTTAGTTTTTAGAAAATAAACACGTACCTTTCTCGTACAGCCATCAATAAAGGTCATGCATTAAGACGCTCCATCAAGAGATGCATTTGGAATAGCT
The DNA here is from genome assembly GCA_037126765.1 of Stenogyne calaminthoides. Lineage (NCBI taxonomy): Eukaryota > Viridiplantae > Streptophyta > Magnoliopsida > Lamiales > Lamiaceae > Stenogyne > Stenogyne calaminthoides. The sequence goes on from JBBCBC010000016.1 coordinate 28,404,603, forward strand.
CAAATGGTTAGAGCACCACTACTATGATGTAAGGTCATGGGCTCAAGTTACCATTTGCCTGATAAAAAAAAGAATGTGAAAACAAATAATGTTTTAAGAGTTATTTGGTTTTTTTTTAATGTCAAATGATGACTTGAATCCATGACCTCACAAAATAGATAGTGGTGATCTAAAAACTTGAACTACTCTACTTCGTTAACTAAAATATTTTTAGGGCTTTTTTGGTTTGGGCTTATTTTATTTTTCATGGATCTTAGCTTTTATTATCGCTCTATATTAATACTCGTCTATAATATAATTAATTATTGAAATTGTATATGCTTGTTTTACATAGTATTGTTAAATATATTATACAAACATACACGACAACATATAACAACGAAAGACTTAAAAATATTTTACAAGCAGATTCAAATTTTGTATAGACTTTATTCAATCTACACGAGCCTCATGGCTAAAAACTTCACTATAATGAGTAATGACACAAACAATGACCTTTTACAAGACTCTAAAAGGTATAGTGTAAAAACACACTTCCCTAAACGATCTATTGAAAAGTGTGGCAGCGATTTTATTCGAGTTAACATACAAGACAAAGAGACCCATTATTAGTTGGAATGATGTTAGACATTCGACCAACACAAACAGATAACAACGACCATCACACTCCTACATGCACTAAGCACTCCATAGGTTGTGTCTTGAATGATATCTTCAAATGGAGAAGACATCTTGTGTCTCTCTCAAGTTTTGATGTTCCATGTAGTGTGTATTTATAGACCATAAAAACCAACTGCATTTTCCATCCACTAGACGGTTTGACAGCCTAAGAAAGCATTCTCCACTAACACTATGATCTCAATAACTACTAATGTTTGCACAACTCTCACCTCTTGCTTTATCTGCAACTGCTTAACTTAAACACCTTTGTAAGTGATGGACATGCTTTCAAGAACATTATGTACAACATAAAATATTCGAAGTTATTGTTAAGAGAAAAAATAAACTCTGATGTTGTCAGAAATGTTGAACAATATTTTGGAATCCAAAATCTCAGCAGAAAACCTGTAGACATAGTAAACTAATACACGCAAGTCATATACGTTTTATGTAAACAATGAGACACCATAAGTGTGAAATATTTCATTATAACACATCCAAACGGTGGTCTCCATGTATTCTATAAAATAGGATCAATTATCCACTATGTAGCTTCCTTTAAACAAGGTCAGTAACTTTCCACATGCTTTTATCTTCCTTCCACTATTAAACTATCTGCTTTTCATTTTATCCAATATTTCTCTAGAATATTCTCTACATATTATCCTGCAAAACATAACAAGAGAGATAACAAATAATAGAACCACAAGTGTTGGTTGTGAAAGAAAGGATCTAATTATTGATGTTGTCACTCATTAGTTATCACATTAAAAGTAACATCAACAATCTCCCCGATTTTGGCCCTTTCGCAACAAAACAAACCCGATATAATAGTAGATATCAATCAAGGTAGAGATGTAATACTAAAAGCAATTTTCCAAATCAAATCATATCTTAACTATCAACTCAAGTGTAGAAATTAGTCAATACAATGAAATCAATTAAGCATAGAAAGTTAAACCAAAGTAAAATCTGAATAAATTAAACATCTTCCCATCAAAATGATATTTCAAAAAACTCCCCATAAATGTAGAACTCCCCTTTCATCAAGAAGGATAGTTCTCATTTACAACAACTTGTAGTATCTTCGCATCGGTGCAACATCTTTCGCAATTTTCTTCACTTGTTGTTGTTAAAAAAAAGAAACATCCAAAATATTACGGTTTGTTGTACTGTTGTGAGTTGGAATGTGTAAAAGATTATGAGTCACATTTGAAGAAGCAAAGAAGAATTTATAATGTGTAGGAACAAAGGAATCATGAGATGCATTTGTTGGGGTTATACGTGAAAGTATGCTTTTACATTGTATAACAGACTGATTTACTCTTATTTACTGAGAATAAATATTTTATCAATGTTGTTTTAAATATGAATGAATGTTAATTATTTATTGCAAACCCGATCAATATTAGTACATATTACATTGTAGTTAATGTGGTGATACCCATCACATAAGATCACATTGACAGTTCCTTGTAAATAAGTACATCTTCACAACCCATATGGAATTGAACACTCCATTAGTAAAGGTTGATGTGTAAGACCCAGATTGGCTTGTCTTGACCAAAAGATTACACTAGCGCATTGTGATGCGCTGAAGCGGACCTACAGAGATGATAAATTATTTCGTACTGACTTACGGGATGAAGAATTAGACCTCAGTGGTCGTTGATTTCTTAATCTCTGTCCCTTAAATAGGATTGTGTGTAATTAATATTTATTGCTTTGATCTATGTTGGGTTTGAATCAGATAGCAGTTCTATACTTTATATTTTGGGCAATATTATTAATTACATAACAATTGGTAAGATTTAATAATCGGGAGCCATATTATCGTAATATAGATTAAGATGGATGGTGCAATATTAATTTATTAGCAATATTAATTTTATAGTGGAATAAATTAATATTAATGGGTTGAATAATATTGTGGCTCAATATTGGAACTCAGAGCCCATTGGCAGGTCCAATCTTAATTCTGCTAGAGGCCCCTCAAGTAGTCCAACATGAGTCCATTATGTTAGTGTTAGTGTCATAGAGATAATCTATTGTAAGGACATAATACTAGATAATATTCAGTTTGCCTTAATATTATAGTTCATTTAATATTAATGTATCACAATAAACTTATTTGGATATTATGTTTGATTATTTTCATTTATTCGTACAAGTGTTCCCATGAGTCATTGATGTCATTGAAGTTGTGAGAACTCGGATGACTTAAGCATGATTCTCAAATAGCCCGATCAAGGATAATCAAGAATGAGATATTGATGATGCAATTGAGATTGGTGTGCGATCTGCATCATACTCTTAGAGAGTGTAGTAAGATCTAACTTACTGCGAGATACTAGGTATCTCATTATGGATGCACAAATACTTTAGAGAGTATTGGTATACCCATCCAGAAAACCGTTTGATGTAAGTCCACAATATGTGTCTCTTTGGTGTCTCGGTTAGTGGGGAGCGATGCGATACTCCTATTGACTTGAGGTCAATACATACGACATATGTGGAGTGATGAATTTTGACCATGATCGACGCTTGCACCCCTTCCATGGGTAAATATGGTTGGGTGGGTTCATCACTTAAATGCATGATCAAGTCATTTATCGATGCACGTCAACTTAGACTTTGTGGCTAAGTGTGACAAACATGGTCAATTAGTGATTAGAGATAATATGATTAAGTTATTTGAATAGACACTTCTTCATGTTCAAGACTTAATCGAGTATTCGCGAATGAAAGGATGAAATCGTAATATCCCATGATTGATTCTGAGGTGTCAGACGCGTTTCTTCAACGTATCTCATATATTGAGAATGTCGATTTATTGTCTAGGGTTCAATTAAGACTGTTAGTTTGACTAATCGCCCGATATATGAGGGTCTTTGGGTTGGTTGATTAAATGTTAAATTGGATTTAATATATTGACCGGTCACACAACAAGTAGTTCCCTTTTACGGATTATAGTTGGTTGATTAAATGTTAAATTGGATTTAATATTTAATTTATGGAGAATTAATTAATAATACATTAATTTGGAATTAATTATTATTAATGTTTAATTAAATTGGATTTAATTAAACAGAATTCTCAATAATAATATATGGAATATTATTATAGGATTTAATATATATATGGAATCAAATCCGTAGAGATTTCATATACATCGGAATTAAATCCGTAGAGATTTTATATATGGGAAATAAATCTGAGAGATTTATTTTATAAGATTAGGGATTTTATTTCCTAATTAGGTTATCTTAAGATTTAAGTTGGGTCTTCCCTATATGTATGAGCTCTTGAGAATTCACATACAACGTTAATTCATTATTCTCTCCATAAGATCTAGAATTAGAATTTTTCTAGCAAATTCATCTTGGGATTCAACGATGACAAATCCGTGCAAATCCGTGATTGGAGATTACGTGGATACCGTAGTTGAGAAATCTGCTATCGAGTTACTGTAAGATTTCTTGTTATGATTATTGTAATCGTTTATGCAATTGATTGTTCGTTGTCGGTGAACTGTTTATTTCCGCTGCGCCTATATTACGTGTTTGCGTGTCTCTAACTCTCAACAGTGATATCAAAGCTTCAGGCTCTTAATTGATTGCGTAATTGATTTGATTTATTAAAAGATTTTTTTTTAATAAATCGGTGGTGCTGATTTTAGAAATCAACCGCACCATGTGTGTTTATTTGATTTAGGGGTATTATGTATTTTGGTTAATAAAACCCCACACACACACCCCACTTGTCACGCCTGGCTCGTCTTCTTCGCAAAACCAGAGTTATCTGGGAAAACCCGCCTTCTCCGCCCCTTTGCGTCTGACCCCACGCCGCCCTGTGTTTGCAGGCAAAACGCGACGTCGCTTGAGTCGGTGGCTTCATGCCGAGACTTGCGATGCTCGCGCAAGTCGGCATCGCCGCAAGCAACGGCAAATTAGATCTGCGGCGGCGCGACTCATTTTCGTCTCGATGTACATCATCGCTGCCCGTTTTGTTTCGATTTAAGATCTGCCATTCTCGTTTCATCCGATTCGTGATGGCGTGTTACTGATTCGGTTCGAACTCGTGGTGGTGCGCCACCGATTCATTTCAATTCAGGTGGCTGTCTTTGTCTTCGTCTTTGTTGTGTTTCGAGGCGGAGCGCCCCTGTTTCGACACAGTTCGAGAAGGCGCATTGTCGGTTCGTACCAATTGATGACCAACTCCTGGTCGCGTGTAACACCCCAAAAGCCAAAACATATTATTAATATTTACATATAACTATTAGTGGGAAAACTCCGTTATAATTAGTTTAGATTTATTAGGAAAAAAAAGAATCGACAGTTACGTATCGATGTTTTAGTAATATAAATAGTTTAGTAATTAATGGTGTTGTTTAAATTAAAGATCATAATATGATAACCAAATTTATAAATTAAACTAAGTGCAATTGTATATACACGTGTAGATTATGTATATTAGGGAATGTTGCCATGTGTCCTACTCCTATTAAGACCAAGGAACATAAATATAATATATTATGTTATATAGCATGTACTAATATAGGGTGATAAGTTTGACCTTGTGGTCATTAGCTATCCACGTTAATGGATATATACCATATATGATTGTTATGTAATAATAGTAATTATTATAACAATAAGAATATAAAGGAAACTTCAAAGATAAGAATAAGAGACGGTTAGAAGAGATGATAAGGCTTACCATACACATATACACTTCTTATGTTACTATTCTAAATGAGATCAAATTAGCAAAATAGAAAACAAATAAAAGGGAGGAAAGAGTGAAACTTCAGCCGAACCACCGGCCTATCCCTACATCCCTCTGTAAGATCATACTTTAATGTTGTCGTTAGCTTTTTACATAAGGGGTTTCAATTGTTGTGTTGATGATGTGTGTGCGTTTATAATTTGGTATTTTTGGGGTTAATTGTGATTATTATTATTATTATTATTATTATTATTATTATTATTATAATTTATATTATTAGTATGAGTATGTGGATGTGTATATGTAGATGTGTAAGAGTTTAATCATGTATATTATTATTGGTATAACAGGTTATTTATATTATGGCTACTAGGTAATGTTAATTAGCGATTACAATCTTATTATTTATTATTAATTAATGTTTTAAGATTAATAAGATTTTTACCAAAGTCTTGATGTATTAATTTTGTAAGAGTACAATTTAGATAGTAATTATTTACTTTAATTATATACATTTATTTACTTGAAACTATGTAATATATATTATTGAATTAGAAGTATATTTAGTAATAAATAGTATGAAGATGGACAACCTGAGATATATATTACATTTAAAGATCTATTTTGAGGTTATAAAATGAGGAATTTCTAGTAGGGTATGAGGAGAGACTTGATAATTTATAGGGTGCGAGAGCATCAAGGTATCAGGAACTAGGAATCACTAAGGGGTATTGCATTGCATCATTTATTGCAGCTTCTACTTTTAAGGTGAGGGCAAAACTCAACTCCTCTTTTTTGAGTTAAATATTTCATGTATTATGATTCTTTATGTTGAAATAGTATATGTGAGTGACATATGTTAAGACCGGCAATGGCCCGCACTATATACAAGCCGGGTAATGGCCCCTACAATATGCAAGCCGGGTAATGACCCGTGCAATGTGCAAGCCGGGTAATGGCCCATCTTTCGTATGCATTGCAATGGCCGTGCATTGGGTCAAACAAACACGCCCTAGTGACCAGTGAGTGTCAGTGTCTCTCCCCATTGTGTGTCATTGGGTCTAGGTCGACGCGGGCCGCTGAGTGACCAGTGAGTGCTAGTATCTCTCCCGGATGTTGCATGTGTTATGTATATTATTTACATATGTCTTTTTTAACAACTAATCATTGATGTTTCTCACTTGGGTGTATTTGAACACTCATCCCCCACAGTTTGATATTTCTGAGGGTAAAGGAGTTTGGGCAAGGCATGGCGAGAAAAGGAGCAAGTAATTTATGATGAATGTAGTAATGTTTTTATGATACGAGTCTTGCGCTGTAATTTCAAATTATTTTTCTTGTAATAAGCTCATCTAATTAATTATATTTTCTTTAATTAAGTTATCATGTCAATTTGGGAACGTCTCATCTCATTTGTGTTATATTATGAAATTTGGGGCTTTTCAGTTGGTATCAGACCAATTGGCTCTGAACTCACTATTTCTTTAATAATAAAATGAGATAATAATTTACCTTTAAGTTAATGCGATTTTCTTTTAAAATTTGGATGTAAATTACTTGCATCCATCTTCTCCTGCCTCGCCAGCTCCATGTAGGTAAGAAATGTCACTATGTTTATATAAATTGAAATTTGGTCTCACGTTAAATTGTGTTTCTTTCAATTTATGAAATGATATTTGCAATTATTTATCAAAGTGCTACATATTTTTTTTAAATTAATGAAATTTTGTTCCCTTGCATACCCCATCAAATAATTAGGAATCGCTTTTAGTATGAGATATTTAGTGGACTATAAGATTGACTTTCAGCACTTTACTCCCCGCATGATGTCACTATAATCGATGTACTATGAAGATCGCCGCCAATCGAGCCACTGAATCATGGGCAAAACAAGGTGCTCGTGGAGTGTGTGTGGTTGGGCGCTTTGTATGCGTTGGTATGTAGTGCTTTTGCAATGAGTTACAATTTAAGTGATTTAGGTTCAATACAAGAATTTAAGAATGAAATTTTAATATTGTTAGATTAAGATTTGTGATGCAGTCGAGCAAGTTTGAGCAATCCTCTAGCAACACATATAAAATCGACATGGTGCCAAATATAGTTAGACCTATAAATTAGATGTTCACTAGAAAAAAAAAAAAAAAATAGAAATGTCTTACAAATCATGACTAGTACTACCATAGGTGAGACTTCTGTCAAATTAGAATGAATAAATGAATATTAGCTAAACGTATTAAATTATGTTTGATGAGTAAAGCTACAATTAAATTTCGAGGACAATATTTTTTAAAAGGTGGGTAATTTGTAACACTCCAAAAGCCAAAACATATTATTAGTATTTAAATAAAACTATTAGTGTGAAAACTCCGTTATAATTATTTTAGATTTATTAGGAAAAAAAAAAGAATCGACAGTTACGTATCGATGTTTTAGTAATATAAATAGTTTAGTAATTAATGGTGTTGTTTAAATTAAAGATCATAATATGATAACCAAATTTATAAATTAAACTAAGTGCAATAGTATATACACGTGTAGATTATGTATATTAGGGAATGTTGCCATGTATCCTACTCCTATTAAGACCAAGGAACATTAATATAATATATTATTACCCCCCCGTCTCAGAAGACTTTAAGACGATTCTTTGTTTTCTTTCGTATTTTAATTTGTTAATTTTTTTATTACTATTTGAAATGATAAAATAATTTTAAGAAATGTGTATGACAGATGAGGGGTAAGACTATTATACCCCACCTTTAAAGTCATTTTATTATTTCAAATACTAATAAACAATTCGCACTCAAAAACACGAGCAAAAAAGTCTTGAATGTTTTTTCCGAGATCGATGGAGTATCATGTACTAATACAGGGTGATAAGTTTGACCTTGTGGTCATTAGCTATCCACGTTAATAGATATATACCATATATGATTGTTATGTAATAATAGTAATTATTATAACAATAAGAATATAAAGGAAACTTCAAGGATAAGAATAAGAGACGGTTAGAAGCGATGATGAGGCTTACCATACACATATACACTTCTTATGTTACTATTCTAAATGAGATCAAATTAGCAAAATAGAAAATAAATAAAAGGGAGGAAAGAGCGAAACTTCAGCCGAACCACCGTCCTATCCCTACATCCCTCTGTAAGATCATACTTTAATGTTGTCGTTAGCTTTTTACATAAGGGGTATTCAATTGTTGTGTTGATGATGTGTGTGCGTTTATAATTTGAAGTTTTGGGGGTTAATTATGATTATTATTATTATTATTATTATTATTATTATTATTATTATTATTATTATTATTATTATTATTATTATTATTATTATGAGTATGTGGCTGTGTATATGTAGATGTGTAAGAGTTTAATCATGTATATTATTATTGGTATAACAGGTTATTTATATTATGGCTACTAGGTAATGTTAATTAGAGTTTACGTTCTTATTATTTATTATTATTTAATGTTTAAAGATTAATAAGATTTTTACCAAAGTCTTGATGTATTAATTTTGTAAGAGTACAATTTAGATAGTAATTATTTACTTTAATTATATACATTTATTTACTTGAAACTATGTAATATATATTATTGAATTAGAAGTATATTTAGTAATAAATAGTATGAAGATGGACAACCTGAGATATATATTACATTTTAAGATCTATTTTGAGGTTATAAGATGAGGTATTTCTTGTAGGGTATGAGAACAAACTTGATAATTTATAGGGTGCAAGAGCATCAAGGTACCAGAAACTAGGAATCACTAAGGGGTATTGCATTGCATCATTTATTGTAGCTTCTACTTTAATGGTGAGGGCAAACTCCACTCTTCACTGAGTTAAATATTTTATGTTATGATTGTTATGCTGAAATAGTATATGTGAGTGATATATGTTAAGACGGGCAATGGCCCGCACTATATGTAAGCCGGGTAATGGCCCGTACAATATGCAAGCCTGTAATGGCCCGTACAATATGCAAGCCGGGTAATTGCCCGTGCAATGTGCAAGCCGGGTAATGGCCAGTACTGTATGCAAGCCGGGTAAAGGCCCGTACATTGGGTCGAGGTCGACACGGGCCGCTGAGTGACCAGTGAGTGTCAGTGTCTCTCCCCATTGTGTGTCATTGGGTCGAGGTCGACGCGGGTCGCTGAGTGACCAGTGAGTGCTAGTATCTCTCCCTGATGTTGCATGTGTTATGTTGTATATTATTTACATGTCTTTTAACAATGCAATCATTGATGTTTCCCTCACTGGTGTATTTCAAACACTCATCCCCCCACAGTTTGATATTTACAGGGTAAAGGAGCTCGGGCAAGGCATGGCGAGAAGGCGGGCGCAAGTAATTTATGATGAATGTAGTAATGTTTTTATGATACGAGTCTTCCGCTGTAACTTCAAATTATTTTTCTTGTAATAAGCTCATCTAATTAATTATATTTTATGTAATTAAGTTATCATGCCAATTTGGGAACGCCTCATCTCATTTGTGCTATATTATGAAATTTGGGGCGTTTCATCGCGGCTCCGCGTGTGCCCCGAAGCTTTGATGTGGCGGCGTGTCGCCCGCACGCTCCTAGCGGTGGCGGTGACTCGCGCGCACTCGTGGTGTCGATGACTTGATACGTTCATTTTTTCGATCAATGTTTGTGCGTACTGATGCCTATTTTTTGATTGGATTCTGGAATGTCAAAGTTAATCATGTTCTTCAAAATTATTTGGAATAATACAGATGAACAATGTTGAATTGTTGTGTTTTTTGTTAACTCGTCCTGATTGAAAACGATTTTGGAAACTGGCAATGATAAAGGGAAGGGTTGTCTTGAAATTGAATTTTGGGCAGGCCCTTCCGTGCAATTTTAAAATTTGCACATGAGCCCTTGACAAGATTAAATTAAATTCTGGTTTTAATTGTTAAATAATAATATTTTTTTTACTTAAAATTGGAATATTTGTTGGACCAAAGAAAATAATTAATTAGATTAATTATTTTAATTATTTTGATAATTGATTGAAATCGATAAATAAAACTGAAATTGGATTTTGAAAATTTTATTTAGTCAAAATTTGATAATTATTGAAATTTCCACTTGTTTAACTTGTTTATTAAATTTGATTTAATTCGTTAACGCATTTACAGTCCGCAAAATAATTGTTTGGGTAGGCGGTGCTGAATAATTGTAGGACCGTATTAATTGTTTGGGTAGACGGCGCCTATATATGTGTTAGTCCGTATGAAATCATGTTTGGGTAGGCAACACCCAATAATTGCTCAAATGTGATGTAGATTAACATGTTGGATCTCGATTAAGTAATTAATACTCCGCCTTTAAAACGTTCCTCACTAAAATATGGTTTTCTCATTAATTTGATAAGATGTCTTCCATCAAAATTAAAAGTAAACCGGAGATTTCGTTCCAATGAGTATTCAAGGCCCTCGTCTTTTGCTTGGATCTACATCTAACGGGACTTTTATAGGGACATGTAATGTCGTAGCTTGATGGTTGTAAACCAGCTTAATTTTGTTTCACTTGCCCTCACGGGGAACAAAAGTTAAGGGACATCAGTCGAACATGGTTCGATAAACTAGGAATTGTACTTCTGAAATTGGTTTGGAAACCTACCGGTTATGCTATTGTGATATTCAGCCCTCGCTGGGATTATGATAGTAGGAATGTGGATCCTAGTCCATTACAATTTATATTTGATATAAATTCATACTCTTCCGATGAGGTCGTTGAGTATGTGAAAATAATGGAGACAAGATAAACACAAAAAAAATTTGGACCATGTTTAGAAAAGATTGGTATGTATTGATCGTGTTGGGAAATGAATTTGTTAAAGATTTTGATTAGATCCAAAATTTCTCTTGGTTACATGTTTTGAAATGTATAACTGTTATTGAGATGTGTTTTGGAAACAAACAAAATTGACTAGGCCAAATTTTATGGACTGCCACCGAAACATGTGTTTGGTGCTAAGGCAAGAAAAAATTGAGTATGTGTTAAACACGTGTTGGGAGATGAATTTAATAAAGATTTTGATTAGATCCCAAAACCCCTGAGTATGACATGTTTCAGGATAATCTTGATAGTATAGGATCAAGTTTTAAAATTGTTGTTATGTTTCGGGATTATCTCGCACCATGTATAGTCGGGGAGATATAGAAACAAGTTAGAATAGTTTTACAAAGTTCAAAGTCCAAGATCTCGGAAGATTCTCAAGACTAAAACGCGTCTTGAACCTAGATCATACTGAAAGACCAGTAGAGCCTGAAGAAGTGAAGATCCTAAAGACCAGAAGATCCTGAAGACTGTCTTGTACTGAATCAAAAAGACCCTGAACAAAGTCACTACCTATTTAATAATGGTTGTTCATTCTTAGTACAAACAAAGAGAATGTTATACGTTCATGAACACTAAGGAAAATATCAGATCAATGTGATTGACTAAAAAAGTCGTTTTGTTTGTCTCTGTTCAAAGGAAGATTTCAACCAATGAGGAGGCGACAACAACATATTTACTGACACTGAAAGCGACATTTCCCTGAAGAATGTCAGCGTTGATATTTATCTTGTTCACAGAAATTGATGATTGGCTGCTTGTCTGGATATTTCCTAAAACATGCAAGGGTGCGTTCAAACCCTAATATAGTCGTTCATCAATTACCCAAAGAAGAAACTCTAGATACTATCTCTCCAACGGATAGTTTTTCAAAGGTAGACTTCTGGAGAGTTGCCTATAAATACCAGAGGCCTTGGACATTTCAAGGTTACGGGAACTCAAAGCAACTCCAGAGCTCATTCGTATTCAAGCAATCTTGTGAAGCACTCAAAACCCTAAGAATTTTCCAAGTGTTTCATCTTTGAAGAGAGCTCATTTACTAAGCCTAGACTTAAGATATCCAAACCTTAGTTAGAGATATCCTAGCCTTTTACCTGTGTTTGATTGTAAAAGGATATCTCACCCTAATTGGAAACCAACCAAAACCCATACCCTTTGATTAGGTAGTTTGTGTGTGTAGTTGTTGGAAGTGAGAGTTGTAAAGTGTAAGTAAGTTGTTGTGTTCAGTCTGAAAACTCTAGAGAAGAAGTTAGTAAGTTGATTGTTCAGTCTGAACGCTTGTGTGTGTGTTGAGTTAGTAAACTGCAGTAGTTCAGCCTGAAAACTCCTGGTAGAAAGTTAGTAAGCTGCTGAGTTCAGTCTGAAAGGTTAAGGTAGTAGAAGTAGTGAGTTAAGGAATTTCACTGAGAATCAGAGAGAGTGGACGTAGGAGCTTGAGCCTCTGAACCACTATAACTTGTTGTGTTGTTTGCTTTCGGTTCTGCATTATTATCTGTTGCATATTTTCACTGAAAGCATTCTGAAAATTTTTCTGATATTCAGTTGGAAATAATCCACTGAGGATTGCATTAACTTAATCACAGCATTAACCACTGTTTTATTAAAGAAAGATTTTCAGCAAACTGAAACGAGTATAAACTTAGGTCCTACACATTCCACACTCTAGATAAGCTAGTATAGATAGTTGTCAAACTGATAAACTCCCCTGAGTAGTCAGTAAGATTATTATCTACTCCAAGCTTATCTGGACTCTGATTGTAGAAACTCAGAATCAGTGAACTAATCTGAAGTCTCTGAAAGCCGCTCAGTGTTATTGTCTCAGTAGACTTTAACTCAGGGCATTTTGTGCTTCTCAGGACTGAAACTCAGGACAACCTGACTCTCTGAATAGATCTTATTGCTGATATCTTACAAGGCTATTTCATCATGCCTTCTAAGAAACTACCTATGTTCTCAGTTGAGAATTATGATCTATGGAGATTGAGAATGCAGGCACATTTGTACTCTAAACATGAGAGAATGTGGAGAGTTGTGTCTCAAGGACCTTTTGAGTATAAGGTTGTTAATCATAGATCTACTGATGCTGAAAAAGATGATCCAAGGGATGAATTTCCAAAAACTGATGATCAGCGTACTCCTGAAGAGAGGAAGTTGGTTAACCTGGATAATATTGCTAAGGATACTCTGTATAGCACTATTGATAATGGAGTTATGAGAATGATTTCACTGTGAAACTGCCAAAGACATTTGGGAGACACTTGTTATAATGTGTCGCTAATCGATCATATCAAAGAAAACAAACTATATGTGGCTATTGCCAAATTTGATAGTTTTGAAATGGAAGATGGTGAATCTATTGAAAGACTTGAGGTCAGATTCACTAGTATTATGAATGATCTGAGTGCTCTTGGGAAAAGATTTCCCAAAAGAGAAATTGCTCTGAAAATTCTTGGAGGACTATCTAAGAAATTGGATATTCATGTTGTAGTAATTGAGAACACCAAGGATATTGCTTCTATGCCATATCAACAGGTTTTCTTTGAGTTGAAAGCATATGAGTTTGTGATTGATAAGAAAACTAAGAAATCTGATAGCAAAGATGATACTTCATCTAACAAAAATGTGGCTTTCAAAGCACAAGGAAAAATCTGTAACTCTAAAGAACCTGAGATCTCATCTAACAAAATTCAGGATGAAAAAGATGAGACAATTGCCCTGATGGCAAGAAGGTTTGAGAAAATGAATCACAGATTTGGTAAGTACAAAAGGTATTATAAAGATACAGTGCGAGAGCAGAACAACTCGGAATTGGTCAAGAAAAGTCTCATCGAGAAGAAAAGATACTACAAAGCTGAAGGATCTTCATCCAAAAAGAAGGACTACAAATCCAAAGAGGACAACGATCAGGATGATGATACCAATAGATGCTACAACTGCAGGAAGAAAGGACACTTCCAGTATGACTGCCCTGAGTTGAGTTCCAAGGAAAGAAAGGATTGGCAAGCCAAGAGAGACAAGAAGTATGCCAAACAAAAAAGGCAATGGTTCTTTCAAGAGATGTTCTCGATAGTGATAGTGATGATGTCTGTCTTATTCCGCTTGAGGAGGTAAAATCTTCTATTTCTTGTCGCTTCCTACACAAGCACTCGAAAGTTATCAAGTTCTCTCAGAATAAACGATGGTAATTTTGACCGATGGGTTCTTTTGAGAATCGATGAAGGACTATTCTGTGTTACAAGAACTGTTCATAGAAACTCAAGAGCATAATGAAGTACTGACTGCTGAGAATCTAAAGTGGAAACACTCTGAAGCTACTGAGATCACTTCTCAAATGATGGGAGTAACTGATGAACTCGATGTTCTGAAAGTACAACTCTCAGAGAAAGAGAAGGTGGTAGAGGCCCTAAAAGGAAAGTTAGAGAAATCCACTGAAGAAAATCAGCTTATCAGAACTAAGTTCAATGACCTCTTTGAGAAACATGAAACTCTAAAGAAAAGTGAGGATAGTTTGCAGAGAAGGGTAGCTCTATTGAATTCTGCATCTCATGCAATAGATGGAATTCAGAGTTATCAAAGACCTGCAACTATAAAAGCTGGATTAGGATATATTCCAGGGGGAACCTCACATGATCTTCTGAATGTTGCTTCTACAAGTGGCACTAAGACTGTCTTTGTTAAACCGGCAGTTCGTACTGATCTTCTTATTGAAGAACAACCCAGTGGTTTCAGAGAACCTGAAAGTTTAGGAAAGAAAGCCCAAACCTCAGGAAAAGGCTAGAAAACCTGAACAATCAGTAGGAAATCCTCAGGCCAGTACTTCAAAGCCTCAGGCTAAGAATACCAACCTGAAGAAATCTTCCCTGAACCATCAGAGGAATCCTCAGAAGTGAAACACTCAGCCAAGAAATTCTCAGATGAGGAGACCAAGTCCTCAGGTTACTGAAAGACCACAATTTCAGTACAGGCAACCTAAACCCCACTTGCCTAAGGGTAAAGGTTTCCTGAACCCAAGTCAGCAGAGACAGAGATCAGCTGCACCAAATCCAAAGAAATGGAACAAAAGGCCTGAACCCAAGATGAACTCTAAGGCTCATGTTCATGCTAAGGCTAGCACTCATACACAGGATACTTCCAAGGCACCTAGGGTGGTGAATGTGTATGTAGATGTTTATGGAAGACAAATCAGACACTCTAAAGTCATTAGAGTTGTCAGGCAGATTTAGATTCCAAAAGGTACAACTAACCTGGTAGAACCCTACACCGAATGGGTACCTAAGGCCTGATTTGTTTTGCAGGTGAAGGATAGGGCACTGAACTAAATGAAGACAACATAGCCCTGATGAGTGGAACTGAAGTTGCACCTGTTGCATGGTTCTTGGACAGTGGATGCTCAAGACACATGACAGGATACAAATATTTGCTCACTGACTATGTTGAACAAAAAGGCCCTCAGATTACTTTTGGAGATAACTTCAAAGGACAAACAGAAGGATATGGAACACTTGAAATTGACACTGTTCATATCCATGGTGTATCATATGTGTCTGGTTTAAAGCATAACTTGCTTTCTATCAGTAAATTCTGTGATATAGGATTCAGTGTTAAATTCTCAAATAACTTGTGCTATGTGAAAGATAATGTTTCACAACAAGTATTACTGACTGGTACTAGAAAAGGAAATGTGTATCTTGCTGATTGGAGGCTTACTCCTATGGATACATGTTTAATGGACAAGAAGGCTACTGAAACCAGTTGGTTATGGCACAAAAGACTGAACCATTTGAACTTCAAAACCCTGAATAAATTTGCAACATTAGCACTTGTGAGGGGGTTACCTAATGAAGTGTTCAGTAAAGATCATGTTTGTGATGCTTGTCAGAAAGGCAAACAAATTAGAGCAACATTCAAAAGCAAAGTAGAAGTTTCTACT
Source organism: Stenogyne calaminthoides (assembly GCA_037126765.1). Lineage (NCBI taxonomy): Eukaryota > Viridiplantae > Streptophyta > Magnoliopsida > Lamiales > Lamiaceae > Stenogyne > Stenogyne calaminthoides. The sequence goes on from JBBCBC010000016.1 coordinate 28,420,780, forward strand.
GATAGAATACTTCAACTGTTACATATGGATCTCTTTGGTCCAGTAACACCTGTGAGCACTAATGGTAGGAAATATACACTAGTAGTAGTTGATGACTACTCAAGATATACATGGGTCATTTTCTTACTCAGTAAGAAAGAAACTCAGACCAAACTACTAGAATTACTAAAAAAACTTAGTACTGAAAAGAATCTGAGTGTGGTCAAAATCAGATCAGATAAAGGCACTGAATTTATCAATCATATTATATCTGATTATTGTGCAGCAAATGGAATAACTCATGAAACATCAGCTGCAAAGACCCCTCAACAAAATCGTGTTGCTGAAAGAAGAAATAGGACTTTGAAAGAAGCTGCAAGAACAATGATTGCTGAAGCTGACATTCCTAAGAGATTTTGGGCTGAGGCACACTGCATGCTACTCTCAGAACAGATCCATGCTGACAAAGAATCAAGGAAAAACTCCATATGAACTGTGAAATTAAAGGAAGCCTCTTGTTTCTTTCTTTCGTGTGTTTGGTTGTAAGTGTTTCATACATAATAATGATAGCAAAGCTGATGAAGGAATATTCATAGGATATTCTGAAGTTAGTAAAGCCTTCAGAGTGTACAACTGTAGGACTCTTATTGTGGAAGAAACACCTCATGTTGTTTTTGATGAATCTACTTGTGTTCATAAGAAACAGGAAGTTAATTCAGGAGACTTGACAAAAAGGATCACCAGACTTAGCCTGAAAAAGAATGTCAAAACATCATCTGAGCCTAAAAAGAAAAAGTTAATCACTTACTATGAATGGAGTGAAACTGACTCAGAAGAAGAAGAAGAGACTCGGGATGGAAATACTCAGGCTGATGGTACTCAGGATGATAGTTCTCCACTAAAGGAAAGCCAACACACTGAAGCTGACCAATCTGAACAAACACCAGTTCAGACTCAGGTATGTAATGTCAATGAAGATGTTGTCACAGCTGAGGCAATCTCCGTATCTATCAACCAAGGGGGAACAAATGTCACTGACAATGTTCTGAATGAAATATCCCCTGAGGAAGATGATTCACTCTTTCCTTTCTTGTTGTTCCCTGAATTTAATGAATTACCTGAACCTAACATTTCTGATGTTGAGGATATTACTGAAGGGGGAACATCCAGGAGAACACGGTTAGATAGTCACCCTACAAGTCAGATTGTGGGAGATTTATCTGAAGGAGTTAAAATAAGAAGGTTCCATGGAGAAAGTGCTTTGTTCTGCTGCTTCCTATCTGAGAAAGAACCTACGGAGATTGAAGAGGCTCTTAAAGATTCCTTCTGGATTATTGCTATGCAAGAAGAGCTAAATCAATTTTCTAGGAATAAAGTTTGGGGGAGTTAGTAGATAGACCTAAGAAGCACAATGTGATTGGAACTAAGTGGGTATTCAAGAATAAGAGAGATGAGAACAATGTCATTGTAAGAAACAAGCAATGCTAGTTGCACAAGGTTATTCCCAAGAAGAAGGCTTGGATTATGATGAAACCTTTGCACCAGTTGCAAGACTAGAAGCCATTAGATTGTTTCTTGCATATGCTGCTCACATGAAATTTAAGGTATATCAAATGAATGTGAAGAGTGCATTTCTGAATGGTGTGCTTAAAGAAGAGGTTTATGTGGAACAACCTCCCCGGCTTGTCGAGAATGGCCAAGTTTATGTGCTCGGAAAGCCTTGTATGGTGCAAGCAAGCACCGAGCATGGTATGATACTCTATCTCAATTTCTCTTGACCATGGTTTTACCAAAGGAATCATTGATAGAACCTTGTTCAGGATAGAAGATGGGAAAGATATCTTACTAGTGCAGATCTACTGGATGACATTATCTTTGGATCCCCTAATCTTCAGTTGTGTGAGAAATTTTCTACACTAATGAATGGTAAGTGTGAGATGTCAATGATGGGGGAGATGCATTTCTTTCTAGGACTTCAGGTGAAACAGTCAAAAGAAGAAATCTTCATCAATCAGGCAAAATACACCAGAGATCGATTGCCAAGTATGGTATTCAGAATTGTAATGCAGTTAGAATTCCTATGAATACTAACTACAAGATGGATCATGATCCTGAAGGCAAGTCAGTTAACCATACTGATTATAGAGGGATCATTGGATCATTGCTCTATCTCACAACAAGTAGGCCTGATATTACTTTTGTTGTTGGGATATGTGGAAGATACCAAGCCAATCCAAATGCTAGTCACTAAAACACATGAGATATCTAAAAAACAATGAATAAGGAGATATCTATGAAAAAATTAATTAGTTAATAGACGATTATGGTGGTTGGTATGTGAGAAGTCCACTTTAGGAACTTGTCAATGATAACTGGTTTTTGAATTAATTAGTTATAGGGAAATTTGATTATGAAGTTGGTTGGATTCTTTTGGCTAAGGCAACAATTAAGAGATTATAAGATTACAACCAAAGAAATTCCTATATTTTTTTATAACAACAGTGCCATTGCAATATCACAAAATCCTATGCTACACACAAGATGTAAACATGTGGATATCCGGCACCATTTCATTAGAGACCATGTAGAGAAGAAAGACATTAGGATGGAGAAAATTCATCACCGATAAACAAAGAGTCGATATTCTTACTAAGCCATTGGGTGAGTCAAGATTTCGAGAACTATCGATGGAATTAGGGATCTTTGGATCCGGTGAGTAATTTATCCTGAAGGGAGAAGCTCTTCATATGCATGAGGTTTTTCAGTGGGAAAAACTCAGGACAAAGATCTCTCAGGATGGAAACTGAGAATCAGGATGGTTTTTGTCACGGTCAGTGTTCAGTAAGGATTAAGTATTCAATTAATCCCGAAACACACTTGGCACATGCATTTACTCACAAAGCATTTATTTCAGTCAGTAATCATTTGAAATAAATACAAAAGACGTGAACTTTAAGCGGGAATGATTGAAGGATTCTTATTGGTTAAAATTTTGGCAGAGACACCAAAGGGTTGCCTCAATTAGAGTGAAACATCATTTTGTCACCCTAATTATCATTATCATTAAGATATATCGATTATTTGCCATTAATAGCAAATAAACCTTGAGATTATATCGACCAAGGATTAAATCACAACCATTTATTCAGATTTAATCTTAGCCCTTGATCTATTTCATCAGATCATATATATACCCCAGAGTTTCCAAAATCATAACATTTTACACTCTGTTTTTTTTAAACCCTCCAAATTATCCAAACCCTTCATTTCTTCAAATTCCAAAAACCTACAATGGAGTTTCCTAGTTACGCGATGATTAAAAACCTTGCAGAAACTGATAAACCATACTTCGAGCACGTTGTTGCAATGATCGACAACAAGACGACACTGGTTGAAGAAGAAGCATTGAATCTGCTTCGAATGGCGCAGTTGGATAATTTAGTGAGCAATACACCGGAGTCAGAATTACCACAACAAGTTCTGCAGTTTGTTGTAAATCTCAGAGAAAGAGAAAATGGCTCTCTGGTCTCACAACTAAGTTTCGGCACCAATGCAAAATCCAAAGACGAAGAAGTCTGTACGAGAGAGGTAATCTTGTCACTTCAAAACATCAATATTGTCTTTGAGTTAAGTGATAGAGGTGATGACCCTGCGGTTTATATGTTGGGGCATGAACAAGAAATCTTGGATAGGTTTTCTACGTCTAAAGTTCAACTGAAAGGGGCGTTAAACAAAAAGTGTTTAAAACCTGTTTACAAAGTTTTGATCGATATTGTAGCCAAGTGCTTGATGAGCACCTCTGGAAGTTTAGAGCAGGTGAGTCGGAACAAGTTGAGACTCATGGCTGCAATAGAGGACTCACCCTCTAGAAGTTTTAACTGGCTAAAGTTCTTAGTGGATTGCATATTGAGTCAGAGTCCGAAACTGAAATATGTTAAAGGAGCATTTACAAAGAATGGGAGAGTTCTTTTTGGAACTAAAATCAGTTTTCTGATTGAGACATTGCCAAGAAAGAAGATGTTCCTATTGTCAGGAACTCAATTTTCCAGGAATAGGATCATGTTCAGGAAGCCAAAGTCGCAGAGGAGGAGACAGACAATTTCTTAGAGTCCGAGTTCAACAGCTCAGGATGAGTCTGAAGAGCAGGCTGTCCAGAGTGAGCATGAGGAGCAGACAGAGCAAGTTGAGATTGAGAACTCTGAGTCTGATCAGGACAACCGGACAATTGTTGATGTCACAAGAACTAAAGGCAAAAAGGTGGTGGAAAAGGTTGTAGAAGAGCCTGAGAAGAGAAAGAAAACTCTTGAACTTCTGAGAGCTAAGAGGGAGATTGGTGAAAAGAAGAAGGCCCAGGAAGAGCAAAAGAGGAAAAACGGCTGAGGAAAGCTAGTAAATTGGCTCCAGGAGAGAAATCTCCATTAGACACTCTTGTGAAAGCCATTTCACAAGCTGCTGAGAAAGAGGCTGAGAACATCCATGAGGTTGAAAGGGATGAGGATGTGTTCACTGATGTCCTCAATACCAGTATTGGGGATGATCGCATTACTAGAGAAATATTCACAGGTTCTCAAAAACCTGCTGAAGAGATTAAAAAACCGATCCCACCCACTCACCCCACATAGCCAAAAATTCCCACACCTTCAGAGGCTCATTCTAGCTCTGAAGAGGAGTCACCGGTTCCTGAACTCAGGAAAGGTGAGGCTGAGGAGAAAAAATGGAGGTTGAAAGCTGAACGCTTTGTCTTGGACAAGTACCCTGAAATTGCCAACTATCTTGATCTTCAGGATATGTTCATCAGACTGAAAACGGCCATGCTGATAGTCAATCAGTCTTTTGCCATGATGCTGAGAATTGGGAACTTCAAAGGAGAAGATTTTTGGGCGGAAGAAGTGGCGGAATTAGATGCCTTTTCAGGATTGGGCAAGAAGAGGCTGAGAATCAAACCTACTGAGTTTGATGCACTGATCAGGAAGAAACTGGCTGAGAGGAAGGATGTGGATCAGTCCGAGAAAACTGATGAGGGTCAGGACAAGAAAGATCCCTCTCAGGACAGAACTGATAAGGACCCTGCTAAGGGTAGTCAGAAACATGCTGAAGCTGGAGCATCCGCTTAGGGGGAACAAGCTCAGGATTTTCCTGAACTTTAGATGATTACGATGGGAGAAACCCCTCAGGAACATGCTGCACCTTCTACTGCATCTGCTGAGATTGGGCTTCAGACTGAAGCTGAAGAAGAGATCCATATTCCTCCGCAACCAACGGTTGACCTTACACCCATTGTGGAAAAATTAGACAAGTTCGAGCCAATGATTGATCAGATGGCGAAGCTTGAACCTCTGGTTGGAGAAGTGTCTAAAATTGCTGAGACACAAATTTCTCAAGGTGAATCCATCAAAACACTTAGCACATCTATGGTAACACCAGCTCAGGTAAATTTACTATCCACTTCTATTGATAGCAAATTTACTTCATTCAATACAAAGCTAGATGATATGGCTAAGGAGATGAAGGAAGAGATGGAGAGACAGTTTGATTTCAGATCAAAAGTGCTTGAGGATTTCCTGAAATCCAAGACTGATGAAATGATCAAATCAGTTGTTGAGGAGATGAGCAATTCATTGATGGAGAAAATGAAGGCAACTTATGGTGGTCTTGCTGAAGACACTAGTACTGTTTTGAATGTGTTGAGAAGGATTCAGGATAAGCACTTTCATGTAGCGGCAGAAGTTAGATTGATTGGCAGAGAACAACTTCACATGGACAGAACCCTTTCCGAGATGATTGCCTACTATGATGCCAAAAAGGGGGAAAGTTATGACAAGCTTGTTGCCCTGCCACCTTTGGAAAAACAAATTAAACAGTTTCCTACTGAGATTCACCGAGGAAAGAGGAAAGAGCCTGAAGTGCTGATACATCCTGAAGCAGCTATGGAAGTTCATGAGCAAAGAATAAAGAGGCAGAGGAAGAAAGAAACCAGTACGCAAGGAGAGGCTTATGGAATCTTGAATCCTCAGAAGAAGCCTGTTGCATTTATTGAGAAACCTCTGAAAACTAAGCAGTTGGCTAGAAAGCCCACTCAGAGGAAGTTAGCTTAGGACTTTGAAGAAGATGTTGAGGAAGACATTCAGGAAGTTACTGAGAAAGATGAAGAGTCTAAAATGGATGATCTTTTCAAAGAAGGATTTTGTGAATATGATGTATCCACCAAGAGACTGAATTGGGACTGGCACAACTCAGTAAAAGCAATTGAAGCTAAGAGGAAGAGGAAGGCTGCTACCTCTGTGTCAGGTTCAGAAATGACCAGAAAGAAGAGGGAGGAAGCCAAGAGAAAGCTGGGAGGCTTTCAGAGGATGGTTCGCAGGAGGAGAGGCACCAAGCAAAGGAAGAGGATGTGGCCTCATGTAGAAAAATGGATGCCTATTGAGATGAATGATAGATGGGAGACGGACAAGAGGGAGTTTGTGTTCAATTTTGATGTATTACAGACCTGGTCTCAGCCCAACACTGATAGGGATGAAGCATTCATTGCCTACATACTGCAGAACTTCACTGATATATGCCAGAAATGGTTTGATTTGTTTGATACTCTGGGTTATCAGCTGAAGGCTCCTAGTCAAATCAAGTATCCTCCACCAAAATTCAAGAATGGGATGATCAACTATGATTTCATCCATGCAGATTTTGTGGATCAGGCTGAATATCTTGAGCTGAGAGGGAGTGATGCTCAAACCATCTAGAAGAGAGAAGAACTGAAGAAACGGTGCTATGGGATGTTCAACCTGAAGCCACCAACATATGAAATTGAATCAGATGAAGAGTGATTACCTTATTCCTTTTGTTTCAATTGATTACATAAGAAAACCATTGTAACATATACTCTTTGGTTTTAAAAAATAATGAAAAATTCTACTGATTTTTTGTTTGATCAAAAGATAATTTCTCATTATCTTACTGATTACTTGATGGTTGCCTTTTACTTGTTTTACTTGCTTTATGAATTGAAACCTTAATAGATGATAGGTTTCTTTGCTATCTACAAGCTTGTAACAAGATGGTTTTGGCATCATCAAAAGGGAAATTGTTGGGAGATGAATTTAATAAAGATTTTGATTAGATCCCAAAACCCCGAGTATGACATGTTTAAGGACAATCTTGATAGTATAGGATCATGTTTTAAAGTTGTTGTTATGTTTCAGGATTATCTCGCACCATGTATAGTCAGCAGATATAGAACAAGTTAGAATAGGTTTTACAAAGTTCAAAGTCTGGAGATCTCAGAAGATTCACAAGACTAAAAACGTAGTGAAGACCTAGATCATACTGAAAGATCGAGAGAGCTGAAGAAGTGAAGATCACGAAGACTAGAAGATCCTCAAGATCCTTGTCTTTTTATCTTGAATCAAAAGACCTGAACAAAGTCACTACCTGTTTAATAGTGGTTTTTCATTCTTAGTACAAACAAATAGAATGTTATACGTTCGTGAACACTAAGGAAAATATCAGATCAGTGTGATTGACTAAAAGAGCCGTTTTGTTTGTCTCTGTTCAAAGGAAAATTTCAACCAATGAGGAGGCGACAACAGCTTACTTTACTGACACTGAAAGCGACATTTCCCTGAAGAATGTCAGCGTTGATATTTGTCTTGTTCACAGAAATTGATGATTGACTGCTTGTCTGGATATATCCTAAAACATGCAAGGGTGCATTCAAACCCTAATATAATCGTTCATAAATTACCCAAAGAGAAACCCTAGATGCTATCTCTCCAACGAATAGTTTTTCAAAGGTAGACTTCTGGAGAGTTGCCTATAAATACCAGAGGCCTTGGACATTTCAAGGTTACGGGAAATCAAAGCAACTCCAGAGCTTATTCGTATTCAAGCAATCTTGTGAAGCACTCGAAACCCTAAGAATTTCCCAAGTGTTTCATCTTTGAAGAGAGCTCATTTACTAAGCCTATACTTAAGATATCCAAAGCTTAGTTAGAGATATCCTAGCCTTTTACCTGTGTTTGATAGTAAAAGGATATCTCACCCTAGTTGGAAACCAACCAAAACCCAAACCCTTTGATTAGGTAGTTTGTGTGTGTAGTTGTTGGAAGTGAGAGTTGTAAAGAGTAAGTAAGCTGTTGTGTTCAGTCTGAAAACTCTATAGAAGAAGTTAGTAAGATGATTGTTCAGTCTGAACGCTTGTGTGTGTGTTGAGTTAGTAAGCTACAGTAGTTCAGCCTGAAAACTCCTGGTAGAAAGTTAGTAAGCTATTGAGTTCAGTCTTAAAGCTTAAGGTAGTAGAAGTAGTGAGTTAAGGAATTTATCTGAGGATCAGAGAGAGTAGACGTAGGAGCTTGAGCCTCTGAACCACTATAACTTGCTGTGTTGTTTGCTTTCGGTTCTGCATTATTACCTGTTGCATATTTTCACTGAAAGCATTCTGAAAGTTTTTCTGATATCCAGTTGGAAACAATCCACTGAAGATTGCATTAGCTTAATCACAGCCTTAACCACTGTTTTATTAAAGAAAGATTTTCAGCAAACTAAAATGAGTATAAACTTAGGGCATACACATTCCGCACTCTAGATAAGCTAGTATAGATAGTTGTCAAACTGATAAACTCCCCTGAGTAGTCAGTAAGATTATTATCTACTCCAAGCTTATCTGGACTCTGATTGTAGAAACTCAAAATCAGTGAGCTAATCTGAAGTCTCTGAAAGCCGCTCAGTGTTGTTGTCCTAGTAGACTTTGACTCAGGGCATTTTGTGCTTCTCAGGACTGAAACTTAGGACAACCTGACTCTCTGATTATAGTTTGTTTTAAAAGTTGAAAAATCACTATACACGTGTATTTCCCCCACCCCCCCATACACGTGTGGAACTCGTTCACTCCCGGACCAATAAGTGCTCACCAATCCCAGTTACCCCTGCCACTGGTTCCCTGAGGAAGCCACGTTTAATATAGCAGCTCAGAAGAAGCATCAAGAGGATGCTTCCCAGGCTCAGTATGTGATGTTTCTCGGCATGACTCCCGATATACATAGGCAATGTGAGAAAAATGGGTCCCTTCTAGATGCTCAAGCATCTGAAGGATCTTTTTGATTAAAAATATCATTCTGAGATTTATGAAGTGATAAGAGATCTGTTCAGATGCCTGTTAGGTACAGAAGGGAAGATTTCACCTCATGTGATAATGATGATAGGCTTAATTGAGAAATTTGGTAATATAGGCACTGAGCGAAATAAGACGGATGCGACCATGCCTGAACTTCACAACGTGCTCAAGACTTTTGAATTCACTATCGCTAAGATGGTGTTCAAAAGAAAGAGCGAGTAAACAAGGATGTGTACCTCTACTATACGCAGAAGTGGGCACCGGAAGAAGGACTGTAAGGTTCCGGCTGTTGAAACAAAGGTAGTGGGTGCTTTTGTCACTAGAACATATATGTTTGTTATTAAGATAGACATATCCACGAATAGTTCTAAATGTAGGGTATTAGATACCGAATGTGGCTCACACATTTATACGAATGTGAAGGGGCTCATGTGTCTTAGGGCAGTTAGGTCAGGTGAAGTTGCCTTACACGTGGAAATGGAGCACGACTTTCATTTGAACGTGTGAGGACTTATGTGTTAGACTTATCCTTTGGTTTTAGATGAGAACTTAATGATTGTCATTTTGTTCTTTCTATTACTCTCAATGTTATTTCCATTCCTATGTTAGATATTGAGGGTTATTCCTTCCATTTTAGTGATAATAATTGTTATTTCACGTTAAATGGTGTAGTTTATGGGAAAGCCCATGTGGTGAATGGTTTATACTTGTTGCATTGTGGATATAACGTTCTTAATATACAAAGTAAAAGACTCAAACTTAGTAATCATGAAAACCCAACTTACTTATGGCATTGTAGACTTGATCATGTAAATGAGAAAGGAATTGCAAAGTTAAGAAAGTTAGACTACTTAACCCCATTTGACTTTGAGTCTTATGGAGATTGTGAATCTTGTCCCATGGGCAAGATGATCGATAAACCCTTTATGAGAAAGAGGTGCATGCCAAAGAAGTTCTAGAGTTAATCTGCAATGATGTTTGTGGACCATTGCCCACTCTAGCTAGGGGTCACTTCGGATACTTCATCACTTTTACTGATGATTTCTCAACATACAGATACGTGTATCTTATGAAACACAAATTCGAATCTTTTGAGAAATTCAAAGAGTTTAAAGTTGAAGTAGAGAAGTAACTTGGCGAAGAGTATCAAGACTCTTCTATCAGATCGAGGAGATGAATACCTTAGTCATGAATTCACTGATTACTTGAAGTTACATGGAATCACGTCACAATGGACTCCTCCCAGAATACCTCAGATGAACGGTGTGCCCGAGAGGAGAAACCGAACCCTGTTAGACATGGTAAGGTCAATGATGAGCTTCTCCTCTCTTCCAAAATTTTTATGGGGATACGCGTTACAAACCTCAATTTACATTCTGAATAGGATTTCATCTAAATCGGTTGAGCATACACCATATGAACTATGGTGTGGCAAGAGGCCAACTTTTACACATATCAAACATGGGGTTGCCCCGTGATTGTGAAAAGGATGCTTACTGACAAGTTGGAATCCAAAGGTGAAAGGGTTACTTTGTGGGATATCCTAAGGAGACTAAAGGATATTACTTATATCTACCTGAGAAATAATCAGTGATTGTTTCTAGGCAGACCAAGTTCCTCCCAAAAGACTATGTCTTTAAGGAACAAGGTTGTAAGCTGAAAGAACTTGAAGAAATTCAAGAACCACAAATTAACAAAGAGACTGATATCTTGTCAAAGCAACGTGACAAGGAATCAGTGGGAGCATTCAACAACTTTCATGGTGGGAGTCTTTCACTAGGTGATCATCTTTCAGCTAGTGGGAGTGTAATTGGAGTATGCTTGCCAGTGCAAGAACCTCCAAGTGGGTTGAATGAGAACAACATAGTTCAAACTCCCGCCCAAGAGGCATCTGAAAGTTTAGCTCTTGAGGACTCTCCGGACATTGATGAAATCAATGCACCACAAAATTTTCACAATCAGAATGTACAGCCTGCACAACCACAGCTCCGTAAGTCTATTAGGAGTCGTAATCCGCCCATTAGATACGGATACCTCTTGGAGAAACTCAATAATATGGACATACCGGATAAGGATGATCCTAATACTTATTCTGAAGCAATATCAGATATTGGTTCAGGGAAGTGGCATGAAGCCATGAAATTCGAGATGGACTCGATGTACACCAATCAAGTTTGGGACTTGGTTGAGTTGCCTAAAAGGGTTAGACCCATAGGTTGCAAATGTGTCTTCAAATGTAAGACTGATGCAAATGGCAAAGCACAAACCTACAAAGCTAGCTTGGTGGCGAAGGGCTATAGTCAACGCGAAGGCATTGACTATGATGAGACCTTCTCACCAGTTGTAAGGATCAAGTCCATTCGAATTTTACTTGAAATAGCAACACACTATTATTATGAGATTTGGCATATGGATGTCAAAACAGTTTTCCTCAATGGAAACATTGATAAGGAAGTGTTTATAACTCAACTGAAAGGTTTCATATCTAAGCCAAATTCTAATCTAGTATGCAAGCTAAAGAGATCCATTTATGGATTGAAGTAAGCTTCTAGGAGTTGGAATATCCGATTTGATGAAGCTATCAAGTCTTTTGACTTCATTAGAAATTCGGAAGATCCTTGCGTTTATTGTAAACGCAACGGGAAGAATATTGTTTTCATAATCGTATATGTCGACGACATATTGATTTTGAGAACCGATATCCCGTTAATGCAATTCGTTAAAGATTGGTTGTCAAAGACCTTCAAATGACGAAGGACCTTTGTGAAGCCTGCTACATACTAGGGATCAAGATCCACAAGGATAGATCCAAAAGGATGTTGATGTTGTCACAGTCCACCTATGTAGACAAGGTGTTGAAGCGTTTTGCGATAGAGAACTCTAAGAGAGGGTCCCTACCGACAAATCATGGGATAAAGCTATTAAAGAAGGATTGTCCTTCTGTTGAAGTTGATATCAAGCACATGAAAGATGTCCCATATGCATATGCAATTGGGTCAATCATGTACGCCATGACTTGCACTAGGATAAACGTGGCTTATGCTATCAACATCACTGGTAGATACCAAAAGAATCCGGGTGAGTTTCATTAGATTGCTGTCAAGACCATTCTAAAGTATCTTAGACGAACTAAAGAATGTTTCCTTGTCTATGATGGACAGTCAGAACTAGTAGTCACTGGTCATGCTGATGCAAGTTTTCAATCCGAATGTGATGATTACAAATCATAGTCAGGTTACGTTTCACTCTCGATGATGAGGCTGTCAGTTGGAATAGTTCCAAGCAAGTTGACCGCAGATTCAACAATCGAATTTGAGTACATTGTTGTATCAGAAGCCTCAAGGAGGTTGTCTGGATTTTATAGTTCTTAAGAGAACTAGGGGTAGTTCGAGTGCCAATTGTCTAATAAAGTTGTATTGAGACAATGCTGGTGCGATTGCTCAAGCAAAGGAACCGAGATTAGCAAACAAAAACAAGCATGTACCTAGACTTATCATTTGATCCGAGAGATCATAAGGATAGGAAAAATGGAATTAATATGTATTTCCACATATTTAATTTGGAAGATCATTTCACCAAAAAACTTGAGTGTTCATGTACACACTAGACATTTGATGGTCTAGGGGTTAGACATGTAGGTGATTGACTCTAGTCCAAGTGGGAGATTATTAGTGTTAGTGTCCTAGAGACAATCTATTGCAAGGACATAATACTAGATAATATTCAGTTTGACTTAATATTGTTGTAACAAGGATAAAACCATTCTTGGGTACAGAGCCATTGAAGTGCCCTACTTAAGGATATTGTGCTCCTGTTTACCGTGGGCAAGCCGGGGGGGCAACTTGTACATAGGGTTTCCTCGGGATGACGTGCGACCTCCGAGATAGCGTGAGAACTTCAGGTCGCCAATCAATGAGCAAGACCGACCATCTTCTAGCGACCTCCATGTGTGGTCGCGGGTCACAAGTATGGAATGGATTCGTGACAGCCAAGGTAGCGGATCTTCAAGAAATAACTATGGAAGGTGTATCTATTAGCGAAGATTTTGCCCCAAGTCGCGGGATTTCCTTCTCAAGATAACTTATCCAGTAGCCTGCCTCCGAGGGTCACTCAAGAAAGCCCACGACGCTTTCTTGACCTAATTTGTAACCTATAAATGTTAGTTGTGTAACACAATGTAAAGGATGGAAAAATCTTAGCTCTTAGGCATAAACATATCATACAGAAACCTGGCTTGGATGCCTCCGGACGTAGTCTATTTCACAGACGAACCGGGTCACCAAATCTCTTGTTCCATTTACTTGCTTTGATCGCCTGCTCCATATTATAACTGTGAATTATTATTCATTCGGTCCAAAGTATAAACCGGATACAACAATTGGCGCCATCTGTGGGAAGACTTTCTTGTAGAATTTCACAAATTCATAAGGAGACCCACTCGATCTGAAACTCATTTCGCAAATGGCGGGCAATCAAAGCAATGTTGTTGGGAATGAAACAGTCGCTCGCGACTGTGTCGAGGCATCCCTGAGCTCTCGACACACCCTCCTAGAGGCCCCGATAATCAACCCGGATTGGTGGAATCTCGTCCAGATGCCGGAGGATGCTAAGGCCGTTATGGCCGTTCTCAACAGGAAGCGCCTCATTTTTGATAGCGAAGAAGAACAACCGCCAATCAAAAAGACCACTTATGATGTTGGAACTTCAAAGGGTAAGGGCATCCTAGTCATAAAGGGACGCTCAGCGGGCCAGCGGACCTACGATCCGGCAAAGTACGCCATCATCTGGAAATGCCGACTTCAGGAGAAGCCAGTTGGGTCGAACGTTTTATTTAACCGCCTCAGGGATCAGGGGACTCAGAAAGCCTCAATGGCCATCGAGGACGAGGCTCAGTCCCATCCTCGGCACACAGACTAAATGGAGCGTAATCTCGCTCTAACACTGAATGTGCATCATGGATAAATGCCAATAGGCTCGGCCATCCATCATGGCGGCGGACAGGTGGTCTTCCCCTAGGGGGATCATCAAGATGCCTAGGTCACGGCATTGGCCCGGACAGTCCAGTAACTCCTCGAACGAGTGGAAAATCAGAATGGGCAGGTGAGGACAGACAATAACCTCATCATCCCAAATTCTCCGCTCGAAGCTCTAGTTACCCTGGCACCCTCCTAGAGAAAAAAGTGGCTCTGGATCGCTATAGTGTGAACTCTGATCCAAAGGTCCATTTGGCGAAATACAATTCCTTCATGGCTTCCATGGGCGCATCCGACGCGACCAAATGCATGTTCTCTCACTGACCTTAAGCAACCAAGCTCACATGTGGTATACCTCACTCCCTCCCTACTTGGTGGACACTTTTGAGTAGCTCGCCAGATTGTTCTTGAGCCACTTCACCACATTAGCTCCCGACCTGCGACTAGGCAGCGTCTCATGAATGCCAAACAAGGTGAGACTGAATTTGATCGATCCTACGTGGAAAGGATTGACCAACTTATCCTGGAGGCAGATCCCATAGGGGATGAAGCAAAACTGCTGGGTGCCATTTCTGGCCTCGGAAAGGGAACTAAGTTGTGGCGGCGTATGACCACCGATTACCCGATAAGCTATGCCGACTTCCAAAGACGGGCTAGCAACCTCATTCATACTATGGAGCTCTTGGAATCCCGACTCTCTGAGACAAAGGAAGTCGCGGAACCGAATAAAAGTTCCAAGAAAACCGAGGGCCACTACAAGGCACCCGATAGATTCAAGCCCTTTGAAGAAAGCATCCTAGTGAAGCTAATGGAGGCCCTAGGCATGACACTCGGTCACGTCTATGCCCAGATCTAGGGACGAGACATGCTCCATCCGCCTCGCCCCATCAAGGACAAGAGCACGCAGAACCCTAACAAGTTTTGTTACTATCATGCGCAAAAGGGTCATTACACTAGCGAATGCAGAGACCTACTAAAACAACTCTGGAAGCTATATGAAGATGGCCGTCTAAATGAGTTCATCAAGCGTCCTCGGGAGAACAACGACCGGAATGCAAAAGGTCAGCAGAAGGGTAACCGCCCCAGACAATGGGAACAGGCTCCGGAAAACCAAGTCTCAGGGTTCGATCAGGGAGAACTGCCGGTCCCTCCCATGCCCGAAGGCGCTGGAGGTCGCATCATACATACAATATTGGGATGGTGGGAGGTCTCTCTTTGACCTCCTCATCAAAAAGACGCATGAAGGCCGAAGTCAGGGCAATGGAGAACGCCCAAAAGATGGTCCTACCGCTACTTAATGTAACCGAAGAGACCAGCAAGATCGAGTTCGGCGAGAAAGACAAGGCTGGAATTGTCTACCCAAACATCGACCCTCTAGTCATTAAAGCTAACATCATGGGAACGACTATATGTCGGCTACTGATCGATGGAGGGGCATTCTGTAATATCCTCTTCAAGAAAACCTTGGATCAGCTCGGGGAATATGATACTTATATCACCCCATGCAATCACTCTGTGAAGGGCTTCGTGAATGCAACTGTGAAGCCGCTCGGCATGATCCGCCTATCCATCGAATTGGTATCTACCCTAGATGAGAAGGTTAGGAACACTAGGCATCTCGATTTCCTTGTAATCGACCTCCCCAGTACCTATAACGGGTTTCTTAGGAGGCCGTTCGAGCATGAGTTCGAGGCTGCATCCTCTACATTTTATTTATGTGTAAAGTTCCTGTTGGGATATTTTAGTTTTGATGAATTATGCCAAAACATTATCAACTTGTGTTATTAAAGCTAATTTACATATAACAAGTTTAGGGGGAACGAAAGAACAAGTTGAGGGGGAACTCATGGAAATTAGACGAAGATGATCGAGATCAGGCAAGGCTGCAGACGAGACTGATCGAGATCAAATGAGTTAGATGAGTTCCGGAGTCAACTGATGAGCTGTGCAAAATCAGAAGAGAAGAAAAGCTAACCCAGCTGATTAGAAGATCGATGACGAACAGCACTGATCGGATGATCGGAAGAACGATGAGCCGATATGGTGATCGGAAGAGCGCATAAGCCGATCGAAAAAAACCGACCCGTAAGATCGAAGAGAAGGTTAGATCGGAAGAGGAGCAGATGAGACCGACGAGATCGACGTGATCGAGATCGATATGAAAATGAGCGGATGATCAAGATCGACGTGATTGAGATCGGATGTGCTAAACTGATATGCTAAACCTAATGTACTGACCTGATGCTATCCTGAGATGTTGATATGAAGATGTGTTGATCTGATCAGTCGAGCTGATCAGATCAGGCAAAGAAGAAATCAGATAGCCTGAGTCAAAGTGACCTAAAGGTCAGGATGTCTGAATTCAGAGAACTGGACTCGATCGACTGAAAGTGTCAAGATGCCCCGATCGGACAAGGTCCGCCGAAGAGAAGTCTGCTGAATCAAGACACTGAGACTCAGAGAATCCTAAATGATTCCAAGGCGAGGAATCTGAGGAATATAGCCGTTAGAATCAGCTGACGTGGACCAATGAGAGGAAGACAACCAGCCTGGAAAAGCTGTTGTACTTACAAGAATAGTATGGATTTGAATGTGATTCTCTCCAACGGTAACATTCAAATCCACACTATAAATACAAGGTCTTTCATCATTCTAAAGTGTGGATGCGTGGAGATTATAACACGAGATGCTACAGAGCCAAAGAGAGTTATACCCAAAGCATTCCCACCCTAGAACACAAGTCTGTAGATATACAAATATGTTCAAGAGTGTTCTAGAACCCAATCTAAGCAACCCACGATGTATCCTAAGCTTAGAGAGATTTTCCCAACCTTAGCATTGAGGCTAAACAAATGTAAGGGAAAATCTCAACCTAGTTGGAAACCAAACAAACCTTACCCAAATCAGTCGGTTAAGTTTGTAGGTGAGTGTGAACTCATTAAACATCTAGCAATCCCGAAAGGGAGGGTAGGCAATCCCGAGTGAGGGTGATAAGTCCCGTTGGAGTGTGAACTCGGTAAACATCTAGCAATCCCGAAAGGGAGGGTAGGCAATCCCGAGTGAGGGTGATAAGTCCCGTTGGAGTGTGAACTCGGTAAACATCTAGAGGCGAACCCAAGAGGGTGATAAGTCCAGTTTGAAGGAATTTCCCTAGGAACAGGGAGAGTGGATGTAGGAGCTTGAGTCTCCGAACCACTATACTTTGTTGTGTTGTTTATTGCTTTATGTTCTTATATTGTCATATGCATTCGATTATAAGCAAAACACAACACATGAGCTTAAAACGTAAAAATCTGTAATCACCATTCCCTCACCCCTATTTTTATATGCATCGCAACAAAATGTTTGCTTCCGCACGCGCAAAATGGGTTTTCAACCGGGACCATCAATTGGTATCAGAGCAGGTGTTCAAACGGTTCACTGATTTCAAAGTAACCACCTGAACTGATCTTTTAAAAGAAAACATATTTCTTTAAAAATGCATATATTCTAATGTTTTGGCGTCATTATCAAAAAGGGGGATATTGTTGGGATATTTTAGTTTTGATGAATTATGCCAAAACATTATCAACTTGTGTTATTAAAGCTAATTTTACGGATAGCAAGTTGAGGGGAACGAAAAGAACAAGTTGAGGGGAACTCGGAAATCGGGCGAAGATGATCGAGATCGGCGAGGTCAGCGGACGCAGACCGATCGAGATCGGATGAGTTAGATGAGTTCGAGTCAACCGATGAGTCAGGCAAAATCGAGAAGAGAAGAAAAGCTAAGCGGTGATTAGAAGATCGGATGACGTAATGCACTGATCGGATGATCGGAAGAACGATCAAGCCGATATGGTGATCGGAAGAGCGCATAAGCCGATAAGAAAGAAATGACTAGAAGATCGAAGAGAAGGTTGCGATCGGAAGAGGAGGAGAGATCGACGAGATCGACGTGATCGAGATCGGATATGAAGATGAGCGGATGATCAAGATCGGGCGTGATTGAGATCGGATATGCTAAACCGATATGCTAAACCTAATGTCTTGACCGATGCTATCCCGAGATGATGATCTAAAGATGTGTTGATCTCGATCGGTCGATTTTGATCACGATCGTGCAAAGAAGAAATCGGATAGCTCGAGTCAAAGTGACCTAAATGTCGGGATGTCCGAATTGAGAGAATCGAACTCGGTCCACTGAGTGTCAAGATCTTCGATCGATAAGGTCCGCCAAGAGAAGTTTCTTTGAATCAAGACATTTGAGACTCGAGAGAATCTGAATGATTCAAGGCGAGGAATCGAGGAATATATTTGTTAGAATCGGTGGCGTGGACCAATGAGAGGAAGACAACCAGTCTGGAAAAGTCAACAGACTTACAAGAATAGTATGGATTTGAATGTGATTCTCTCCAACGGTAACATTCAAATCCACACTATAAATACAAGGTCTTTCATCATTCTAAAGTGTGGATGCGTGGAGATTATAGCACGAGATGCTTCAGAGCCAAAGAGAGTTATACCCAAAGCATTCCCACCCTAGAACACAAGTCGTAGATATACAAATATGTTCAAGAGTGTTCTAGAACCCAATCTAAGCAACCCCGATGTATCCTAGCTTAGAGAGATTTTTTCTCAACCTTAGCATTGAATTTAAACAAATGTAAGGGAAAATCTCAACCTAGTTGGAAACCATCAAACCTTACCCAAATCAGTCGGTTAAGTTTGTAGGTGAGTGTGAACTCATTAAACATCTAGCAATCCAGAAAGGGAGGGTAGGCAATCCCGAGTGAGGGTGATAAGTCCCGTTGGAGTGTGAACTCGGTAAACATCTAGCAATCCCGAAAAGGAGGGTAGGCAATCCCGAGTGAGGGTGATAAGTCCCGTTGGAGTGTGAACTCGGTAAACATCTAGAGGCGAACCCAAGAGGGTGATAAGTCCAGTTTGAAGGAATTTCCCTAGGAACAGGAAGAGTGGATGTAGGAGCTTGAGTCTCCGAACCACTATACTTTGTTGTGTTGTTTATTGCTTTATGTTCTTATATTGTCATATGCATTCGATTATAAGCAAAACACAACACATGAGCTTAAAACGCAAAAATCTGTAATCACCATTCCCTCACCCCTATTTTTATATGCATCGCAACAAAATGTTTGCTTCCGCACGCGCAAAATGGGTTTTCAACCGGGACCATCAGTTCCCCACCAAGAGTGGGCTGGTCGGCACTGTTAAAGGTGACCAAGTGGATGTAAGGGGTTGTTTACTTTACTCTTCGTCTCATTTCAATTCTGCACACAAATCTAGCAATCACATACTGGTAGTAGATAATAAGTTGAATGCCAAAAATACTAGTAAAAAGAGAAGTCGTGACGACCTCGACCCAAGAATGGGGCCAGAACTTGAAAAATTCATATTCGAAGCCGAAATAGATGACCACCGGCAAGATGGTCCAAGAGCCATCCCGGGGGAAGAGCTCGAAAAAGTGAAAGTGGATCCAGCCCGCCCGGATCTTGAAGTCATAATAGGCTCCAAGATATCAAGCGGCCAGAGAGGGGAAGTTATCGACTTTCTCAAGAAAAATCTGGATGTATTCGCATGGTCACATAATGATATGGTCGGCATCGACCCTGAAGTTGCCTATCACAGATTACACATCGACCCCGAACAGAAACCGATAACCAGGAAAGGCAAAAATTTGGCCTAGAGAAGTATGTGGCTCTTGCAGAGGAAGTGAAGAAATTGTTAGATAACAACATGATCATTCAGGCTGATCAGCAGCAATGGGTAGCCAATGCGGTCCTAGAAAAGAAATCAAACAACACTTGGCGACTCTGTATTTACTTCACCGACCTCAACAAGGCATGCCCGAAGGACTTCTTTCATATGCCGCATATTGACCACCTGATAGATAACACGGCTGGCCACGAGATGATGTCATTCATGGACGTATTCACAGGCTATCACCAAATTTCCATGCACGAGCCTGACAGACAATACACCTCTTTCCTAATAGAGAAAAATCTATACTGCTGGAAGAGAATGTTGTTTGGCCTAAAAAACATGGGGGCAACGTACCAAAGGTTAGTCAACCATATGTTTGCTGACCAGATTGGGAAGTTTACGTAGATGACATAGTGGTCAAGAGCCTAAAGAAAGAAGATCACCTCGCCCACCTCACTCAGGCCTTTGACACCCTAAGAAAGTTCAATATGAAGGCTCAATCCTAAGAAGTGCAACTTTGGGGTTGAGTCGGGAATGTTCCTGGGGCACCTAGTCAGCAAACGTGGGATAGAGGCGAACCCAATGAAAGTCTAGGCCATCCTGGATATGGGAGCCCCTCGAAACGTAAAAGAGGTACAAAAACTCACAGGTTGTCTATCCACTGAACAGATTTATCTCTCAAATGGGGTAATAAATGCAAACTCATGTTCGAAATAATCCGAAAAAGTCGAAGTTTGAATGGACGCCCGAAAGTCAGGAGGCTTTCGAAAAGATCAAAGCCTATCTGGCGGACGTAAGCATCCTGTCCAAACCCATCCCAGGCGAAAAATTGTTCCTATACCTGGTGGCCTGAAAGACCGCATTAAGCGTAGTGCTCGTTCGAGCAGAAGTTCAGGTCCATTTACCAATATACTTCTTCAGTCAAACATTGAACGAGACCGAACATCGATATCCTCTCCTGGAAAAATTGGCATACGCTCTGATTATGAGCGTAAGGAAGCTGAGACCATATTTTTTTGACCATCAGGTCAAGGTCCTCACTTCCCTACCTCCACCGAACAGACACCACAGGTCGATGTCTAAAGTGGGCAATCGAAGTCGGACAATACGAAGTAACCTATGCACCGCGACCTGCGATCAAGGCTCAGGTGCTGGCCGACTTCATGGCGAACTAACTTTCCCTTCTGAAACCGACAGTTCAACTAGCCCACCTTAGGAATTATACGTGGACAGTTCAGCGACCTCCCATAAGTCTGGTGCAGGGGTAGTCCTAATAAGCCCAGATGGAAAATCTTTTCAGAATGCCATCACTTTTGACTTCCCAGAAATAAACAATGAAGCCGAATATGAAGCGCTCATCAGCGGCCTAAAAATGTCATCGGCAATGGGTATTAAAAGACTCCAGGTACACACTGACTCACAACTCGTGGCTTGTCAAGTCGGGGGAGATTATGAAGTTCGAGCAAATCCATATCAAACTGGTTCCAAGGGATCAGAACTCACGAGCCGATGCTCTAGCACGGCTAACGACTTCAGAGGGGCTAGTAGAGATGAGGGATATCACCATCACAAAGCTCTCCCACCCCTCCACTTCTTGCACAGCAATCGCACCCCTAGATACCCCGGCAATGAGCTGGATGACACCCATCATTGAATACTTGAAAAATGGAATCTTACCACAAGACAAGATTCAAGCCAAACAGTTGCAATTGCGAGCAGCGAGGTACGCACTGATCGACAATGAGTTGTACAAACGAGGCTTCAGCAAACCACTAATTCGATGTATCACACCAGAACTGGGGCAAACAATCCTAAGGGAGATACACGAAGGAGTATGCGGAAACCACGTTGGGGGGTAATCATTGGCTCACAAAATGACAAGACAAGGATATTTTTGGTCGACCCTATGGGCCGATGCCATCATCTTCGCCCGCAAATGTCATAGATGCCAAATTCATGCACCGTACATCAATGTCGCTTCAGAAGAACTCACCAACATCCTCAGTCCCTGGCCCTTTGCAAAGTGGGGGATATACATCATTGGGCCGCTCCCAACGGCCCCAGGTTTAGTCAATTACGCCCTGGTCGCGGTAGACTATTTCACAAAATGGGCCAAAGTTGGGGCTCTAGCAATCATAGATCAAGACCATGTCATCAGGTTCATATGGCGAAACATCATCTGCAGGTTCGGCCTACCTCAAGCAATTATATCAGACAATTGTAAACAATTCGATGGCCTCAAAATTGAAAACTTCTTCAAAAAATGGAAGATCACAAAGCTCTTCTCAACCCCATATCACCCCCAATCGAATGGCCAGGTCGAGGCCATGAACAAAATCATCAAACACACCTTAAAGGCAAAGATTGAGGGAAGAAAGGGGAAATGGGCTAGCGAGCTGCCAGACGTATTGTGGTCATATAGAACGACATGCCGAAACTCGACAACAGAAACCCTTTAATCCTTGGCTTTCGGGACAGAAGCGGTCGTACCCTCAGAGGTTGCAATTCCGAATCTCCGTACATCTCAGATCGCAATCGACCACAATGACAAGGCCCTGGCAAGAAACCTAGACCTGCTCGAGGAAAAGCGACTAGAAGTAAACATGAGGAATGCAAGATACAAGCAGCAATCAGAGAAGTACTACAATTCTAAAGTACGACTTCGACAATTCAAGGAAGGAGATCTTGTTTTAAAGAAAACGCTCGGGATACCCAAAGGAACCTTTGGCCCAAATTGGGAAGTTCCATTCAAGGTTGCAAGAGTCATATCCAACGGCGCCTACGAGCTTGAAAATCTAGATGGCACTAAGGCTCAGTACCCATGGAATGCATCTCATCTGAAGAAGTATTATCAGTAGGTTCAAGATCATATTCATGTAAATTATTTGGCTAGTCAATAATAATGTCAACTTTCTTTTCATAATTCCTGTGTTAAACCAAAGGAGGTCGCATATGTAAAACATCGACCTCCGGAGGAACGACTTTCGACATACTTGCGACGAGATCGCCACCCTAAGCGGTGCGGTCCTCCCCTAACTTTGTAAGACGACTAAACAAAGTTTAAAAATAAATCGCATCGACAATAAGACGATAATATCAAATGCAAATCTCAAAGTCGCATAAGGAAATCAAGTCGGCATGATAAAGGAAAGAAAAAGCTAAGTTTCATTAATGAAAAAGGCCTGAAGGCTGATTACATCAAGCGGCTCAAGGTCAACAAAAAGCAAAAGTACATCAGAATACCAAAGCACTACCCGCTACTGACCACTATCCAGTTCTAGCGACTTCGAGACGACTTCCGACTTGATAGGAGGTGCTGATCAAAAGTATTGTTGGGGATGGAGTTCAACAACTTCTCAATCTCCTTTTTCTTATTAGGATTCTTGATATTATCATTCTTAAAAACAACCAAATCTCATCAGCAACACCACTGACTATGTTCAAAGGCTGCCCACCTAATTGTTGGCAGACAGCCCTCCTGTTTATATCTTGGCTGGTAAACGCGTTCATTGATCAGGAATGATAACATCCCCCGCGGGCCCAGTGCCCGACGTCTCCGTAGCATCTCCAATAGGCTTGGCCCCCGATTTCTCCGTGGCCAGTGACATATGCAGGGTCTCCTCGGGCTGCGTCTCAAGGACCACCTCGGTGAACCCCGGCTGCATATCATCAGGGTCGGGAAACATAATCCTATGCTGGCCGGGGAAGAAGGAGAGGTCGATGTCCATGCCTTCCAGGTCCTTGATATCCAGCAGGACGTTGGGATCGATGGGATTGTCACGGACATATTCGGTCAACTCAGTGATAATCCCGGAGAGGTCGCCTATAGGATTCGTCCAGCGGAAGATATGGATGGCCCCCACAAACTCCATGATGTAGGCGTAGCTTGTTTTCATCTCCTTGACCTCTTTGAACTTGGCCTCCCTGGCAGCCAGTTTGCCCTTAGCCACAACCAACTCTCCCTCTACCCGAGTGATGGCCGCCTTCTCAGCCGCCAGTCAACCCTCGACCTCGCCCAAACGACCCTCGAGGTCGGATGCTTTCCGGGTTAGCTCGCAGTTGGCGGTCTCCAACTTCTTCTGGACCTCGGTCCCGAGACTATCCTCTTGGCCTGGTCGGCAACCCTTTCCCACGATTTCATAGGTTCTTGAGCTTGGATTCTAGCTGGGCACTAGTTTTCTCCAGGAAGAGTGTCGCCTTGTAAGAATAGACCAAGCCCGAGTACAAGTTACCGTGACCTTATGCCGACGGGCAGTGTTGTGATCCTCTTTCATCCACCCCCGAGGCAAGTTATGGATACCTCGGTGGAGATAAGTCGGCCAGTCGTCGGGGAGCCCTTCCAGTTCGAGCCCTCCCGACCTGAAGAAGCTCAGAACCTCCAAAAAAAATTTTGTCGGGCGTATAGTCCGGGCAGCAAGGAAAAGCAGGGGATTAGCGAACAAGACAATGATGACACCGGAGAAAAGCACAAATAAACTGAACTTACTCTTTGGCCCAGTCTGCATCCCAACCCATCCAGGAGTCATCCTCCGGATGATAACCCCCTTCTGAGGTAGGTGGGGGCTGTTAATCCGAGCCAAGGGGCGATCTACTAGTCCCCGGTGTGTGAACGACCAATGAATGTCGGTCTCCTTCCTCATCCTCTTCCGAGCAGGCTCGGAATCCGACGGGGTCGACCCCTTGGCCTTCTTCTTCCCCTTCTTGGCGGCAGAAGGACCAATGGGGACCGGACCTGGAGGAGGGGCACTAACAAGTTCGATTCTCCTCATCGAACCCAGCACGGACTTCTTCCGGGTGGCCATCACAGAAGCAGACGGTTGATGAAAATAAGCTGGGTGATTAGGAACTGCCACAAAAAATGGGGGGTCGTTTAGGTCACTAATCAACAACCATCAAGCAAAAGATATTTGGCCAGATAAAGAGACTTACAGGGTATGTTCAGGTGACGGGGATAGGTATACAACTAGTCCCGAAGTTGGTTGAGCTCAGTATTCACGGCGTTGACGTCTCGCAAGCTTGCAGGCATATTCTGTACCAGCTCAAACTCTTAAATAAAATCCCAGTACAGCTCGGATGGTCGGGGCTTGAACATTACAGGATAAGAAAAGAATTAGATCAATATCAATCGTGACGTGAAGAATTAAAAGTTTACCATTCTCCAGTCGATGAGCATAGTCCGTAGGAACACGGATAGACAGGGTGCTCGAAGGATCAACCGACTCCCAGGCCCCTCCAACAAACCACCACCTCTGATGCCATCCATCCACTTTATTAAGAATTCCACTCACGAGCTCTTTCCCCTTGTGAAGGTGCGCACGACATTATAACCTCTATGCTGGGCAATGGGAGACATCACGTGGGATATCTCCCCCAAACTCGGCAATCGATACAGCCCAGCTTGCCCCAAAATGAACATGGTGGAGATAATGTAACTCCACCCATTCGGGGTAATTTGAATCAAGCTCTGATTCCATGCCACCAGTAGATGCGAGATGGCCGGGTGCAAAGGAAACCGTACCCGGCCTCCATAGTATGCTCATGCACTGCTATCATCCCTAGAGGTGGCTGGTCGGCTCGCTCCTCAAAGTTCAAGACATAGAAGTGGACATCCCTCGACACTTTAAACTTGCGATGGAACAAGTGTACATGTTCATTGCTCAAGACCGATTTGTACTTGTCCTCGTGAGCCGAAAAATTTGACTTCACGGCCTTCTGAAAAAGGCGTTTAGGTCACTGGTAAGAAGCCCGAGACAGATAAGCCTCATAGTCAAAAGTTCGCTCATAGGCACTGTACCTACAAGCCATATCAGAAAGACCCACGGCCGAAGAGCCCACTGCCGCCGTTGTCTCCGGCAGGACGGCGTGGTGGGAAGGAATATCTAGTGGTGGTAGATTAGTAATAGTCCCAAGCTCTGCCAGAAACTTTTCGTCAATCGACTCGCCGTTGCCATCATCACTCGGGCCTCACTCGGGCCAATGACGGCCGATATTTCCCCAACATTCCCGGTGGCGGACGATGAACCAGGATGGTGGTAGAATTTGGAGATGTGAGCAGCATCATCGTCCGAAGATGACGATGCAATGGGTTGCGCAGTCGGAGGAGTGGTTGAAGATCCAGTGGCCATGGCACAAGAAGAATCGGAAAAATAGTAAGAATTTTACCTTAGAAGGGAAGAGATGTGGCCGGAATGCTCTGGAAATCCGACGAAAGGAGCAGAGTATACGAAAGAGAATTTGCAGAGGAGAACTTTCAAAAACTTAAAACACTCCTGCCTATTTATAGAAGGAGGAGCAGGGGTCAAATTGCAAATCCGCCATAATTCAAACCCTGCCAAAAAAAATGGAAAACTCGCAGATTCGTGAGTGGACGGCACCGCGACTCACGGCACCTTACGTCAGCGGCCTATCATGCCATCATTTTGAATCCACAAATATGAGGTTAGACTGACGTGCCGATTCACATAATCGAGGCAACGATTTGCCTGCCCGAGGATATCGACTCCCCTCAACGGTCTCTCTTTACCGACTCACCACAAGTCGGGTGAAACTCAGGTCAAGATGAAGCCCCAATGTGAGCACGCAACCTCGACTTGAGAGATAATTATTGTAACAAGGATAAAACCATTCTCGGGTACTAAGCCATTGAAGTGCCCAACTTAAGGATATTGTGCTCCTGCTTATCTTGGGCAAGCCGGGGTGACTTGTACATAAAGTTTCCTCGGGACGACGTGCGACCTTCGAGACAGCGTGAGAACATCAGGTCGCCAATCAACGAGCCAGACCGACCATCTTCTAGCGACCTCCCTGGGTGGTCGCAGGTCACAAGTATGGAATGGATTCATGATAGCCAAGGTAGCGGATCTTCAGGAAATAACTATGGAAGGTGTATCTATTAGCAAAGATTTCGCCCCAAGTCGCGGGATTTCCTTCTAGAGATAGCTTGTCCAACAGCCGGCCCCCGACGGTCACTCGAGAAATCCCATGACGCTTTCTTGACCTAATTTGTAACCTATAAATGTTAGTTGTGTAACACAATGTAAAGGATGGAAAAATCTTAGCTCTTAAACATATACATATCATACAGAAACCTGGCTTGGACACCCCTGGACGTAATCTATTTCACAGACGAACCGGGTCACCAAATCTCTTGTTCCATTTACTTGCTTTGATCGCCTGATCCATATTATAACTGTGAATTATTGTTCATTCGGTCCAAAGTATAAATCGGATACAACAAATATTATAGTACATTTAATATTAATGTATGGCAATACACTTGTTTGGATATTATGTTTGATTGTTTGCATTTATTCGTACAAGTGTTCCCATGAGTCATTGTTGTTATTGAGGTTGTGAGAACTCAGATGACTTAAGTATGATTCTCAAATAGCCCCGATCAAGGATCATCAAGAATGGGATATTGATGATGCAATTGTTGGGAAATTTAGAGTTTTGATGAAAGTTCTAAAACACATGTAATAGGACCAGTCAGACCTGTTAGCTGACTGATGTTTTTATTACCAGTTATAAGAATACCAGTTGATAATTATTGTATAGAACAACTGATGTAGAAGATAGGTCACATATTGAGGGGGAACCTCAATATGTATAGGTCAGATCTGAAAATCTAAAAACGGTGATATCATCCGGACGGAAGGCAAGAGAAGGATGAAGATCGGATCGATCGATAAAAGTCGGATATATCATTTGAAGTCATGAAGTTCAAATTCTGAAGACTTGAAGATCAGATGACTTCCAGAAGATCAGACCAGAAGACCTACATCAGCCGAGTCTGCTAGTTGAAGCTAAGATAACTGGCACCAGATGACTCTATCAGTAGATCGATCGCCAGGAGTGATCGGTCACTCACCAGGTGAAAACTGATGTTTCACCAAATCATACGTCGATTATCTGAACAAGAAAAATGTCAACCTTAGTTGGTAGAACAACACTGAAAAGTGCTTCTGTTAACCAATAAGAACAAGACATGTATGATCGGAGCCGGCAATTACGGGATTTGGTGTTGCTTTCTCTAACGGCTATAAAAGACACTATTCACGCTTTCGGCCATGTCGTTTCTGAAGCACGTCACATCAATCCTGGAAGTCTACCAAATATAGCCGGAAATTCAAATTGCTCTCCAACGGCTCTTTGATTTCGAGGTCTATAAATATGGGATTACTCTTCAGAGTGAAGAAACGGAAACTATCAAGAAGCTCAAGCTATAATCAAATTTCCGCACGAAGAACACAAACTTGAAGATTACTTTCTAAGTGTTCATCCCATAGTTCTTAGCACAGAAATCTTTTCATTTAGCTGATAGGCTACTTAAAAACTAGAAAAGATTTCAAAGTTGGAACCAAAACAATCTTACCCAAAACCCAAAGTTAGGTTAAGTTGTTTAGCAAGATTTCAGACTAGGGTTTCTAGTTCTGATTTCTGGGATCGGTTGAGTGAGAACTCTTTAAATATCTGTTGGTGTACTGTGTTGGACTAACACAAAAATCTAAGTCCAGTTGGTTTAGTTGGTGCCCCTTGTGATAGGGAAGAGTGGACGTAGGACTGGTTTGTCCGAACCACTATAAATCTTGTGTGCATTTACCTGCTTTGATTAACTATTTTACATAATCGCACACAACCTAATTAAAGCTGCATACATATTCTAAGTTAAGATCAACTAGCACCAAGCTTCTGATCTGATCTAGTTTGACACTTTAGTCAACTGGTTGAAAGACTGACTTTGGAATCTGATTTATTAAAACTGGTTTTTCACACGGGTAAAACTTAGCTTCCGCACAATCAATTAAACTGATAGATACCGAACTGATCTGCCTTCAGGCGATTAGTAAGTTAGATATCAGTCCAAACTGATTCACTTGCACTCTGATCAGGCTAACTGCAATCACACCTGATCTGCACAAAAAGTTTTCAGAAGTCTATTCACCCCTCCCCTCTAGACTTCTGTCCTCACAAAACCCGTTCGGGACCTACAAGTGGTATCAGAGCAGTGGTTCTACAGACCACTGGCTTTGAGTATCATCGATTCTTGAGGAAGAATCTTTGTGGTCATTTGAACAGATCTTGAAAAACCGTTTTTAAAACTCATTCGTTTTTCCAAAATCACTCAGCATGGATAATACCTCTGGTATGTATCATGATTTGCCGAAGTTCTCAATTGATGAGTATGCAGATTGGGCCATATATATGTGCAACCATCTAGGTTCGATAAGCGGCAGAATGATGGAAGTCATTGAAAGAGGACCCATCATCATATATCACGACAACCCTGCAGTTGGAGGAGATCCAGACTTTGCCACGGGAAGTCTTGTGCGAAAAAGCCCAGCCTTGATGGATGCAGAGGAAAGAAAGCTGTATACTCTAGATACAATCGCCAGGCATATAATCATGAAGACGATGGATAAAGTCACCAAGGAGAAGATAAAATATCTCAAAACTGCGAAAGCAATGTGGGATACTCTAGCTGAGATATGCGAAGGAAATGATCAGATCAAAGACAGCCGACTACAAGCCGAACTGGTGAAGTTCGAAAAACTGAAGATGCTGCCCAACGAGACCATCAACGAGCTCGATGGAAGGATTACTATGTCAGTAAATAAGCTACGAGAACTTGGTAGAGAGATGTCAGACAAAGATATCAACTACAAGATCTTAAGATCTCTCACCAAGAAATGGGACATGAAAGTCACGGTAATCAAGGATTACCAAGACATTTCAAAGATGAAGCCGAGTAGCTTGTTCCTAAACCTTAAAGCTCACGAGTTCGACTTAATCGAAAGAGGATAAGCAGATGAAGACGAGACGTCTGCTGAAGCCTCAACGTCTAAATCAGTTGCGTTTAAAGCAACCAGCAGCAGATCGAAGGCCACCGAACCTATTGGAAATATAATAAGTCAGGCAGAACAGACGCTCCTGCTTATAAAAAGAAACTTTAAAAATCAAATATTCAACTTGGTAAGTATCGCAGATTCTATAAAGATTATCAACATAGCGAGAGGAAGAGATAGGAGATCGGTGTGGATCTCCGAAAAGAACCAGATCGATGATCGAAGAGATCACAGAGAAGAAAAGAAAAGAGATAATCCGACCGATGAGAGAAGAGATAACAGATCGGCGGAAGAAGTTTGATTACATTATCGAAAAGGGAAGTCACCGATAGATCCTACTGATTTAAATGACTCACTGGAAGAAAAGGTTCCGTGGATCGTGGAGCGTGTTTCAACTGTGAGAAACCAGGTCACTACAGCGCAGATTGTCCAGACCTGACTCCAAAAGAAAGAGAAGAAAAGCGGAACAGAAGAGAGCAACGTTATAGGGACAGAAAAGCCATGGTCGCTGACACATTTGGAATTGATGATTCCTATCTGCCCTCTGAGGATTCTGGGTACTCATTTGTAGAAGACTTACACCGATAAGCAAATCTTTGTTGACTTCCATGAGAATGAAGATCGATATTCTCTTGGATGATTGATGAAATCACTTGGCGATGGCCAAGGAGGACCAATCTAAGGTAACCTCCAAACCTATTCGCTTTTTGTCTTTCACACTCGCTATTATTAAAGACTTTTCTTTGGAGAGATTGACCTGCAGCTCTACTCTGAGAAATTGCTTGATGATCTCTCTAATGTAGTAGACACTTATGCTATAGTGGAAGCTGAGAATGACAAGCTAAGGATCATAAATAATCAGCTTGTTAAAGAGAACGGTCTCAATAAAAGCTCCGAAACGAAATCTGTTGAAAGCGCTTTCGAGGAAGGTAAATCGAGGAACTTAACATTCGAAAGTTAAATCTTACGATCAGAGAAGCGGATCAAAGATCACTAAGATCAACAACAAACAAAGTCGATGACTTCAAAATCCTTCAAGCTAAATTTGATGAGCTATTCCGACTACATGAGAGTCTAAAATCTTATGAGGATAGTTTGCGCAAGAAAATAGAGGTTTTCACAAAGTCATCTAAAACCGTTCAAGACATGAATACCTATTTTCGAACACCGACTAATAAGAAGGGACTTGGGTATGAGAACCCTTCCACATCCTCAAAAGCCCCGTTTGATTCACTTCAAAAAGGTGTAATCAAACGAGTTTAAACAAAGATACACTAAAAACCTAAACTTGTATCTAATAAAGGAAAAAAGACCTATTGAGGCGGTAAAGGCGGGGTGCCTAATCGAAAAGGAACATAAATGGACCCCAACCGGTAAAAGTATTAGGCCGAGGAATCAAGAAGAACGGTTCTTCGAAGAGACTTCAACCTGATCAACATATTAGGTATCAGAAAAGACAACCTCTCAAAGGAAAATCTAATCTGAGACCCAATCAAGGTCAGCTGCCGAATAAGCAAGCTATAGGTAAACTGCAAAAACTACATATGCCAAAAAGATATGAATCTTTTGATGGTAGCAGTCGTACCTACCCCTATAATCGTAAAACCAAGGTGCTTTTTTGAGCCACTTTGGATTAAAAGAAGACAAACAACAAAGGTAAATCCCAAGTCTTCTAAGTCACCCAAGGCTCACACGAATAATCATACTAATCAGAAAGC
This sequence comes from Stenogyne calaminthoides, assembly GCA_037126765.1. Classification (NCBI taxonomy): domain Eukaryota; kingdom Viridiplantae; phylum Streptophyta; class Magnoliopsida; order Lamiales; family Lamiaceae; genus Stenogyne; species Stenogyne calaminthoides. The sequence continues at coordinate 28,452,101 of JBBCBC010000016.1, forward strand.
ATATAAAGAGACGTATGATTATGTTGATATGTATGGGAGACAAATCAGGCCTTCTGATCTAACTGATTACAATAGAAGTGCCCTGTTTGTATGGATCCCTAAAAACAAACCCTAACCCCTCGGGACCCAATCCAAAAGGGATACCCTAAAGCCCGATTTGGTTGCGAGGTTCACGTGGGTGCGCCAACAAAGGAGGTGTACAAGCAACTATCCGGTACATCGATAGTGGATGCTCAAGGCACATATTTGAAAAGCAAACATCTCCTTATCTCTTACATAGAACAAAAAAGGCCCGCGTGTACTCTTCGGTGATGATAACTTTTGTTTTACCAGAGGATTCGGAACCTTAGAGAATGATGATGTATGTGTTCTTTGGAGTCTCGTATGTCGAAGGTCTAAAGCATAACCTGTTATCGGTTTCACAATTCTACGACAACGGATTCAGTGTTGAGTTCTCGACTGATCAATACACTATCAAAAATCGAGCCACTCAACAGATCTTGCTACTTGGTTCAAGGAAAGGGACGATCTACACAAAGCCAGATTGGAGCAGTTGCCCAAGAAATGCATGTCTGATTGTTAAGAGTTCCAAAAGTAGCAGTTGGCTCTGGCACAAAAGAATGAGTCATCTGAACTTTAAAACTCTTAACAAGATAGCAAGGATGTCTTTAGTGGAAGGACTTTCGAATGAGGTATTTTCTAAGGATCAGACATGTGTCGATGTCGGGAAGGAAAAAGCAGTCAAAGCTTCATTCAAGGAAATCCTGGACCGGCATCCAAAGCAGAGTATTCTTGGTGCTTCATATGGACCTATTTGGACCCGATTACACGGTCGATCTCGTGGGACGCAAATATACTCTGGTAATCGTGGATGACTACTCCAAGTTTACCTGGGTTATATTCTTACATAAGAAGAATGAGACGACAACAAAGATACCCGAGCTGCTCAAAAGATTACAAAATAAAAAGGGTGTCAGTGTAGTAAAAATCAGATCAGATAAAGGTACAGAATTTCTGAACTCTTTTATTATTGATTTTTGCACTAAGTTTAATTATACAACATGAGACATCGGTACCAAGAAAGCCACAACATAATGGAGTAGCGAGCGGAGAAAGCAGAACACTCAAAGAAGCCTTGCCAAGACTATGTTAATTTGAACATGCAATACCAAGCCGTTTCTGGGCAGAAGCTATCAACACTGCATGCCACACTCAGAACAGATGTCTTCTAACAAAGGCTCACTACAAAACACCCTATGAACTGTGGAAGGGTAGAAAACCTCGTGTTTCTTACTTCCATGTTTTTGGGTGTAAGTGTTTCATACACAACAATGGGAAGAGTCAGTTGAAGACTTTTGAGGCCAAGTCAGATGAGGGTATATTCTTAGGATATTCCTCATCTAGCAAGGCTTTTAGGGTTTAAAACAAAGTAACCCTAGTTTTGGAAGAAACACCCCATGTAGTCTTTGATGAAGCATCTTACGATCAAGAGAAATCGCCTAACAAGAAGTACCCGGATCAATCGATTGCACGATGCGTACGTAGAAAATGGATCGCCTAACGATCAAGGAAAAAGGATCGAGAACTCGAATAAAGATACATTCCGGATCTAGCTGATTCACCAGTCAATTAGATCATAAGGTACGAACAAGCTGTCGATGAAGAAGTTTGGTGCAATTTGAGGCAAGATCAAGCCCGAACCATCCGGTTCGGGGGAACACTGGAAGTTCCTACGACGGACATCGACACATGATGAGTCCAACATGACAATGTCCAACATCGTTGAAGACTTTTTGAGGCGAGGGTTATTATAGGATATGGATCATAAGGCTTTCGGGGTTTACTCCCAATCGTGGAAGAAATGAACTATTATCATAAATGGATGATGTTCTCCAAAAGAGACGAACAAATCGATCAACAAGAAAGGACTAAAATGGATCGCCTAACGATCAAGGGATAACCCGTATACATCCAACTGATTCACCGGATCATTCGATCTATCAATAACCCATCTCGATAGAGTTAAAACTAGACATTATATTTGGGAACAAAGTTCCATGTATTGTTGTTAGCCGAGACTTGTTCTTATCAATGGAAGGAACTCCCAACAAATGAAACTTTAGAAGGATGATGTTCTCTAAAACCGAAAATCGTAAGCGAGAAGGACTCGGATAACCAATCATCCAACCGAAGATCGGAGACCCATCGATAAATTCTAGACATCGATTGGTGAAAGTGCCATGTATTGCGATCTGGAAGGAGGAGCTGGAAAAGTTTGAGAGAAATCAAGTTTTGAATTGGTGGTAAATCAAGTTTGGGAACCGGTAGGCGCACAACTCATCAAGGCGTAATTGGCACAAAGTGGATATTCAAGAACAAGAGAGATGAGAAAAATGTCATAACCGGGGAATAAGGCAAGACTTGTTGCTATGGGGTATTCACAATCGAAGGAATTGATTATGATGAGACCTTTGCACCGCCGCCGCTTAGAAGCCATTCATTCATTTCGCATATGCTTCCCACAGAGGGTTCACTGTGTATCAGATGGACATAAAGAGTGCATTCTTAAACGGGGTACTAGCAGAGGAAGTTTATGTCGAACAACCTCCAGGCTTTGAAAAAGGGCAACCAAGTGTACCGTTTAAGAAAAGCTCTTTATGGCCTGAAACAAGCTCCTCGAGCTTGGTATGATACACTCTCTCAGTTCTTGATAGACAGTGGGTTCACTAAAGGAATAGTGGGAACCTTATTCAGAATAGAAGATGGAGAAGATATTCGAAGGTTCAAATTTATGTGGGCGACATCATCTTCTGGATCTCCCAACAAGAGTCTATGTGAAAGATCAAAAAAGTTCGATGCAAGGGAAGTTCGAGATGTCCATGATGGGTCAGATGAGTTACTTTCTCTGGGTCTACAAGTTAAACAAAGTACAGAAGGGATATTCATCTACCAAGCAAAGTACACTAGGAGTTTATTGGCTAAGTTTGGAGTTCAAAATTGTAAGGAAGCCAGAATTCTTATGTTGACTGGATTCAAGATGGATCCAGATGAGGATGGTCAGAAAACAAATCAGAAAGAATATAGGGCTCTCATTGGATCTTTACTATACCGACCGCCCGGCCAGACGGATATCACTTTTGCAAAGAGGTGTATGTGCGATTTCGTGTAAATCCAATGCAAAAAGTCACCTAGAAGCGACTAAGCGGATTCTTAAGTATCTGAAGGGGACGAAGAAACCTTGGTTTATTTTACCCATCGATGATAATCTAGAGCTTAGTGGGTATTCTCGATTACGATTATGGAGGTTGCAAGATTGACAGGAAGTCAACCTCAGGAACATGTCAGTTTTTAGGAAGTAAACTGATCTCGTGGTTTTCAAATAAGCAGACATCAGTTGCGACATCTACTACTGAAGCAGAATATATGGCTGCAGGAAGCTGTTGCTCCCAACTGCTCTGGCTTAGTCAGCTACTAAGAGATTATAACATTGTATCTAAGAATGTACCTATATTCTGTGACAGTAATAGTGCTATTGCAATCACTCAAAATCCTATTCTACATACAAGATGCAAGCATGTGGATGTCAGACACCATTTTATAAGAGATCATGTTGAAAAGAAGAATATCAAAATGGAAAAGATTCATACTGATATACAGAAAGCTGATATTCTAACCAAGCCACTAGCTGAGATCAGATTCAGAGAATTATGCAATAAGCTAGGGCTTCTGGATCTTGGAGAAAAAGCACATAAAATGTTTGATGGACTAATCTCCAGAACCAGCTGGTTAAGGGACTAACCAGGTTAAGAGGAATCAGTTGAGTTTGGTATCTCAACTGATTAGAAGATCAGTCAAGGAACAGATATGAGAAGGCGATCAGATTTACGGTTTATCAGATTAAAGGAACTGATCAGATCAAAGAATTGTCGGATTAAAGGAACTGATCAGATTAAAGGATTATCTTATTAAATCAGTTTGGTTATTTCATACTTTGTAAGTCGATTAAGCTGATATTCAACAAGCAAGAATTCACAAGATAAAAGCTTACATAGCATAAGAAAACAGGAAATTTACACAACAATGGAATAATAGAAATTTTCATTGATAAAGACCCGAATGTCAAATTTACATTACAAGTTACAAGTACAAAAGGACCCGGAGGTCAGTACATAAACCCTAAACCCTAAACCTAACCTTAGAAGGGGGGAGAGAGAGAGATTTTAAGATCTGATGCTCCCATTTTCCCCCACTTAACAAGACTTTGAAATAATCCTAAAGCCACCCTCAGAGCTTCGGAGTTAGGAGCGAGAGCGGCGTTGAAAGGATTTCTAAGCCAGGAGCCCCTAGACCTGAAATCAATGGGCTCTCCAGTTGTTAAATGGGACACAAGTGCCAAGAAAGTGATCAAAAGATCATATGGGCACATGTGTCACATGCAAAAATAGAGTTGATATACGAAGATCAGTTGTTGTCTGATCAAGACCGTATATCAAACTCATGTTTTATATCAGACTGAGTCTGTTGATGCTAATTCCGTCATCTCGATAGACACACAAGGTGCATACGGTTAGGAGAAGTGTCTTCTCAGTTGCGATAGCAGATCCGCCGCCTCGGTGGTAGAGAAGCTTGGCAATAATTGTATGTGTAATCTTTGATGACGACGAAAGCAGTAATAAGGGACACACAGGGTTTATTTGAGAAGCTGAAATCATTGGAAAAGGGGTAAAGGTTTTTGCCGGAAGTTTCACCGGAAATAAGGGTTCACCAGAATACATGATTTACAAAGAAGATAAGTATGGTGAATGGGTTATGTTGTGTAAATCATTGGTCCAATTTATAGAGGCCAAGCAAGGGTGCAAATGCAAATTTGATTTCTCAAAGCCTTTTAGAGAAATTTGCACCACAAGGACAGCGTGTAGGAAGCACGCGACTGATAATTGGATAAATTTATGGCGATTTGACATTGCGAAGTATCCAGACCATTATTACAAATGTCAAATCGTGCCGACTTAGGGAATCGAGACTACTATTCAATTCTTCAAGAACTAAGTTTTGGCGGTAAACACTTATCCCAAGAATTGGCTTGGTCTGAGTAGAATCAGATTAGGTCAACTGAAATCTGATTAGATAAGAGACTGATCAGATGAGGAAGATCAGTTGAGTATGATACCTCAACAAATCAGATATATCAGTCAATAAGAAATCAGAAATAACAGTTGAAGGGGGAACTTCAACTGACCGAGGAGGATCAGAAAAGGAAAATCAGACGCAAAGTGAAGCGGATCAGTTGAAAAGGACAGTTGGGAAATTATAAGGATTAGGCAGAAAACTAAGATCAACAAGTGGAATCAGCATCTACGAGTGGTATTGACTGATTACAATATCAGTCAACCAGATACACTTTTCTATTTCCTTGTTTACTGCTTACTTATCTGATATTATCTGATAATATTTGTCTTTACTGTACACACTACTTTTGTGACGTATATCCTGCAAAATATTTAATGCGGACGTGGGGTACTTGTATTAATTGCCACAAAATGTGCTTTTAAATCCAAAAGGCAATCGTACGTGCTTTTCCTGACCACACGATCAAAACCGCTCAATCTAGATCGTTTAACCTTTTCAAACGGTTGATCTTCTAATCTCGATTTTCCCTCCTCCACCTTATAAGTTTCATCAAAACCCTACCAGAGTTTTCTTCTTCTCAAAATTCTTGCGATTTATTCTCTGAAAACTCAAAATTACCTTTCTGCGATTCAAAGTGTTTTCTTGCGATTCAAACTTATTTTCCGAAAAACAGAATCTGGTAATTTCTGGTTATTTGATGAATTTCTTTTCTAAAATCCATTGATCACATAGATTATGTCTCTATATGTTATCCTGTGATATGCCTTATCTTTTCTTGGTATCCGTATGTGTTTATCGATTACTAGGCCTGAGAATAGGTCTGATAATCAATACATGATATCTTTATGATTATGCACAATTTTAATCGAGTCTATCTTGTTGTAGATGGCCACTCACGGAATGGGAAAGATTATGTGCAACTATGCGGATCTAGCAACAAAAATTGTCGATGACAAATTTGTACAGTTTGGTGAGCGGGATCCAGAGTCCATGGAGGTTGAACAAATTCTGAAGAAAGGAGGTCTTGAAAAATACTGTGCTGCTCACTGCAATCCGGTAATGCAGTATGAAGCACTGGAATTTTTAAGGAATTTGAAGGTGGATACGGACAATTTTGGAGATGAACTGATTTCTTCAGTTAACGGAGAGGAGATCAGACTGTCGAATGCTGACATATCTCGTCTGTTCAACTTACCCAAAGGAAGAATCTCTCCTGCGCACTACAGGGAGAATGAAGATGAGCTGATCAGAAATGAACTCTTCAGAGAGGCTGACAAACACCGCACCGCAGAGTTTTGTCGGGACTATGTTAAAAGGAAATACCGATTGTTGTTTGACATCTTTGTCAAAAACAATCATGGGTATTTCGTTCAACCCCTGATGCTCTAACATCCGTAAAAATGTACAGCATGGCTGCGATAATCGATGAAGCCAAGAATATCAATTGGCATGGATTCCTGAAGGCCATTCTGCTCCAAGAACATGAAAATTTTGGAGTTAATGATCGTAGGCAAGTCTATCTGAAGAAGAGAATCAGCAATCTCAACAAGGTTGCAGTTATTCTGAAGGACAAAATGCCAAATGCCGAATGGGATCAGAATGGACTGAAGTCCTACAAGGCCTTCCTCACAACCACATCTGCTATATATGGGCCACCTGATGATGATATGTGGCCCACCCCTCCAAAGGTGAAGAAAGGAAAGAACAAGGAGGCATCCACGTCTACACCAGATGCTCCCCAAAAGAAGAAGAGAAAACTGGTAAAGGCTCAGGAGAAGAGGCCGAAGAAGGCAAAACAGGCCTCCATGACTCTGTTTCTAGAAGACGAGTCAGATGAAGAAGGAGTGCCAGAGCAACCTGATGCGCCACAGAAATCAGCCGAAAAATCAGACAGGCAGGCTTCTCAAGTTGAGAGCTCGCCAGAACATTCTGAGGGAAGAGCAAGAGAAGAACGATCTCCTTCTCCTCAATCTCGAGTTGATTCACCACTCGACTTCCGTCAGCCGAGCATATTTTCTTCTCTTCACCGCCCTTGAACTCGAAAAGTTCATCACCGCGAACTAGAAAGTTCACCGCCGCAGAGTCGGGACGAATTGTTTCGACAATGTAACCTCCGCAGATTCAAAATTAATCACCAACTTCCGCCTACTCAGACACCACCAGAACCCTCTACATCTCATCAACCGGAATCTGGTCGATCTGAACAGATAATTCCTGAGTCCAGATCATCCAAGACCATCACCGGGAAAATGGTCAGAATGCAAATTGAACGAGATATTGATGAGTTGTATCCAGAGATGGTAGCCCATCCTGTTATTCGAGAGGAAGTAATGGAGATCCTCACCTGGAAAGATCTCCGGTTAAAGAGCTTCTCAGATTTTATGATGATTATAGAACAGATGGGAGGTGCTGATGAATTCGCAGATTTTGATTTCGACATGAAGAAATCTGCTCAAGTAGGATCACCAGTTGAGCTGATAACTAATGAATCGATCAAAGCTCGATCCACGTGTTGGGATTGATCGAACAAAGGTGAATCGAGCTCGCCAAGAAACTCCTAAAGCAGATGATCCTATGAAGGATGTGGGAGTTGCCGATGATAGTGGAACTGGTGCTGCAGTTCATGACCAGCCACTGGAGGCGCAAACAACTGAAAGAGATCAGGTGACGCCAAATATTCCTACAACTCACATCACCGCTGATCAACTTCAGGAGATCAGATCGTGTTTTAAAGATCTCCTGAAAGAAGAAGTCGAGGGAGTGTTGGCTAATCAACTTAGCAACACAATAACTGATCAGAGGCAGATTGGCCTCAAAGAAATAACGGATCAACGGGAATTGGCTATTTCCCAGATTGAGGCAATCAAAGATCGATTCTCTCAAACAAATGACCAAACCCGATGCTTTGAGTTTAAAAAGGCAGGTTGATGACAAGCTAGTCCAGGTTGATCAACAACAAGTTTCTCTTCTGATGGTCACTGAAAAGCTAGAAATGACTGAAGAGAAACTTGACAAACTAATTCTTACCCTCTCTACTGCCGTGGAATCTGGCCAAGATCGGTGATCTCGAAGATTCAAAGTCTATCTGCTCAAGCTCAAGGTTTATCTGTTGAAGATCTTAACAAGGCGATATCGATCGACTTTGGATCTCGACTTCCCACCTCAAATCTCTTTTTGATCAACCCAAAAGGGGGGGAAGGATGATTGAGAAACCAACTGACACTATCAGAACAACAGAAGACCTGATTCAGACAGTTGAATCCTATGGACAAAGACTAGACCATTTGGATCTTTTTGCTAACGAAATTTCTGAGAAGATGGAAAAGTCAAAGGCAAGAAAGGTAGTTCTGGGGTCTTTGGGACATCACAACTTGTACACCACCACTCGAGACTAAGAAAGTCATAAGAAACACAACTAGCCAAATACAGCCGATAAGAAACCGGGCCGAGAAATTGTCCAAAAAGAGATTCACAAGAAGCCCGAATAAGTGAAGAAGAAAGAAGGGCGAAAAAAAATTGGCAGAGGCGTAAGATCCGAAAAAAAGAAATACTGGATCAAGGGCAAAGAAAGGAAAAGTTGGAAAAATCGGACGGAACCTCACCGCAAGCAAGAGTTGATGAGATCATTCCAAAAACTGCTGCACATGCTGATAGGTTTGAGGAATGGAATAAGATCAGAAGTGAATGGCTTCTGGATGCTTTTGTTATAGATCTTGTTCCACAAGAAGAATCTCCAGATGCAGAATTCCTCAACTGGTTGGAGAACAAATACCCAGATTTTCTGAAGTATCTGGAAAATGAGGCCAAAATAATCAATGTAAAAATATCTCGCCAAGAGTATGACGTGATGGATTACTCGAAGAAGGCAGATGGCACATTTGACAGACTGGCATTTCAAAGGTTCTATTTTGACATCCTGAGCAAAGCGCGCATAACTAATCCTCAGCAGATCAATGATGTCAAATGGAAACTATACCAGATTTTCAACATCCCTCAAGATCAAAGAGAAATGTCAGAAGGATACATGCCAAGGGACTGAAGAATCAGAAGACTACTTAGGATCAGCTGTTTTTAAACTCAAACTTTTCTAATGTAATATGTAATCGACAAATCTAATGAAAGAAAAGTTTATTTTCTGATCCTAAGACAAAATCTCATTGTCTTCTGATTATGTGCTCTTTATTGTTTTATACTTATCAAATGTGCTTGGTTTCTCAAGTGTTTTGGTTTCATCAAAAAGGGGGAAATTGTTGGAAAATTTAGAGTTTTGATGAAAGTTCTAAAACACATGTAATAGGACCAATCGGATTAATTAGGTGATCGATGTTTTTATTACCAGTTATAAGAATACCAGTTGATAATTATTGTATAGAACAACTGATGTAGAATATAGGTCACATATTGAGGGGGAACCTCAATATGTATAGGTCAGATCTGAAAATCTAAAGAACAGCTGATATCCGACAGGCCAGAAGGCAAGAGAAGGACAGAAGATCAGATCGATCTAATAAAGTCAGACATATCAGCTGAAGTCATGAAGTTCAAATTCAGAAGACTTGAAGATCAGATGACTTCGAAGATCGAGACGGAAGACCTACATCAGCCGAGTCTGCTAGTTGAAGCTAAGACAACTGGCACCAGATGACTCTATCGTAGACTAATCGGGCCAGAGTGATCGTGTCACTCACCGTGTGAAAATCGATGTTTCACCAAATCATACGTCGATGATCTGAACAAGAAGAATGTCAACCTTAGTTGGTAGAACAACACTGAAAAGTGCTTCTGTTAACCAATAAGAACAAGACACGTATAATCGGAGCCGACAATTAGGGGATTTGGTGCTGCTTTCTCTAACGGCTATAAAAGACACTATTCACACTTTCGCCATGCTTTTTTGGAAGCACGCCACATCAATCTGCAAATCTACCAAATATAGCGGAAATTCAAATTGCTCTCCAACGGCTCTTTGATTTCGAGGTCTATAAATATGGGATTACTCTTCAGAGTGAAGAAACGGAAACTATCAAGAAGCTCAAGCTATAATCAAATTTCCGCACGAAGAACACAAACTTGAAGATTACTTTCTAAGTGTTCATCCCATAGTTCTTAGCACAGAAATCTTTTCATTTAGCTGATAGACTACTTAAAAACTAGAAAAGATTTCAAAGTTGGAACCAAAACAATCTTACCCAAAACCCAAAGTTAGGTTAAGTTGTTTAGCAAGATTTCAGACTAGGGTTTCTAGTTCTGATTTCTGGGATCGGTTGAGTGAGAACTCTTTAAATATCTGTTGGTGTACTGTGTTGGACTAACACAAAAATCTAAGTCCAGTTGGTTTAGTTGGTGCCCCTTGTGATAGGGAAGAGTGGACGTAGGACTGGTTTGTCCGAACCACTATAAATCTTGTGTGCATTTACCTGCTTTGATTAACTGTTTTACACAATCGCACACAACCTAATTAAAGCTGCATACATATTCTAAGTTAAGATCAGCTAACACCAAGCTTCTGATCTGATCTAGTTTGACACTTTAGTCAACTGGTTGAAAGACTGACTTTGGAATCTGATTTATTAAAACTGGTTTTTCACACGGGTAAAACTTAGCTTCCGCACAATCAATTAAACTGATAGATACCGAACTGATCTGCTTCAGGCGATTAGTAAGTTAGATATCAGTCCAAACTGATTCACTTGCACTCTGATCAGGCTAACTGCAATCACACCTGATCTGCACAAAAAGTTTTCAGAAGTCTATTCACCCCTCCCCTCTAGACTTTTGCCCTCACAAAACCTGTTCGGGACCTACAGCAATTAAGATTGGTGTGCGATCTGCATCATACTCTTAGAGAGTGTAGTAAGATCTCACTTACTACGAGATACAAGGTATCTCATGATGGATGCAAAAATACCTTAGAGGGTATTGGTATACCAATCCGAGAAACCGTTTGATGTAAGTCCATAATATGTGTCTACGGGTGTCTCGGTTAGTGGGAGCGATGCGATACTCCTTTGACTTGAGATCAATACGCACGACATGTATGGAGTGATGAACTTTGACCATGACCGATGCTTGCACCCTTCCATGGGTAGATATGGCTTGGGTTGGGTTCATCACGAAATGCATGTGCATGGTAGTTGAGCCAAGAATAGGATTCATTTCTCAAAGTGGATTTAGAGAGAATACTCGTCTTCTCATCATAATTGGATCTAAGTCATCGGCTGATGCACGTCAACTTAGACTTTGTGGCTAAGTCTGACATACATGATCAATTAGTGATTAGAGATAATATGATTAAGTTATTTGAATAGACACTTCATCATGTTCAAGACTTAATCGAGTATTCGCGAATGAAAGGAGGAAATCGTAATAGCCCATGTTTCAGTTACAGGTAGTTGCACGTTTCTCGTAACGTACCTCATATATTGGGAATGTCTGATTTATTGTCTAGGTTTCAATTAAGATCGTTAGTTTAACTAATCGCTCGATATATGAGGGTTTATGGGTCACACAACAAGTAGTTCCCTTTTACGGATTATAGTTGGTTGATTAAATGTTAAATTAAATTTAATATTTAATTTATGGAGAATTAATTAATAATAGTTTAATTTAGAATTAATTATTATTAATATTTAATTAAATTGTATTTAATTAAATAGGATTCCCAATAATAATATATGGAATATTATTATACGATTTAATATATGTGGAATCAAATCCGTAAAGATTTGATATACATGGGAATTAAATCCGTAGAGATTTTATATGTGGGAAATAAATCTAAGAGATTTATTTTATAAGATTAGGGATTTTATTTCCTAATTAGGTTAGCTTAAGATTTAAGCTGGTCTTCCCTATATATATGAGCTCTTGGGAATTCACAAACAACGTTAATTCATTATTCTCTCCATAAGATCTAGAGTTAGAATTTTCCTAGCAAATTCATCTCGGGATTCAACGCTGGATACCGTAGTTGAGAAAGTTGCTCTCGAGTTACTGTAAGATTTCTTGTTATGATTATTGTAATCGTTTATGCAATTAATTGTTTGCTGTTGGTGAACTGTTTATTTCTGCCGCGCATGTATTACGTGTTTACGTGCCTCTAAATCCCAACACATTAATGAAAATGTGATTAAAATAAAAGAAATAATTTATCGCCTAATTTTTCTTGAAATTTTCCAAAATTTCAAGAAAAGAAAGAAAGAGATTTTCTTGGAAAGATTTTATGGAAGATAAGTATTCTTGGAATACAAGATTATCTCATAAACTCAAGAATCTTTGACTTTTTATTGCATGAGATTTTCAAAAATCTCAATAATTAGAGAATGAAGATTTTTATGGAAAATTATTTATGGGAAATAAAATATATTGGATATATTCAAGATTACTTCTTGCACAAGAAGTAAAGATCTTCCCGTATCCTTTTCTTGACCTAAAAATCGGTCACCCTCTTATTATAAATAGGGGGTGATTTTTTCATCCCCAATACAATTTCAGTCTTGGAAAAATTAGAAATCCACAAAGGTGGTGCAATATATTTTTCTTTATTCCTTTATTAAATTTGTTCGTGAGTATCTTCCACCGGATAATCGAGCAAAGGACTTGGGGAATACTTGAGAAGGTGTTTGGGTTGATCCATTCCATCGTCTCAACGGTTGTCTCTACGAGGGTAAGATTAATGTAAACTCCTATTTCCGCATGTGTAGGACTTTATGTGAATTTACTTTTTCGCATTATGTTGTTGTGATTATTATTTGAACTAATAGGATTAATTCATGCTAGTAATAATTGTTCATTTAAATTTATATTTAAATTACACCTCTAATAGATCCGGGCACACTATTTTCCAATATCATTACTCTCAATGAGATCAGTAGGTGGATTTGACACTTGAAATGGAAGTCAATTACTTTATTTTTTATGATAAGTGTATGAAGATGAAACACTTCGAGTGTCATAAGAATTATAACTCTACTTGTGGCTTTAAGACATAAAACAAATCGAATAAGTTAGTGGAAGAACAAATAATATAACATTAAGGGTTTGTGGAAATCTCCAAACAATAATTGAGATAAAAATCTGATATAATGATAATATATCCATCAAAAAAATATTCATATTTGAAAAACCCATAAATTGAATATCCCACTAATTCGAATTTAAGAACCTATCATCGAAAAAAATTTAAGAACCAAGTTGAGTTAACTCACTGCATTCTAATCATTAGCAGTTGCTGGAAGAAAAATGACAATTTAAAAATGCAAAAATCTTAAAAAAATAAATATAGTTTAGATATAATAACAAATTAAAATTTAGAATTGAACTTACAATGAAAATAAGATAAATTATGAAGGTAACTTAAATTTGAATCCATAAAGGTTCACAAAATGTTGGTATACATATATCTCAATACTGCTTTTGCATGATTTTTATCATTAAGTGTTACATATTTTTCTATTCTTTTTACATAAGTTCATATTGATATATTTTTTCAAAAGAGTGCATCGCAGTTATGAGTTATGTGCCCCATGATTTCTCATTGAATTATGAACATATATTTTAATCACCTTTTGAAAAGAGAACATCGTAGTACCAAACTCTGTGTCCCATAGTTACTCATTGATTACACATCTAAATTGTGTATATTTAATGTATTTAAGTGATATATGTAAGGGTAATACTGACAAGTATGCTTTTATTGCTACTTATATATACAAACTGATTCTTGCACTTGTTTATGAGAATAATCTTTTTATCACTTTTGCTTTAAATATATTGAATGTTAAACATTTATTATATAACAGTTCAATACTTTACATTGTAGATAATGTGGTTTGTAGAAGATCACATTATCAGTTCCTTGTATATAAGTACAAATGATTCACAATTTAGATGGAACTGAACAATTCATTGGTAGAAGTTGATGTGTAATGGTTGGATTGGTTTATCTTGACCAATATGTTACACTATTACATTATGATGTGTTGAATAGGACCCTACAGAGAGGAAATTCTTCTAGACTGATTTAAGAAAGAAGAATAAGACCTCAATGATTGTTGATTTATTAATCTTTGTCACTTAAATAGGATTGTACGTAATTAATAATTATTGTTTTGATTTATTATGGGTAGCGAATCAAAGAGATTCAATACTTTGTATTTCGGGCAATATTATTAATTATATGACAGATCACCGAGATTTAATACAGAGAATCATGTATTTGGGGAATCTTGTTTGATTTTTTCCCCTTGGTGGACTCAGAAGAGTTATCATATCAAGCATGTACAGTGGATTAAGTTCCGGTATAATACTAATATTTGAGGTGTCCTTATTCCAAGGAATAAAATATATTAATTAATTAAATCATTCAATAGTTTAAATTAATTAACATACAATGAATCTTAAACATGGAAAATAATAAACGGAAGCTATATCTCGCAATATGGGTTATGATGGATATTACAATATTAATTTTATACTGGAATTAATTAATATCAATGGGTTGAAAAATATTGAGGTTCACTATTGATTTACGGACCCAATGGGAGGTTCAATCCTAATTCTCCTAAAAGCCCCTCAAGTAGCTCAATATAAATCCATTAACTAAAGGTGATTAAAAAAAAAAAATTGTTGCAAGAAATAAAGGAGAGAGAAAATATTGAAAAAATATTATTTATAAAAATTATATTTAAATATTTTCAAAATTTTGAGAAAAAGAAAGAAAAAAAAGATATTGTAGAAATTATGAGAGGAAGATAAGATTTCTTGGAGAATTAAAAACTTTCCATAATTCAAAATCTTTGACTTGGTCTTTCTTGTATTTTTCGAAATTTATCCAAGTAAAGGAGAGAGAAATTTGTGAAAAAAAAAAAATATGTAGAAGACATGTGGAAAGAAGATACATATGAATATATTTGGTAATTATCTCTTGGAGAATAAAAATATTTCCACATCCCATATATTTTTCCTAAAGGGGCTGATTTTTTCAGCGCCATTATTGATACACACATATTTTTCGAAAATATTAGGGTGTAAGGAAACAAGAAATTAATTATTCCTTGAGTGTTTAGCAGTTTGAGAGATTTCCCACCGATTCTTCAAATTTGGACTTCGGGAATACTTGAGAAAGTGTTTGAGTTATATCAAGTTACTTGCTAATTCTCCTCAACAGCGTCTCTCCGATTCGTAAGATAAAAAGTTTATTCCCTTAGTTCGCATGTTTTAGGGATTTATTATTTTACCGTCTATGATCAATTACGTGAATTGCATGATTTAATTTGTTTAAATCATATGATTAGATTTATGTTAATTCATATTTAATTTATGTCCCTAATAGATCCCTGACATGTTCAAATATTTCTCAACAATGTATGTCCAGGGCCCTGTATCTAAACAAGGATTCAAATAGTATTTACATAACACTATTATCTAATAATCAAATAATTATGTAAACATTTAGAAAATTTCGTTATCAAATCCTAATTATATTGTCCCAAATGTTTCGCAATATTTGTTCCAACATCCTGCACAAATTTTCAGATAGTGTCAAACCAAGAGATCTCTTAAGTAAAAAAAACCTCTCATATGATTGTGATTTGTAATCATTACAGTCGAATTGGAAACTTGCGTCAGCATAGCCAGTTGCAACTAACAACACTCTGCATTTCACTAGATATGTAATCCATCTTAAAAACATTTTGTTCATTTAAATTTGAATGTTGAACATAATTTTTGGATATATCTATTGCACGAGAATTATCACAATAAATTGCAAGAATATAATTTTCTAACTCATAATCCTCAAATATTTGCTTCAACCACTTGAGAACAAAAGGCAAGATTATTCTCAAGATAAATACATCCCACGCTCGTATTTTCACGATCATCAATATCACCTATCAGATATGAAACAAAATAGCCAACTAATTTAAGATTAGTATCTGTAGTGAACAAAATTTCATAATTATCAATCCCGACTATTTAGTAAATAATATGTTTAGCATTATGCAAGTGAGGAATATTTTAAATAGTTAAGCACAAGACATTTGGTATCTCAGAATTTGTAAAAGGAATCGCCATTAATTTTTTTAATTAATAAATTTATTCTTTTAAGACGTATGTATGTCTTTAATTTTTTTTATCATCTTGTATGATTTTTATTAGAAATTAATTTTTTTGTTGGACTTTTAATTAAGACAAAAGAAATTAAATGAAATTTTAAAATAAGATAAAAATAAAAATTGAGCCTTAATTTGATACACTTGTAAAATACGGACTTATATTGATTCAACCTAAAAATTGGGTCTTGCTATACATTTTTTATATATTCTTTATTATATTATCTATAAAAATTCCAATATACCTTAGTTATTTAATGACAAAATAAAAGAGTTGAATTTTAAATATGAACATTTTAGATAAACTGATAAAGTATATATTTTTATAAGAAAAATGAACTATAATTTGAGATAGAAAAAAAAAAAGAAAAGTTGACTATCTTTTTTAAGAGTTTTTTAAGAGAAGGTATTGTATAAAATATTGCACACTAGTGTTATGTGCAACACATCACAATTAAGGTAAATAGGCTTAA
Source organism: Stenogyne calaminthoides (assembly GCA_037126765.1). Lineage (NCBI taxonomy): Eukaryota > Viridiplantae > Streptophyta > Magnoliopsida > Lamiales > Lamiaceae > Stenogyne > Stenogyne calaminthoides. Next base: position 28,468,818 of record JBBCBC010000016.1, read on the forward strand.
AATTCGCGGGTCATCCTTGCGCGGGTCGGGTCGAGCGCGGGCGCGGGCAGGGCGCTGACAGTGGGTTGTGGACTTCAGGTTGGGCGGTCTTATATGTATTTATAAAATGATATTTTTATCAAGTGTGTGTTGTAGCCTAATGGTTCTGGTTTATTTTTAATGTATTTGGTCGCAGGTTCAATTCTTATTCAACACATAAGTTTTTTTTACTTTTTTTCAAGTTATTTTTGTGTGTTACTACATGAACAAAAAAAGTTACGCTATGAAGAAAAACGTGTTACCACATGAACAAAACTAGTACAAGCGTGAACAGAAATCCCCAGTCCAAAATTGTTGATTTAAAGAACAACTTGATGTGTTACTACATGAACAAAAGAGTGATACCCTATGAGCAAAAGAATGTTACTACATGAACATAAATCAGTTCAAGCGCGAAAAAAAATCTCTGTCCAATTTTTTTTTTTCAAGTTGTTTTTGTGTGTTACTATATGAACAAAAAATGTTACTATATTAAGAAAAATGTGTTACCACGTGAACAAAATCAGTACAAGCGTGAAAAGAAATTTTCAGTCCAAAATTGCAGATTTAAAGAACAACTTGATGTGTTACTACATGATCAAAAGAGTGTTACCCTATGAGCAAAAGAGTGTTACTACATGAACAAAAATCATTACAAGCGCGAAAAAAAATCCTCAGCGTGAGAAGAGTACAGAGGATCTGAATTTCAGCACACATTTTGTGTGGAGAGGTAATCCAGCACCACACACATATTCTATCTTCTTCTCGCATAATCCACACCAAAATCCCAATTGAACAAACATGATTTCATCCAATGATCGGAGCGAATCAAAGAAAATTAAATTGAATAAAAAAATTAGGGCACGGACGAGAAAGAAGAAACCCATGAGATCTGTCAGCAATCTGAAGAAAAGAGGAAGAAGAAGAAATCTGGCAGCATTAATCGCTGCGCAACGCAAAAGAAGAAAGCCCATAAATTTGCCCTAACTCGACCCGACAAAGCCTGACCCGCGAATAAATAAGAAAAAACTCAATTACTCTATAATTGCACATATCACTTATATACAATATTGCATACACGTTTTTGTCCTTTTTTAATTTTAAACACGAACAACAAAACGGAAGATCACCTTATATTTAACGTAGAATATTAAGTAATTAGGTTATACTTTATATTATATATTATTATTGAAATTAATACTTTTAAAATACTACCAAACATGAAAGTTTACTATCTCACCCATCTTCAGGGCTCGTTTGTTTTTAATTTTGAGAAAATTTGAAATCCTATAATTAGGAAAATTTAGAATAAGGTAAAATATGCATTTGAATTTTGTATATGATTGGGAATATGAATTTTGTAGGATTTGATAAGGTAGGATTTTAAAAAGTATGTGATATACTCCCTCCGTCCTGATTTTGATTATCCGCTTTCCATAAATAGCCGTCCTAATTTTGTTTATCCATTTCCAAATAAGGCAATAAAGAAACATTCAATACTATTTAATACTATTATTTCTCTCCACCAAACCCACTTTATACCATTTAATACTATTATTTGCCTCCACCAAACCCACTTTACCCACTTTACACCATTTAATACTATTATCTCCTAATTTTTCTTAATCTCCGTGTCTACAGTAAATGGATAATCAAAAATAGGACGGAGGGAGTATGATTTATTATGTATTTAAAATTGCATGGAAATTATGATAAATAGTTAGCTCGATCAGAAAAAAGATAGTATGTAAAGTAGAAAATGAGGAGAGTCAAAAGTTTGGGTAGATAATAATATAATTAAAAAGTGTATAATAAGCAATTGATAGTATATTAAAAATTGTATTTGAAAAAGTAAGATGCATGAGTGTATTATACGTAGAATTTTAGTAAATTTAAAATTCTGTACTAAAATTTTGCTAAACAAACAAATATTTGAATTTGGAATTCCAAAAGTCACATGCAAAAAATAGAAACAAACACACCCTTAGACCAGCTATCTCACAATGGAGTCATGGACTGTAATATCAATTTGGATGGCAGTTTGATATTAACCAATATTATGCCGATATGGTATAGATCATAATTATAAATAGACGTAACACACCCTCTCTCGTTTATATGTGATTTTTCCTTTTTTTTTTTTTTTTTTTTTTGTGGTTCACATTTAAGAAGGTGCGACTGTTTATTCTTACACAAACCGCCAAATATGTAGGTAGAAATAAAACCGTGTTTATCATCCACCATTAATGCGAATGAATAATTCCCTCTTTTCTAAGTCGTTTTGTATTATTATATCTGTTTCCATTGAAGTTGCGTGGCAAGTTCACCAACATTCAAATGAGACAAAAACTTATGTTAATCTGAGTTTAATTAAACAAAAACTTATGTTAATTTGAGTTTAATTATAGTAAATTTGATCGTTTAAATATTATTGTTATGTATAAAATTTTCACTGTTACGCACAGAAACGAAGCCAGAATTTATGTATAAACTTGATTTATAGAAGTGTTACTCTTCAAAGAATTGTATGTAAATTGTTAATATATAAGAATACTTTATACATTGTGCTTATGTTAAATTCAAGTTCTAATATGCTTATGTTAAATTCATGTTCTAATATAGTAAAAGGACTTGAGAATTTTATTCAGGGTAATTATTATAAATAATAATTCTATAAACAAGATGAAATATAAAAAAATTAACAAATAAAATAAAAGAAATATATACTGTATTATAAATTTATAACACGTCAAAATAATTTTTTTAATTACATCGGTCATAACATAACAATATGAAAAATAAGTAGTAACAATTTTAATAAAAATGCAATGACCAAAAATGTGATTTTTTAGTAGTACCTCCTATTATCTGAGAAATAAAACGAAACTAGAGTCTGACGATACTCCAAGTCATACAGGCATGAATATATACAAATCATGTAGAAGTATATAATAATAAAAAGTTAATTAAAAAAATATAATTTTTAATATCACCTCGTTCTTGCATTTAGTCAAAAGAATTATATACCACTTGCAATTGATAATCAAAACAAAACTTTAATAATCAACCGAATATTATCAATGAATGAGTCTCTTGTACACAGTGTACCCAGATACAAGAGTGATTCATTTTTTTTAAAAAAAGGCGTCATGTGTTCTACTTTAAAATTTTATAGTGCCTCAAAGATTATTGTATTCAAACGCAGCCTAGTAACAAACCCCTTTCAAAACATTCTATGTGAAAATAGGTATAAGGTTGGACTTCCAACTTTGTTTAATATTTTTATTCTAATTTTTCTTTTCGAATTTGCTTTATTCAGAGTTGCTTCTTTTTTCTTTTTTTGCTATTCTTTTTTTTGATTGTCCAAATTTCAGAACTAACGAAATATTAGGTTATTAGAAAATAAAAAAAGTTAATACTAAATCGTGCAAATAGAAATTATAGAAACATGCAACTAAATAATTCAAATATATACAACTATATAATATGAAATCATGCAACTAATTTGTCATGACCACCTTTATTTAACCCAACATAATACGAATATAACTATAATTTAAAATGCTATATATATATTTATTTTTTTACTAAACAACATTATTCATTCGCGCCTAAAATAACATTTAACACACTAGTACGTACTAGAGTTTATAACTCAACATAACACATATCCAAAAATGACACAATATATAATTACGGAAGCAAAATAAGACACAGTACACCCACAGGTCGTCATCTATGTACACAGCAACTCAAAACCCGAAGGAGCTCCACAGCTTGTCCAGTAAGACTGCCAAGTTACAGCATCTCAGGATTACCTACAATGCATAAACTAAGTGAGATATATCTCAGTAAGTAGAAATTATGCATGATAATGTGATTCTTTAAAAAAATTTAGAAAATCTCCCCAAACACTCTCATTTAAAATCACTAATTTATTTATGAAACACTCATTAGGTTTCCTAACTCACTATTATGCATCACATGAGCACTCAATTCAATACATGAGCACTAAGCTCAATAAACGGAGCACTAAGCTCAATACATTATATACTTGATATTTCACAAGATTCATATAACATCGAATTCATCAATTCTTTTCACACTAACCACATAAATCACAACTTCATTTTATATCCATAACTTGCTCACAGACACATTTTACATTAATCACTAAATTTACAAATATTTCATATTAATCACCAAATACCAAGCATTCTCGTAATTCATATAATATCAACAGTTAATATTTCAATATAAATAAACCACATAAATAATATGTTTATGCATTATAGATGCAAATGAATTTCTACTTACCTCGAATCTATAAAATATCGCTTCCTCAAACTGCTAAACCACCTATCAAGCTCAATTATATTGATTGCATAATCTTGACGTCTACCGACTTGACCTTGCCTTTCTCCTTCTCTCTTTTCTTCTCTCTTTTTCTTTTTCCTTTCTTCTTCCTCGCCTAAGCTACCGTCGCCGCCCTCCCCCATTTTTTTTCCTCTTATTCTTTTTCTTCGTTAATCCTTCTCTTTTCTCTCTATCTATTCCTCTAATCTTATATTTGTTTTTTTTTTTCCTATGTCGGTCCAATTTGGGATATGAGGAAACATACAACGCCTCTTTTGCTTCTAAGGTAAGCTTCCTTTCTTTTATTTTATGTTTTTCTTATCGTTTTATTATTATTTTTATTATTATTATTATTATTATTTTTTTTTTTTGTTTAACTTTCCATATGCAACACAGCCTCACGATATATATACACTGTGTAATACTAGGTATGCATAAATTATATATATATATTATATTTACTTTAATTTTTTTATCTAATTATTTATTAATACCAAATTATTTACATTTAATTTATATAATAAATAAATAATTTACAATGTGCATTTGAATATCACTTAATCCCAATAAATTGTTTTAGAGTTTCTTCACCACTAATCACGTATGAGCATAACAAATAATTCAATATTAAAAATTAATTTAAACGCATGATAAAATAATACAAGGCCACAATTAGCACATAGATAATATAAAATGAACGTAATGCATAAAATATATTGAACAAATAATAATAATATTAAAAGAGCGGGTATTACATAATTAATGTTAAACTGTGCAATCAGAAATACATAAAAACATACAACTATTTAATATGAATCATGTAATTAGAAAACATAAAAAAATATAACTAAATTTAATATCAAAACTCAAGAACTAAATTTAATATAAAACATACAATTACATAACACAAAAGCATGCAACTAGCTACTACATAAACATACAGTTATAGATCATAGGAACATGCAACTGGCTAATACTGTCATTTAAAAAAAAATAGAAAAAACAAGGAAATCTCTTATCTACTAAAGTTGAACCATTCCCAATTCATATTGTGGGTTTATTTCAAATTTCTGAATTACTATGATAATTATTTATGTAAAAATTATTATTTTTTTAATTTTATTCATTCATTATTTAATTGAGGTAGTTACTATGAGATGTCATTTTCAAAGGGTTCTTATTCTAAGGTGCACCACATTTTTATATTGGAAAAATTACTATTGGTAAAAAAAATTCAATGAAATAGCTTCTAGATACAATACCTTTTTATAATTACTACTAGATACAATATGGGTGATAAAATGTCAATAGTACCCCCAACCCATTTACCCATAAATCGGCACACTCTCCCATTTCTCATCATCACATCTCATTTCAATTTTTTATTTTCTCTCTCTTTCTCTTCTTTCTCTCTCTATAATTTCTCGTCGCCATTGAAATCTGCTCTCTCTCGAGTGCAAGAATGGTTGGGTTTTGTGATTTCTCCCGATTCACACAAAATCAGGCGTTTTTTTGTGGTGGTGGGTTTTGTGATGCCGCTGTTCCGGTTTTGTGACTTGGCCGTCACTTCACCCCAAAGGATGGGCAAGCACTCAAATTGGTGTGTGGCAGTTGTGGTGGTGTGCGGGGCAGCGACGTGAGAAGAAGAAGACGGTAGATGGCGTTTTTTTTTTTATTATTTTTGTGAAAATTTTGTACGTTTTTTCTTGGAAAGAAGACATTATATTTTCTAAAACAAATTTTGTATTTTTTTTTTTGGGTTTTCTGATTTTTTGGACGCGTTTTGTGGATTTAATCTTGGGGGAGTCTTGTAATTTAATTGCTGTTTTTATATAGATTTATACAGTTTTTATACATATTTTTGTGGATATATCCAAATATGTTGATATTTTTGTGGAGCAAATCTTGGAAAGTTTGGGATTGAATCTATTTTTCAAATTACTGCATCTTTTTATGGATATATTTTTGGGATTTTGTTGCAATTTAATTGATTTACCAAAATTTGATTTTGTATGTCTATTTTTTCAATTTTGCAGGTTTTTTTACTTGAACAATGTGTATTTTATTTTTTATATGAACAAATGCATTTTTATTGTGAATAATGCATTTTTATAGAAATTTATGCAATATATTGGGTTGAATGCAATATATATCACGTTAGTGCATATATATTTTTGTCGCACAATGCATTTATTTGTGCTCAATGCTTAATGCAATTATTTTTTATGTGACACAATGAATTTTCTAGCTACAATAAATCTAAAATTAATTTTATTATTTAATTGCTATTAGATGCATTATTTATTATTATTATTATTATTATTATTATTATTATTAATTGTTTAGCACATAATCTAATTAAGAAAAAATGAAAAATAATTTTCAGAAAAATTATTTCAATTAAAAATAATTTTAATACATATGAAGATATTCCAAAATTTTGAATTTTTTGTTCAAATAAAAAATTAGGGGGTCAAAGGTCTTCTGAAAGAGCAAAACATATTTGATGGGTGATGTAATGTAATGTCAGCAAAAAGCAGATTTAATGGCAAATTAGGCATTCCTAGTTACACTTTGTACTTGATAGTAAAAAAAAATGTGATTGTATCTAATAGTAAGGAGAGTGGCTTGAATTGTAGTTATCAGTCACTCTCCCTTTTAAATTTACTTTAAGGTGCTAAAATTGGGGCAAAATATCTTAGTTGCCCTTATGTATATAATGTGTGTAAAAAAGTGGGGCTCATGTGCATATTTAAAATCTTACAATTTTCTGTACCCCACATTTTTAATATTATGTCTTTTACATTTAAAAAAAAAATTAGTCCTAAAAAATTGAATTTACTGAATTTTTTTGATTGTCAGTCTTTTATTATCTAATTAAATGTGGGTAGATTTCTTTATCCAATTGTGTGCAGTTTTTTTTTATTATCTAATTAATTTTAGATTTTAAAATTGAATTTTTTTTTCCAATTTTTTTGTAATAAAATGCATATTTATAAAAAAAATTTGCACACGCGTAAAAAAATATCTGCACACCCCAATTTTATTAATCATCTGTCTTTTTATTTAATTAATTTTTTATTTATTTAATTTTTTTAATTCTGCACACCCATATAAATTTCTGCACACTTCAAATTATTATTTTTAATTCTACACACTCGTAAAAAAAAAATCTGCACACGAAAAAAAAATTTGCAGACCCGTAAAAAATTTGTGCACACCCCAATTTCTTTTTAAAAAAAATTAAAAAAAATTGTCAAATACACATTTATCAAATCTATTAAAATTGTAAATTACGGTAATCAAATCCATCACCAAACCAACATTTTTCATCGATTATAATTGAAAACCAAAAAATCTACTAATCCAACCAATTACAGAAACTACCAAAATTCCCACACCAGATTTCAAAGTACACGTAATACAAAAATTTGCAGTAAAATAAACTAATGGCTTACAGAGTGATGAGCAGAAGGCAAATACGCATCCCCTCAAAATTGAGCATTCTTTATGACATTCGAATTACAATAAATATGAACAGAAGAAAAAACACCAAAATTTGGTCAATTCAGCCAAAAATTGTCTCCCTATACACGAATTCGTTCACCAATTGGCTTCGTAATGTGGGAATTCACCTGCACCAATGGAAGTTCTTAAAAGCCAGAAAGTTGAAAGATGTTCTATAATAATTAATCCTGCATATATTGTTGAATAGAGGGGATGAATAATTACGGAAATTGTATTATTGAAAGGTTATTTGATTAAGAATCTTGATATTAATTACTTTGATATTAATTACTTAGTAACAAAACTCCCTAAAAAAACGCATATGCAATATTGACCGATTTTATAATTTAATTTAAATTTTAGATTTTATAAAATTTGTATTTCGAATCTGCATTTTTCCAAAATAATATGTACTTTCCCAAAATGTGTACTTGGTCAAATAAAAAATAAAATTATGAATACATACAAAAGTGAGATAAGAGGTATTTTTGGTACAAATTATATCTTATAGTCACTGTTGGGAGATGAATTTTAATAAAGATTTATGATTTTGATTAGATCCCAAAACCCCTGAGTATGACATGTTCAGAATGGTCTTGATAAGTTGAGTCAGGATTCAGTTTTAGAATATTCAGGATGTTATCTGCAGAATGTATAGTCAGCAGATATAGTTCAGGATAGTTACTGAAGACTCAGTAGGATACTGAGTAACTGAAGACTCAGCGAGAAGACTCAGCACATCAGTCAGTATAAACTACAAAGATTCAGAAGACCCTGAAGACTCAGAAGACCCTGAAGACTCAGAAGACTCTGAAGACACAAAGACTGAAGACTGAGAAACTGAAGATCAAGAATACTGAAGGCACAGTAATTACTGAAGAATCAGTAATGTACTGAATGCTCAGTATGAACCTGAATGTTCCGAGGCACTGAATATATCTATCTGAAGGATGCAATACTGAGAAGATCGCGATTCCTTAGAAAGATAGATATCTGCCAAGACATTCAGATGCAGACAAAAGGAACTAAGTCAGAAGTGTTGATTAAGGTTATATCAAACTCAGAGTTTGTAACCAAAAAGAGCCGTTGAAGGTGTCTACCTTTAACTGGAGACAAAAGTCAAAAAGAGAAAGACAACACTGTACCATACTGACACTGACAGTGACAGGTCTCTGAAAAGGATGTCAGATGTACAAAAGTTCCAGACTGCAAAAAGTGAAGAGTGGCTACATGGAAGGCTATTGCCTAGAAAGTGTTAGGGAGTTTCAAACCCTAAATATAGCCGTTTCACACACCACAAGAGGAAACTCACGAAGCTGTCTCTCCAACGGATAGTTTTCAAGAGTAACCTTGGTGTATGCCTATAAATACTGGTGACCCTCTACATTGTAAGGTTACGGGAAATTTATACGCAACTTAAGAGCTCAAGCCTATTCTTGTAAAAGTTAAAAGCACTAGAAAAAACTTAGAATTTCCCAAGTGCTTCAATATTGAAGAGAGCTCACTATACTAAGCCTAGCTTGATAAGAATTATCCAAAGCTTAGTCGAGATATCCTAACCCTTTGCATTGTGCTTCATTGTAAAGGATATCTCATCCTAGTTGAAAACCAACCAAGAAACCCCAAACCCTTGTGAAGGTAGTTGGAGTGTGTTTGTTGGTGAGAAGTGTTGTAAAAGAGTTAGTAAACTACGCGAGTAGTCGAGAAAACTCTAGAGGAGAAGTTAGTAAGCTCTGGGGTAGTCCAAAGCTTGTGTGTGATTGAGTAAGTAAACTATGGAGGTAGTCGAAAAGCTCAAGGTCGGGTTGAGTAAGTAAACTACGTGGAGTAGTCGAAAAAACTCGGGCGAAGTTGAGTAAGTAAACTACGAGGTAGTCGTAAAGCTCATTGTTGATAGTGAATTTCTCTCGAAGAGTCGGAGAGAGTGGACGAGGAGCTTGAGTCTCGAACCACTATAATTACCGTGTTCTTTATTGCTTTCCTTATTTGTGCTTATCTCGTTGCATTGACTTGATTTTGAAAGCATACTTTTCAATCGATATTGGGATTGGAATCAATCCAATTGAAGTTGCATAAGTGAATCACAACCTAATCACTATTTCATAAAGGGAAGGTTTTACGCAAAGCTTAAAACGAGTATAAACTAAGGGCCAAACTATTCAAGACAACCGAAAATTTAGAACAGATAGTTACCAAACCGAACGCACTCTTCGAGGGTTTGAGAAGTTAGTTATCTCGATCCAAGCAACTCGGGATCTCGACACTCGGGACTCGGTTGGGATTATCCGAGGTTTCAAAAGCATTTCGGGATCATTGTCTCTGTAGACTTTGACTCAGAGCGATCCGCGGCTTTCGTAACCTAATCTTCGTGATTATATCGACCCAAGTCGACCTCAAGAAGAAAAAGTTTTAAAAACACTGAACACGTGTATTCCCCCCCATACACGTGTAAGACTCGTTTGCACTGGGACCAACAGTCACTTTAAAGATACTTTTCACCTTAGAGTCTTTTTGTTAGAAACTTTGTAGTGGAGAGTCATTAATTCATTAACAGATAGAAACCATTTTATTTCACGGGACGAGTTGGGCTGATTTACCTGGCCCGTGCTACCAGCGTATAAAATGTTTATCCTATGAATCAATTTCATATGAACTAGTTGCAACTTATTGCAAGGTGCAACTGAAAAAAGAGGTGACATTAAAAAGAAATAGAAAATTACTTACGAATTTTTTTAATGTATTTATAAATTTTTTAATAAAATTTTACATATAATATTTTTTAATCATGTATACATTTTCACTCCTTTAATTATTTATAAATAAAGCCTACAAAATGTAATTCACATGGAAATTTATTTGTAAGTCATTTCTAAATTACAAATGTAATTATTTATGAAAATGTAAATTTCTTAGAAAATTATTTGTGTAGGTAATCTATTTATCTACGCAAATAACAAATGTGTATGCAGTTTGTTCGTTGAAAATTTATTTGTCTACTAAAATTCATTAAAATTTGTAAATAAGTTGTAGTCTATCCTCATTATTTGAGGACCAGATTATTTTTATTGAAAATTTTTGTAGGCATTTGAAAATTTTAGTGGGCATTTATTTATTTATTATCTTCTAATGTGAAACATGAAAGTTAATATAATTAAAGCATGCAGATAAATATAATTGAAATGTGCAAGCTAAAAGTAATTGACTGAAAATAAAAAAATGCAATATACAGACTAATATAACTGAAATGTGGGAGTACACGGGTTTTAGATTTGGTGCTTAAATATTGGTATCATATCATCTCACTAATACACATTTGGGCTTGGACAGCTGTGAAAAATGATCTTGGAGAGCGGTTATAACCGCTCTCCAAGTAACAGCTGTCCAAGCTTGGACAACTGATAAAAAACCGATGTCCAAGAAATCGCACTTGGACAACAGTTTTCAACCGCATTGCAAGAGGGGTCTTGGACAGCGGTTAATAACCGATGCCTAACATAATTTTTTTTTTAATAATTTCGTTTATTATGTTAGATAGACAGCGGTTATTAACCGCTGTCCAACATCTTTTTTTTTTAATTATTAATTTATATTTTAAAAATCCTTTAATAAAACTATAAACCAAAACTTATATATACGTCCAATATCATAAACCATAAACCAAAAATCCTATAATAAAACCATAAACCAAAACTTATACAACATATATATATATACCAAAACATCAAATAAATAAACATACACATCATGAAATAAATAAACATACTTCCAATTAATACACCAAAAACATGAAATATATATCATCACAATATATAATTTAATTACATGCTACCAAAATTTCAAACAACGATCACTCAATATCGTATGAACATAAGAATGGATTGTAAAGGTACCCCTTCCAATCGTTTTTCCATTTCTCCAGTCTTTTCTTAGAGTAAGACTTGAGCTCACGTTCATAGACAAACTGCAAACAACGAATCAATCAATATAGTATGAATTTTTATTCAATCAATAATAATTTAAATAAATCGATAAATTGACTTACATTGAGAGGAATGTTCGTTAGAGAAGCGCGGATTATATCTTCAATAAAGCAACACACAAAATGTCCACAATGTTCATTATCTCGTTGCCTCGGAACCTGTTGATTAACAATTATAATCACGTATTACAATTATGATTTCTTTCTATTAATTTGATAATTTACTAAATTAAATTTACCTTAATGTTAATTCAGTTCACTTTATTTAACTTAGATCTTGAACCTTGACTCTGAAGGCGACTCCGATACATCGTCATCACACTATTATTATTATAATTAAAAAATAAAAATAGATTAAATATGCATAATTTTAAAAGTAAAACAAATCATTGTATAGAATATTAAAAATGAACTTACGCTTCCATATATGAAACGAGATCAGGGCTATTTGAATAAACTCCATCCTGAGCTGGGTCCATAAAATACACACTTAATGTATTCATGTGTATGGCGACCATCACTCAATGGTTCCTATATTATATTGAGAATATTAAAATTAACTGCAAATTTAGCATATATATGTGCAAATATTATAAACATGAATACAAATTTTAACGAAATGTTTATCACTCACCCCACATTTGTTGGCCAAAAAAATGAGATGATCGCTCCCCGGTTTGATTCAAAGATATGATTAACTAACTCATCCATGGTCTGCACCTTCTATCACCAAAAATATGCAAGACACCTGGGGGGAGACGAAGGAATACATTCCACTTGCTCGGACATCTCTGGAGAGATATACCTCACCCAAATATCTTTAACCAACATATATATGCTAATTAATATTTAAAAAGAAAATTAAACTATACAGAAAGTGAATATTGAGAATTAGTAAACACATACCTGAGGTAAAAGGCTATGGTGGTTGCACTCAATCACTCGTCATTCAAGACTTCGCGCACATGTTCCTCACTAACGAATTCTTGGAAAGTATTCTGATGAAAGTGAGCAAGCATGGGAACTGTGGACGATCTCGAAAAGCATTAGACGATACCATCCAAGTGCACCCTAGATCGTACATAATCATCGTGATCTAAGTCTCCAGTCATGGGATAACCAAGTCTGAGCGCAGTGGAGTCCCTCGTTCTCCCCCTCTGACTGTCTACGACACCCCTCGATTTCTCTTTAGCCTTTTGTGGTGATTTCTTCCAAGGCATTTGTGGTGTCGGCAGATTCTACAATTAATTTGCAATATTATTTAGAACCACAAATAAGATAATGAACTTTAATAACATATATTTTACCCTCATGGTGCTAGAGACCAAGTTGCTCGGCCATTCGATGAAGTGCCCGACCACGTTATTCGTGACGGCTTCATCGATTAGTTTTAGGCACCATTTGAATCCTCTTGTCCGACACGGGTACATCGAGTGTGACCCTCACGAAACCGGGAGTGATGGGATGACCATGAATCATTCCATGGGAGCTGGTAACGCGTTCGTGGCCACCAACCGTCGGGATCCTCCAAATAAAAGATAAAAAAAGGATTTGGTTGTTCGAATAAGATATTTAGTTAGAAAATTTTAATACACTAGTCTTTAATTAAAACAAATGTGAGACATGCATATCTGATACCTGAGAGACGTTTTGAAGTGCCTCAATAAAGTCGTCCCTAGGGTTAGCTGAAAACATAGCATTAGCGATACTATGTTCACAGCTTGCTCCACTCGACGACATTCTGTGGCTCGTTCTTGTCTCGGACCTCAAACGTTCCACATCTTTAAACAACTTGGCAACCTATTCCGTTAGTATACCCACCATATTCATGGCTTGAAGACCAGGTGCCATTGCTAATGATGTCTTCGTCACGCCATATCCGACACTCCGTAAGCGGCCGGGATGCTCCTGGCGACCTATAGCCCGCCCAAACAGATCATCAGGGCCGATAATGCGGATGTCATCGGGCGTCATGGTCTGAGATAGACGCTTCTGGATCACAAAAACAAAAGATTATTATTTAATTATTTGTTTATAAATAATAGTTTGTAATTGAAAGATAAATTAATGGATAGATTACCACTTCTTCGATGATGCGGCGTGCCTTTGGGATCGTGAATATTCCCATCTCGACCCTTTTACGGTAGTCGAAATAAGTCTAAAGCGGGTAACAATAGACTCACTCTCTCCAAATTTTTTTTCTTTTTCTTTCTTTCTACGATAGTGATGAACGTGTCCCTTTATTAGATATATTAAAAGTGGATATAAAAAAAAAATTAAAAGTTAGGATTTTGATCTCACCATATTTTCTCTTATTAATTGCATAACCTTTGTTCGATCCACAATATCGCTTCCATCGACTTGGCTTGATCGCGATTTTTATTACTTCGATTCTCTGAAGAGAATAGAAATATGATAAACTCTTTGAAAAAACTTAGGGCATTAGAAATCGAGGAAATGACATTGATCAATTTTACCCGAAATCATCCTCCATAGCTCAAATTTCACAAACTCCTCCCAAAGATGGAGCCACCATAGGGCTATTTCGATCTGTGGAGAAGCGACTAATTGATAAAGACAGTTTCGGATCTCGTGTGTTACTTCTCAACCAAGTCCAAAAATTCTTGGCCATTACTCCAGCTTGCGACAATATTTGCTTCTTTTTTGTGTGGTCAAGACCTCTGAATGTAGTCTATACGCATATTACATAACAATTTAGTAAATTTAAGGGTCATATTACAACTTTCAATAAATATATAATTAACATACCGTAAGTTCGTCCCATAATCTTTCCTTCAAAGGAGTCAGTTTGGGGCTACACGATCCCCTTGGCGGCAAAGACGATAGGGATCACGCCTCCTCGATTGCGGCTCCAATGTAGAAGGACAACGACTCACTCTCTTTTCCTATTACCTGTCCAAACTCATTGAACGATAACTGCAATAACATAGTATTTAATTAGGTTCAACGATCAATCAATATATTTATCAATTTCAAACTGTTAAATTGTAATAAAATTACCTGAAGTATTTTTCCCTTGCTACGAGCTCTCTTAATAGATGACATGGTGACTATACCCCCGAAAGCGCGCTTCCCCTGAGTCTGCTAGTGGTGGTGGGAGCATCGGTGTCACACTCTCTCAAGTCATCGGGATCTTTGTCGATCATATGCACCATGATCATATGCGCCATGATCTCCATCAGAATATCCATCATCATCTCCATCATCTTCGGGATATGGCAAACGAGACATGATCCTATAAAGCAGAAGAAACAACATTTAATAAACAAAAAGCAAACAATATTCAAAACTATGCTTAAATCCTCACACAAGCATATTATCAAACACCTTGAGTGCATCAATTGTTCATATCTAAATTAGCATAAAAAATCAAGCCAAGCCACACAATATGTAATCATCTCTAACAAGTTGTTCATCTCTAACACTAACAACATTAATCCTAATAAATTAACACTAATTTATGTTTAAATCCTCACACAAGCATATTATCAAACACCTTGAGTGCATCAAACACCAATATACATACAACAATATACATACACCAATACATACAATATGATATATATACACCAATATACATATATACACCAATATACATACACCATACATACAATTAAACAAAGCCACTAACAACAATTAAACAAAGCCACAATAATATATATATATAAACAATTAACAATATATAAACCAAGCATCAATTGTTCATCTAACAACAATTAATCCTAACAAATTAGCTAATTAATCAAACCAAACACAATTATATAAATATTTAATCCTAATATATATATACATACTAACATATACACAATATTAATTCAATATATATATATATATATATATATACTAACATATATATACATACATATATATATATATATATATAAAAGAAAAATTACCTATGGAAGGAGAAAGCTAGGCGGCGGCGGTGGCGGTAGGGGAGCTTGGCAACAAGGTGACGACGTCGGTAGGGGAGGACGAGCGGCGGATGGTTCGATTTGGGGGAGAGGGAGGAGGAGGCTAGGGCTTCTGGTTCGCGATTTGGAGCTAATGGGAAGGCGACGACGGCGGTGGAAGGGGAGAACGCGCGACGGAGTTCGATTTAGGGTAGAGGAAGGAGGTCGGGCTTCGATATCAGCTGGTTTAATTCACGATTTGGGGAAAATTTCCTTTGGTTCGCGATTTGGGTGTATATATATTAATTATCCGACCTCTTGGACAGCGGTTCCGAACCGCTGTCCAAACTATGCCCTTGGACAGCGGTTCAAAACCGCTGTCTAAAATATTGCACAACGGTTCTAAACCGTTTTCTAAGTGTTGTACTTGGACAACGGTTTTGAACCGCTGTCTATTTTTTTTTTTAATTAAAACCGCTCTCCAAGCTGTAGCTTAGAGAACTGTTTGAAAAAAGGGTTGTCCAAGTGCAGCTGTGCAAGCTTAAATGTGTAGTAGTGTCTATTCATTTTAATTTATGTTCAATTTTTTAGATAGTGAGTACATACTACTAACGAATAATTAACGGTATGTACACATTACTATAATGTTAAAGATTTACTGATTTAGATGATTGAATATATAATCGATCATGAAACTGCAACAAATTAATCACATTGAAGATACTAGCATGATAATTGATTTACTGTTTTAATGGGAAAAAAAAAAGTAGAAACGGTCGCTTTATGTGACGAGTAATTGATAACAAACTGTTTATTTTTTTCCTACCAAAATATTTTCCAAGATTTTGTTATTACTCCGCGTCTTGCTTCTTTAAAGGAACTGGAATATAAAACTAACTAATGTGCTTTTGTAATAAAAGTCTTATCTGTAACTTTTAAATACTTGCCGGTAACTTGTGCAAAAGATACTCCTCGTTGAGTTAGCTTTGTTAAACTCAAATTCAAACTCTAATTTTTTTTTAAAAAATATGATTGTTATAAATTAAAATTAAAAATATTCCTCCATCATACTGCAAGTATTTTTTCTTTTGATCACATTGATTAAGAAAAAATATTAAAGTAATAATTTGTGGGTTATATTGACTTTCTATTGTTAAAAAGTAAATGGTACTTTTGGATGTTGGGAGGGAGGAAAAATGTGTGTAGGGTTATGAATGCACTTATGAGTGATTTTAGAAAAAAAAAATTACGTGAAAAGTTAGAATATAAATTATGATAATGGAGTGTTACTTTTTTCATATATAGAAGAATAAACTTATTGCGAGACTAATAGAAAAATAAAATGGTGATATGTAATAGACCTGAATCGAGTGTTACTCTATATTTAATGGATGAAATTTAATGTCTCACGATACAACTTTTTATTCAAGGAAAAGTCTTGTGTAATTCATAGAATGTATTTTTGAATTGTATAATTATTTTTATTAAATTATATTAGTATTAATTATATATATATATATAATTGCATAGTATAATTAACTAATATAATTAGTAATATAATTAGAGTACAAGACGTTTCTTAACTTTTACTAAACTCACTCATCGTATAATATAATTATTTTATGTCTTTATTTGAAAATAAGTTTTTACCAAACTATTTTAAAAGCTTATAAGCACATAAATATTTTATAAACTGTTGTAAGAAGTTTATAAGTTCGGCTAAATAAGTTGAAATGTCTGTATAATCCGATTTAGTTAATCATGAATTCTAAATAAAACAATCCTATGCAAATAGGATACTTGTGTGAGCTCGACATGAGTAAATAAAACAAGGGTTTCCGTAGAAATTAATCAAGAGATGGCAAAAAAAGCCGGTTAAAAACAGCTTTTTTAGAATTTGAAGGTCAACTTAAGAAAACACCCCAAAAGGCAAAAGCATGAAAAGCAGAAATTATGCTTGGGAGGACATGAAATCTCTTCACCGAATCAAATCCCCAGTTTTTGCAGCCGCAGTAACAACATTCCCAAACATTTCCCCGTGTTGGTGTTCCAACAAGAATTTAATTTCATTTATAATATCGATTTAACAACTTACATTTTTTTCGGATTTTTAGATATAAATTTAGTTCCAGTACTTCATTGCTAATTAATACTTATCTATCCAATTTAATTTATTCAAGCAAACTAATTTATTACTATTAATTAGAATACAAAAAAATTATGGAATCCTTAACAAAGTGGAATATTTCTAGGTAAAGGAAAAAAAAAAAAAACTTATAGGTACCCTTTGTTTATGACATAATGCATCAAATAGTCCGTGGGCTATCAACTTTTATTTGAAAGATCTTTAAATTATTTTTTATTTTAAAAAATTCTTAAATTATCAACTTTTGTTTCAAAAGACCTTTAAACTATTTTTTTTTTGTTTTAAAAAGTCCTTAAACTAGTATAATTTTTATTTTATATATTTTTTTATTTATTTTGGGAATTGATTTGAAAATAATAGCATTGAAATTGAGTTTAATGTGTTATATTTTATCGAAAAACATTAAGCTAGCTAGGAAAAATATAGTTCATGGGTCTTCCGAAATAAAAATTGATAGTTTAAGGGCTTTTTAAAACAAAAAAATACTTTAGGGTCTTTCGAAACAAAATGTGATAATTCAGGGGTCTTTTGATGCATTATACCTTTGTTTATTAATGCTCAATGATATTAGAGCGGGTCTCATGTGCATCCAGGTGCACCGTACATACATTAATTGTGCATTTTAAAATCGTATAACTTGTTATACTGAAATATGCAACTTATTTATATATTGTGAATCGTGCAACTATGTTTCCATATTAATAGTTGCATGATTAAGTATAGACAAATTGTATATTTTAATATAACAAGTTGTATGATTCTAAAATACACTATGAGTACACGGTGCACCTAAATGCATACAAGACTAAATCATAATATTAATAAGCTTTTAATTGCAAGATGGTTAGAATTTATTAGGGGTATTATTAGCAAAGTAACAAATTATTAGGAACACCATTATAGATAGACAAATTAATAAAGTTTTGCGTAAACCAATTTACCATTAAACTAATTTGAATTTTTGTGTATTATAAATTTTAATATTTTTAGTTGTTTTATTAAAAGATATAAGTTGGATAGTAGTTTCAATTAAAGGTATTAGTTGTTATACTATAAAGTATTAGTTCAAAATAGATGCATGGTAAAACTAATTTGCACAGACCAACTAAAAATACTAAACAATGGTACATAATATTTTTTTCTTGTTAAGTACCAAAATAATAAGATGCAATAATAGTAAGTTAATAAGGGATTAAGCATTGGGCAGTTTAGGTGCAAACAGACTTGTTGGTAGTGAAAAATATCCCCCAATATTCCGTTTGATGCAGCATTATCCGGAATATTAACCGTCTGATCATGATGAAAATCATTAAAGCTTGTTGCTTCATTATTCTGAATCCGACGTGGCTCGACCTTATTGGTGGAAAAAAACCCGTCTACAACCTCCTGCAACTGACCCGAACCAGAGCTCTCCGTTGGGAAGAAATCCATGGTGTTATCAAAAACGGCGTCGTACTTGGACGTGTTACTAGCGTTGCATGAAGTGGTGAAGAAATTGAAGGGCGTTTGTTGGGTAAAAGAAGAGGAGGCGGAGGAGTAGTCACGTGAGAGAAGCGTGTTGAGAGAATTAGCGCTTCGAAACGACGTCGCACTCAAATCAAGAACGGAGGGCTGAGATGGGGCGGCGGGATAGACAAAGTTGGTCCTGGCCTTGACACCGCGCATGGCACGTGCGGCGCAGTCGTAAGCACAGGCGGCCTCCTCCGCCGTGTCGAAGGTGCCTAACCACCGCCGTTCTTTCGACTGAGGGTCTCTTATTTCGGCAGCGTACCGTCCCCAAGGGCGGCGCCGGACCCCGCGGTACCTCATGGTGGAAGGGGCGGCGGCGGCGGATCTCTTGTTGCGCTTGGGTAAGGGCGGAAGAAGGGGGTCGGAGTCGGTGCCGTTAAGCCTCCTCAAGGCTTCTTCCATTACCAAGGGGATTAATGTGAGTTAACGGAGTAAGGAGGAATATGGAGTGTATATTAGGAAGAGTTTGCACTTGAAACCGTGTGGCCAAGAGTATTTATAACCAGAATTCACCCCACCCCAATGGGCCGGCCCGGGGATTGTTTTCAAGCATCATCTTTTTTTTTTTTTTTTTAATGCTCATAATTCCGCCTCTGTTAATATATTACTTTGTTATTTTTTATACTCCAATTTTACGTTGTCTATATTTAAACTCAAATAGTAGTATATTTTCTTTATACACTAGATTTGAAATTTGAAAATTTGGGTATGTTTGTTTCGATTTCGTCAGCGGCCCCCACTATCATTTTTGTATATTTTTTATTTTTATTTTCGTTCTTTTTTCTTTTGATTTTTGGTTCCATTTCTTTAATAATTTATTTTGTTTTCTTTAATTAAAAATAGTATTTTAATAATTTTTTAATTATATGTTTTTTTAACAATTTCAATATTATTCTAAACATAGTGTATGTTGAAACATAATTGTAATATTTATAAAGTTTTGTATGTTAAAGTTCAATTATAAAAGGCTAAGTCTTGTATGCACCCGGGTGTATCGTGCACTCATAGTGTATTTCAGAAGCGCGCAACTTGTTATGCTCAAAAGTGCGACTTATTTACACAGAAAAGTGCAACTGTTAATATGAAAACATAGTTGCATGCTTCTGTTTGGAATAGTTGCGCGTTTCTGTTTTGTATAGCTGCATTCTTCTAAAATGCACTATAGTGCACGGTGCACCCGGGTGCACATGAGACCCACTCATTATAAAATTGTAGAGAGGTAGCAATAAAATTCAGTTGCGACAGTCTCAAACTCAACTTCACGAGCGATCTACTTCGAGATGGAAATTATGCAAATTGGCCTGATGAAATGAGCAACGTGCTCTATGCAAAAAATAAATTCGATTTTGTTGATGGATCGATCCCAATTCAGAGTGAAAATTTGCCAGACTTGTTAATATGAAAGAGGTGTGAAAGTGTGTGTGCGTGATTTTCAGAGTATTGTTATAAATGTTATGCAACATAAATAACAACATATAAACAACGAAAATCTTAAATACACATTGCAAATGATTTCAATATTGTGTATAGTCTTAATTCATACTTTATGAGTCTCATGTCTAAAAACTTCACTATAACGAGTAGTGACACAAATAAGGACCTTTTACAAAGCCCCATAAGGTATAGTGTAAATATACACTTCCCTTTTTTTTTATCAGTAAAATTGTTTTATTAAAGAAACACCAAAAGCAAGACTGTGATATAAGATATATCCCAGCCTGCAAGTGCAGGTACACCATTACAGAGTCAAGATGCACACCCACTATTGATCTCTCTCACAAATTGCAACACCCCAAGCTAAAAAGAAGAAGAAAAACGTTGAAGCACATTACCCAGCAGGGATGCAGGGTCTAGGACTATTGCTCCAAGCGCTGTACGAGGCAGACCGGATCCGATCGTCGCCAACAGCCAGCCACGACCAAACCCGAGCCTTGATTTCATCCCAAAATTTTCCTTTTACAAGACCCCAGAAGGTATAGTGTAAATATACACTTCCCTAAACAATCCTTTCACATGAATGACTAGTGATCATATTCAACCCAACAGTCATGATAATTAGACAAATACAATACTAATAAGAATGTTGGAATACATTCTACTAGCACAAAATAAATAGCATCGACCCTCACACTCCTAGTGTAATAAACACTCAAGGTTGTGTCTCAGATACTACTTTCTGAAATTTGGAGAAAAGTAATTGGGATATCAGTCTTTCTCACTTGATTTCGTCCAATGCAACATGTATATATAGAATTCGGATCCAACTATATTGTCATATCCAGTAGGATTGATTTGGACAGCCTATAAAATCTCCACACACCACTTCATGATCTTGTGGTAACCACCCATGAACTTTTTGATTCTCACTCTTACAACTGCAACCGTTTGCAATATAAGTGTTATGTCGTCAACCTGCACTCTAAGAAACATCTAACAAACTGGAGTTAGTGTAAGAAGAAAGGGAAAATTACCGATGTTGGCCAGAATGTTGTTCAACATATGAAACATCTTTACAACATCATATGGTTAGAGGGTTGTTGCATACTATAGGTCCCGAACGAGTTTTGTGTGTGGAAAGTTTAGAGAGGAGAGTGAATAGACTTTCAAATCTTTTCGTGAACAACGTGATAACAGGCAAATGTTGTAGAGTGTAGAGTGAAATTAGCTTCGTCTGATATCCAACCTACTGACAGCTTGGAAACTTATTAGTTAGAAGTCTATCAAGTAAGCTGGTGTGCAGAAGCAGTTATCCCGTGTGAAAAACTCATTTGAAAAGCATACTTAAGGAATTAACCAAACCTGCAGGCAAACGACCTAGCTGATCTGATCAGTAGACTTGTTGTCTGATTTAATCACTTCTTAAGCTTATGCATGTTGTTTGATAAAAGTGCAGTGTAGGTGTAAATCAAGTAAACAACACACAATACTTTTATAGTGGTTCAGAGAACTTCTCCTACGTCCACTCTTCTCTATTAGCAGAGGGTTCACTATCAAACTGTGTTAGGCAAAACAATAC
The DNA here is from genome assembly GCA_037126765.1 of Stenogyne calaminthoides. Classification (NCBI taxonomy): domain Eukaryota; kingdom Viridiplantae; phylum Streptophyta; class Magnoliopsida; order Lamiales; family Lamiaceae; genus Stenogyne; species Stenogyne calaminthoides. Next base: position 28,491,263 of record JBBCBC010000016.1, read on the forward strand.
AATTTTACAGAGTTCTCACTCTATCCTAGAATGCAAGCTAGATCGGCTTACTTATAAACTTGCTAACAAACTAACCTAACATGATCTCTTTGGGAAGATTTGTTGTGTTTTCCAACTAGGAATTATCCCAAGTGTTTAGCCTAAAACTATGAAAGGATAATTCTGTAAGAGGATATGAGATGAAAACTTGAAGATATGCTTGATTTCTTGAGTGTTTTTGCAGAATTTGCTTGAAGGCTTGAATGCTTGATAATTTCCGTAGTTAACTCTGAAAGAGTTATCCCATATTTATAGAGCTTGAAATCAAAGAGCCGTTGGAGAGAAATTTGAATTTCAGTCTATTTTAGGTAGGTTGCAGATATGAAGTGATGTTTTAAGGGTTAGCTATGCTATAAGCATGCAACTTTGTCCTTTCTATCCGTTTGACCCTAATACTCCATACACCGCTCTGTCAGTCAAGTACATACGTGTAGATCTCTTGTTTGTGGATAAGTACACATATTTGGTGCTTTTCAGACCGATCTTCACATTCCTCTTGTCTGATCTTGTGTATGACTTGATGGATATTCTTTATGAACTAATTGACTTGAGTGACTGATCGGTCAGGATGATCGACCTACCTTGAGTAAATGCGATTCAAGCTGTCTTAGCACAACTTGAGATGTCTTCAATAGGTCAGTTCTTTTGATCTTCGAGTCTTCTTATTTGAGCAAGATTTAACCTATATTGAGTTCTCCCTCAATATATGGCCTATACTAATCATTAGCTAGCTATATAATATCAGCTGGCTTCCTATCAGATTCATTAGACAGCTAACAGGTTTGTTGGTCCTATTACACATGTTTTGGAACTTTCATCAAAACTATAAATTTTCCTAACAATTTTTTTTTTTATGAAACCAAAACATTTAAGAAACCATATACTGAAGTGTAAAGATAAAACACAGAGAATCAGAAGATAAAGAGAATTTGTCTTAAGACTAGATAAAGGGTAAATTTCATTAATGATTTGAGAAATTATAAGTATAGAGAAATTTACACATAACTGATCCTATGTTTTCTGATATTTAGATCTTGTCTCTGAACTCCTTCGAAACAACAAAGATAATGTAGAGTCTGTTCTTGATTTCTGCCATTCTAAAATCTTCTATAATGCCTCCTCTGCTCATACAACTATAGTAGACCTTGGTGAATTCGATTATGTCGAAAGTTCCATCAGGATAGGATACAGACATGTTCATCAATTTCTCTTCCTTTTTCAGAATGCTGTGGAACTTTGGATACTTTTTCTTAGCCATTGATCGAATTCTCCATTCATCTGATCTGATTCAGGAATCTTCTGAATCACAAAAACATCGAAGAGCCACTTGTTGGAATTTAGAGGCACGTAAACATGTAATACATGCGCAGGGGAAATAAACAGTTCACCAACAACGAACACGTAATTGCATAATTGAATACGTATAAACATAAAGAGAAACCTTACAGTAAATCGTACGCATATTTCTCTACTATGGTATCCACGTAATCCTCATTCACAGACTTGCACAGATTTGCCAGCGTTTAATCTGAGACGGTATTTGCTAGGAAAATTCATATTCTAGATTTTATGGAGAGAATAATGAATTAACGTTATTTCTGAATTCCCAAGAGCTCATATATATAGGGAAGACCCAACTTAAATCTTAAGCTAAACTGATTAGGAAATAAAATCCCTAATCTTATAAAATAAATCTCTACGGATTTGACCATATATATTAAATCCTATAATAATATTCCATATATTATTATTGAGAATCCTATTTAATTAAATACAATTTAATTAAACATTAATAATGATTAATTCTAAATTAATCTATTATTAATTAATTCTCCATAAATTAAATATTAAATTCAATTTAACATTTAATCAACCAACTATAATCCGTAAAAGGAAACTACTTGTTGTGTGTCCCATAGGCCCTCATATATCGAGCGATTAGTCAAACTAACGGTCTTAATTGAACCCTAGATAATAAATTAAACATTCTCAATATATGAGGTACGTTGTGAGAAACGTGCAACTACCTGTAACTGAAACATGGGCTATTACGATTTCCTCCTTTCATTCACGAATACTCGATTAAGTCTTGAACATGATGAAGTGTCTATTTAAATAGCTTAATCATATATTATCTCTAATCACTAATTGACCATGTTTTTCACACTTAGCCACAAAGTCTAAGTTGACGTGCATCGGCCGATGACTTTGATCCAATTATGATGAGTAGATGAGTATTCTCTCTAAATCCACATTGAGGAATGAATCTTATTCTTGTCTCAACTACCACGCACATGCACTTCGTGATGAACTCAATCCAAGCCATATCTACCCATAGACGGGTGCAAGCGTCGGTTATGGTCAAAGTTCATCACTCCACACATGTCGTGCTTATTGACCTCAAGTCAAAGGAGTATCGCATCGCTCCCACTAACCGAGACACTCGTAGACACATATAGTGAAAATACATCAAACGGTTTCTCGAATGGGTATACCAATACCCTCTAAGGTATTTGTGCATCCATCATTAGATACCTAGTATCTCGTAGTAAGAGAGATCTTACTACACTCTCTAAGAGTATGATGCAGATCGCACACCAATCTCCATTGCATCATCAATATCCCATTCTTGATGATCCTTGATCGGGGCTATTTGAGAATCATGCTTAAGTCATCTGAGTTCTCACAACCTCAAAGACAATAATGACTCATGGGAACACTTGTATGAATAAATGCAAACAATCAAACATAATATTCAAACAAGTGTATTGTCATACATTAATATTAAGTGAACTATAATATTAAATCAAATTGAATATCATCGAGTATTATGTCCTTACAATAGATTGTCTCTAGGACACTAATACTAACAATCTCCCACTTGGACTAGAGTCAATCACCTACATGTCTAACCCCTAGACCATCAAATATCTAGTGTGTACATGAACACTCATTGTTTTGGTGAAATGATCTTCCAAATTAAATACGTGGGAATACATTTTAATTCCATTTCTCCTATCCTTTTGATCTCTCGGATCAAATGATAAGTCTAGGTACATGCTTGTTTCTGTTTGCTGATCTCGGTTCCTTTGCTTGCGCATTCGCACCAAAGTTGTCTTAATACAACTTTATTAGACAACCAGCACTCGGAGCTACCCCTAGTTCTCTTAAGAACTATAAAATCCAAGCAGCCTCCTTGAGGCTTCTGATACAGCAATGTACTCAACTTCGGTTGTTGAACCTTCGGCCATTTTTCTTGGAACTATTCCAACTGACCGCTTCATTATTGAGAGTGAAATGTAATTTGACTGTGATTTGTAATCATCATAGTCGGATTGGAAACTTGTGTCAGCTTAACTAGTCACTACTAGTTTTGACTGTCCACCATAGACAAGAAAATATTCTTTAGTTCGTCTGAGATACTTAAGAATGGTCTTGACAACAACCCAATGAGACTCACCCAGATTCTGTTGGTATCTACCAGTGATGTTGATAGCGTAGGCCACGTTCAGCCTAGTGCAAGTCATGACGTACATGATTGACCCAATCGCATATGCATATGGGACATCCTTCATGTGCTTGATATCAGCTTCAACAGAAGGACAATCCTTCTTTGACAGCTTTATCCCATGATTTGTCGGTAGAGATCCTCTCTTGACAACCAATCTTCAAAGGACTGGATTAACGGGATATTATTTTCCAAAATCAATATGTCCTCGACATACACGATTATAAAATAATATTCTTCCCGTTGCGTTTACGATAAACGCAAGGATCTTCCGAATTTCTGATGAAGTAAAAAAAACTTGATAGCTTCATCAACTCGAATATTCCAACTCCTAGAAGCTTGCTTCAATCCATAAATGGATCTCTTTAGCTTGCATACTAGATTTAGAATTTGGCTTAGATATAAAACCTTCCGGTTGAGTCATAAATACTTCCTTATCAATGTTTCCATAGAAGAAAGTTGTTTTAACATCCATCTACCAAATCTCCTAATCATAGTGTGCTGCTATCGCAAGTAAAATTCGAATGGACTTGATCTTTGCAACTGGTGAGAAGGTCTAATCATAATCAATGCCTTCGTGTTGACTATAACCCTTCGCCACCAACCTAGCTTTGTAGGTTTGTACTTTGCCATTTGCATTGGTCTTGCGTTTGAAGACCCAATCGCAACATATGGGTCTAACCCCTTTAGGCAATTCAACCAAGTTCCGAACTTGATCGGTGTACATCGAGTCCATCTCAAATTTCATGGCTTCATGCCACTTCCCTGAATCAAATATATGATATTGCTTCAAAATAAGTATTAGGATCGTCCTTATCCGGTATGTCCATATCATCGAGTTCCTCCAAGAGGTAATCGTATCTAATGGGCGGATTTCGATTCCTAATTGACTTACGGAGCTGTGGTTGTGCAGGCTGTATATTCTGATCGTGAAAATTTTGTGGTGCATCGATTTCATCAATGTAAGGAGAGTCTTCAAGAGCTACAGTTTTAGATGCCTCTTGGCGGGACTTTGAACTTTGTTGTTCTCATTCAGCCCACTTGGAGGTTTATGCACAGGCAAGCCAACTCCAATTACGCTCCCACTGGCTGAAAGACGATCACATAGTGAAAAGACTCCTACCGTGAAAGTTGCTGAATGCTCCACTGATTCCTTGTCATTTTGCTTTGACACGATATCAACATCTTTGTTAATTTGTGGTTCTGGAATTTCTTCAAGTTCTATCAGCTCACGACCTTGTTCCTTAAAGACATAGTTTTCTTCGAGGAACTTGGTCTGCCTAGAAACAATCACTGATTTTTTCTTAGGTAGATAGAAGTAATATCCTTTAGTTTCCTTAGGATATTCCACAAAGTAACCATTTTCACCTTTGGATTCCAACTTGTCGGTAAGCATCCTTTTCACAATCATGGGGCAACCCCATATTTGATACGTGTAAAAGTTGGCTTCTTGCCACACCATAGTTCATATGGTGTATGCTCAACCGATTTAGATGGAATCCTATTCAGAATGTAGATTGAGGTTTGTAACGCGTATCCCCATAAGAATGTCGAAAGAGAGGAAAAGCACATCATGGACCTCACCATGTCTAACGGGGTTAGGTTTCTCCTTTCGGACACACCGTTCATCTGAGGTGTTCCGGGAGGAGTCTACTGTGACTGGATTCCATGTGACTTCAAGTAATCAATGGATTCATGACTAAGGTATTCACCTCCTCGATCTGTTCGAAGAGTCTTGATACTCTTACCAAGTTACTTCTCTACTTCAGCCTTAAACTCTTTGAATTTCTCAAAAGATTCGAATTTGTGTTTCATAAGATACACGTATCCATATCTTGAGAAATCATCAGTAAAAGTGATGAAGTATCCAAAGTGACCCCTAGCTAGAGTGGACAATGGTTCACAAATATCGTTGTAGATCAACTCTAGAACTTCTTTGGCGTGCACCCCTTTCCCAGAAAAGGGTCTGTTGATCATCGCCCATGAGATAAGATTCATAATCTCCATAAGACTCACAGTCGAATGGGGTTAAGTAGTCTAACTTTCTTAATCTTGTAATTCTTTTCTCGTTTGCACGATCAAGTTCTACAATGTCATAAGTAAGTCGGGTTTTCATGATTACTAAGTTTGAGTCTTTTATTTTGTATATTAAGAAAATCATATTCATAATGCAACAAATACATGTTGTGAGTAATAGAAAAAACTAGATGACAATCATTAAGTTCTAATCTAAGACCAAAGGGCAAGTCTAACACATAAGTCCCCACACGTTCAGTTAGCAACTCTTGCTTCATTTCCACGTGTAAGACGACTTAACCCGCCCTAACTGCTCTAAGATGCATGAGCCCCTTCACATTCATACAAATGTGAGAGCCACATCCGGTACCTAATACCAAGCAGTTAGCGCTATTAATGAGTATGTTTATCTTAATAACAAACATAGATGTTCTAGGGCCAGAAGCACCTAGTGCCTTCCTTTTAGCAACCATAACCTTATAGTCCTTCTTCCAGTACCCTCTTCTACTTATAGTAGACGCAGACATCCCTGTTTACCAGCTCCTTCGTTTGAACACCATCTTAGTGAAAGTGAACTCAAAAGTCTTGAGCACGTTGTGAAGTTCAGGCATGGTCGCATCCGTCTTATTCATATTGTAGTTCACAATGAACCCAGAACATGAATCCGGAAGCGATTGAAGGATAACATAAATGAAAACATTGGTCTTTTAGCTCAATGCCTAAATTACCATGTTTCTCAATTATGAATATCATCATTAGCACATGAGGTGAAATCGTCCCTTCTGTGGCTAACCGGTATCTGAACAGATATCCCATCACTTCATAAAACTCAAAACGAGATTCAAAATCAAAGAGATCCTTCAGATGTTTGAGCATTTCGAAGGGACCCATTTTCTCATGTTGCCTATGTATATCGGGAGTCATGCCGAGCAACACCATACACTGAGTCTGGGAAGCATCCTTTTTGATGCTTCTTCTGAGCTGCTACGTCAAATGTGGCTGCCTTAGAGTACCAGCTTTAAGGGTAACCAGGATAGACGTGTCCAACACGTACTCAATCTTTTCTTGCCTTAGCACCAAACACATGTTTCGGTGCCAGTCCAGAAAATTTGGCCTAGCCAATTTAGTTTGTTTCCAAAACACATCTCAATAACATTTATACATTTCAACTAACCAAGAGAAATAAAATAAAATGGGAATTAAACACATAATTCCTATTGTCACGCCTCAATTTTCATAAAACAGACATTTCAAAAAGTAGTTAAAAGAACTAACTTGGGCGTAACTAACATTTAAATTTCAAATGCATAACGACAAGAAATAACGGCTAGTAATTTGAAAATACCCTAACGGTAAAAAAACAATGGCTATTAATTTAAAAATACTTTGATTTAGTAGCGGAAACATCAAAACTTATATTATTTATTAAGTGTTCAAAAGAACATTTAATTAAGGGGTCGTCATCCATCCCCACTCCTCATCTCCCCAACTCCTCAACCTGAAATCTGTAAATGGATAGGGTGAGTATGAAATCACACTCAGTGGGACCTAGTTGTTCAAGTTAAATGTTAAACATGAATTGTACACATAGAAGCAAACATGAAACATTATCACACTTTAACTCTAAACACATATAATTTATCATATTGTTGTAGGCCTTTCCAAAGTCGTTTAATTGACTTTAGTATTCCTACACGTAGAGTTGTGAGCCTTCCCAGAGTCGTTTTAATGACTTTGGTATTCTCACACGTAAAGTTTGTGAACCTTCCCAAAGTCGTTTTAATGACTTTGATATTCTCACACGTAAAGTTTGTGGACCTTCCCAAAGCCATTTCTGATGACCCGATATGCCCACACGTAGAAATTCTCATGGAACATAGCATGTAGTGTATCATAACATGGAACATAAAATTACATGGAACATAACATGTAGGAGAACACATTCAACAAAACATTTAGAACATTAAACAATGAACAACTTGTTCTACTAACCACTGTAGAACATCGTAAGAAAACCCCACCTCGAGTTCATGTCATGGATGCACATGATGGAATGAAATATCTTAATCTAGACACTGCTTCGGCAAGAAGTGGGGAGACAAAGCCACTCTTTATCTTGAGATAAATTTTGGTTTACCATGAGAAATATGTTATGTCCTTATATGAAAAGACCTTGTATATATATAGGGAGACATTTCAAATGTGAGTTAAGGCTCAAAAGAAACCCCTAAAATATTAAAACCCACACTTATCTCAATTAATCACCTCATTCATCCCACATTAAAGGTGTCGGTTTTAAAACTTAAAAACGTTTTCTTTTAAAACTTGAGTCAACAACACTTAAAAACTTGGGAAGAAAATAAAGGCATTTAGTTTTTAAAAACATTTGAAATATCTTTTATTGAAAATAATTTAAAATAATGTATATATATTTTTATAAATTTGAGGGTATTACATTCTCCACCACTAATAAAAATTTCGTCCCGAAATTTAAAAATTACGAAATAAATATGCATGCTTGCACTAAGATTGAGAATAGTAATGTATAATACGTCCTTGTAGCATGCTGATTTCATAGCATAGCTTGTTTCAAACATAATAACATGAATCTTTAGGTAATTCAAAATGGAAAATTTAATAGCATGTACCTTAGAGCTGAAGCGGCGAGGCGGTGATGAATGACATTAACATTTTCCTAGAATTTACTCGTCAATTGATGTATTAAAATAACTCAACTCAAAAGAAAGATTTTAGCAAGTCTACAAGAACGTAGACCCGCTCTGATACCACTCTGTCACGCCCCAATTTTCATAAAATGAACTTTCTAAAAAGTAGTTAAAATAACTAACTTAAGCGCGACTAAATTTAAATTTTAAATCCTTAACGGTAAAGAACAACGACTATTATTTTAAAAATACTTTATTTAAACAGCGAAAACCATCAATAATAAAATAATATGAAATGGAAGACCTACGAACTTATTAAATAATAAATTTACTTGACAAACAGCGGAAGCATAAACATGAATCAGTTTCTTGAAATAGAAATTAATTTAAAGTACCAATTGTACTAAAACTTAACTATTAAATAAAATCTTTTTCGCATAAAACTTAATAAAGGGCTAAACTTGTTATAAATGTTAAATAATAAACAACTTCTAATATCGTCATCCATCGCCTCTCCCTGCAATCATCTCTTTGATCTGAAAAATGTTAAATGAGGGGGTGAGCATGCAAGCACACTCAGTGGGCCCAAATTATTCACTATTAATGCTAAAAATAAATAATCAAGTAAATCAACTTAGTAAATTACATTCACTTTGTCACATAAACTTTGCCATAGAACTTTGCCATTGCCATAGAACTTTACCATAGAAACTTGCCATAGATACTTTGCCATAGATACTTTGCCATATAAACTTTGCTACTTTGGAGCACGGCGGGTTAAACCCGAAGACCCGTCGGTCCCGAACCACATAAGGGCCCCTGGCTATTAGACTTTGCCGAGCACGATGGGATACATAAACTTCCTAATTACTATACCCATGTATTGGTCTCAAAATGATCAAATTCCTAAACAAACTAGATCACTTTAGATCATGACTTTCTATTAAACTATAAGCATATATATCACATTCACACACTGAATTAAACCTTTCAACCAAAATCAATTATACAAATTTCATAATTTATTCGCCAACTTAACTAGAACATGTATAGTATAACTTATAAATTCTATTTGAAACTTATAACCCTTATTCTGACATTTATAAGCCAAAGCGATGCCAACCAATAATTTATAAGAAAACAACACATGAATCCTAATCTAAATAACAAACCCTACCGCTACACCTCAGAATGATAAACAAATTCCATTATTTAATGAATTATCAATCAACACAACACACCCAATACCACTAATAACCATACTCAAACTGCACCATAATACAAATATATGCAATAGAGAGAAAAGTATTACCGATATTTCCTATGGAACGAATCAGCCGTAAAGAGCATTGGATGGAACGAATTAGCCGTAAAGAGCATTCGACGTGCGAAATGAAAATTTTAGGGCAAAGTCTCATATAAATAAATGTATTAAAACGTTGGACTTGGGTTTCAATTTGGGCTTAAATAAATGGGGATTAAAATTTAAAATATCATTTATACAGATATATAAAAAGATGGGTTTGAACTTGAATGAGATAAGGACTATAGGATTTAAATATTAAAAGAGTTTTTGAATCCTTATCTCAAAATAATATAAGTTATAATAATTTTATAAAAGAATAAGTTAAATAAATAACTAAAAATAAGTATATTTTTTTAATAAAATCTACGGATATTACACCTATGATTAATATTCAGCAATTAAAATAAACATGACCTTTCTTTTGTGTTTATTTTGCCTCCATTATTTTCACATACTTAACGACCTTATTGGAAAAATATGAATTTATATAAAATATAAATTATAATGGACTAGGATCCGTATTACTACTATCATAATCCCAGCGAGGGCTGATCATTACAATAACATAACTGATAGGTCTCCAAACCAATTGCAAAACTGCAATTCCTATTTTGTCGAACCTAGTTCGACTGATGTCCCTTACCCTTTGTTCCCCACGAGGGCTAGCGAAACAAAGTTAAGTTGGTTTACAACCATCAAGCGGCGACACTACTTGTCCCTATAAAAGTTCAGTTAGATGTAGATCCGAGCAAAAGACGAGGGTCTTTAAGTACTTATTGGAACGAAATCTCCGATTTACTTTTAATTTTGATGGAAGACATCTTATCAAATTAATGAGAAAACTATATTTTAGTGAGAAACGTTTTAAAGGCGGGGTATTAATTGCTTAATCGAGCTAACATGTTAATCTATATTACATTTGAGCAATTATTGGGCGCCGGACGTCGTCTACCTAAACAATAATATGGTCCGACAATTATTGGGCGCCGCCTACCAAAATAAATATAATGCGGTCTATAAAGGGTTAACAAATTAAATCGAATTTAATAAACGATTTAACCAAGTGGGTTTTAATAATTATCACAACTCATCGAATTTCAAAATCCAATTTTAATTAAATTTCAAAGTTTGAACAATTTTAAAATAAAAATTAATTCAATTAATTATTCTTTGGTCCAACCAAACAAGCCCTCATTAATTAATTCAAAATTTTAAATGAAATTTCAGATTTTAATAAATTCCACTCAGCCAAACATGGCCTTAGATTTAATTAAAGTTTTTTTTTTTAAATAATCGGGGCTAATTGACAATTTCTGGGAATTTGCAAATAGGGGCCTGGTGAGAATCAAATTCTCAAACCAGGCCCTTGGACATGACCGATTTGAATCAGCGATGCAACACACATAGGCTTATACTCGAGCCCTCCTGCTGCATCCCACAATAGCATCGGTATGCGTTCGGTAGCAGCCACCATCAAACACCCAAAATGACGGTCCCGTTTCGGAGAACCGTCACGACCGAGAACATGAGCGAGATATTCTGCAATTTACAAATTAACCCTCCTCTCGTTGGGCAAAGCCGCCGTCAGCCTCCCAAATTCGATGGCGGTTCCAAACCAGATCGAAATCGGCGTCGCAGCAGCGGCTCAGAGTCCGTCAGATCTCACACCCAACAAGGTTCTTGAACCGTAGGGTTGCGATTTCACACAACTCAGAAGAACCCAGTATTGCGTTTCGACTGCAGAACCAACGAAATTAATGGTGGCTCTAAGCCGACCATTGAAATTCACCTCATCGAACACGACGACGCCCGCCGCATCGAATACGGCGTCACTTTCGTGACCATGAATCGGTGCCCAACACCATCCGGCGGTAAACGCGACTACTTGAAGAGATAAATCGTCGCCGCCCGAAGAATCACAGCAGTCGACAGATTCCTCCCTCTATCCCGGCGCGATTTCTGTAGATTGGACGTAGCGGCAGTTCGAAAACCCTAATTTTTAATTTGTGATTTAATAAATTAGCAGCGGTTCGGAAACGCAATGTTTGGGAATTTATTTTAAGAGGCGGCCAAAATCACCAAATTAATTTCTAAAAATTGAGATGGCTGATTTCGTCTCAAGCGCCAGATTAAAACAATTAATTTCATTAAACCAAATAATCAGTATGTCAAGCAACTATCTCCCCACGGAAATCACATATTATGTTATACAATCATAATATTTGAGCCTAGCTCCTTTTCAATTACGCAATTAAATCAAGAGCATGATCTTTCGATATCATCATTATTGGAATTTAGAAAGACGTAAACACGTAATACATGTCATATGCAATGAAATAAACAGTTCACCAACAACGAACATGTAATTGCATAATTGAATACGTATAAACATAAAGAGAAATCTTAACCTTACATCAAATCATACGCATATTTCTCTACTATGATATCCACGTAATCCCCATTCACGGACTTGCACAGATTTGCCAGCGTTGAATCTAAGACGGAATTTGCTAGGAAAATACATATTCTAGATTTTATGGAGAGAATAATGAATTCACCTTATTTGTGAATTCCCAAGAGCTCATATATATAGGGAAGACTCAACTTAAATCTTAAGCTAACCTGATTAGGAAATAAAATCCCTAATCTTTCCCATATATAAAATCTCTACGAATTTAATTTCCATATATATCAAATCTCTACGGATTTGATTCCATATATATTAAATCGTATAATAATATTTCATATATTATTATTGGGAATCCTATTTAATTAAATTCAATTTAATTAAATATTAATAATGATTAATTCCAAATTAAAATATTATTAATTAATTCTCCATAAATTCAATTTAACATTTAATCAACCAACTATAATCCGTAAAAGGGAACCACTTGTTGTGTGACCCATAGGCCCTCATATATTGAGTGATTAGTCAAACTAACGGTCTTAATTGAACCCTAGATAATAAATCAGACATTCTCAATATATGAGGTATGTTGCGAGAAACGTGCAACTACCTGTAACTGAAACATGGGCTATTACGATTTTCTCCTTTCATTCACGAATACTCGATTAAGTCTTGAACATGATGAAGTGTCTATTCAAATAACTTAATCATATTATCTCTAATCACTATTGATCATGTTTGTCACACTTAGCCACAAAGTCTAAGTTGACGTGCATCGGCCGATAACTTTGACCCAATTATGATGAGAAGATGAGTATTCTCTCTAAATCCACATTGAGGAATGAATCTTATTCTTGGCTCAACATCCACGCACATGGACTTCGTGATGACCCCAATCCAAGCCATATCTACCCATAGACGGGTGCAAGCGTCGGTCATGGTTAAAGTTCATCACTCCACACATGTCATGCATATTGACCTCAAGTCAAAGGAGTATCGCATCGCTCCCACTAACTGAGACACCAGCAGACACATATAGTGAAAATACATCAAACGGTTTCTCGGATGGGTATACCAATACCTTCTAAGGTATTTGTGCATCCATCATGAGATACCTATTATCTCGTAGTAAGTGAGATCTTACTACACTCTCTAAGAGTATGATGCAGATCGCACACCAATCTCCGTTGCATCATCAATATTCCATTCTTGATGATCCTTGATCGGGGCTATTTGAGAATCATGCTTAAGTCATCTGAGTTCTCACAACCTCAATGACAGCAATGACTCATGGGAACACTTGTATGAATAAATGCAAACAATCAAACATAATATTCAAACAAGTGTATTGCCATACATTAATATTAAGTGAACTATAATATTAAATCAAACTGAATATCATCGAGTATTATGTCCTTACAATAGATTGTCTCTAGGACACTAACACTAACACCACTCTTCCTTGATCGGGTTCCATTCCTTCAGCAAATCCTTGTGTATACCGATCACTTCTTCAACTTTGGCAGGCAGAGCTGGTTCAACAAATGAACCTCCACCAATTTTGCCTTTCTTGGCTCTGGCAGTATAAGTGCGTTTGAAGATTTGGGATTCAATCATCTTTGCCTTGTGAATCTCTTCATCTGCCTTCTTTCTTTCTTCATCAAGTTCCTTGACAGTTAGCTTCTTCGTCTTCTCAATGGCTGGCTATTGCTGTTGTGAGGCAGATCGCAGGACTCTCTTACTGGTAGTTGGTTGAGGAGCAGTTGAGATTGCTTGTCTTTGCTGCTTTTGCTTCTTCTTCTCCATCTTCATTTGCAGATCAACAACAAAATTTTTCATATCATAAATTCTTTTACCATGAGTCTAAACAGTTTGGAGCAAATTTTCTGAGGTTTCGAGTTCCACATCTCCAGCTCCTGACTCTTCTCCAACGGGCTTCTCCTTCCCTTCCCCATTTCTAGTTTCAGCAAAAAGAGAGAAGAGGTGAGAAGTCATGCCGTAGAAGTTGTTGACAATCAGACCAGTCAGGGCAGACATATCCGCTGAGGATATTGATACTGAATTCACACTGATCTGTCTGATAGCCCCTGTGTGCTCATTCTTTGTTATCTCTATTACATTTGAAAAGGTCCTGAATAGCTTATTAATTTTCTCCTCGGCCTTCTGAAGGTTTTCTGTGGAGTTCAATAGAAAGATTTGGAGTTCTTGGATCTGGGTCATCTTCTCATCCATCATTGTCTTGTATTCCTGCTCTTTCTGTTGTTCTATCTGTGCCGCATGCACAATTAGCTTGATGGCTTCAGCAGTGGCAGATTCTCTTTCTTCAGAATAGATATATCTTATCTGCCTTATAATATTTTCCCTCTGTTGAGTTACCATCTCGCTGATAACATTTGTGACCACAATAGATACTTCTTCTTCCAGCAATTCTTTTGACACTTGCTCAAATATCTCATCTCTGAAAAGAAGTGAGTGGAGCAGCAGGATCTGATGGCATGTCATGACCTACTGAAGAAGATGGGATCATATCAACTGGTTTTTCCATCTGATCTCCTTCAACATTTTGCTCAACATTTTCCTCGGTTGTTTTCGCCTTAGCTGTCAAGGTCTCTACCGCAACACCTTTGGCACCTTCATCGGCCTCTGCACATGCTTCCAACATCAGGACATCAGAAGAAGTGACTTGATCTGATGGTGCAACAGATACATCTAATATTCGATTCACCAAATTCTACACTGACTCATCAAATAACAGATCAGTTGCAGACTCCACTTGTGTAGAGTCCCTCATCCCTTACTCATAATCAGCAAAGGCATTTACACCATGTTGGAGTTATACTGGAAACTATGCTTTTTACTTTGTATAACTAAACTGAATTTCTGTCTTATTTACTGAAATCAATTATTTATCACTGTTGCATTAAATATGATTGAATGTTACATATATTTACTGCATACCTATTCAATAAATAGTACGTGTTATATTGTAGTTAATTTAGTGATACCAGATCACAGAAGACCAAATTAACAGTCCCTTGTAACCAAGTACAAAATTCACAACCTAGATAGAAATGAACAATCCATCGTGAAAGGTTGAAGTGTAAGGCTCAGATTGACTTGTCTTGACCAAGAGATTACACTAGTACATTATGATGCGTTGAATAGGACCTACAAGAGGATAAATTTTTCAGTACTGAATATAGAAGAGTTAGACCTCAGTTGTTCGTTATTTCTTAATCTCCGTCCCTTAAATAGGATTTCGTGGAATTAATAATTATTGCTTTGACATATGATGGGTAGAGAATCAATGTGATTCAATACTTTATATCTTAGGCAATATTATTAGTTACGTGACGATTGCTAAGATTTAATACAGAGAATCGTGTGCAAGTACGTCTTGCGTGATTTGTCCCCTTGGGAGGCTAAAAAATTTTATCATACTAAATCTTGCAAGTGGAATTAGTTTCCGGTATGGATAATAATGTTGAGCCGTTCCCAATCCAAGAAAAAAGATATTAATTAATATAAAGATTTTCAGTGGCTTGAATTAATTAATGGATATTAATTATGTAGTGGGATGAATTATTATTAATGGGCTTGAATAATATTGTGGCTCAATATTGATAATTCAAGGTCCATTGGAAGATCAAATCTTAATTCTCCTAAAGGCCCCTCAAGTAGCCCAAATATATAGTCCAATAACTGAAAAAGGTGATTAAAATAAAATAAATTATTGTTGCCTAATTTTCCTATTTTTTCGAAAATAATTAAGGAAGAGAGAAAAGATTTTCTTGGAAAGATTTTATGGATTAAGTATTCTTGGAATACAAGATTATCCCATAAATTAAAAAAAAATCAAAGATCTATTTTTCCCATTAATTATAAGTTTTTTTAAATTTCCCTATAATAATAAGGGAAAATTTTTGTTGGGATTTAATTATGGGAAATAGAATATATTAGATATATATTCAAGATTGTATTTTGAAGAAGAAGCAAGAAAATCGCACAATGGGCATTAAAACCCTAAATTTTCGTCCCCCTTAGTATTATAAATAGGGGATGAATTTTTCATCCCCAATGCGATTCTATGTGTTGGAAAAATTAGAAATCCACAAGGGTGGTGCAACATAATTTTATTTTTCCCTTTTGTTAATTGTTCGTGAGCATCCTTCCACCGGATTATTGAACAAGGACGTGAGAATACTTTGAGAAGGATTTGGGTGTGTTCGTGGAACTTTGCTCGTCTTCTCTACTCTCTTGATCATCAAGAGGTTAGTTCACGTAAACTCCTAACAATTGTGCATGCGTAGGATTTATGTGGCTTGTTTATATGCATAATTTGTTGTTGAATTATTATTTGAATTAATATAGGATTAATTCATGCTAGTAATAATTGTTAGAATTAAATTTGTATTTTAAATATTCATCCCGAATAGTTCAGGGAAATTAATTCCCCAATAACTGGTATCAGAGCCTCGGTTTCGGGCTCTGAATTTTTGAATTATAATCTAATTCACTTTTCATTAAATTTAAAATTAGATAGTAGAATTGCTAGATTCTAGACGTAGCCAAGGCGCGCATGCGGGCTAGGACGAAGGAAAAGCGACCGAGCACCGCACTAGGCGGTCGCGGATGGGGCAGGCTAGACACGCACAGGGCACGCGCTGGCGGGGCTTGGAGTCAAGCGGTACGTACGGGCGCGCACAGATCTGTCTGGGCGACGCGTTTGCTGCCGAGAGCTGCCGGGCGATGGGAACGGGATGGCCGGTTCGACGTGGGCATGCGCCTAGGCGCATGCAGATACGCATTCCGGGCCATGAGCTACCCGTTGCCGGACGTCGTCTCGAACCTTGATGGAGGATGTTTTAAAGAATATGTTGCGGTCGAGTGGGAGCTTTTCGAGACTAACGATGAAGGCTACAAAGATGATTTATGGGGATCAAGATATGACAAAAATTAACCGTAATAATTGGATATATGTGTCCAATGTATTTAATTTTTTATTTTGATGTTTGCATTATTTTTCATGCTTATTTAATTCTGTTTGAATATGCGATGCATGAGAATTTTTTTTTGAAAAATCTCACTTTCAAAAATTACTAAGTATTCTTAAATTAATTGACAATTTTATTCTGGATAATAAAATTGAATTAATTTTGACCTCCATGATTTATTTATTTGTGAATTCTTTTGGAGAAATTCCACCCACGGGATGACCAAAAGATAGCTTTCAAATGAATAAATTCCATAGGATGATTGTGAATTATTGTTAATGGCGACGATGACCCTCCCCACGAGGGTCGTTCAAAATGAAATAATAATTTTTATTCAATCATGGTTATTACTTAGGTATAAAATTGATATGCATATACTTCCCCGAAGTACCTGTCAATTTTATATTGGTCAAGTGGGAGACAACTATTAATTTTGAATTAAAGGTTTGTAACTGTTCTTGTTTGTAACCTGCTTAAATGCGTTTAAATAATGACACACCCCACGTGGCTTATTTAAACTATTTTGAGATGTTGGCTGATGCATGTTCATATTTTTGGAGATTTCAATATGATTCATGTGATCGAATTATGTAATTTTTTTGTTAATCTGGATATTGACACAAGATGTATGTTTATTTTCAGTCTCAACATGTCGCAACCTTTTAATCCACTGTTCAATATACTTAAAGGCAATTTGCTTACTAGTGAAAGCTATACTGTTTGGAAACGTTGTATGAAATCTGTCCTCACTGCACAATAACACAATTGGGTTCTTAGCGTAACCAAACTTGACAAGCCTACTGAAAGATCAGATAATGCGGAGAAGGTTCTGTATGATGACTGGGAGCATGCCAATGAGCCTATGAAATGTATAATCTTGACTTCCTTGTCTGATGATTTAAGATACATTCATGAAGGTGTTGAGTCTGCTGCGGAAATCATGCAGAGTCTTGAGGAAATGTTTCTACGAGAAAACCGCATGATCAATCAATTTAAATGTGATGGCGTGGCAAGGTTAAGGATGACGAAAGGAACACCCCTAAGGGATCATATTTTCAAAGTCAAACGCCATTTTGACAAGCTTGCTTTTCTTGGCACTAAGTATGGTGATGGGGCACAAATCGATTTCTTGTTCATAACTCTTCCAAAATGTTTAGAGGGGTTTTACTATAGTTTTTTGATGAGCGATCACATGTTCACTATAGACACTCTGCGAGAAGCTTTGGAAACGATAGAGAAACATTTGGGGCAAGAGGATGAAGCCTTGGTGACCAAAATTCTCCTCTTGGATTCTAGGCCAATGGAGGATAAGATTGGTGAGGAGATTAAAAGTCAAGACCAAAGCAATCCCACTACTAAGAGAAGTAAAAGAAAAGCAGTCAAATGGAATGGTGTCAAGAAAGGTGAAAATGGACACTGGAGGTCGGCTTGTTCCAAACCTAAGAGGAATGGAAAGAAAGGTAACTCTCATGCACTAGTTGTTGAAACTTGTTTAGTGGCGTATGCTTCCCATTTATGGGTCATGTTTGTTTCACTTTACAGGGGTTCATGTGGACCCAGCAACTTAGTGACAGTGAGATCCTCATCACACTAGTGATGCTACGAGAGTGGCAGCTGAAGCTGTGGGAGAAGTGCAACTATATTTTGAACAAAGAGATTTAATTTTAAGAGATATTCTTTATGTTCCTATTTTTAGAAAGAATTTAATTTCAGTTTCTAAACTTTTTCTTGATGGATATTTGGTTACTTTTAATTAAGTTATTACCATTTCTCTAAATAATGAGTTTATCTGTCATGGAACATTGTCGAACAATCTCTATACAATTAATTGCGCACACCACTCACTAAATGCATCTTATAACACATCGACTATTTTGAGTAATAAAAGAAAACGTTCAACAGACGTGAACGAAACACTTTTATGGCATCTAAGACTGGGTCATATTAATCCAAAGAGGATCCAAAGGTTGGTTCAAGATGGTTCATTGGAGTCTCTCCGAGTTGAACCATTTCCAACCTGCGAATCATGTTTGGAGGGTAAGATGACCAAGAGGGCATTTGGAGCCAAGGGGAATAGAGCCAAAGACGTGTTAGAGATCGTCCACACTGACGTATGTGGTCCAATGCCAATCAAAGAAAGAGGGGGTTATGAGCATTTCGTTACTTTTATCGATGATTGCTCAAGATATGTGTACATTTTCCTCATGAAGCATAAATCATAGTCCTTTGACAAATTCAAAGAATTTAAGGCTCAAGCAGAGAATCATAGGGAAAAGAGTATCAAGTCTCTACGATCTGATCGTGGAAGCGAATACCTCAACGATGAATTTTTGAACTACTTGTCAGACGAGAGGATTGCATCCCAGTTGACTACACCCGGAACCCCTCAACAAAACGGGGTTCCAGAACGAAGAAATAGAACTCTTTTAGAAATGGTCAGACCAATGATAAATTATGCGAATCTACCCAAATCGTTTTGGGTCACGCCCTGGAAACAACGGCTTACATTCTAAATCTGGTGCCATCCAAATCGGTTCCCAAAACCCCTAAAAAGTTGTGGACCGGGTGCAAGCCCAGTCTTAAACATATGAGAATTTAGGGGTGTCCGATATACGTGTTGGACAAGGAAGCCAGTAAATTAGATCCACGATCAGAATTAAGGATGTTTATAGGATACCCCCAAAGAAACGAAAGGGTGCACGTTCTATGGTTCAAATGATCAAAAAGACGTAATCAGTACGCACTTTAAATTTTTGGAAGAAGACTATATGAATGATAGAAAGCCCAGAAGTGAGATTAACTTAGACGAGCTAAGAGGGCCTAACCCAATGCCAACTGTACAAGTTGACATACCAAGCGACAAACTTACACAACCGAAACCTCGTCGTAGTGGGAGAGTTGTTAGACAGCCAGAGAGATTCATGGGGATAGGAGAGTCATCGGACTTGGTCCCTGGTGATAATAAATTGGACCCATGGACATATAATGAGGTAATCCAAGACAAGGATGTAGATTCTTGACAAACAACAATGGAAGTTGAGATGGGTTCTATGGATCATAATAAGGTGTGGGAGCTAGTCGAACTACTAAGTGGGGTGAAACCCATTGAATGCAAGTGGGTATACAAGAGAAAAAGAGGATCGGACGGGAAGGTAGAGACCTTCAAGGCTAGGCTTGTGGCAAAAGGGTACACCTAGAAAGAAGGGATCGATTATGAGGAAACCTTTTCGCCTGTAGCTATGCTTAAGTCCATCTGTATTCTCTTGTCGATAGCTGCACATCTCGATTTTGAGATCTGGCAGATGGATATCAAGACAGCTTTTCTTAACGGAAGTCTTGAAGAAGAAATCTATATGCAACAACCCGAATGCTTTGTTGAAAAAAGCCAAGAACATCTCGTCTGCAAGCTCAAGAAGTCCATTTACGGACTGAAGCAAGCATCACGTGCCCGAATAGTGTGTTTTGTGTTGGGATATTTGGGGTGCCCGGATCTATTCTAGATATATTTAAATACATATTTAAATTAATCAATTAACTACTCGCATGAATCAATCCTAAATTAATTCAACATAATAACTAAATAAACAACAACAACTTGCGTATACGTAATTCACTTAAATCCTAAGCATGTGGAATCTAGGAGTTACGAAATTACATACCTCTTGAAGTGACAACCGTTGAGACGATGGATCAACCCAAAGAGCCTTCTCAAATATGTCCCACGTCCACGAACGTATTCGGTGGAAGGAGTCTCACGAACGATTTTAATAAAGGAGAAAATAAAAAAAAATTGCACCACCTTTGTGGATTTTTATTTTTTCCAACACATGAGATTATGTTGGGGATGAAAAACTCATCCCCTATTTATAATGAGGGGTTGGCCGATTTTTTGTACCTAAAAGATAAGTATGAGAAATTTCTTTATATCTTCTCAAGATACAATCTTGAATATATCTCATATATTCTATTTTCTTCCCTTATTACTATGATTTTCGAAAAAAATCAATGCAAAGGAAGGCATGATTTTATTTCTTGAATTTATGGGATAATCTTGTATTGCAAGAATACTTACCTTTTTCCATAAAAATCTTTTCAAGAAAATCAAGAAAATCTTTCCCCTTTCTTGTCCCCTAATTTTCAAAAATATGAGGAAAAATAGGGCAATAATATTTTCTACCCTTTTTCATTAATTGGACTTATATTGGGCTATTTGAGGGGCCTTTAGGAGAATTAAGATTGGACCTCCAATGGGCTATGAAACTTTAATATTAAGCCAAAATATTATTCAAGCCCATTAATATTAATTTACTCCACTATAAAATTAATATTGAACTATCCATCTTAATCCATATTACGATAATATGGCTCCTGATTATTATTTCCCGTGTTTAAAATTATTTAGTCCATTAATTAATTAAGTTCTCTGAAAAGTTTTATATTAATTAATATCTTTGTCCTTGGAGTAAAGACAACTCAACATTATTATCCATACCGGAAATAAATTTTCACTTGCAAGATTTGGTATGATAAAACTTCTGAGCCCACCAAGGGGAAGAATCACACAAGACTCGCTTGCACACGTTGCTCTGTATTAAATCTTAGCAATTACCATATAATTAATAATATTGCCCAAAATGCAAAGTATAGAATCGCTGTCTGACTCTAAACCCAACACAGATCAAAGCAATAAATATTAATTACATGCAATCCTATTTAAGTGACAGAGGTTAAGAAATCAATAACAACTGAAATCTAATTCTTCATCCCTTAAGTCATTACGGAAGAATTTATCCTCTCTGTAGGTCTTCTTCAGCATATCATAATGTGCTAGTGCAATCTTTTGGTCAAGACAAACAAATTTGAGCTTTGCACTTCAACCTCTACCAATGGAGTGTTCAATTCCATCTAGATTGTGAAGTTGTACTTTGATTTACAAGGAATTGCTAATGTGATCTTCAGTGATCGAGTATCACCACATTAACTACAATGTAATGTTGTACTAATATTTGAACGGTTTGCAATAAATAATTAACATTCATTTATATTTAAAGAAATAGTGATGAAACATTTATATTCAGTAAATAAGAGTTGCATTAGTTCGTTATTACATAAAAGCATACTTTCACGTATAACCGCAATAATCTCCCACTTATACTCAAAGTCTGCTTTTAAGTATACCCCATAGCTAGTCTCGTGTTCTACGTGACATCTACATGTCACCTACACAAACCTAATACTCAAAGTAGATTGGCAGCGCACTTGACACACAATCCTTTCACATGGCTCTCGAATGTTTTCTGAGGCAGACCTTTTTTGAATGGATCTGCTAGGTTGTCTTCCGATGAGATCTTTGCCACCTCTATATCTTCTCTCTTAAGAATTTCTCGTATAAGATGGTATTTTCTTTCAATGTGTTTGCTAGCTTTGGGGGCTCTTTGTTTCCTTGAATTTACAACTGCTCCGGCATTATCACAGTAAACCGTGATGGTATTGGGAAAATTCAGAACTACATCCAAGTCAACTAAGAAGTTCTTGAGCATACCGCCTCTTTCACCGCTTCGAAAGCAGCTACATATTCGGCTTCCATGGTAGAGTCGGCGATGCATTTCTGCTTTACGCTTCTCCATGTTAAGGCTCCTCCTCCCAGACAAAATACACTACCTGAGGTAGATTTTCTGGAATCTATGTCGGATAAATTTGAGTCCGTGTATCCCACCGGAAATAAACTGTCTGACTGATAAACCAGCATTCTATCCCGAGTTCTTTTCAGATACTCTTAGAATGTTTTTAACAATAGTTCAGTGTTGATTTCCTGGGTTACTTTGATATTTTGCTACCATGTCTATGGTGTAGCAGATTCCCGGGCTCGTGTACAGCATTGCATATATGAGGTTTCCTTCTGCTGATGCATGAGGAATACCTCTCATGTCATCTATCTCCTTTTGTGTCTTAGGGCACATGTTTTTGGATAGATAGATTCCATGTCTAAAAGGTGCAAAACTTTTCTTGGAATCTTGCATGCTGAAATGATTCAAGACTGTATCTATATATGAAGCTTGAGATAATCCCATCATCATTTTCTTGTGACCTCGAGTGATCTTGATCCCAAGGATGTCCCCGGCTTCGCCTAAGTCCTTCATATCAAAATGTTTTGACAGCCATACCCTTACGTCTGATAAAACCTATTGGGATATTTTAGTTTTGATGAATTATGCCAAAACATTATCAACTTGTGTTATTCAAGCTATTTTACATATAACAAGTTAAGGGGGAACGAAAGAACAAATTGAGGGGGAACTCACAAAATCAGAAGAAGATGATCGAGATCAGACGAGGCTGCAGATGAGAATGATCGAGATCATATGAGTTAGATGAGTTTCGGAGTTAGCTGATGAGCTGTGCAAAATCAGAAGTGAAGAAAAGCTAAAGCCAGCAAATCAGAAGAGAAGGTTGCGATCGACGAGGTCGTAGATGAGATCGATCAAGATCGACGCGGATCGAGATCGATATGAAGAAGAGCAGATGAGATCGACGAGATCGACGCGGATCGAGATCAAATATGATAAACCGATATGCTAACCCAAGTAATCGACTGATGCTATCCCGATATGTTGATTTGAAGAGTATTGATCCGATCACCGAAATGATCGATCATGGAAGAAGAAATCGATAGCTCGAAGTCAAGTGACTCGAGGGTCGATGTCGAAGTCGGAAGAATCGAACTCAAGAAGCTCGAGTGTCAAGATGCCGACGCATAAGGTCCGGCCAAGAGAAGTCATTGAATCAAGAAACTCGAGACTCGTGAGAACTCAAGGCTCGTGAGAACTGGAGGCTCGAGAGAACTCAAGGTTCAGATAGCTCAGATAACCTGAAGGTTCAGATAGCTCAGATAACCTGAAGGTTCAGATAGCTCAGATAACCTGAAGGTTCAGATAGCTCAGATAACCTGAAGGCTCAGAAGAAACCAAAGATTATAGCCGTTAGATTCAGCTGACGTGGACCAATGAGAGGAAGACGACAAGACTGGAAAATCTGCAAAAAGCTACAGCGTAGTATGGATTTGAATGTGATTCACTCCAACGGTAAAATTCAAATCCACACTATAAATACAAGTTCTTCCTTCATTATCAAGTGTGGAAGTGTGGAGAATGTGGCAAACAATGCTATAGAGCTAAGAAGCCAAATCATCTAGCATTCCCACCATAGAACACAGAGCAAGAAATACACGCATATATTCAAGAGTGTTCTACCCTAGAACTAAGCACAAATGTAATATCCTAAGCTTAGAGAGATTTTCCCATCCTTAACATTGAGGCTAAACAAATGTAAGGGAAAATCTCAACCTAGTTGGAAACCATACAAATCTTTACCCAAGCCAAAAGTTAGGTTAAGTTTGTATTACCGCAAGATTTCAGACTAGGGATTCTAGTTTCTGATTTTTGGGCTCGGTTGAGTGTGAACTCGGTAAACATCTATCGGCAATCCCGTGAGGGTGATAAGTCCCGCTTGAGTGTGAACTCGGTAAATATCTATAGGCAATCCCGTGAGGGTGATAAGTCCCTCTTAAGTGTGAACTCGGTAAACATCTATCGGCAATCCCGTGAGGGTGATAAGTTCCGCAGGTTAAGTTCGATTAAGTTGGTGCCCCGAAAGGGAAGAGTGGATGTAGGGCCGGTTTCGTCCGAACCACTATAAAATCATGTGTTCTTTCACTGCTTTATGTTTATACTTGTCATATGCATTCAGTTATAAGCAAAACAACACACATGTTCTTAAAAGCGAAAAATTTGGTATCACCATTCCCTCACCCCTGTTTTATATGCATTTCACGAAGTCTTCAGCGCACGCACATGGGTTTTCCACAAATTTACGGGACCATCAAAACCTTTACATCGTTTCCGATGAGCAGAGTATCGTCTACGTATAGTACTAGGAATACCAAGGCAGTTCCGTCACACTTCTTATGCAAACAACTCTCGAAATCGTTTTGATCAAACCCTTAAGATTTAAATACCTGATCAAAACACTGGTTCAAGGCATGAGATGTTTGCTTCAATCCATAAATGGACTTCCTCAGTTTGCAAACAAGATGCCGTTGTCCCATAATAAAGTCTTTGGGCTGTTGCATGTAGATTTTTTTCGTCAAGACTTCCGTTTAGGAAAGTTATCTTGACATCCATTTTCCAGATCTCAAAATCTTGATGTGCAGCTATTTCCAAGAGAATGCAGCTGGACTTAAGCATGGCTACATGCAAAAAGGTTTCTTCATAGTCGATACTCTCATTCTGAGTGTATCCCTTTTGCCACTAGTCCCTCTTCAAAGGTTTCCACCTTCCCGTCCTTTCCTCTTTTCTCTTGTGGACCCACTTGCATCCAATGAGTTTTGCCTCACTAGGTGGTTCAACTAGCTCCCACATTCGATTATGGTCTCTTGAGCCCATCTCGACTTTTATCGCAGTTTGTCAGGATTCTGAGTCCTTATCTTGGACCGCCTCCTTGTAGGACCTGGGGTTTGATTCACTATTCCTGTGAATCTCTTAGGTTGTTGGACAACCCTCTCACTACGATGAGGTTCCGATTGTGTCAGTGTGACGCTTGGTATATCAACTTGTACAGTTGGTATAGGAATTTGCCCTCTTAATTCATCTAAGTTAATCTCACTTTTGGGGTTTCTTTTGTTCGTATAGTATTTTCCCAATAATCCAAGGTGCGTACCGATTACCACCTTTTGATCTTCGGGACTACAGAACATGCACCTATTCGTTCCCATGGGATACCCTATAAACAACCTAATTTCGAACGTGCGTCCAACTTACTAGCTCCCTTATCTAGCACGTATGCTGGACACCCTAGATTCTCAAGTGTCTCAGGCTGGGCTTGCGCCCGGTCCACAACTCTCTCGGGGTTTTGGGAACCAGCTTGGATGGCTGTTGGTCCCGAAAAACCCGATTTAAAACTCGTAAAATCTCAATTGGAGGTGACTTTAAAATTTTTACGAATGTGTGTTATGCAGATTTGCTAAAGTATGTATGACAGTTAATATGAAAGCAAATAAGAACACACATATTTTTATAGTGGTTCGGACGAACTTGTCCTACATCCACTCTTCATTTCATAGAGCACTTCCTTAACCAACAAATATTTATGAAGCTCTCACTCAACGGGACTTATCTCCCTCACAGGATTGCCTACCCTCCCTTACGAGATTACTTCTTAACTACCTCACTTAACCACTAATTTTCTCTCTCAAGAAAGGGTATGAGTTTGGTGTTATTTCCAACTAGGTGAGATTTTCCCTTACATTGTTTTAGCCTTTAAGCTAAGGTTGGGAAAATCTCTCTAAACTTAGGATATGACATTTATGCTTAGATATAATATAGAACACTCTTGGGTAAATTTGGATATTTAATGCTCTGTGTTCTTGAATGGAGATACTTGAATATTTGGCTTTAATCTTCACTTTGCAGCATCCTCCATTATTTTCTTTTGAAGATAGTGCAATGTATTTATAGTGTGGATTTAAATATTACCGTTGGAGAGTAATATTCAAATCCATACTTACAAACTTCCAGCTTTTCTTTGTCCTTTTGCACTTTTGCTTGTAGCTTTATGTCGCATCAATATGTGTGTTGTCATCTTCTCATTGGCCAGCTTTTTGTGTGCCTAACGAATCTGATCAGCTCGCCTGATTTTTGATATGTAGAAATCTGGTCTTCAGAAATCTGGTCTGCAGAATTATGGTATGCAGAAATCTGGTCGCCTGATCTGATCAGCACATCATTTGGTCAGCACATCATCAAGTCAGCTGCATCAGGTCAGCAACATTAGGTAAGCCACTTCAGGTCAGCAACATCAGGTCAGCAGCATCAGGTCAGCTGCATCAGGTCAGCACATCAGGTCAGCTGCATCAGGTCAGCAACATCAGGTCAACTGCACTGCATCAGCACTGCATCAGCTGTTGCATCAGCAAAAATCAGCTGCTGATTCTTCTTGTTCAGCTCAACAATTTACATGGAACTTATCAATCTCGTTTTGTTCTGATCAGCCTCGTCTTTTCTTGATGAGTTCCCCCTCAACTTGTTACCTGTACGAATAAAACTAAGTCTAGAAACACAAGCTTTCTATACAACTTAGCTTGTCCTATTACAAGGTGTTTTGGCATAATAATTAAAACTAAAATTATCCCAACAATTTCCCCCTTTTAGATCATGATGCTAAAACTAACTAACAACAAGGAAAATATGAGAAAAATAATGTTAGTTACACAAGTGAAATAATGAAGAACATTTGATGCATTTAAAAAATATGATGAGAAGATGATTGTCAACCTCCATGAATTTTATAAAATTTATTCATTTTAAACTAAATGGGTTTTAAAAAAAGATCAGTTCAGGTGGTCACATTAAAAGCTTGTGAACTTTTGAACTCCTGCTCTAATACCAATTGTTGGTCCCAAAAAACCAGATTTAAAACACGTAAAATCTCAATTGGAGGTGACTTTAAAATTTTTGCGAATGTGTGTTATGCAGATTTGTTAAAGTATGTATGATAGTTAATATGAAAGCAAATAAGAACACACATATTTTTATAGTGGTTCGGACGAACTTGTCCTACATCCACTCCTCCCTTCATGGGGCACTTCCTTAACCAACATATATTTATGGAGCTCTCACTCAACGGGACTTATCTCCCTCACGAGATCACCTATAGATATTTAATGAGTTCTCACTCTCTAGGACTTATCTCCCTCACGGGATTGCCTACCCTCCCTTACGGGATTGATTCTTAACTACCTCACTTAACCACTAATTTCCTCTCTCAAGCAAGGGTATGAGTTTGGTGTTATTTCCAACTAGGTGAGATTTTCCCTTACATTGTTTTAGCCTTTAAGCTAAGGTTGGGAAAATCTCTCTAAACTTAGGATATGACATTTATGCTTAGATATAATATAGAACACTCTTGGGTAAATTTGGATATTTAATGCTCTGTGTTCTTGAATGGAGATACTTGAATATTTGGCTTTAATCTTCACTTTGCAGCATCCTCCATTATTTTCTTTTGAAGATAGTGCAATGTATTTATAGTGTGGATTTAAATATTACCGTTGGAGAGTAATATTCAAATCCATAATAATAAACTTCCAGCTTTTCTTTGTCCTTTTGCACTTTTGCTTGCACCTTTATGTCACATCAATATGTGTGTTGTCATCTTCTCATTGACCAGTTTTTTGTGTGCCTAACGGATCTAATGAGCTCACCTGATTTCTGGTCTGCAGATTTTTGGTCTGCAGAAATCTGGTCTTCAGAAATCTGGTCTGCAGATATCTGGACTTCAGAAATCAGGTCTGCAGAATTCAGGTTTGCAAAAATCGTCACCGATCCGATCAAAGACAATATTTGGTCAAGACAAAGATCGTCAAGACAACATTGGGTTTCAAAAGATCGGGTTAGTACATCAGTCTGCATCAGATCAGTCAATCAGATCAAGATTCTTTGCATCGATCAAAGATAAATCAACACTGCTTCTTCTTGTTCAGCTCATCAATTTACATGGAACTCACCTGTCTCGTTTCGTTATGATCAGCCTCGTCTTTTCTTGATGAGTTCCCCCTCAACTTGTTACTTGTAAGAATAAAACTAAGTCTTGAAACGCAAGCTTTCTATACAACTTAGCATGTCCTATTACAAGGTGTTTTGACATAATAATCAAAACTAAAATTATCCCAACAATGGCACTAAGTTCAGAACATAAGCCGCTGTTTCCAAGGCGTGACCCCAAAACGACTTGGGTAGATATGAATAACTCATCATGGATCTGACCATTTCAAAAAGTGTTATGTTTCTTCGTTCCGCAACCCAGTTTTGATGAGGGGTTCCGGGTGCAGTCAACTGGGATGTAATCCCTTCGTCTGACAAGTAGTTCAAAATTCATCGCTGAGGTATTCGCCTCCACGATCAGATCATGGAAACTTGATACTCTTTTTCTTATGATTCTCTACTTGAGCCTAAAATCTTTGAATTTATCAAAGGGTCTCATATTTATACTTCATAAGAAAAATGTACCTACGTCTTAAGTAATCATCGATAAAAGTAACGAAATACTCAAGGCCTCCTCTAACTTTGGTTTGTATTGGACCACACATGTCAGTGTGAATGATTTCCAACACTTCTTTAACTCTAAGTCCTTTGGATCCAAATGCCCACTTGGTCATTTTACCCTCCAAACATGATTCACAGGTTGGAAATGGTTCAACCCGGAGAGTCTGCAATGAACCATCTTTGACCAACCTTTGGATCCTATTCGGATTAATATGACCTAATCTTAGATGCCAAAGAAGTGTCTTGTTCACGTTAGTTGAACGTTTTCTTTTATCTTAACCAGTCGATGTGTTATAGGATGCATTTTGCATGTGGCGTGCACTTTTAATAATGTAGAGATTGTTCATCAACGTCCCATAACAGATACACTCATCATTTCGATAAATGATGTCTTTCTTATTAAAAGAAGCTAAGTATCCATTAAAAGAATTTTAGAAATTGAAAGTGAATTCTTTCTAAAACTGGGAATATAAAGAACGTCTCTAAAATTTTATCACTAATGATAGGTTCACTTTCTTCCACTGCAATAATCGCTACTTTCGTAGCATAGCCCACGGTGGTAGTGATCTCACTCCCACTTAAATGCCGGATTTATTCATGAATCCTTGAAATATTGATATAAAAAAAGCCTAGTGGTTCTTGCATCCATTTCCACGAATGGGAAGCATGCGCCGCTAAACAATTTTCAATAACTGGTGTGTGAGAATTACCTTACGTACCAGCCTTTTTAGGCTTAGTACAGGCTGACCTCCGAATGTCCTCTAATACCGCATTCGAAACACTTCCCTTAGCAGTCTTCTTGACACCCTCTCCTTGTTTCACCTTTGCTTTGCCTTTGACAACGCTTAAGTTGACTTGGTTCTAGCCTTTTTGTCCTCTTCTTCTTCTTACCACCATTTGGCCTAGAAGAAGTAGAAGGACCGGTTGCCACCAAGGCTTGATCTTTAAAAAAAAACTTCAAGCTTGATAAGGTGAGCTATCATCTGAGGAACGTGATCCCTTACGGGCGTTTCCTCCACCATTTTCCGTGACAACATGTCTCGCATGGTGTTCAGCCTAGCTGTACGATTTTGATGTTGAAACATCGCTTTAAGACTTTGTATAATTTGCGCAGCTACTCCAAAGTTCTGGTGTTGGTGCTGTAACACATCTGACATAGAAGTCAAGATGATGCAGTTTGCCATTTCATTGGAACACTCCCAGTCATTATACTTTTTCTTATCCATTTTACTAGAGTTATCAGGAGACTTTTCGGGTTTAGGTAGATCCAGAATCCACTTGTGTTGTTGTGCAGTTAGAAAAATTACTATTCCAATCAATACAGTTTACTAGTTTTAACTTTAAGTATGCTAAATAGTGGGTAAAAGGTTGCGACATAGATGTACTTAATTAAACATACATTTTTGCATTAATGTTAGAATTAAACAGAAAAAGTTCATCACTTAATTCGATACCATGAATCATATTAAAATCTAAAAAAAATATGAACATGTATCAGCCAACATCCCAAAACAGTTTAAATAAGTCACGTTGGGTGGGTCATTATTTAAACACATTTGAGCAAGTTACAAACAAGAACAATTACAAAATTTTTAATTTAAAAAAATTAATAGTTGGCTCCCACTTGACCAATATAAAATTGACAGGGACTTTGGAGAAGTATGTGCATATCAATTTTATACCTAAGTAATAACCTTGATTAAATACAGAATCATTATTTCGTTTTAATCGAGCCTCGTTGGGAGGATCATCGTCGCCACTAATTCACAATCATCCTTTTGGGAATTTATTCATGTGAATGCTATCTTTTAGCCGCTCCGTTGGGGAGATTTCTCCAAAAGAATTCACAAATAAATAAATCATTGAGGCCAAATTAATTTGATTCAAAACCAAATTAATTATAAAAAAAAAATACATAGTAATTTTGAGTTTTGAGATTTTTCACAAGCAATATCTCATGCAAACACATTAAACAAATTTAAACAGAAGCATAAGAAAATGCATATCAAAACAAAATAGAAATTAAACATATTGAGCATAAATTATTCAATTGTCATGGTTTGATTTTTCTTGTCTTGATCTTGAAGAAACACCATCTTAATTTCTCCCATTCGTCCGTCTCGTGCATCAACTAGCTCGCGGGTCGGGATGCACACTTTGCATCCGACCCATCCGTGTCGTCGTCGGCACCCGTCAAGACGCGACGCCTTTAGCATCCAACAAGACGCTGCGTTACTGGCGAAAACTCGGCAACCGGCGGTGTGTTTTGTGTTGAAAAATTTGGGGTGCCAGGATGTTAGTGTTAGTGTCCTACAGACAATCCTTTGTATGGACATAATGCTAAGATAATATTCAGTGTTGGTTTAATATTACTGTTTGTTTAATGTTAAATGTATGACATTACACATATTAGAATATTATGTTTGATTGTTTGCATTTGTCCTTATCTGTATTCCCTTGAATCACTGGTGCCATTGAGTACGTGAGAACTACGATGACTTAAGCATGATTCTCAAATAACCCCGATCAAGGATCATCAAGAATGGGATATTGATGATGCAATTGAGATTGGTGTGCGATCTGCATCATACTCTTAGAGAGTGTAGTAAGATCTCACTTACTAAGAGATACTAGTATCTCATGATGGATGCACAAATACCTTAGAGGGTATTGTTATACCCATCAGAGCAACCGTTTGATGTAGTTCCACTATATGTGTCTACGGGTGTCTCGGTTAGTGGGAGCGATGCGATACTCCTTAGACTTGAGGTAAATACGCACGGCATGTGTGGAGTGATGAACTTTGACCATGACCTACGCTTACACCCTTTCATGGGTATATATGGCTTGGATTGGGTTCATCACGAAATGCATGTGCGTGGTAGTTGAGCAAAGAATATGATTCATTCGTCAAAGTGGATTTAGAGAGAATACTCATCTTCTCATCTTAATTGGATCAAAGTCATTGGCCAATGCACGTCAACTTGGAATTTGTGGCCAAGTGTGACATAAGTGATCAATTAATGATTAGAGATAAATCGATTAAGTTATTTGAATAGTCACTTCATCATGTTCAAGACTAATCGAGTATTCGTGAATGAGAGAAGGAAATCGTAATAACCCATGTTACAGTTACAGGTAGTTGCACGTTTCTCGTAAGGTACCTCATATATTGAGAATGTCTGATTTATTATCTAGGGTTCAATTAAGACCTTTAGTTTGACTAATCACTCGATATATGAGGGCCTATGGGTCACACAACAAGTAATGGTTGTCTACTAATTATAGTTGGTTGATTAAATGTTAAATTGGATTTAATATTTAATTTGTGGAGAATTAATTAATAATGAATTAATTTGGAATTAATTATTATTAATATTTAATTAAATTGGATTTTAAATAAATTCCCAATAATAATATATGGAATATTATTGTAGAGATTTGATATACATGGAATTACATCGATAGTGATTTGATATACATGGAATTAAATTCGTAGAGATTTATATGTGGGAAATAAATCTAAGAGATTTATTTTATTAGGGATTTTCCTAATAAAGGATAGCTTTAGATTTAAGCTGAGCCTTCCTTATATATATAAGAGCTCTTGGGAATTAATAGGACGTGAGTTTATATCTTCTCCATAAAAATCTCTAAGTTAGAATTTTCCTAGTAAATTCATCTCGGGGATTCAACACTGGCAGATCTGTGCAGATTAGTAAACGACTGTTACGTGGATACCGTAGTTGAGAAATCTGCAGTCCAATTGCTGTAAGATTTCTTATTATGAGTAATCACACTCGTTTATGCAATTAACTGTTCGTTGTTGGTGAACTGTTTATTTCCACTGCGCATGTATTACGTGATTACCTGTCTTAATTTTCCAACAGTGGTATCAGAGCTCAGGTTCTATATATTTAATTGATTTTGGTTTTTTAATATTTTTTATTAAACCGTGGGGCACGGTTCTTTTGAAGAAACCGCACCCCTTTTGTGCGATATTGTTTTATTCTGGTTTGGGCCCCTTTTCACCCTTCGTCTTAGTCTCTCCCACCTAATTAGGGTTTACCCCAATTGGGATTTTCTCGCCGCTGCACTCATGTTGGGAAAAATGGGGTGCCCAGATCTATTCGATGTGATTATTTAAATACATATTTAAATTAAACAGTTAATTACTAGCATGAATTAATCCTAAATTAATTCAACATAATAATAAACAACATGCGTACACATAATTCACGTAAATCCTAAACATGCGGAACTAGGAGTTACAAAATTACTAACCTCTTGAAGAATCAAACGGATGAATCAACCCAAGAGCCTTCCCAAATATATCCCCAAAGTCCACGAACGTTATCCGGTGGGAAGAGAGAAATTAAATATTTTGCTACCACCTTTGTGGATTTCTAATATTTCCAACACATGAAATTGTACTTGGGAATGAAGAGCTCATCCCCTATAAATAGGGAGGAGGGGGGGGGGGACGAAAATAGGGTTGGAAAAATAAGGAAGAAAATCTATTCTTGATCTCCAAGAAATCT
The DNA here is from genome assembly GCA_037126765.1 of Stenogyne calaminthoides. NCBI lineage: Eukaryota > Viridiplantae > Streptophyta > Magnoliopsida > Lamiales > Lamiaceae > Stenogyne > Stenogyne calaminthoides. Next base: position 28,524,841 of record JBBCBC010000016.1, read on the forward strand.
TGAATATATCTTCTATATTCTTTTCTCCTTAATTAAAATTTCCATAAAAAATTCTTTCCCCTCTTCTACCTATGATTTTCGAAAATTATACTATTATATGAGTCAAGATTTGACTTCTTGAATTTATGGGATAATTATGTATTCCTACAATAATTATCTATTTCCATAAAATATCTACAAGAAAATTAAGACAATCTTTTCTTCCTTTAATAGACAAAAATTTCGAAAATTACTATTGAGAATTTAGCAAGAATATTTTCTTCTCTCTCTCATTAATTGGACTTTATTTTGGGCTATTTGGGGGGCCTTTAGGAGAATTAAGATTAGACCTCCAATGGACTATGAAGCTATAATATTTTGGGCCAAATATTATTCAAGTCCATTAATATTAATTTACACTATAAAATTAATATTGAACTATCCATCTTAACCCATATTACAATTTCACATTTAACATGGCTCCCGGTCATTATTTCCCGCTTTTAAGATTATCTTAGTCCATTAATTAATTAAGCCACTGAACAAGCTTTATATTAATTAATATCTTTGTCCTTGGAGTAAAGACAACTCAACATTATTATCCATGCCGGAAATAAATTTCCACTTGAATGATTTGGCATGATAAAGGATATGAGCCCACCAAGGGGACAAATCAAGCAAGACGTACTTGCACGTAATTCTCCGTATTAAATGTCAGCAATCGTCATGTAATTAATAATATTGCCCAAGATATAAGGTATCGAATCGCATTGACTCTCTTCCCATCATAAGTCAAAGCAATAGTTATTAATTTCACACGATCCTATTTAAGGGACAGAGATTAAGAAACAATGCACCACTGAGGTCTAATTCTTGTATATTCAGTACCGAAGAATTTGTCTTTGGTCCCTTGGTCAAGACAGGCCAATCTAGGTCTCACACTTCAACCGTTCATGATGGTTCGTTCATTTCCATCTGGGTTGTGAATTTGTACTTAATTACGAGGGCTGTTAATTTGATCTTCAGTGATCGGGTATCACCAAATTAACTACAACGTAATACATACTGTCTTATTGAACGGGTTTGCAATAAACATATATAACATTCATTCATATTTAATGCAACAGTGATTAAATATTTATTTCAGTAAATAAATAAGAAACTTCAGTTTGGTTATACAAAGTAAAAGCATACTTTTCAGTATAACCCCAACAATCTCCCACTTATACTCAAAGTCTGCTTTTAAGTATACTACAGCATATCTCGTGTTCTATGTGACATCTAATGTCACCCTACACGAACCTAATAATATTTCTCCCACTTATACTCAAAGCAGATTGGCAACGTTCTTGACACCCATTCCTTCCACATGTCTCTCGAATGTACTCTGAGGCAGACCCTTTGTGAATGGATCTGCTAGGTTGTCTTCAGATGTAATCTTAGCCACCTCAATGTCTCCTCTCTTAACGATTTCTCGTATGAGATGGTATTTTATTTCAATGTGTTTGCTGGCTTTGTGGGCTCTCGGTTCCCTTGAATTTGCAACTGCTCAGGCTTTATCACAGTACACCGTGATTTTGCCGGGCAAATTCGGGACCACGTCCAAGTCCACCTGGAAGTTCTTGAGCCAAACCACTTACTTCGCTGCTTCACAAGCAGCGACGTACTCGACTTCCATGGTAGAATCAGCGATGCATTTCTGCTTTACGCTTCTCCATGTCATGGCTCCTCCCCCCATGCAGAACACACTACCTGAGGTAGACTTTCTGAAGTCAATGTCTGATTGGAAATCCGAGTCCGTGTAACCGATGGGGATCAGACTGTCTGACTTGTAAACCAACATTTTGTCCCGTGTCCTTTTCAGGTACTTCAGAATGTTCTTTACTGCAGTCCAATGCTCTTTCCCAGGGTTACTTTGATATCTTGCCACCATGCCTACGGCAAAGCAGATATCCGGTCTCGTACACAACATTGCATACATGAGGCTTCCCACAGTGTAAGCATAAGGGATGCTCTTCATGTCATCTATCTCTTTCTGTGTCTTGGGACACATCTCTTTGGATAGATGGATTCCGTGTCTGTAGGGAACAAAACCTTTCTTAGAATCCTGCATGCTGAAGTGCTTCAAAATAGTATCTATATATGAGGCTTGCAAAAGCCCGATCATTCTTTTCCTGCAATCTCGAGTGATCTTGATCCCTAGGATGTGACCGGCTTCCCCTAAGTCCTTCATATTGAACTCTTTTGACAACCATGCCCTTAAGTCTGATAACACCTTTACATCATTTCCGACGAGCAGAATGTCATCCACGTATAGTACCAAAAATACCAATGCAGTTCCGTCATGCTTTTTATAGACACAACTTTCAAATTAGTTTTGATCGAATCCGTAGGATTTTATAACTTGATCAAAACACTGATTCCAAGCTCGGGATGCTTGCTTCAGTCCATAAATGGACTTCCTGAGCTTGCAAACTAGATGCTCTTGGCCTTTTTCAATGAAGCCTTCGGGTTGTTGCATATAGATTACTTCGTCAAGATTTCCATTAAGGAAAGCTATATTGACGTCCATTTGCCAGATCTCAAAATCTAGATGCGCAGCAATCGACAAGAGAATGCTGATGGACTTGAGCATGGCTACGGGCGAAAAGGTTTCCTCATAATCGATTCCTTCTTTCTGAGTGTACCCTTTCGCCACAAGTCTTGCTTTGAAGGTTTTAACCCTTCCATCCGGTCACCATTTTCTCTTGTATACCCACTTGCATCCGATGGGTTTTACCCCATCAAGTGGTTCGACTGGCTCCCACACCTTGTTGTGATCCATTGAACCCATCTCGGCTTCCATTGCTGTTTGCCAAGATTGAGCATCTTTGTCTTGGATCGCCTCGTTGTAGGACCATGGATCTGATTCTTCTGCGGAGATCAAGTCCGAAGACTCTCCGATCCCCAAGAATCTCTCGGGTTATCCGATAACCCTCCCACTACGACAAGGTTCCTATTGTGTAGGCGTGACATTTGGTATATCATTTTGTACAGTTGGCAACGGAGTTGGCCATCTAAGTTCTTCTAAGGTAATTTCACTTCTAGGCTTTCGACTGTTCATATAGTCTTCTTCCAAAAATCTAAAGTGAGTACTGATTACCACCTTTTGATCTTCGGGACCATAGAACATGCATCCTTTAGTTCCTTCGGGGTACCCTATGAACATCCTTAATTTCGAATGTGCATCCAATTTACCGGTGTTGGGAGATGAATTTAATAAAGAAGTTTTGATTAGATCCCAAAAACCCCTAAGTATGACATGTTCAGGATAATCTTGATAGTCTGAGTCAGGTGTCAACATAGATTGTTCAGGAAGATATCTGCACAATGTATAGTTAGCAGATATAGATTAGGTTAGATAACTGAAGACAATGAAGACTGAGTAAGTTTGTCAAGACATCAAGACTCAAGAAGTTGTCAAGACATCAAGACTCAAGAAGTTGTCAAGACACTAAAGACTTAGTAAGTTGCTGAAGACACTGAAGACTCAGTAAGTAACTGAAGACAATGAAGACTCAAGAAGTTGTCAAGACATCAAGACTCAAGAAGTTGTCAAGACATCAAGATTCAAGAAGTTGTCAAGACATCAAGACTCAAGAAGTTGTCAAGACATCAAGACTCAAGAGTTTATCAAGTCTCAAGAAGATATCAATACTCAAAGATAACCCGAATGTTCGTGAGACACCTAATAATATCTATATGAAGACTACAAAACTGAGAAAAACGCACATGTTCAGAAAAGTAGATATTGCCCAAAACATCCTAGTGCAGACAAAAGGAACTAAGTCTAAGTGTTGTTTAAGGTTGTCTCATTCAGAGAGATTCACCAAAAAGAAGCCGTTTTGTTTGTCTACATTCACTGAAGATAAGAACCAATCAGAGGAAGACAACACTGTACTTCACTGATACTGAAAGCGACAGGACCCTGAATTATGTCAGTAGTACTAAGTTCCAGACTGCAAAAAATTGGTGATTGGCTACATGACTGCATATTTCCTAAAACATGCAAGGGAGTGTTCAAACCAAAGAGTGACCTTGGTGAAGTTGCCTATAAATACCAGTGATCCTTTACATTGAGAGGTTACGGGAATTTTCAAAGCAACTCAAGAGCTCATTCGTATTATTGCAAATTGAAGCACTCGAAAAACCTAGAATTTCCCAAGTGTTTCACATTGGAGAAAGCTCACTATTCTAAGCCTAGATTGATAGATATATCCAAAGCTTAGAAGAGATATCCTAGCCTTTGCATTAGTTCTTATTGTAAAGGATATCTCACCCTAGTTGGAAACCAACCCAAAACCCAAACCCTTTGTTAAGGTAGTTTGTGTGTGTCTTGTTGGTGAGTTAGAGTTGTAAAGAGTGAGTAAGCTACAATGAGTTAGCCAGAAAACTTTAGAGAAGAAGTTAGTAAGCTACCTGTGGTAGTCTGAACACTTGTGTGTGTTTGAGTTAGTAAGATGCAGTGAGTCAGCCAGAAAACTCAAGGTAGAAAAGTGAGTAAGCTACAGTGAGTTAGCCTGAAAGCTTTAGGAAGTGGTTAAGGAATTTCTCTGAAGATCAGAGAGAGTGGACGTAGGAGCTTGAGTCTCTGAACCACTATAATTGTTGTGTTGTTTGCTTTCTGTACTGCATTTTATCTGTTACATGTTTTTCACTGAAAGCATATTTCACTGATATTCAGTTGGAACCAATCCACTGAACTGCATAAAATTGGTCACAACCTTAATCACTGTTTTATTAAAGGAAGAAGATATTTCAGCAAAGCTAAAACGTGTATAAACTTAGGGCCAACCATTCCGAACACTTGAGTAGCTAGAATAGATAGTTACCAAACTGAACTAACTCTACTGAGTGTTCAGTAAGATAATTATCTGATCCAAGCACCTCAGGATCTCTGATAAATTCAGGATCAGTTGGGCTAATTTGAAGCTTCTGCAAGCAGCTCAGGATCATTGTCTCAGTAGACTTTGACTCAGGGCAATCCGTGCTTCTCAGGACAAAAATATCAGGATAACCTAACCCATCTAACCTCAGTGAAGAAAAAGTTTGAAAAATCACTGAACACGTTTATTCCCCCCCATACACGTGTGAGACTCGTTAGCACCGGGACCAACAAGTGGTATCAGAGCAGTGGTTCATTTTGACCACTTGCTTTGGTAGCCATAGTCTATTTGCTGAAAGACTTTGGTGGTCTGCTGAATTGATTTGTTTGCTGATATCTTACAAGGCTCAGTCATCATGCCTTCTAAGAAACTTCCTATGTTCTCTGTTGAGAGCTATGACCTATGGAGACTGAGAATGCAGGCTCATCTGTATTCAAAACATGAAAGAATGTGGAGAGTGGTTTCTGAAGGACCATTCAAATTTACTGTTGTAAATCCCAGAATCACTGATACTGAGAGAAATGATCCCAGGGATGAATTTCCTAAACTTGATGACCAACTGACTCCTGATGAGAGAAAGTTAGTCAATCTGGATTACATTGCTAAAGATACTTTGTATAGCACTATTGATGATGGTGTTATGGGGATGATTTCTCACTGTGAAACTGCAAAAGAAATATGGGACACACTTGCTGTTATGTGTCAAGGCACAAATCATATTACGGAAAACAAACTTTCTGTTGCTATTGGAAAGTTTGATAGCTTTGAAATGGAAGATGGTGAGTCCATTGACAAACTTGAGGCCAGATTCACTAGCATCATGAATGATCTGAGTGCTCTTGGGAAAAGATACCCACAGAGAGAAGTGGCACTGAAAATTCTTAGAGGATTGTCTAAGAAATGGGATATACATGCTGTGGTGATTGAAAACACCAAAAATATTGATTTCATGCCATACCAACAAGTTTTCTCTGAACTGAAAGCTTATGAGTTTGTGATTGACAAGAAAACTAAGAAATCTGACAGCAAAGATGATTCTTCTAACAAGAATGTGGCTTTTAAAGCCAAAGAGAAACCCTGTAAAGCTAGAGAGTCTGAAAACTCACTTGCCAGAAATCAGGATGAGCAAGAGGATAAGCTAGTACCGATGGCAAGGAGGTTTGAAAGACTCAATAGCAGATATGGAAAATATAAGAAATACTACAGAATCACGGTACAAGAGAAAAACTCGAAGCGGGGGACAGATTCACCGAGAAAAGAAGGACCAGAAAGCTGAAGGATCCTCATCCAAGAAGAAGGACTCCAAAACCAAGGAGGAAAGTGATCAGGATGATGATACCAACAGATGCTACAATTGTCAGAAGAAAGGTCACTTTCAATATGACGCCCCGAAATGAAAAGCTAAAGAAAGAAAGGAGAGACAAGCCAAGAGAGACAGGAAGATCTCCAGCAAGAAAGCTATGATTGCAGAAGAGGAAGAACATTCTGAAGAAGGTTCCAGTTCCTCAGATGAGATTTTCTCATACAGTGATGATGATGATGTCTGTCTTATGGCTGTGGAGGAGGTAAATTCTTCTATCTCTGTTGTTGCTCCTACACAAGCACATGAGTTCTCAAGTTCAACTGTAAACAGTAACTTTGACCTGATGGATTCGTTTGAGAATCTTATGAAGGACTATTCTGTGTTACAAGAATCGCTCCATCGAAAAACTCAAGAGCGTAACAAGGAACCGATCACGAGAATCAAGTGGAAAGACTCTAAAAATGCTGAGATCACTTCTCAATTGATGGGAACTACTGATGAACTGGATGTTCTGAAAGTACAACTCTCATAAAAAGAGAAGGTGATAGAGATCCTGAATGGAAAATTAGAGAAATTCACTAAAGAGATTCAACTTATCAGAACTGAGTTCAATGACCTCTTTGAGAAGCATGAAACTCTAAAGAAATGTGAGGATAGTACGCAGAGAAAGTTAGCTCTATTGAATTCTGCATCTAAAGTAATAGATGAAATTCAGAGTTATCAAAGACCTGGAACTATAAAAAGCCGGATTGGGATACATTCAGGGGAACCTCACAAGGTCTTTCGATCTTCGCTTCTAGTAGCACCAAGACTGTCTTTGTTAAACCAGTGGGATCTAATCTTCTTACTAAAGAACAACCCAGAGTTTTAGACAAGGGTAAAGGACCTATGGTTTCAGAAAAACTGAAGGTTCAGGGAAGAAAGCCCAAACCTCAGGAAAAGGCTAGAAAACCTGAACACTCAGTAGGAAATTTTTAGGCCAGTACTTCAAAGCCTCAAAGCTAAGAATACCAACTGAATAGATCTCAAGATCGAACCATCGGGAGGAATTTTCGTAAGAGAAACACTCAACAGAGATATTCTCAATTGAAAAGACCAAGTCCTCGACATCGAAAAGACCCCAATTTCAGTACAGGCAACCTAAACCCCACTTGTCTAAGGGTAAACGTTTCCTGAACCCAAGTCAGCAGAGACAGAGACCAGCTGCACCAAAGCTAAGGCACTTGAACAAAAAGCCTGAACCCAAGAAGAACTCTAAGGCTCATGTTCATGCTAAGGCTGGCACTCATACACAAGGTACTGCCAAGGCACCTAGGGTAGTGAATGTGTATGAATATGTTTATGGGAGACAAATTAGCCACTCTAAAGTAATTAGAGTTATCAGGCAGATTTGGGTTCCAAAAGGTACAACTAACCTGGTAGGACCCTACACCAAATGGGTACCTAAAAACTGATCTGTTTTTCAGGTAAAGTAAAAGGGCACTGAGCTTAATGAATACAACATAGCACTGATGAGTGGAAATGAATTGACACCTGCTGTGTGGTATCTGGACAGTGGATTTCAAGACATATGACAGGATATAAGTAACTACTCATTGACTATGTTGAGCAAAAAGGCCCTCAGATCACATTTGGAGAAAACTCAAAAGGACAAACTGAGGGATATGGAACTCTTGAAGTTGATTCTGTTCATATCCATGGTGTTTCATATTTTTCTGGTTTAAAGCATAAATTGCTTTATATCAGTCAATTCTATGACAAAGGATTCAGTATTGAGTTCTCAAAGAACTTATGTTATGTGAAAGATAATACTTCATAGAAAATTTTACTGACTGGTACTAGAAAAGGAAATGTGTATCTTGCTGATTGGAAATTATCTCCTAAAGATACATGTTTGGTTGCAAAAAGTTCCATCGATACCCGGTTGGTTTGCACAAAAACCTGAATCACTTAAACTTTAAAACCCTTAACAAACTTGAAAGATTAGCACTTGTGAGGGGGTTACCAAATGAAGTGTTCAGTAAAGATCATGTTTGTGATGCCTGTTAGAAAGGAAAACAAATCAGAGCATCTTTCAAAAGCAAAGTAGATGTTTCTCTTGATGAATCATCGCAGAATCTGTTACATATGGATCTCTTTGGTCCAGTAACACATGTAAGCACAAATGGCAGGAAATATACACTTGTGGTAGTTGATGACTACTCTAGATACACATGGGTCATATTCTTACTTAGTAAGAAAGAGACTCAGACAAAACTGCCAAAAATACTAAAAAGGCTCAGTACTGAAAAGAATCTGAGTGTGGTCAAGATCGATCGATAAAGGAACCGAAGTTTATCAATCATATCATATCGATTATTGTGCAAACAAATGGAATAACCCATGAAACATCACCGCAAGAACCCCACAATGTAATGGTGTTCTTTGAAAGAAGAAATAGGACTCGAAAAGAAGCTGCAAGAACAATGATTCTTTGAAGGTCGATATTCCTAAGAGATTTTGAAATTTGAAGCTATCAACTTTGCGTCATGCTACTCTCGTAAACAGATCCATCTTGACCAAGAATCAAGGAAAAACTCCATATGAAATTTGTGGAATGAAATGAAGCCTCTTGTTTCTTTCTTTTCGTGTGTTTGGTTGTAAATGTTTCATACACAATAATGGTAAAGATGGGTTTGAAAACTTTTGATAGCAAAGGCGATGAAGGGATATTCTTAGGATATTCTGAAGTCAAGAAAGCCTTCGAGTTTACAAATTTGTAGGACTCTTATTGTGGAAGAAACACCTCATGTTGTTTTTGATGAATCTACTTGTGTTCAGAAGAAACAGGAACATGACTCAGGAGAACTGACCAAGAGAGTCATCAGACTTAGCCTGAAAAAGAAATCCTTTGAACCTGAAAAGAAGAAGTTAGTCACTTTCTATGAATGGAGTGAATCAGACCCAGACAAAGAAGTTCAGGATGAAAAAAACTTCGGGATGGTGAGACTCGGGATGAAAATTCTTCTTCATCGAAGGAAAGCCAACACCTCGAAGTCGACCAATCGAACATACACCAGTTCAGACTCAGGTATGTAATGCCGATGAAGATGTGGTCACAGCTGAGGCAAACTCTGAATCTATCAACCAAGGAGGAACAAATGTCTCTGACAATGTTCTGAATGGAAATTCCCTTGAGGAAGATGATTCCCTTTCTCCTTTTTTGTTATTCCCTGAATTTGATGAACTGCCTGAACCTAACATTTCTGATGTTAAGGACACTAATGAAGGGGGAACATCCAGGAGAAAATGGTTGGATAACCATCCTACAAATCAGATTGTGGGTGATCTATCAGAAGGAGTAAAGATAAGACGGTTCCATGGTGAAAGTGCTTTATTCGGTTATTTTCTATTAGAAAAGGAACCTACTGAGATTGAAGAAGCTCTAAAAGACTCATCATGGATTGTTTCTATGCAAGAAGAATTGAATCAGTTCACAAGGAATGAAGTTTGGGAGCTAGTGGACAGACCTAAAAGGCACAATGTGATTGGAACTAAGTGGGTGTTCAAGAATAAGAGAGATGAAAACAACAACATTGTGAGAAACAAGGCAAGGCTAGTTGCACAAGGTTATTCCCAAGAAGAAGGCTTGGATTATGATGAAACCTTTGAACCTGTTGAAAGACTAGAAGCCATCAGATTGTTTCTTGCATATGCTGCCCACATGAAATTCACAGTCTATCAAATGGATGTGAAAAGTGCATTTCTGAATGGTGTGCTTAAGGAGGAAGTATATGTGGAACAACCTCCAGGATTTTGTCAGAATGACCAAATTTACAGGCTCAGGAAAACCTTGTATGGTCTTAAGAAAGCACCCCGAGCATAGTATGATACCCTTTCTCAGTTTCTTACTGACCATGGTTTTATCAAAGGAACTGTTGATAGGACTTTGTTCAGGATAGAAGATGGAAAGGATATTTTACTAGTTCAGATCTATGTGGATGACATCATATTTGGATCTCCAAATCATCAATTGTGTGAAAAGTTTTCTACTCTTATGAAAGGAAAGTTTGAGATGTCAATGATGGGGGAGATGAATTTCTTTCTTGGACTTCAGGTGAATCAAACTAAGGAAGAAATATTCATAAATCAAGCAAAATACACCAGAGATCTGATTGCAAAGTATGGAGTACAGAATTTCAATGCAGTTAGAATTCCCATGAATACTAACTACAAGATGGATCCTGATCCTGAAGGTAAATCAGTAAATCACACTGATTATAGAGGGATCATTGGATCACTGCTATATCTCACAGCAAGTAGGCTTGATATAACATTTACTGTTGGGATATGTGCAAGATACCAAGTTAATCCTAAGGCTAGTCACATGGAGGCTGCCAAAAAGATTCTGAAATATCTTAAAGGCACTGTGAATAGAGGATTATGGTATCCAGCTGATGATAACCTTGAATTAACTGGTTATTCAGATGCTGATTATGGAGGATGTAGAATTGACAGGAAGTCTACCACATGAACTTATCAATTTCTTGGAAGTAAACTGATATCATGGTTTTCAAAGAAATAAACCTCAGTAGTAACCAGTACTACTGAAGCTGAATACATGGCTGCACGAAGCTATTGTGCACATATTCTTTGGCTCAGACAACAATTGAGGGATAATAAGATTATAGCCAATGAAGTACCTATATTTTGTGATAATAATAGTGCAATTGCGATTACACAAAATCCTGTATTGCACACCAGATGTAAGCATGTTGATATCAGACATCACTTCATCAGAGATCATGTTGAGAAGAAAGACATCAGAATGGAGAAAATTCATACTGATAAACAGAGAGCTGATATCTTGACTAAACCTTTGGCTGAATCAAGATTTCAAGAACTATCAGTTGAATTAGGTATGTTGGATCCAGGTGAATAAAGCAAATCTGAAAAATTAAAGGTTTTCAGATGCATGAAGTTTTCTCAGGTTTTTACTGAAAAACTCAGGATAAAATTGAGAGTCCTGAACACTGAGTCTTAGGAAACTCAGTTATCCTGAAGTTCAGTACTCAGTATTATACTGACATTTTATCAAGGTCAAAACTCAGTAAGACTGATGGAGAAAATTAGTCTGAAAAAGTATTTACTCATGCACCACATTTATTGTCTATCTGAATCTCAGTAATCATTGGCAATAAGTGACAAAGCATCTGAAGAAATAATTGGGCGGGACCTTTGAAATCCACGAGGAAAGTCAATGGTCTGCAGGAACAGTAATTAAATGCACTGTTCATTAATCACCGATATGGATAAATTGGAGGCTAAGTACTTGCGAAATTGACCGTCAAAACCTTCATCTACGCGATTTTCCATAAATCAAAATCCTATATCCATTACAAAGACTCCATTCAAGCCCTAATTCAAAAAGGCCTTCGTCTTCACAAACCCTCTGCTTCAAAACCTTCGATTACCCATAAATCTCTTATCTAAAAAACCCTTCACTCAAAATCACCAAAAAATGACACTCTCTATAGATGACAAACTCGCCATTTCCAACAAACCATGGTACGAAAATGTTGTTTCTCTGGAAAGCACATCCAATGCACCTCACGAGGAGGAGGCATTGCATATGATTCGTATGTCAAAGCTTACTTATCTGGTCGCAAATCAACCAGATGCTGAATATGCCAAGGAGGTAATTGAGTTTGTTTCTAATATGCAATTGGATGACGAAAATTGCATAGAGTTTAAGATTATGGTGTTGCATTTGGAACATAGTACAAAATATATGGATTTTGTTAGGGAATTATATATTATTCCTAAGAATCTGAATGCCATATATGAGTTAAGTGATAGAGGTGAAGACCCTACGGTATACATGATGGGTAGGGAACAAGAGTATCTAGATAAAATTACTGAGCATCCGGTAAAGTTTGAAGCTACTTTGAATAAGAGGCATTTGAAGCCTAAATATCGAGTATTGTTGGATATTGTAAGCAAATGCATCATGAGTAGATCTGGTAGTTTCGAACAGATAAGTACGCCTAAGTTAAGGTTAATGGCGGCGATTGAAGATTCACCCACTACGACATTCAATTGGTTGCACTATTTGATCAAGGTGGTGATTGATCAAGCCAAACAAATTCAGAAGGTGAATGGCTCTGTAGTTATCAAGGGAAAAATTCTACATGCAACCAAGATTGCATTTATCTTGGAAACGTGCAGAGAAGAGGAGGACATTTTTGCCGATTCCACTTCCTTTCCAAAGTCAAAAATCATGTTCAAACCAACGAAGAAGACTTTGAGAGGAAAGAAAGAGAAAAACACTGAGTCTCAGGAGGAGACTGCCGAAGAGGAAACTGAGGAAGATACAACAGTGGTGGAGCAAGTCAGGGAAACAAGACAGACTTCTCAGAAATCCACTGAGACAACTAATGAAGAAGCCAAAAAAGTTAAGGGGAAAGCCCTGATGCAAATTAAAAGAGAGAAAGGTGAGAAACATAAAAAGAAAGCACTGGCTCCTCAAAAGCGCATAAGGCTTCAAACAATTGCGGAAAAGGAGGCCAATGAAACTGAAGAAACTCAACCTAAAGGCCAGCAACGGTTGAAATCTCCACTACAGATTCTTGCTCAGGTAGTGACAAATGTGCAGGAGCAAGAAACTGAGGAGCAGGTTTTCTCTGAGGTACTTGAAACATCTCTGAGCTCAGACAAAATCTCTCAGAAAATCTTCAAGGGACCTCAGATCTCTATTGAAGAAATACCAGACTCTGACTTCAGATCAGTCTGAACCTCAGGAATTGCTGAACTTGGATACGCTTCTGAATGAACCTTTTCTTGATCCATCAACACTAGAACTTGTACAATTTGAGAAAACAGCTCCTGAAAGCCCAAGATTGAAGAAGGGAGAAGCCAAAGAGACTGAATGGCGGAGCAAGGGGGAATGGTTCATCCCGGACCGATACCCTAAGCTAAATGCTTATCCTGACCTTCAAGATATGCTCTTGAGGCTCAGAACGACAGTATATATCCTGAATCAGACACTTTCGGAAATGCTGAACATCACATCATTCAGAGGAGAAGAGTGGTGGAATGCTGAGACAGCTGCCCTGACTGAATTCTCAGACTTCAGAAAGACAAAGCTCAGGATGAAAGCTGCTGACTTTGATGAATTGGTGAAAAAGAAGTTAGCTGAAAGGAAAGATACTGAAAAAGTAGTTACATCAAGTTCTCATGATCAGAACAAAGATGGAGATCAGGGAGGTGATGCAGAAAGGCAATCTGAGGGGGAGAAGGAACCTCAGACAGATACTGAGAAAGAAAAAGAGACTAAAAGTCAGATGGAGAAGGACACTGATGCTGCATAGACTGATATCACACATCCTCAGACTGAAGTTAGCACTCTTCAGGTATCTTTTGGCACTGTTATACATTATGCCAAAGCTACTGAAGTTTCTATCTTTAAATCTGTTATGTATGATATGCAGACTGAGGCTCAATTGGAGACAATTTTTTTGCCTCCAGAAATTGTTTTCAGTCCTATCCTGGATAAATTGGAGAAGGTGATGCCAATGGTGGAGAAAGTGACTCAAATTGAAGAAACCTTGACAAGCCAATCTCAAAAGCTGGAAAATCTGAGTTCATCTTCAGACATGCTGCAACTACAAACAACTATTGCAGATAAAATGACTACTTTGGAAGGAAAGATTGATGTAGTCAAAACTGAGCTCAATGCAGATATGGAGCAAATGTATCAAACCAGAACTGCTTACCTTGAAGTTAAACTGATTGAGAAGAATGATCAGATAATCAAGACAGTTGTTGAGGAAATGGGCTCCCTGCTAATGACCAAGATGACAGACATGATGCATAAAGTGTTCTCAAAGCAGTTTACTCCACTCGCAGATGAATTCTCAATGACCAAGAATTACATGATGAGGCTAGAGGATGAGCATGATCAGTTAGCAGGGGCAGTACGCAGTATGGGCAAGGAGAAATACTATATGGATACTGCACTGACTCAACTACTCCCAAGGTATGGTGCCAAAAAGGGGGAAAGGCATGGTGGTAAATTAAGTGAGTTGTTGGCACAAACCTTGGAGAGAAAGACTCAAAAAGAACCTGAAGGAAAGAAAATTGTGGATGCCTTAAGTGAGATTGAAGCCACTGAGAAACTAAAGTTCAAGGAAGCAGAAAAACCTACCTTCACTCAAACATCTGAGCAAACCATTCAGGAAGTAATTAGTGAAAAACTGAGTGATAGAAGGATGATTGAGACAAGCAAAGCTGGTGAAGAGCAAGTCAGACCTGAAAAGAGAAAGGCTGTTGCATTCGTGGAACAAGAAAAGAAGAAAAGAGCTAAAGTTTCAAAACCTACTCAGAGGAAGTTGATAATGGAATTTGAAGAATCTGAGGAAGAAGCTGAAAAGGAAGAAACTGAAACTCAGAAAGAAGTCTTCGATACCAAGAAAACTCTGAAAGTTCTTCAGATTGAGAAAGAGAAGAAGACTGCTACTTCAGTTTCAGGTGTTCCACTGATCAGGAAGAAGAAAGAAGAAGTTCAGAAAAGAAGAGGCAGTTTTAAAAAAAAATTAAGCAAAAGGAGGGGTACGGAAAAGACTCAGAAGTGGCCGCACATTGAAAAGTGGATGCCTATACAGTTCAATGATGCATGAGAAGAGATCAAGAGAACCTTCTGGTTCTATTATGAGATTCTGAGACAATGGAGAGGGAGCAACTCGGATAAGAATGAAGCCTTCATTTTGTACTTACTGACATTCTATCCTAAATACCTGCAAAGTTGGATCAACATGGCAGATGAACGAAACACGCAGATAGTAGCCCCTGGTCCATACATGTACCCAACTCCTAGGTTTGAGAATGACTATGTGAATGAAGCAGCCATTTCTCAGGAAATAGCCCAGTATGCCATCCAGCTAGGCCTAACAGGAAACAACCCTAATATCATCAAGGCAAGGGATGAACTGAAGAAGAGATACTACGGGATGTTCAACCTGGAAGTGCCAGAATGAAGTGAAAGAAGACTGAAGACTTTGTTCTTTTAATTTTTTTTTTCATTGTAATCTGTAACTCTTATCCTATATTAATGAAAATTTTATCTTTATGCTCAAAAGATAATATCTCATTATCTCTTTACATGTCTTTAATTACTTGATATGCCAGATTATTTAGAAAATTGTTGGGTGAAATACCATTTTGGTTTGTAATAGATAAACTGAAACCTAAGGATAGGTTAGGTTTTCTTAAATGTAACAAGATGGTTTTGACATCATCAAAAAGGGGGAAATTGTTGGGAGATGAATTTAATAAAGAAGTTTTGATTAGATCTCAAAAACCACTGAGTATGACATGTTCAGGATAATCTTGATAGTCTGAGTCAAGTTTCAGCATAGATTGTTCAGGAAGATATCTGCACAATGTATAGTATGCAGATATAGATCAGGTTAGATCTTGAAGTCACTGAAGACTCGAAGAAGTTATCAAGACACTTTGAAGACTCGATGAAGTTCTTTGAACACAATGAAGACTCGATAAGTTCTAAAGACATCAAGACTCGAAGAAGTGGCGAAGACAATGAAGACCGAAAGTTAGTTCTTCAAGACATCAAGACTCGAAGAAGTTGTCAAGACATCAAGACTCGATGAAGTTCTTTCAAGACATCAAGACTCATTAGTTATTGAAGACTCAGTAAGATACTGAATACTCAGTATAACCTGAATGTTCATAGGCACTGAATAATATCTATCTGAAGACTACAAAACTGAGAAAAACGCACATGTTCAGAAAAGTAGATATTGCCCAAAACATCCTAGTGCAAACAAAAGGAACTAAGTCTAAGTGTTGTTTAAGGTTGTCTCATTCAGAGATATTGACCAAAAAGAAGCCGTTTTGTTTGTCTACATTCACTGAAGACAAGAACCAATCAGAGGAAGACAACACTGTACTTCACTGACACTGAAAGCGACAGGACCTTTAATTATGTCAAGAGTACTAAGTTCCGCATCAAAAAAAATTGGTGATTGGCTACATGATCAAAGATATTTCCTAAAACATGCAAAAGGAGTGTTCAAACCTTAAAATAGCCGTTCATCAAAGTGTTCAAAGGAAACTCATAACCTTGGTGATAGTTTTTATAAATGACCTTGGTGAAGTGATCTATAAATACCAAAGACCCTTTACATTGAGAGGTTACGGGAAATTTCAAAGCAACTCAAGAGCTCATTCCTATTATTGCAAATTGAAGCACTCGAAAAAACTAAAATTTCCCAAGTGTTTCACATTGGAGAGAGCTCACTATTCTAAGCCTAGATTGATAGATATATCCAAAGCTTAGAAGAGATATCCTACCCTTTGCATTAGTTCTTATTGTAAAGGATATCTCACCCTAGTTGGAAACCAACCCAAAACCCAAACCCTTTGTTAAGGTAGTTTGTGTGTGTCTTGTTGGTGAGTTAGAGTTGTAAAGAGTGAGTAAGATACAGTGAGTTAGCTAGAAAACTCTAGAGAAGAAATTAGTAAGCTACTTGTGGTAGTCTGAACACTTGTGTGTGTTTGAGTTTAAGTCGCAAAGTGAGTCGACCCGAGAAAACTCAAGGTAGAAAAGTGAGTAAGCTCTGAGTGAGTTAGCTTTGAAAGCTTTTTAGGAAGTGGTTAAGGAATTTCTCTCAAGATCGAGAGAGAGTGGACGTAGGAGCTTGAGTCTACGAACCACTATAATTCTTTGTGTTGTTTGCTTTTACATCTTTGCATTTTATATCATTACATGTTTTTCACTGAAAGCATATTTCACTGATATTCAGTTGGAACCAATCCACTGAACTACATAAAATTGGCCACAACCTTAATCACTGTTTTATTAAAGGAAGAAGATATTTCAGCAAAGCTAAAACGTGTATAAACTTAGGGCCAACCATTCCGCACACTTGAGTAGCTAGAACAGATAGTTACCAAACTGAACTAACTCTACTGAGTGTTCAGTAAGATAATTATCTGATCCAAGCTCCTCAGGATCTCTGATAAATTCAGGATCAGTTGGGCTAATCTGAAGCTTTTGAAAGCAGCTCGGGATCATTGTCTCAGTAGACTTTGACTCAGGGCAATCTGTGCTTCTCAGGATAAAAATACCAGGATAACCTGACCCATCTGACCTCAGTGAAGAATCACTGAACACGTGTATTCCCCCCATACACGTGCGAGACTCGTTAGCACCGGGACCCACAACCGGCTTCCTTGTCTAGCATGTACGCCGGACACCCCCAGATCCTGATGTGTCCAAAACAGGGCTTGCGCCCCGTCCACAATTCTCTCGGGGTTTTAGGTATCGATTTGGATGGCACTATGTTCAGAATATAAGCTGTTGTTTCTAATGCGTAACCGCATAACGATTTTGGTAAATCCGCATAACTCATCATCGACCTTACCATTTCTAAAAGCATTCTATTCCTTCGTTCTGCATCCCCGTTTTGTTGAGGGGTACCGGGTGCAGTTAACTGGGATGCAATCCCCACTTCCGATAGGTAGTTCATAAATTCATCGCTGAGGTATTCGCCTCCAGGATCAGATCGTAGAAAGTTGATACTTTTTCCCTTATGATTCTCTGCTTGAGCCTTAAATCCTTTGAATTTATCAAAGGTCTCAGATTTATGCTTCATTAGGAAAATGTATCCGTAGCGTGAGTAATCATCGATAAAAGTAATGAAATACTCGTAGCCACCTCTAGCTTTGATTTGCATTGGACCACACACATCGGTGTGAACGATTTCTAACACTTCCTTAGCTCTAAGCCTCTTGGCTCCAAATGCCCTCTTAGTCATTTTACCTTCCAAGCACGATTCGCAAGTCGGAAATGGCTCAATTTGGAGAGACCCCAAAGAACCATCTTTCACCAACCTTTGAATCATTTTCGGGTTAATATGACCTAATCTTAGGTGCCAAAGAAGTGTCTCGTTCACGTCAGCCGAGTGCTTTCGTTTACAAGAAATAGTAGATGTGTTATAGGATGCATTTTGTGAGTGATGTGCATATTAATAATATAGAGATTGTTCCTTAAAGTTCCACGACAGATAATCACATCGTTACGAAAAATAGTAACATCTTTATTAAAATGAACAAAATATCCATCGTTAAATAACTTAGAAATAGAAATAAGGTTTTTCCAAAAAACAGGAACATAAACAACATCTCATAAAATTAACTTCTTGTCTCCAAAAGACAATTGTCGTCTCCCACTGCTTCAGCTGCCACTCTCGTAGCATTGCCTAGCGTGATGAGGATTTCACTCCCACTAAGTTGTCGTGAAGCAAACATGATCAGTGGATTTCGTATCAACTACCCACGAATAAGAAGTGTACGATGCCAAACAGGTTTCAACAACTAGTGTGTGAGAATTACCTTTCTTTCCATTCCTTTTGGGATTGGAACAGGCCAACCTCCATTGTCCTTTACCGCAGTTGAAGCACTTGCCCTCTAGATTTCATTGACACTACCAGCATCCCTCATCTTACCATTGTCCTTGGCAACAATTGAGTTTGATTGCTTATGGCTTTTGGTCCTCTTCTTCTTTTTGCCTTCCCTTGACCTAGAAGATGAAGATGGACCACTTGCCGTCAAGGCTTGAGTTTTTGTGCCCCATCAACGTCTTTGCCGCGACCAAAGCTTGCAACAAATCAGCTAGCGAAGCCAAAGTGCTCAAAAACTTTTGGGCGAGAGTTGGGGTAGCAAATTGATCTGGGTCCTAGATCATAATCTGCACCAGAGATCCTCAAGTTTGTTCGAGATGGGCGATAATTTTGAGGACGTAATCCCTCACGGGTTGTCCTCCACCATTTTCAACAACAACATCTCTCGATGGTGATCTGACGAGCCCCACACTTTTAACTCGTCGGTTGGCTCATCTGAATTTTTGGTATGTCAAGAATCCACTTGTGCTCTTGTGCAGTTAGGACAATTATAATTTTTCATTTCCAATCAACAAAATTTTCTCCGATTAGTTGGTTTTCTTTTCAAAGATATTAAGCAGTGGATTAAAAGGTTACGACATCTTTCGAATCGAAATAAACATATATTTTGTATCAATATCCGAGATCAACACAAAATTAAACCACACAATTCGATCACATGATTCATATTAAAATCTCAAAAAAATATGAACATGCATCACCAACATCTCAAAACAGATTTAAATGAGCCTCGTGGGAGGCTCATCATTTAAATCACATTCAAGCGAGTTCAAACATTATAAACCTTTAATTAAAAATTAATTACTTGACCAATATAAAATTGACAGGGGACTTCGGAGAAGTATATAAATATCAATTTTAGACCTAAGTAATAACCATGATTAAATGAAATTATTATTCGCTTTGAAAGCCTCATGGGAGGTCATCGCCGCCACTAATAATAATTCACAATCATTCTTTTGGGAATTTATTCATGTGAAAGCTATCTTTTGACCGTCCCGTAGGGGAATTTCTCCAAAAAATTTCACAAATAAATAAATCATGGAGGTCAAAATTAATTTGTGTTAAAACAAATTAATTATTAAAACATACTTAGTAATTTTTGAATTTGAGATTTTTGTTGAGCAATTCCTATGCAAACACATTTAAACAAATTAAATAAAGCACAAGAAAATCTGGCAGGACGTAAAATAAACACATTGAGTATTATAAATGGTTTGATTTTTTTTTGGCTTTTTTTGAAGACTTGAATTTCTTAAGTAATAACCATGATTAAATCTAGAATGAATATTACTTACGAAAACTTTTTTGCAGATCGAGCCAAAGTGAATCGGTTGGTCGATAACCAATGAAATCAAAATCGCCACTAAGTTTTAATGTGAAAAATTCACAATCATCCGATTGGAAATTTATTCATGATCGAAAGCTTGGTGCTATTGATCTTAACTTAGAATATGTATGCGCTTTAAGATTTCTCCAAAATAAGGCACACAAGATTTATAGGTTCCGACAAAATTTCACAAATAAATAAATCTTATGGAGGTCAAAATGTTTTAATTTGTGTTAAAACAAATTAGAAATTATTAAAAACATACTTGGGGTTTGGGTAAGGTTGTTTTTAGTTTAGTAAGCTAGATTTTTTTAAGAATTTGGGATGAACACAATATAAAATAAGCTTGTTGATGTTTTCGACTATAGTTTTGAGCTTCTTGAGCAATATTTACTCAAGTGTGATCCCAAACAAATTTAAACAAATTTAAATAAAGCAGGGCTTGAAGAAAAAACGTGAATGAGTATTTTATATCCGTTTGAGAGAGCAACATCGAATCCTACGACGAAAATCCGCTCATACGTGTCTCTTCCTTATTGGAATGTTGTTCCTCCAACTAAGGTTGGTATTCTTCTTGTTTAGATCGCAGACGATGATTAGTAAAACATCCTTTTACACCTTATTAGCTGACTTGATCACCGAGTGGTTTCGATATTTTTGGCTACCGTTGACTTAGCTTCACCGGGCCGACTCTACCGATGTAGGTCTTCTCTCGGGTCCGACCATCCGGAAGTCATCCGATCTTCGAGTATTCTAAGTTCGAGTTTCTACGACTTTCTACCGAAGTTGACCGACTAGATCCGATCGACCGATCTTCGGTTCGGTTTTAGATTCCGCCCGCTTGACATCGAACTTTCTTCCGATTCTTCAGATTCGACTCTATACATATTGAGTTCCCCTCAATATGTGACCTATCTATTACATCGCTTGTTCTATACAATCATTATCGTCGGGTCTCCTATAGAAGAATGTAAACATCAACACCTAATGTGTCCGACCGTCCTATTACATGTGTTTTTGGAACTTTCATCAAAACTATAAATTTCCCAATGGGGGAACTCAATCTTGAAACGCCACGCCAAGTAGCTCACAACTGGGATGCACCAAGATTCCGGGCGCTCGCGTCTCCAGGCGCTTAAGGCACAACGCGACGTCACGAAGGTAATCTTATAAAGGGCCCGGCGTTTTCGGGCGGCCGATCCCATTTGGCGCTAGTGCCTGGTTGGATCCGCACGTTTTTAACGTTCACATATGGTTCCGGATCCGTCTTTAACTCGTCTCCGTCTTTGACCAGGTTACAATTTATTTAACAAAAAATAAATACCTTAAATCTAGACTAGTCTATTACATTGAACAAATCAAATAGCCTAATCTACTCGTGGATTTTCTCACGAGAAAAATAAATCCGAACGAGTCGAATTAAAAACCATTCATTCATACGCATGAAAATAAAACACATTAAATACCATGATAATTGGATACTTGAAAAATAGATCTAGCAATTCTGCTATCCAATTTCAATTTAATGTCCAACAATTTAAATAACAATTTAAAAAATCAGAGCTCGAAACTAGAGCTTTGATACTAGTTGTTGGAAAAAACGGGGTGCCCGGATCTATTCGAGGTGATTATTTAAATACATATTTAAATTAAACAGTTAATTACTAGCATGAATTAATCATAAATTAATTCAACATAATAATAAACAACATGCGTACACATAATTCACATAAATCCTAAAAATGCGGAACTAGGAGTTACGGAATTACTAACCTCTTGAAGAATCAAACAGATGAATCAACCCAAGAGCCTTCCCAAATATATCCCCAAAGTCCACGAATGTTATCCGGTGGGAAGATTTCAACGAACAATTTTAATGGGAGATAAATTAAATATTTTGCTACCACCTTTGTGAATTTCTAATATTTCTAACACATGGAATTGTACTTGGGAATGAAGAGCTCATCCCCTATAAATAGGGAGGAGGGGGGGGGGACGAAAATTAGGGTTGGAAAAATAAGGAAGAAAATCTTTTCTTGGTCTCCAAGAAATCTTGAATATATCTTCTATGTTCTTTTCTCCTTAATTAAATTTTCCATAAAAAAATATTTCTCCTCTTCTACCTATGATTTTCGAAAATTACACTATTATAGGAGTCAAGATTTGACTTCTTGAATTTATGGGATAATTATGTATTCCTACAATAATTATCTCTTTCCATAAAATATTTACAAGAAAATCAAGACAATCTTTTCTTCCTTTAATAGACAAAAATTTCGAAAATTACTATTGGAAATTTAGCAAGAATATTTTCTTCTCTCTCTCATTAATTGGACTTTATTTTGGGCTATTTGGGGGGCCATTAGGAGAATTAAGATTGGACCTCCAATGGACCATGAAGCTATAATATTTTGGGCCAAATATTATTCAAGTCCATTAATATTAATTTACTACACTATAAAATTAATATTGAACTATCCATCTTAACCCATATTACGATTTCACATATAATATGGCTCCCGATCATTATTTCTCGCGTTTAATATTATCTTAGTCCATTAATTAATTAAGTCACTGAACAAGCTTTATATTAATTAATATCTTTGTCCTTGGAGTAAAGACAGCTCAACATTATTATCCATGCCGGAAATAAATTTTCACTTGCAAGATTTTGTATGATAAAGGATATGAGCCCACCAAGGGGAAAAATCAAGCAAGACGTACTTGCACGCTATTCTCCGTATTAAATGTCAGCAATCGTCATGTAATTAATAATATTGCCCAAGATATAATGTATCGAATCGCATTGACTCTCTTTCCATCATAAGTCAAAGCAATAGTTATTAATTTCACACGATCCTATTTAAGGGACGGAGATTAAGAAACAACGCACCTCTGAGGTCTAATTCTTGTATATTCAGTACCGAAGAATTTGTCCTCCTGTAGGTCCTCATTTAGCGCATCTAAATGCGCTAGTGTGATCCCTTGGTCAAGACAGGCCAATCTGGGTCTCACACTTCAACCGTTCATGATGGTTCGTTCATTTCCATCTGGTTTGTGAATTTGTACTTAATTACGAGGGCTGTTAATTTGATCTTCAGTGATTGGGTATCATCAAATTAACCACAACATAATACGTACTATCTTATTGAACGGGTTTGCAATAAACATATATAACATTCATTCATATTTAATGCAACAGTGATTAAATATTTATTTCAGCAAATAAATAAGAAACTTCAGTTTGGCTATATAAAGTAAAAGCATACTTTTCAGTATAACCCCAACAACTCACTCACTAGACGGCCGGCGGCGCTATGCCGCGTCGCTGGAGGCCGGCGCTAGGCGCTGAGCCTCGCGACACATGCGGGAGCCCGCGGTGTGTCTCGTCGCATTTCGTCGTGATTCACCGTCGCGTTTTGTGGGTCTCCGTTATTCTGCCCACGGGGTGGTTCGTCGCGCCTCGTCGCAATTCACGATACATCGTCGCGATTGGTCTCCTTGTTACCGTATCTATTAAAAGCGGTGCGCTTCGAAAACTCCTCGGACCTGACCGACTTGTCTGTCTCGATGATTTTCATAGCGGTGCGCCACCAGAATCGAAATGACTCAAAGGTGGCACGCCGCCGCTCTACTCGTCCCTACCGATTCGCCACCTAGTTTCGAACCAGGCTAAAGGGTTGCGGCTCTGCGCGCGCACCTTCCGATTCGATCGTGGCCATGAGTCGCTCGCACGCTAGGCATGACGATGGCGACTCGTGTCGGGTTTGATCCCACAGTCGCGCGTCATGAGTTTCCGTTTCGTCCCTGTTTTGAGCAGTTGGATCTGAACATTTTTTGTTTCGGTTCTTAGTTCAATTTGGTGGATTAATTAATTGGATTAATTGTGATGAAATCAAAATTTTGAGATTTGGTTGATTTGGGTGTTTGTATCTCGGATTGGATTCGATATGAGAGGGTGATGATGTAGGAGGGTTGTTTTGCAAATTTGATTTGAGTCAGACTCTCCCGTGCAAATTTTGAAAATTGCACCTGAGCCCCTAGGATTAAAATGAGCAAAAAATATTTTGGAATTTCATTGAATTTTAATTCTGAAATTAAATTGTTGGTTGGACCAACATTGAATTAATTAATTGGATTAATTAATTTTTTTATAATTGATTGAAACTGGTTAAATGAAGTTAAAATTGGATTTTGAATTTTATTTAATAATTTTGATGATTATTAAATTCCCACTTGGTTAACTGAATTTAAACAATTTGTTAACGTATTTATGGTCCGCATAAAATTGCTTTGTTTGGGTAGGCGGTGCCAAATAATTGTCGGACCGTATTAATGTTTGGGTAGACGGCGCCCAAATACTTGTTAGTCCGCTTATGTCATGTTTGGGTAGGCGGCACCCAATAATTGCTCAAATATGACTTAGACATCATGTTGGATCTCGATTAAGAAATTAATACCCCGCCTTTGAAACCTTCCTCACTAAAATATGGGTTTTCATTAAATTGAAATGATGTCTTCCATCAAAATTAAAAGTAAACCGGGGATTTCGTTCCAATGGGTATTTAAGACCAACGTCTTTTGCTCGGATCTACATTCAACGAGACTTTTATAGGGACACACAGTGTCGCCGCTTGATGGTTGTAAACCAACTAAACTTTGTTTCATCAGTCAAAGTAGGGAAATAAAAGTTAGGGGACATCCGATTAAACTAGGTTTGATCAACTAGGAATTGCAAATTTTGCAATTGGCTTGAGACCTACCAGTTATGCTATTATGATATTTAGCCAAAGCTGGGATCATGATAGTAGGAATGTGGATCCTAGTCCATTATAATTCATATTGGATATGAATTCGTATTCTTCCGATGAGGTCGTTGAATATGCAAAAATAATGGAGACTAAATAAACTTAAAAGGCCTTGTTTATTTTGATTGCTGAATATTGATCATAGGAATTATGTGTTTAATTCCCATTTTATTTTATTTCTCTAGGATTATTGAAATGAATAACTTGTCATTGAGAAATGTTTTGGAAACGAACAAATTGGTTGGGCCAAACTTTTCGACTGGCACCAAAACATTCGTTTGGTGCTCAGGCAAGAGAAGATTGAGTACGTGTTGGACACGCCAATCCCTGCTACCCTGGAGGCTGGTACTGAAGAAGCCGAGGCGTTTGACGCCCAGGCTCAGTGTGTTATGCTGCTCGGGATGACTCCCGAGTTGCAAAGGCAGCATGAGAAGATGCTCCCCTTCGAGATGATTAAACATCTGAAGGATCTTTTTTATTCTGAATCTCGCTCCGAGATTTGAAGTGATAAGAGATCTGTTTAGATGTCGTTTGTCTGAAGGAGGGAAGGTTTTCCCTCATGTGTTGAAGATGATAGGGCTAATCGAGAAACTTGGTCGTCTGGGCATTGAGCTCAAAACCAATGTTGCTATTTATGCCATTCTTCAGTCGCTTCCCGATTCATATTCAAGTTTCGTGGTGAACTTTAATATGAATAAGACAGAATCGACTATGCCCGAGCTGCATAACATGCTAAAGACTTTTGAGTTTTCTACTGCTAAGGAAAAAGCCCGTGCTCATGGTGATTGCCTCTACTTCTTCAGCTCCGAAAGGAAAGAAGAAGAGAAGGGGCAAGGCAAAGAAAGGCTCCAAGCCAAACTTCCTTAAGCCCAAAGGTGGAATTCAAAATAAGGAGAGGGTGGACAAGGATCTATGCCTCCACTGCAAGCAGAAGGGGCATTGGAAGAAGGACTGTAAGGTTCTAGCAGCTGAAAAGAAGACACAAGGTGTCCCAGCCTCTGGAACAGGTATGTTTGATATTGAGATAAACATGTCCACAAATGATACTAACTGTTGGGTATTAGATACCGGTTGTAGCTCACACATTTGTATAAGTGTGCAGGGTCTTAAGAATAGCAGGGCAGTTAGGCCGGGTGAAGTCTTGCTGCACGTTGGGAATGGAGAAAGAGTTGCTGCTAAACGTGTTGGCACTTATGTTTTAGATTTACCCTCTGGTTTTAGACTAGAACTGAATAATTGTTATTTTGTTCCCTCTATTACCCGCAACATTATTTCTATTCCGATGTTGGATATTGAAGGTTTTTCCTTCCATTTTGCAAACAATAATTGTTATTTTTCGCTTAATGGTCGTGTGTATGGAAATGCTTCTTTATCTAATGGTTTATATTTGTTGCATTGTGGATATAACATTCTTAATATACAAAATAAAAGACTCAAACTTAGTAATCATGAAAACCCAACTTACTTGTGGCTTTATCGACTTGGTCATGCAAATAAGAATAGGATTGCAAGGTTAAGAAAGTTAGACTACTTAACCCCATTCGACTTTGAGTCTTATGGTAATTGCGAATCTTGTCTCAAGGGCAAAATGACCAATAAACCCTTTTCTGGGAAAGGAGTTCATGCTAAAGAGGTTCTAGAGTTGATTCACAGCGATGTCTGTGGACCATTGCCCACTCTAGCTAGGGGTCAGTTCGGATACTTCATCACTTTTACTGATGATTTCTCAAGGTACGGATATGTGTATCTTATGAGACACAAATCCGAATCGGTTGAGATATTCAAGGAGTTTAAGGCTGAAGTAGAAAAACAACTTGGTAAGAGTATCAAGACTCTTCGATCAGATCGTGGAGGCGAATATCTTAGCCATGAATTCACTGATTACTTGAAGTTACATGGAATCCAGTCACAATGGACTCCTCCCTGAACACCTCAGATGAATGGTGTGTCCGAAAGGAGAAACCGAACCCTGTTAGACATGGTGAGGTCCATGATGAGTTTTTCATATCTTCCGACATTCTTATGGGGATACGCGCTACAAACCTAAATCTACATTCTGAATAGGATTCCATCCAAGTCAATTGAGCATACACCATACGAGTTATGGTGTGGTAAGAAGCCAACTTTCTCACATATCAAGACATGGGGTTTCCCCTGATTGTGAAAAAGATGCTCACCGACAAATTGGAATCCAAAAGTGAAAAGGGTTCTTTTGTGGGATATCCTAAGAAAACCAAAGGATATTACTTCTATCTACCGGAGAAACAATCAGTGATTGTTTCTAGGCAGGCCAGATTCCTCGAGGAAGACTACGTCTTCAAGGAAAAAGGCCGTAAGATGATGGAACTTGAAGAAATTCAAGAACCACAAACTAACAAGGAGACTGATGTCTTGTCAAAGCAACATGACAAAGAATCAGTGGGAGCATCTAGCAGCTCACATGGTGGAAGTTTATCACTAAGTGATCCTCTTTCAGCCAGTGGGAGCATAATTGGAGTTGTATTGCCCGAACAACAAACTCCAAGTAGGCTGAATGAGAACAACATAGTTCAAACTCCCGCTCAAGAGGCATCCGGTAGTGCTCAAGAAGCATCCGAAAGTGTCGCTCTCGAGGCCTCTCCGGTCAACGATGAGATCGTTGTACCACCAAATTTTCACGATCAGAATGTGCAGCATGAACAACCACAACTCCGTAAGTCCACTAGAGTTCGTAATCCGATCACTAGATATTATGGCTTCCTCGTGGAGGAACATGATGACGTGAAGATCCCGGATAAAGACGAACCTAGAACTTATACTGAGGCAACATTAGATGTTGACTCGAAGAAGTGGCATGAAGCCATGAAATTCGAGATGGACTCGATGTACACCAATCAAGTCTGGGACTTGGTTGAATTACCAAAAGGGGTCAAACCCATATGTTGCAAATGGGTCTACAAGCGTAAGACCGATGCAAATAGCAAGGTAAAAACCTGCAAGGCTAGGTTGGTGGCGAAAGGTTATAGCCAACGCGAAGGCATTGACTATGACGAGACTTTCTCACCAGTTGCTAAAATCAAGTCCATTTGAATTTTACTTGCGGTAGCAGCACATCTCGATTACGAGATTTGGCAAATGGATGTCAAAACAGCTTTCCTCAATGATAAGGAAGTATTTATGACTCAACCAGAAGGTTTCATATCAAAGCCAAAATCCAATCTTGTGTGCAAGCTTAAATGATCCATTTATGGATTGAAGCAAGCTTCTAGGAGTTGGAATATCCGATTTGATGAGGCGGTCAAATCTTTTGACTTCGTCAGAAATTCGGAAGATCCGTGCGTCTATCGGAAATGCATTGGGAAGAATATTGTTTTCATAGTCGTGTATGTCGATGACATACTGATTATGGGAAACAATATCCCATTCATACAGTCTGTGAAAGAATGGTTGTCAAAGACCTGCATGATGAAGGATCTTGGTGAAGCCTTCTATATCTTAGGGATCAAGATCCATAGGAATAGATCCAAGAAGATATTGGGGCTGTCACAGTCCACCTACATAAATAAGGTGTTGAAGCGATTCGCGATGGAGAACTCTAAGAGAGGTTCTCTACCATCATGTCATGGGATAAAGCTGTCTAAGAAGGATTGTCCTTCCACAAACGCTGATATCCGGCACATGAAGGACATACCATATGCATCTGCAATTGGATCCATCATGTACGCCATGACTTGCACAAGGCCAGATGTGGCCTTCGTTGTCAGCACCACTGGTAGATACCAACAGAATCCGGGTGAACCTCACTGGATTGCTGTCAAGAACATTCTCAAGTACCTTGGACGTACTACTTCTTGGTCTACGGAGGTCAGTCAGAACTGGTTGCTACTGGTTATGCGGACTCAAGTTTTCAATCTGACTGTGATGATTAAAAATCTCAGTCAGGCTATGTGTTCACTCTCAATGTTGGAGCGGTTAGTTGGAATAGTTCCAATCAAGAGACTACCGTGGACTCAACAACCGAAGCTGAGTACATTGCTGCGGCAGAAGCTTCCAAAGAGGTTGTCTGGATAAAATAGTTCTTAAATGAACTAGGGGTAGTTCCGAGTGCCAGCAGTCCAATAAAGTTGTATTGTGACAACACTGGTGCAATTGCGCAAGCTAAGAACCGTGATCCAATAACAGAAACAAGCATGTACCAAGGCGTTATAACTTGATAAGGGAGATAATCGCTAGGGGAGAGATAGAATTAGAACGTGTCCCCACGGAAGATAATCTAGCTGATCCCTTCACCAAAGCTTTGAGCGTTCATGTACACACAAGACAATTCGATGGTCTAGGAGTTAGGCATGTAGGTGATTGGCTCTAGTTCAAGTGGGAGATTGTTGGTGTTAGTGTCCTAGAGACAATCCTTTGTATGGACATAATGCTAAGATAATATTCAGTGTTGGTTTAATATTACTGTTTGTTTAATATTAAATGTATGGCATTACACATATTAGAATATTATGTTTGATTGTTTGCATTTGTCCTTATCTATGTTCCCTTGAATCACTGCTGTCATTGAGTACGTGAGAACTCAGATGACTTAAGCATGATTCTCAAATAACCCCGATCAAGGATCATCAAGAATGGGATATTGATGATGCAATTGAGATTAGTGTGCGATCTGCATCATACTCTTAGAGAGTGTAGTAAGATCTCATTTACTACGAGATACTAGGTATCTCATGATGGATGCACAAATACCTTAGAGGGTATTGGTATACCCATCCGAGCAACCGTTTGATGTAGTTCCACTATATGTGTCTACGGGTGTCTCGGTTAGTGGGAGCGATGCGATACTCCTTAGACTTGAGGTCAATACGCACGAAATGTGTGGAGTGATGAACTTTGACCATGACCGACGCTTACACCCTTCCATGGGTAGATATGGCTTGTATTGGGTTCATCACGAAATGCATGTGCATGATAGTTGAGTCAAGATTATGATTCATTCCTCAAAGTGGATTTAGAGAGAATACTCATCTTCTCATCTTAATTGGATCAAAGTCATTGGCCAATGCACGTCAACTTGGACTTTGTGGCCAAGTGTGATTAGAGATAAATCGATTAAGTTATTCGAATAGACACTTCATCATGTTCAAGACTAATCGAGTATTCGTGAATGAGAGGAGGAAATCGTAATAGCCCATGTTACAGTTACAGGTAGTTGCACGTTTCTCGCAACGTACCTCATATATTGAGAATGTCTGATTTATTGTCTAGGGTTCAATTAAGACCGTTAGTTTGACTAATCACTCGATATATGAGGGTCTATGGGTCACACAACAAGTAATGATTGTCTACTAATTATAGGTTGTTGATTAAATATTAAATTGGATTTAATATTTAATTTGTGGAGAATTAATTAATAATGAATTAATTTGGAATTAATTATTATTAATATTTAATTAAATTAGATTTTAATTAAATTCTCAATAATAATATATGGAATATTATTGTAGAGATTTGATATACACGGGATTAAATCCTTAGAGATTTGATATACATGGAATTAAATTCTTAGAGTTTTATATGTGGGAAATAAATCTAAGATATTTATTTTATTAGGGATTTTCCTAATAAAGGATAACTTAAGATTTAAGCTGGGCCTTCCCTATATATATAAGAGCTCTTGGGAATTAATAGGACGTGAGTTTATATCTTCTCCATAACAATCTCTAAGTTAGATTTTTCCTAGCAAATTCATCTCAGGGATTCAACGCTGGCAGATCTGTGCAGATTAGTAAATGACTGTTACGTGGATACCGTAGTTGAGAAATCTGATGTTCAATTGCTGTAAAATTTCTTGTTATGATTAATCGCACTCGTTTATGCAATTAACTGTTCGTTGTTGGTGAACTGTTTATTTCCGCTGCGCATGTATTACGTGATTACGTGCCTTAATTTTCCAACACAGGATCTATTCGAGGTATATTTATTTGCATATTTAAATTAATCAATTAATTACTAGCATGAATCAATCATAAATTAATTCAACATAATAATTAAATAAACAACAACAACATGCGTACACGTAATTCACGTTAACATTTACGCATGCAGAATCTAGGAGTTACAAAATTACATACCTCTTGAAGTGACAACCATTGAGGCGATGGATCAATCCAAAGAGCCTTCTCAAATATGTCCAACGTCCACGAACGTAATTCGGTGGAAGAATTCTCACGAACGATTTTAATAAAGGAGAAAATAAAAAATTATTGTACAACCTTTGTGAATTTCTAATTTTTCCAACACATAGAATTATGTTCGGGATGAAAAACTCATCCCCTATTTATAATGAGGGGTTGGCTGATTTTTTGTGCCTTAAAGATAAATATGGGAAATTTCTTTATATCTTCGCAAGATACAATCTTGAATATATCTCATATATTCTATTTTTCATATAAATCACAAAAAAATCTTTTCTTCCCTTATTACTATGATTTTCGAAAAAATCTATGCACAAGAAGGCAAGATTTTATTTCTTGAATTTATGAAATAATCTTGTATTGCAAGGATACTTATCTTTTTCCATAAAAATATTTTCAAAAAAATAAAGAAAATCTTTCCCCTTTCCTGTCCCATAATTTTCGAAAATATGAGGAAAAATAGGGCAATAATATTTTCTACTCTTTTTCATTAATTGGACTTATATTGAACTATTTGAGGGGCCTTTAGAAGAATTAAAATTGAACATCCAATGGACTATTAAATTTTAATATTTAGCCAAAATATTATTCAAGCCCATTAATATTAATTTACTCCAATTATAAAATTAATATTGAACTATCCATCTTAATCCATATTACGAAAATTTGGCTCCTGATTATTATTTCCCGTGTTTAAGATTACTTAGTCCAGTAATTAATTAAGCCCTTGAAAAGCTTTATATTAATTAATATCTTTGTTCTTGGAGTAAAGACAACTCAACATTATTATCCATACCGAAAATAAATTTCCACTTACAAGATTTGGTACGATAAAACTTGCAAGATTTAGTCCATATTCATGCCGTAACAAAACCGTCATCGCCGACTCGCCGTGCCTCCATCAACTAAGGCAGAACCTCACCCGAATCGTCGTTCTCTTCGCTTTATCCCGGCTGTAGCCTGTAAGACATCACCCTATATTGTCCCTTTTTCTATGTATTTGAGGTGCTCTATAATTGTAGTTATGGTATAGGCGTGTGCAGAAAGTAGATAATTGTGTGTGTGAACTGTGTGTGCTGAGTGAGTGCGTGCAGGGTGTGTGAGGCGTGTGTTTGAGTGTGTATGTTTATGGTACACTTGTGATGTGAGTGTGAGTTAACTAAATATTGATGTTATTTGTTGGTCCCGGTGAAAAACCCATTTTGTGCGTGCGGAAGCAAACATTTCGTGCGGTGCATATAAAAACAGGGGTGAGGGAATGGTGATTACAGATTTTTCGTTTTAAGCTCATGTGTTGTGTTTTGCTTATAATCGAATGCATATGACAATATAAGAACATAAAGCAATAAAAACCACAACAAAGTATAGTGGTTCGGAGACTCAAGCTCCTACATCCACTCTCCCTGTTCCTAGGGAAATTCCTTCATCACTTCCTTGAGCTTTCTGACTACCTCGCGTAGTTTACTTACTCAACTCGGCCCTGAGCTTTCTGACTACTCCACGTAGTTTACTTACTCAACCCGACCTTGAGCTTTCTGACTACCTCCGTAGTTTACTAACTCAAACTGGACTTATCACCCTCTCGGGCTCGCCTCTTAGATGTTTAACGAGTTCACACTCCTACGGGACTTATCACCCTCACTCGGGATTGCCTAACAACTACCTTACTTCACCACTACTTATCTCTTACGAGAATGGGGTTTGGGTTTGGTGTTGTCTCCAACTATGGTGAGATTTTCCCTTACAATGGTTTAGCCTCAATGCTAAGGTTGGAAAAATCTCTCTAAGCTTAGGATACATCGTGGGTAGCTTAGGTTGGGTTCTAGAACACTCTTTGAATATATTTGTATACCTACAGACTTGTGTTCTAGGGTGGGAATGCTTTGGGTATAACTCTCTTTGGTTCTGTAGCATCTCGTGCTATAATCTCCACGCATCCACACATTAGAATGATGAAAGACCTTGTATTTATAGTGTGGATTTGAATGTTACCGTTGGAGAGAATCACATTCAAATCCATACTATTCTTGTAAAAATCTGGCCCGACTTCTTCAAAATTTGGTTGTCTTCCTCTCATTGATCCACGTCGGTGATTCTAACTGGCTATATTCCTCGATTCCTCGCCTTGGAATCATTCAGATTTCTC
The DNA here is from genome assembly GCA_037126765.1 of Stenogyne calaminthoides. Classification (NCBI taxonomy): domain Eukaryota; kingdom Viridiplantae; phylum Streptophyta; class Magnoliopsida; order Lamiales; family Lamiaceae; genus Stenogyne; species Stenogyne calaminthoides. Next base: position 28,557,966 of record JBBCBC010000016.1, read on the forward strand.
GAGTCTCGGTGTCTTTGAGAGACATCTTTGAGTCTTGATTCCATCGAGTCTTGAGTTTATCCCGAGTCTCGATTTCTCATCCGAGCCTCGAGGTTTTATCGAGCCTCGGGATACTTGATTCGCCAGAGACTTCTCTTGGTGACCTTGTATGATCAAGCATATTGACCCTTTCATTTGGCCGAGTTTAGTTTCTCTGGTCGGACATCGACCTTGGTCACTTTGACTCAGGCTATCGATTTCTTCTTTGCACGATCGATCATTTCGGTGATCGATCAACATCTTCATATCAGTTCAATATCTCGGGATAGCATCAGTCGATTACATTAGGTTTAGCATATCGGTTTAGCACATCGATCTCAATCACGTCGATCTTGATCATCGCTCATCTTCATGCTCGATCTCGTCGGTCTCATCTGCTCCTCTTACGATCGCAACCTTCTCTTACGATCTTACGGTCGGTTTTCTTTTTGATAAACATGCGCTCTTGATCACCATATCATTTCATTATTCTTCCGATCATCGATCAGTGCATTACTGGTCATCGATCTTCCGATCGGTGGCTTAGCTTTTCTTCTCTTTATTTTGCCCAAATTTCATTAGTTAACTTCGGAACTCATCTAACTCATCGATCTCGTCGGTCTCATCATGACCTCGTCTGATCTCGATCATCTACTTCTGATTTCGTGAGTTCCCCCTCAATTTGTTCTCTCGTTCCCCCTCAACTTGTTATCTGTAAATTAACTTCAATAACACAAGTTGATAATGTTTTGGCATAATTCATCAAAACTAAAATATCCCAACATTATTATTATTATTATTATTATTATTAATATTAGTATTATTATTATATGTAAGTGTTGCGTGTATGTTGTATATATGTGTGGGTTTTGTGATGGTGATGAGGGTGTGTGAGTTAGGTAGGTGTTTATATATATATATACCTATATATATATATACTATATTGAGATTATTGCTATAATATATTATCTAATATTTTGTATTTTATTTAATTGATGACTTAAACATACTTATAGTGTCACTTATTTAATTAGTTTAAATAGTGTATTATTTATCATTTACTTGATAATAGATTGTAATTATAGATTTTATTATCTATTTATTTAATTATGTAGTATATTAGCTATAATCAATTTGACACTAAATCTGATTAGAATTATAATGTGAAATAGAGAATTGAGGATCAGGGGTTATATCAAAACTATTAAAGTGGAAGTCGTATAAGCATTTAATATTATACTTTTGTAGGGCTTGAGACTCTTTGGACTAGCTTTATCAAGTGTGGCGAAGGTTGAGGATAATAAGGGGTATTGCATTGCATTATTTATTACAACTTCTACTTTTAAGGTGAGGGCAAATTCCATTCTTCACTGAGTTAAATACTTCATCTTATGATTGCTATGTTGAAATGGTATATGTGAGTGATATATGTTAAGACGGGAAATTACCCGCACTATATGCAAGCTGGGTAATGGCCCGTACAATATGCAAGCCGGGTAATGGCCCGTACAATATGCAAGCCGGGTAATGGCCCGTCCAATGTGCAAGCCGGGTAATGGCCCGTACTGTATGCAAGTCGGGTAATGGCCCGTACATTGGGTCAAGGTTGACATGGGCCGCTGAGTGACAAGTGAGTGTCAGTTTGTCTCCCGAATGTGCCACCTTGTCATTGGGTCGAGGTCGACGCGGGCTACCGTGTGACCAGTGAGTGTCAGTATCTCTCCCTGATGTTGCATGTGTTATGTTGTATATTATTTACATATGTCTTTTAACAATGCGATCATTGATGTTCCTTCACTGCGTGTATTTCAGAGACTCATCCCCCCACAGTCTTATTTTACAGGGTAAAGGAGCTCGGGCAAGGCATGGCGAGGAGGTGGGCGCAAGTAATTTATGACAAATGTAGTGATATTTTAAGATACGAGTCTTGCGCTGTAATTTTCAATGATTTGTCTTGTAATAATCTCATCTAATTAATCATATTTTCTTTAATTAAGTTATCATATCAATTTGGGAATGCCTCAGCTCATTTGTGTGTTATTTTTAAATTTGGGGCGTTTCAAACGGCTAATGTGATCTTCTATGATCGGGTATCACAACATTAACTACAATGTAGTGCTGTACTAATATTTGAACGGTTTGCAATAAATAATTAATATTCATTTATATTTAAAGTAACAGTGATAAAACATTTATATTCAGTAAATAAGAGTTGCATTAGTTCGTTATTACGTAAAAGCATACTTTCACGTATAACCCCAACATTTTGCATGGGGGGAGGAGCCATGACATGGAGAAGCTTTAAGCTGAAATGCATAGCAGATTCAACCATGGAAGTCGAATATGTAGCTGCTTGTTTTTGTAGGCTGCAGCTTTTGGATTTAAAAATAAATAAATAAACGCATTTAATATATATAAACCTCACGTCCGTATTAAATGACCCGTAGAACGTGACATCATAAATCCAATTACAAGAAATAAATATGCCAAACATATAATAGAAAGTAATAATAGAAAAACAGGAAATCATAAAAGAAAAACATATCTGATGGACTGATATCGTAATCAGTCAATTACCACTTGTTGAACTTTGTCTTGATCTGGTAAGACCTATATGATTCTGTTGAACTTAGTAATTTGATGCCTAATCCTTATATTAATTTTCCTCCAAAGACAACCATCAAATCCATCTGATCAGATCACTTACTCATTTGATCAGCCTTAGATCTGATCTTCTCTGATAAGTTGAAGTTCCTGCTTCAACTTATATTGGCTATCAGTCCACCAAACATTTCCTTAGCATTTTCACCTAAGTCCAATAGTCGTAACTCGACTGATAATTCTTGAAATCTAGCGTCGGCTAAGGGGTTTGTCAAAATATAAGCTCTTTGCTTATCTATGTGGATCTTCTCCATTATGATATTCTTCTTTTCCACATGATCTCTGATGAAGTAATGTACGATGTCCACGTGCTTGCATCTTGTATGTAGAACAAGATTCCGAGTTATTGCAATTGCACTATTACTATAACAGAAGATAGGTATATTCTTAGTAATTATATTATAATCTCTCAGTTATTGGCTAGCCAGAGCAGTTGAGAGCAGGAACTTCCTGTAGCTATGTAATCTGTTTCTATGGTAGATATGGCAACAGATGTTCATTTCTTTGAAAACCAAGAGATCAATTTATTCCCTAAGAACTGACATATTCCTGAGGTTGATTTCATATCTATACTACAACCTCCATAATCAGAATCAGAGTACCAACTAAGCTCTAGATTATCATCTGCAGGATATCATAAACCAAGGTTCACAGTTCCGTTTATATACTTAAGAATCCTCTTAGTTGCTTCCAAGTGGCTTTTCATCGCATTTGTCTGAAATCTGGCACATACATCTACTGAAAAAGTTATGTCTGGTCTGCTGGCAGTAAGGTATAGAAGAGATCTGATGAGAGCCCTATACTCTTCCTGTTTAGTCTTTTCTCCATTTTCATCAGGATCCATCTTAAATGAAGTCATCATTGGATAGCTAGTTGTTTTGCTATTCTGAACTCCAAATTTTGCCAACATATTTTTGGTGTACTTGGCCTGACAGATGAAGATCCCTTCAGTACTATGCTTCACTTGAAGACCTAGAAAGTAGCTCATCTGACCATCATGGACATTTCAAATTTTCCTTGCATCACCTTACTGAATTTCTCACACATGAGCTAATTTGGATATATCCGAAAAGGATATCATCTACATAGATCTGAACTAATAGAATATCAGCTCTATCTTCAATTCTGAATGTTGTCTATCTTTGCTTTGGTAAACCCATTATCTGTCAAGAACATAGATAAAGTATCATACCAAGCTCGAGGATTTTGTTTCAGGTCATAAAGAGTTTTTCTTAACGGTACACCTAGTCGTCTTTTTCAAAGCCAAGAGGTTGTTCTAAATAAACTTCCTCCGATAGTACCCCAATTTAAAAATGCACTCTTTACGTCCATCTGATACACCTTGAATCCCTTGAATGCAACATAAGCCAGAAATAGCTGAATGGATTCAAGATGAGCGACTGGTGCAAAGGTTTCATCATAACCAATCTCTTCTGATTGTGAATAACCCTTTACAACTAGTCTAGCTTTTTTTCTGGTTATGACGTCATTTTCATCTTTCTTGTTCTTGAAGACCCACTTAGTTCCAATCACATCTTGGTGAGTTGGTCTATCTAAAAGTTCCTAAACTTGATTCCTTTCAAACTGCTCCAACTCTTCTTGCATAACTAGAATCCAGTTGGCATCTTGTAGAGCTTCTTCAGGTGTGGTAGGTTTCTGCAAAGAAAGATAGCAACAATACATAACACTTTCACCAATCTAATGTATAGTCTAGACTCGGGCAGTTGGATTGCCGATTATCTGATCAGTTGGATGGTCAGCTAACCAATTCGTTAGCACTAGTTTTGATCAGGTGAATTTTCATCCTCATTTGATGTTGAGTCACTAGAGATTGGGAGAGGTAAAGTAGTAGTGTCCACTTGGTGTGAACAAGTCTTAGCTGGAGTTGGACTCTCCATTTGTTGATGCGTGTTCGCCTGAACATCAGATGTTCCCCCTGGACTTGAGGGTCCAGATACTGTCTCAGCTATACCAGCTTCTTCATCCACATTTATACATATCTTGGGGTCTGAATGACCTGGTGAATCAATGAGAACACGGTCAAGAATATACACTTCCACTGTTTGGTGCCTCTCTTCCTTTCCCTTAACATTCATTTGATCCATTTTCTATGCATCAGGTCCATTTGGTAAACCTCTAGCTGGTGCAGATTTAACCAGTTCAGATGTTGATTGCTCAAAGACCACATGAGGCGATTCTTCTACAACTAGGGTTCGTCTGTTGAATACTCTGAATGCCTTACTCGTTGAGGAATATCCTAAGAATATACCCTCATCTGACTTGGCATCAAAGGTTTTCAACTGACTTACACCCGAATACATGGAAGTAAGAAACACGAGGTATTCTACCTTTCCATAACTCATAAGGTGTTTTCCCATGGATCTTAGTCAGAAGGCATCTGTTCTGAGTATGGCAAGCTGTGTTAATTTCTTTTGCCCAGAAGTGTTTGGGTGTATCAAACTCAGTCAACATAGCGTGAGCAGCTTCTTTGAGTGTGCGATTTCTTCTCTCTGCTACGTCATTCTGTTGTGGTGTTCTTGCGGCCGGTGTCTCATGTTTAATCCCAAACTCTTTGTTGAAATCAAATATGAAAGAATTTAAGAACTCGGTTCCCTTATCTGATCTGATTTTCACAATGCTGACAACTTTCTCATTTTGCATCTTCTTGAGCAGCTCTGGTATCTTTGTTGAAGTTTCATTCTTCTTGAATAATAAAACAACCCATGTAAACTTGGAATAATCATCCATGATCACTATGGTGTACTTGCGTCCACTTAAACTAAGGGGCATGACTGGTCCAAAAAGGTCCATATGTAGCAGCTGAAGAACTCTGCTGGATGGCGGGGTTGGGATCTCCTTGAATGAAGCCTTCACTTGTTTTCCCATCTGACATGCGGCACATGTCTGATCTTTGAAAAAACTTCATCTGGGAGACCCTCTACCAGCGAGATTTGAGCAATCTTGTTAAGAGTCTTGAAGTTTAGATGACTCATACGCTTATGCCAGAGCCAACTGATGTTCTTCGGACTCTTAGCAACTAAGCATGCGTTCCTTGAACAGTTGTTTCAATTGTTAATGTAAACACTTCCTTTTCGGGTTCCAGTCAGCAGAACCTGTTGAGTAACGTTGTTCTGATAGTGCATTGTGTTGGGGTTATACGTGAAAGTATACTTTTACGTAATAACAGACTAAGGTACTCTAATTTAATGAATATAAATTGTTTTATCACTGTTGTTTTAAATATGAATGAATGTTATTGATTTATTGCAAACCGTTCAATATTAGTACATATAACATTGTAGTTAATGTGGTGATACCGTATCACAGAAGATCACATTAACAATTCCTTGTAAATAAAAGTACAACTTCACAACCTAGATGGAATTGAACACTCCATTGGTAGAGGTTGAAGAGCAAAGCTCAGATTGGCTTGTCTTGACCAAGAGATTGCACTAGCACATTGTGGTGTGCTGAAAGGACCTACAGAGAGGATAAATTCTTCCGTACTGACTTATGGGATGAAGAATTAGACCTCAGTGGTTATTGAGTTCTTAACCTCTGTCACTTAAATATGGTTGTGTGTAATTAGTATTTATCGCTTTGATCTGCGTTGGGTTTAGAGTCAGAGAAAGATTCTATACTTTTCATTTTGGGCAATATTATTATTTACATGATAATTGCTAAGATTTAATACAGAGCAACGTGTGCAGGGAAAGTTTTGTATGATTTGTCCCCTTGGTGGGCTCGAAGTTTTTATCATACCAATCTTTCAAGTAGAATTAGTTTCCTATATGGATAATAATGTTAAGTTGTCTTTACTCCAAGGTAAAATATATTAATTAATATAACGTCTTTCAGTGGCTTAATTAGTTAATGGACTAAATAATCTTAAACACGGGATATAATAACCGGAGCCATATTGTTGTAATATGGGTTAAGATGGATAGTGCAATATGTTGGTCCGGTGCAAACGAGTCTTACACGTGTATGGGGGGAATACACATGTTCAGTGGTTTTAAAACTTTTTCTTCTTCGAGGTCGATTAGGTCGGAGTTGTCACGATGATTTGGTCTGAGAAGCACAAATCGCCTACGAGTCAAAGTCTACGAGACAAGTGATCTGTTGCTTTCGAAACCTCGGATAATCCCAACCGAGCTCGAAGTTTTTTAGAGTTACTGAGTTGCTTGAATAACTACTCAGATGTGTGGAATGGTTGGCCCTAAGTTTATACTCGTTTTATGCTTTGCTGAAAACCTTTCTTTTAATGGAATAGTGATTAGGCTGTGATTCAGTTAGATGCAACTTCAGTGGATTGATTCCAACTGAATATCAGTGAAAATATGCTTTCAGTTAAAGTTATGCAACAAATAATCAAAGCAATACAGAAAGCAAAGAACACAGCAAATTATAGTGGTTCAGAAACTCAAGCTCCTACGTCCACTCTCTCTGGTCTCTTCAGAGAAATTCCTTAATCACCTCCTAAGGTTTTCTGACTACCTCTATAGTTTACTAACCTTTCTATTTTGAGCTTTCTGACTACCTCTGTAGTTTACTTACTCAAAACACACACAAGCTTTCTGACTATCCAAGATAGTTTACTCACTTCTTCTCTAGAGTTTTCTGATTACGTCAATGTAGTTTACTAACTCTTTACAACTCCAACTCACCAACTATCACACTCAAACTACCTTACGAAGGGTTTGTGGTTTCTTCGTTGGTTTCCAACTAGGATGAGATATCCTTTATAATTAAGAACAATGAAAAGGCTAGGATATCTCTACTAAGCTTTGGATATATCTTATCAAGCTAGGCTTAGTGAATGAGCTCTCTTCGATATAAAGTACTTGGGAAATTCTTGGGTTTTCGAGTGCTTCAACTTGTAATAATAAGTTTGAGCTCTTGAGTTGCTTACAAATTTCCCGTAACCTTCAATGTAGATGGTCACAAGTATTTATAGGCAAACACCAAGGTCACTCTTGAAAAACTATCCGTTGGAAGAGATAGCTTCATGAGTTTCCTCTTATGGTGTGTGATGAACGACTATATTTAGGGTTTGACACTCCCTAGCATGTTTTAGGCAATATTCTTTTCATGCAGCCAGTCACCACCTTTTTGCGATGGAACATAGTACTCTTGACATGCTTGATGACTGTCGCTTTCGGTGTCGATAAAATCTGATTGCTCTTTTCTTCTGATTGGCTCTTGTCTTCAGTTAAATGTAGACAACCATAGCGGCTCTTTTTGGACAATATCTCTGAGTGATATAACCTTAACAACACTTTGTTTTAGTTCCTTTTGTCTGCTTTTGAATGTCTTGGGCAATATCTATTTTGCTAAGTAATCGCGTTTTCTACCGATATTGTATCCTTCAGATAGATATTTTCAGTGCCTCGGAACATTCAGGTTTATACTGAGCATTCAGTACATTCTCGAGTCTTGATAATTCTTTGGGCCTTTAGTATCCTTTGTCTTGATCTTGATCTTACGTATTACGTGTCTTGAGCCTTACGAGTTTTCGGTGTCATCGAATCTTCACAGATATACTGAGTCTTCTTCGAAGTCTTGAGGTTTTCTCGATTTCACCGAGTCTTTAGTTTCTCGATTTCACCATCGAAGTCTTCGCTTTTTCGATTTCATCTTTGAAACTTGAAACTTCAGTTTGTTCAGAAACTTACTGAGTCTTTAGAATCTTCAAAATCTATCCTGATCTATATCTGCTGACTATACATTGTGCAGATAACATCCTGAACACTCTAAAACTGAATCATGACTCAACTATCAAGATTATCCTGAACATGTCATACTCAGGGGTTTTGGAATCTAATCAAAATCTTATTTTATTAAATTCATCTCCAAACAATTTCCCCCTTTTTGATGATGCCAAAACCATCTTGTTACAAGTACACTTAACCTGTACTCAGGTTTCAGTTTTTCCTATTACAAGAATGGTATATCTCCCAACAATTTTCACAATCATTCTCCCAACAATTTCATAATACGACATAAGGCATATCAAAATATAAAGACATGTAAAAAGATAATGAGGTATTATCTTTGAGCATAAAAGATAAAGTTTCATTGATGTATGATAGAATGTTACAGCTTACAATGAACTTATCAGAAAATAAAGACAAAAAGATAAGGAAAGGAAAGAGTCAAGATCTTGATCTTGATCTTCTTTGACTTGTTCTTCTTCTACCTCATCCACAGCACTTCAAGGTTAAACATCCCATAATATCTTTTATTCAGTGCATCTCTCTCCTTGATGATATCAGGGTTGTTGCCTGTTAGGCCTAACTGGATGGCATACTGAGCAATCTCCTGAGATATGGATGTTTCATTTACCAAGCCATTCTCCAGCCTAGGAGGAGGGATGAGTATGGACCGGGGGCAGTGATTTGAACTTTTCCTTCATCCGCAAGATTGATCCAGCTTTGTAAGTACTTCGGATAGAAGCTCAGCAGATAGTTAATGAAAGCTTCATTAGGATCTGAGCTCTCCCCTCTCCATTCTCTCAGCACATCGTAGTAAAACCAGAAGGTTCTTTTAATCTCTTCCCACGTATCATTGAACTGGATTGGCATCCACTTATCAATGTGCTGCCACTTCTGTGCTTTAGCAGTCCCTCTCCTCTTGCTCACAAACTTTTTGAAACCACTTCTTCGCCTCTGCTCTTCTTCCTTCTTTTTCCTTATAAAAGGCACTTATTGAAGACTTCTTTCTCTGGCTCCTCCTCAGACTCTTCAATATCCATTATCAACTTTCTCTGAGTTGGCTTAGAAGCCTTAGCCCTTGTCTTCTCAGGTTCAACATACGCCACAACCTCTCTTTTGATAGGCAGTTCAGCTCCATCTTGGCTTGTTCCAACCTTTCTTCTAGGACACAGCTTCTCAGCAACTACTTCTTGCACGGGTTCCTCGGAAACTTGAGTATAGACAGGCTTCTCCACCTTCTTGAATTTAAGCTTCTCAGAGGCTTCAACTTCTTTCAAGGCTTCAACAGTGATTTTCTTCTCAGCCTCTTTGTCTGCCTTTCTTTCTAAGGTGTGTGCCAATAATACTCCCAGGTCAGCTCCGGGTCTTTCCCCCTTCTTGGCACCATACCTTGGCAGAAGTTTGGATAGTGCAGTGTCCATATGATATTGTTCCTTGCTGACACTTCGCACCTCTCCCGCCAACTGATCTTGCTCTTCTTCTAGCCTCATCAGGTGGTTCTTCGCCATAGAGAACTCTTCAGACATCTGTGCAAACTGGTTGGAGAGAGCTTCTTTAAACATCTCTGTCATTTTGGTCATGAGCAATGAGCCCATTTCCTCAACAATATTCTTGATCAGAAGATCATTCTTCTCCACCATCTTGGCTTCTAGAAATTCAGTCCTTTCCTGATACTTTTGCTACAGCTCTGCACTCAATTCAACCTTGACTCCATCCATCTTTCCTTCAATGGCAGCCATCTTTTCAGTCAGAGTAGTCTGAAGTTGCATCAGGTCTGAAGTAGAACTCAGACTTTCCATCTTCTGGGTCTGGTTGGCCAATACCTCTTCAATCTGAGCTACTTTGTCCATGATTGGCACAACCTTATCCAGCTTCTCCATGATGGGAGTGAGATCAATCTCTGGAGCATAGAGAATTTTTTCTATTTTTCTGAATTTGGTTGCTCACTCGAGTCTCGATCTCAACACGAGCTTGATGTCGACTGAGCTTGGGTTTCCACCTGATCTTTGGTTTCCATTCTAGCCTCGATCGCATATCGATTCGTTTGGTCGGTGCAAATGAGTCTTACACGTGTATGGGGGAATACACGTGTTGATGTTTTTAAAACTTTTTTTTCTTCGAGGTCGACTTGGGTCGATAATCCTCAAGATTAGGTTTCGAGAAGCACAAATCGCCTCGAGTCAAAGTCTCATCGAGACGGTGATCCCTGAGCTGCTTTTAGATACCTCGGATAATCCCAACCGAGTCCCGAGTGTCGAGAGAGATCCCGAGTTGCTTGGATCGATAACTAACTTCATCGAACCCTCGTAAGAGTAAGTTCGGGTTTGGTAACTACCGTTTCTAGCTACTCGGATGTGCGGAATGGTTGGCCCTTAGTTTATACTGCGTTTTAAGCTTTCTTTGAAAACTTTTCCCGAATGGAATAGTGATTAAGTTGTGATTCAGTTATGCAACTTCAGTGGATTGATTCCAACTGAATATCAGTGAAAAATATGCTTTCAAATTCGAAGTCAATGCAATTTAAGACACGATAAAGAAAGCAATAAACAACACAAAGAATTATAGTGGTTCGGAGACTCAAGCTCCTACATCCACTCTCTCGATCCTCGAGAAATTCACTAATCACTTCGAGCTTTACGACTACCTCGCGTAGTTTACTTACTCAACTTCGACGAAGCTTTTCGACTACTCCCACGTAGTTTACTTACTCAACCCAACCTTGAGTTTTCTGACTAACTCCGTAGTTTACTAACTCAAACACAAACAAGCTTTTAGACTACCTCTGTAGCTTACTAACTTCTCCTCTAGAGTTTTCTGACTACTCCGCGTAGTTTACTAACTCTTTACAACTCTTCTCACAAACAAACACACTCCAACTACCTTCTCAAGGGTTTGGGGTTTCTTGGTTGGTTTCCAACTAGGATGAGATATCCTTTACAATGAAGCACAATGCAAAGGGTTAGGATATCTCGACTAAGCTTTGGATAAATCTTATCAAGCTAGGCTTAGTTTAGTGAGCTCTCTTCAATATAGAAGCACTTGGAAAATTCTAAGTTTTTCGAGTGCTTTAACTTTTGCGATAATAAGTTTGAGCTCTTGAGTTGCGTATAAATTTCCCGTAACCTTACAATGTAGAGGGTCACCAGTATTTATAGGCATACACCAAGGTCACTCTTGAAAACTATCCGTTGGAGAGATAGCTTCATGAGTTTCCTCTTATGGTGTGTGAGGAACGGCTATATTTAGGGTTTGAAACTCCCTAACACGTTTTAGGCAATAGCCTTTCATGTAGCCGGTCTTCACTTTTGTACATCTGACATCTTTTTCAGCGACCTGTCACTGTCAGTGTCAGTATGGTACAGTGTTGCCTTCCTCTTTTTTGACTTTTGTCTCCAGTTAAAGGTAGACACCTTCAACGGCTCTTTTGGTTACAAACTCTGAGTTGATATAACCTTAACAACACTTTGTCTTAGTTCCTTTTGTCTGCATGGGAATGTCTTTGGGCAATATCTATTTTCTAAGGAATCGCGATCTTCTCAGTATTGCATCCTTCATATAGATTTTTCAGTGCCTCGGAACATTCAGGGTTTATACTGAGCATTCAGTACATTACTGAGTCTTCAGTAATTACTGTGCCTTCAGTATTCTTGATCTTCAGTCTCCAGTCTTCAGTCTTGCGTCTTCAGAGTCTTCAGTTTTGTAGAGTGTTTATGGAGATGAAGGTTAATGAAATAGGGCTTGAATGGCTTTTCAAATGAATATAAAGAGTGGGTTCGTGAGAAATCGTGTCGATTGATTACAATCAACGGTTAAGATTAATCACCGACTAATCGGGTATTTGAAAGGACGATCTCACAAAAAGTACGCCGCCATTTTAACCTTATTGGTGATTAATTGAATCGGAGCAATTAATGACTGTTGACCTTCTTTGACATTTCAAAGGTCTCACCCAAAAACATTCCCTTCAGGTGTTATGCTATTTATTGCAAATGATTACTGAGATTCACTTAAGCAATAAATGAGTTGCATGAGTCATTACTTCTTCAGACTAATTTTCTTCTATCAGTCTTACTGAGTATTGAACTTGATAAAATGTCAAGATGATATCGAAAGTAATCTTGAATGGGTTCAAATATAATATCGAGTACTAACTTTCAAGACACCCGAGTTTCCCAAGACTTCGATTCAAGATTTCAATTTTATCCCGAAGTTTCTCAAGAGAATCATGAGAAAACTTCATGCATCCGAAAACCTTCAATTTTTTGATTTACTCTATACACCGGATCCAACATCCCTAATTCAATCGATAGTTCCGAAATCTTGATTGACCCAATGGTTTAGTCAAGATATCGGCTCTCCGCTTATCGGTATGAATCTTCCATCCATCGATGTCCTTTTTCTCTACATGATCTCGATGAAGTGATGTCGATATCCACATGCTTGCATCCGGTGTGCAATAACGGATTTTGTGAAATAGCAATAAGACTATTATTATCACAAAATATTGGTACTTCATTGGCTACAATCTTATAATCTCTTAATTGTTGTATGCGAGCCAAAGAATCAAATGACCATGTATTCACCCCGATCTTCAGAATCTTGGTTGCTATTGAGGTCTGTTTCTTTGAAAACTAGGATATCACTTACTTCCTAGAAATTGACAAGTTCCGTAGTGGACTTCTTCAATTCTACACCCTCCATAGTCGAAGATTGAATAACCGGTTAATTCAAGGTTAAACGGGATACCATAATCCTCTATTTCGCTGTGCCCTTAAGATACTTAGAAATTGACAGGATTAACTTGGTTCACATATCCCAACAAAGAAATGTGGACTGAGATCAATGATCAATGATCCTCTATACTCGATTTGCCTTGGATCGGGATCCATCTTTAGTCGATATTCATGGGAATTCTAACGCATTGTTGATGAAAATTCTTTCTTGGTTTGAAAATTGTTTCCTTTGATTGTTTCACTTGAAGTCCAAGAAAGAAATTCATCTCCCCATCATAGACATCTCAAACTTTCCTTTCATCGATGTAGAGAACTTTTCACAAAACTGATGATTTGGAGATCCAAAAATGATGTCATCTACATATATCTAAACAAGTAAGATATCTTCCCCATCTTCTATCCTGAACAAAGTTCTATCAACAGTTCCTTTGATAAAACCATGGTCAGTAAAAAACTGAGAAAGGGTATCATACCATGCTCTGGGTGCTTGCTTAAGACCATACAAGGCTTTTCTGAGCCTGTAAACTTGGTCATTCTGTATGAAACCAGGAGGTTGTTCCACATACACCTCTTCCTTAAGCACACCATTCAGAAATGCACTTTTCACATCCATCGATAGATGTGAATCTTATGTGGCAAACATATGCAAGAAACAATCGATGGCTTCTAGTCTTGCAACAGGTGCAAAGGTTTCATCATAATCCAAGCCTTCTTCTTGGGAATAACCTTGTGCAACTAGCCTTGCCTTGTTTCTTACAATGTTGTTGTTCTCATCTATTTTATTCTTGAATACCCACTTGGTTCCAATAACATTGTGCCTTTCAGGCCTATCCACTAACTCCCATACTTCATTCCTTGAGAATTGATTCAGCTCTTCTTGCATAGCAGTAATCCAGAAGTAATCTTGTAGAGCTTCTTCAATCTCAGTAGGCTCTTTCTCTGATAGGAAGCAGCAGAATAGTTCACTCTCACCATGGAACCTTCTTGTCTTAACACCTTCTGTTAGATCACCCACAATCTGACTTGTAGGATGACTATCTAACCAACTTCTTCTGGATGTTCCCCTTCAATAGTATCCTCAACATTTGAAATGTTAGGTTCAGGCAAGTCATTAAACTCAGGGAACAACAGAAAAGGTGAAAGGGAATCATCTTCCTAAGGGGAAATTCCATTCAGAACATTGTCAGTGACATTTGTTCCCCTTTGGTTGATAGATTCAGAAATTGCCTCAGCTGTGACCACATCTTCATTGGCATCACATACCCGAGTCTGAACTGGTGTTTGTTCAGATTGGTCAGCTTTGTTGTGTTGGTTTTCCTTCACTGGAGAATTTCCATCCTGAGTCTCACCATCCTGAACTTTTTTGTCTGAGTCTGAGTCACTCCATTCATAGAAGGTGACTGACTTCTTCTTTTCAGGTTCAGAGGATGTTTTGTCATTCTTTTTCAGGCTTAGTATGGTGATTCTCTTGGTCAGTTCTCCTGCATCATGTTCTTGTTTCTTCTGAACACAAATAGATTCATCAAAAACAACATGAGGTGTCTCTTCCACAATAAGAGTCCTACAGTTGTAAACTCTGAAAGCTTTACTGACTTCAGAATATCCTAAGAATATTCCTTCATCAGCTTTGCTATCAAATGTTTTCAACTGATCTTTACCATTATTGTGTATGAAACACTTGCAACCAAACACACGAAAGAAAGAAACAAGAGTCTTCCTTTCATTCCAAAGCTCGTATGGTGTTTTTCCTTGACTCTTGGTCAGCATGGATCTGTTTTGTGAATAGCATGCAGTGTTGACAGCTTCAGCCCAAAATCTTTTAGGAATATCAGCTTCAGCTATCATAGTCCTTGCAGCTTCTTTTAGAGTCATGTTCCTTCTTTCAGCAACACCATTTTGTTGTGGGGTCCATGCAGCTGATGTTTCATGAGTTATTCCATTTCCTGCACAATAATCAGATATAATATGGTTTATAAATTCAGTTCCTTTATCTGATCTGATCTTGACCATACTTAGATTCTTTTCAATACTGAGCCTTTTCAGTAGTTCAGGCAGTTTCATCAACTACTACGAGTGTATATTTCCTGCCATTTGTGCTCACTGGTGTTACTGGACCAAAAAGATCCATATGCAACAATTGAAGTATTCTTTCAGTAGAAACATCTACTTTGCTTTTAAATGATGCTCTAATTTGTTTTCCTTTTTGGCACGCATCACAAACATGTTCTTTACTGAACACTTCATTTGGTAACCCCCTCACAAGTGCTAATCTTGCAAGTTTGTTCAGGGTTTTGAAATTTAGGTGATTCATCCTTTTGTGCCATAACCAACTGGTATATGTGGAACTTTTTGCAACCAAACATGTATCTTTAGGAGTTGAACTCCAATCAGCAAGACACACATTTCCCTTTCTAGTACCAGTCAGTAGTATTTTCTATGAGGTATCATCTTTCACATAATATAAGTTCTTTGAGAACTCAACATTAAATCCCTTGTCACAAAATTGGCTTATTGAAAGCAAATTATGCTTCAATCCAGATACATATGAAACACCATGGATATTAACTGAATCGATTTCCAAAGTTCCATATCCTTCAGTCTGTCCTTTGGAGTTATCTCCAAATGTGATCTGAGGGCCTCTTTGCTCTACATAGTCATTGAGTATTTACTTGAATCCTGTCATATGTCTTGAACATCCACTATCAAGATACCATACAGCAGGGGTCATTTCATCTCCACTCATCGATTGTCTTTATGTGATCTTCAATCATTTCGGTGCCTTTATTTTTCTCTGAAAAAATAGATCAATTTTTAGGTACCCATTTGGTGTAGGGTCCTACCAAAATACCTTCGGAATCCCGACAACTCTAATCACTTTAGAGTGGTCGATCGATCTTCCATAAACATCTACATACACATTTACCCTCTGGGTGCCTTAGAAGTGTCACTGTGTATGAGTGCTATATGGCATGAACATGAGCCTTAGAATTTTTCTTGGGTGCAGGCCTTTTGTTCCATTGCTTTGGCATTTGTGCAGCTGGTCTGAGTCTTTGTTGACTTGGGTTCAGGTAACCTTTACGCTTAGGCAAGTGGGATTAGGTTGCCTGTACTGAAATTGGGGTCTTTTAGTAATCTGCGGACTTGGTCTTTTCAGTTGAGAATGTCTCTGTTGAGTGTTTCTCTTCTGAAAATTCCTCTCTTTGGTTGGTGTAGATCTTTTCGGGGTTTGCATTCTTAGCTTTGAGGCTTTGAAGTACTTGCCTGAAACTTTCCTACTGAGTGGTCAGGTTTTCTAGCCTTCACTTGAGGTTTGGGCTTTCTTACCTGAACATTCAGTTTTTCTGGAACCATAGGTCCTTTTCCCTTGTCTAAAACTTTGGGCATTTCTTCAGTTCGAAGTGTAGGTGCCACTTGTTTAACAAATATTGTCTTAGTGCTACTAGATGCAGCATTCAGATGACCTTGTGAGGTTCCCCCTGGAATGTATCCCAATCCAGATTTTTATAGTGGCGGGTCTCGATAACTCGAATTTCATCTATTACTTTAGATGCGAGAATTCAATAGAGTTAGCTTCATTTGCAAGACTATCCTCACATTTTTGTAGAGTTTCATGCTTCTCGAGAGAGGTCATTGAACTTAGTTACGATCATTTGAATCTCCTCAATTGGATTCTCTAGTTTTCCATTTAGGGTCTCTATCAACTTCTCTTTCTCTGAGAGTTGTACTTTCAGAACATCTAGTTCATCAGTAGTTCCCATTAATTTAGAAGTGGTCTCAGCATTACTAGAGTCTTTCCGCTTAAGATTTTCAGCAATCAGTTCTTTGTTATGCTCTTGAGTTTCATTCAGCAGTTCTTGTAACACAGCATAGTCCTTCATCAGACTCTCAAAAGAATCCATCGAGTCAAATCGATTTGCTTTCTGGTGGAACTTGACAACTCTTGTGCTAGTGTAGGAGCAACAATAGAGATAGAAGAATTTACCTCCTCCACAGCCATTAGACAGATGTCATCACTGTCACTATCTGAGAACATTTCATCTGAAGAGCTGGAACCTTCTTCAAAGTATTCTTCTTCTGCAACCATGACTTTCTTGCTGGAGAACTTCTTGTCTCTCTTTGCTTGCCTTTCTTTTCTCTCCTTAGCACTTAGGTATGGACAATCATACTGGAAATGACCTTTCTTTTGGCAGTTATAGCATCTGTTGGCATCATCATCCCGATCACTTTCTTCCTTAGACTTGAGTCGTTTCTTTTTTGGATGAAGATCCTTCAAACTTTCGTGTCTTTTTCTCTTCTCAGTGGATCTGTCCTCAGCCTTTGAATCTCTCTGGTACCTGTGATTCCTGTAATATTTTTTATATTTTCCATATCTACTATTAAGTCTTTCAAACCTCCTTGCCATCAGATTTAGCTTATCCCCTAGCTCATCCCCGATTTTTTTAGCAAGGGAGTTCTCGAACTCTCTAGTTTTCTGTGTTTTATCCTTGGCTTTGAAAGCCACATTTTTACTAGATGAAGAATCATCTTTCTTTGTCGACTTTCTTTGATTTCTTATCAATAACAAACTCATAAGCTTTCAGCTCAGAGAAGACTTGTTGGTACGACATTGAATCAATGTTCTTGGTGTTTTCAATCACCCTTTGCATGAATATCCCATTTCTTAGATAAACCTCTAAGAATTTTCAATGCTACTTCTCTTTGTGGATATCTCTTTCCAAGTGCATTTAGATCATTCATTATACTAGTGAATCTGACTTCCAGTCTGTCAATAGATTCACCATCTTCCATTTCAAAGCTATCAAACTTTCCAATGGCAACCCTGAAAGTTTGTTCTCCTTGATATGATCGTGCCTTGACACATTACACTAGTGTATCCCATATTTCTTTGGCAGTATTACAATGAGAAATCATTCCCATCACACCATTATCAATAGTGTTATATAGTGTGTCTTTGGCAATATAGTCTAGATTGACTAACTTCCTCTCCTCAGGAGTAAGTTGATCATCAGACTTAGGAAATTCAGTCCTGGGATCATTTCTCTCATTTACTGTAACTCTGGGATTCACCACAGTGAATTGGAATGGTCCTTCAGAGACCACTCTCCACATACGTTCATGCTTAGAATACAGGTGAGCCTGCATTCTCAATCTCCACAAATCATAGCTCTCTACTGAGAACATGGGAAGTTTCTTAGAAGGCATTTTGTCTGATCCTTTTAAGATTTCAGCAAATAAGATCTGTTCAGATAGACCACAAGATTCTTTTAGCAAATAAGACTATGGTCAACAAAGCAGATGGTCAAGTTGAACCACTGATCTGATACCACTTGTTGGTCCCGGTGTAAACGAGTCTTACACGTGTATGGGGGGGGAATACACGTGTTCAGTGATTTTAAAACTTTTTCTTCACTGAGGTCAGATTGGGTCAGGTTGTCCTGATGATTTGGTCCTGAGAAGCACAAATCGCCCTAAGTCAAAGTCTACCTGAGACAGTGATCCTGAGCTGCTTTCAGAAACCTCAGATAATCACAACTGAGCCTGAGTTTTCAGAGTTACTGAGTTGCTTGAATAGCTACTCAGATGTGCGGAATGGTTGGCCCTAAGTTTATACTCGTTTTATGCTTTGCTGAAAAACCTTTCTTTTAATGGAATAGTGATTAGGCTGTGATTCAGTTAGATGCAACTTCAGTGGATTGATTCCAACTGAATATCAGTGAAAATATGCTTTCAGTTAAAGTTATGCAACAGATAATCAAAGTAATACAGAAAGCAAAGAACACAACAAATTATAGTGGTTCAGAGACTCAAGCTCCTACGTCCACTCTCTCTGGTCTCTTCAGAGAAATTCCTTAATCACCTCCTAAGGTTTTCTGACTACCTCTGTAGTTTACTAACCTTTCTATTTTGAGCTTTCTGACTACCTCTGTAGTTTACTTACTCAAAACACACACAAGCTTTCTGACTATCCAAGATAGTTTACTCACTTCTTTTCTAGAGTTTTCTGACTACCTCAATGTAGTTTACTAACTCTTTAAAACTCCAACTCACAAACAATCACACTCAAACTACCTTACGAAGGGTTTGGGGTTTCTTGGTTGGTTTCCAACTAGAATAAGATATCCTTTACAATTAAGAACAATGCAAAGGCTAGGATATCTCTACTAAGCTTTAGATATATCTTATCAAGCTAGGCTTAGTGAATGAGCTCTCTTCGATATAAAGCACTTGGGAAATTCTTGGGTTTTCGAGTGCTTCAACTTGCAATAATAAGTTTGAGCTCTTGAGTTGCTTACAAATTTCCGTGAACCTTCAATGTAGATGGTCACAAGTATTTATAGGCAAACACCAAGGTCACTCTTGAAAAACTATCCGTTGGAAGAGATAGCTTCATGAGTTTCCTCTTATGGTGTGTGATGAACGGCTATATTTAGGGTTTGACACTCCCTAGCATGTTTTAGGCAATATGTTTTTCATGCAGCCAGTCACCACTTTTTGCAGTCTGGAACATAGTACTACTGACATGCTTCAGTGACCTGTCGCTTTCAGTGTCAGTAAAGTACAGTGTTGTCTTCTTCTGATTGGCTCTTGTCTTCAGTTAAATGTAGACAACCATAACGGCTCTTTTTTGTCAATATCTCTGAGTGATATAACCTTAACAACACTTAGTTTTAGTTCCTTTTGTCTGCTTTTGAGTGTCTTGGGCAATATCTATTTTTCTAAGTAATCGTGTTTTTCTCAGTATTGTATCCTTAAGATAGATATTTTCAGTGCCTCGGAACATTCAGGTTTATACTGAGCATTCAGTACATTACTGAGTCTTCAGTAATTACTGGGCCTTTAGTATCCTTTGTCTTCAGTCTTCTGTCTTCTGTCTTCTGTGTCTTCAGAGCCTTCTGAGTTTTCAGTGTCTTCTGAATCTTCACAAATATACTGACTGATATACTGAGTCTTCTTACTGAGTCTTCAATTTTCTCAGTTTCACACTGAGTCTTAAGTTTCTCAGTTTCATACTGAAACTTCAGAAACTTCAGTTTCATACTGAAACTTCAGTTTCTTCAGAAACTTACTGAGTCTTCAGAATCTTCAGAATCTATCCTGATCTATATCTGCTGACTATACATTGTGCAGATAACATCCTGAACACTCTAAAACTGAATCCTGACTCAACTATCAAGATTATCCTGAACATGTCATACTCAGGGGTTTTGGGATCTAATCTAACTTCTTTTATTAAATTCATCTCCCAACACAATATTAATTTTATAGTGGAGTAAATTATTATTCATGGGCTGGATAATATTGTGGCTCAATATTAAGAAATTCAGAGCCCATTGGAGGTTCAATCTTAATTCTCCTAAAGGCCCCTCAAATACCCCAATATAAGTCAAAATTAATGAAAAAGAGAAGAAAATATAATTGCCTATTTTCCTTGTTTTTTCAAAAATTTAGTGTAAAGAAGAGGAAAAGATTTTTTTAAAACATTTTATGGAAAAAGATAAGTATTCTTGGAACACAAGATTATCCCATAAATTCAAGAAATAAAATCTTGTGTCTTTATTCTTGACATTTTCGAAAATTACTATAAGTAGTGAAACAAATATATTTTGTGATTTATATGGAAAATAGAATATATTAGATATATTCACGATTGTATCTTGGGAAGATACAAAGAAATTTCCCATATCCCTTTCTAGGGCAAAAATTTTCGCCCCATGCTATCTTATAAATAGGGGATGAATTTTTCATCCCCAACACATTTCCATGAGTTGGAAATATTAGAAATCCATAAAGTTGGTGCAATATATTTTTTTATTTTCTCTTTTATTAAATTTGTTCGTGGGAATCCATCCACCGGATTACGATCAAAGGACTTGGGGACATATTTGAGAAGGTGTTTTAGGTTGATCCATCTGCTCAACGGTTGTCACTCCAAGAGGTATGTTTCTCGTAACTTACGTGAAACTTGTTGTACGAATGATGTTGTTGTTGGCATTATTTGTAATTTAAATTAATATAGGATTAATTCAAGCTAGTAATAAATAAATAATTTAAATATGTATTTAATTACATCTCGAATAGATTCGGGCACCCTATTCCCCAACAACTGGTATCAGAACCTCGGTTTCGAGCTCTGTAAATTTAAATTATTATTTAAATTTGTTGGAACATTAAATTTTATTGAAAATTGGATAGTAGAATCACTAGATCTTTTTTGCTGGTATCCAATTGTCATGATATTTATTGTTTATTATTCATGCATATAAATTGTGTTTTTGATTCTACTCGTTCGGATTTATTTTTCTCTTGAGAAAATCCACGAGTAGACTAGGCTATTTTTATTTGTTCAATGTAATAGACTATTCTAGATTTTAGGTTTATTTATTTTTTATAAAATAAATTATAACCGAATTGAACACAAAGGCGGAGACAAGGAATTAAAAATAGATCCGAAAACCAGGCGCAGATAGTGTGCATCGCGTAAAATGTGCAAAGGGTGGCATCGCAAGAACGCGAACGGTTGGCCGCTGGCGCAGGGCGAGCCAGGTGGGCCTAGACGCCTGAGATCGGACCGGGGCATGTAAACGGCGCAAGCAACACCGAAAGCGCGGACCGTATGATGCGGCTTGCAGGAGGACACGATAAAGCGAAAGAAAATCGAAATCGCCCGGCGCCAGCGGCGCTGCGTGGGACACGCGGCACAACCGATGGCTGCCGAGAGCTACCGAGCGGACATGTGCGGTGCTGGGTGCGCGCGCGTGCCGTGGGTCGACATGGCCGACCGGATGCAGGTGGGCATCCTAGCTGCGACCTATTCGACTTATCCGGACATCCTAAGCGAGGCGTGGCGAGACGAAATTTTTCTAGAAGAACTAGTGGGAGGTTTTCAAGACGAAAGATTTCTCAAGATCAAGACGAGAAAATTAAACCGTGACAGTTGGATATTATGTGCCCAATTTATTTAAATTTTTTTTTTATGCGTTTATTTTCTTTTGCTTCTGTTTAATTTGTTTAATGTGTTTGCATGAGAAATTATTTGTGAAAATCTCAACCTCAAAATTACTAAGTATGTTTTAAATAATTTATTTATTTTTTTTGAAAAATCAAATTAATTTGACCTCCATGATTTATTTATTTGTGAAAGCTTAGGGAGAAATTTCCCTCACGGAACGGTCAAAAGATAGCTATCACATGAATAAATTCCTTGTTGTGCACTAAAATATCGGGATAAGGGATTAAGATGTGGCTTAATGATCTTAGTGACAAAAACAATAAATGTGTGATATGGATTGTATTGATGACTTATGATTTTTTGAGAGAATATGTGTTTGAGTAATAAATTTCCAAGAGGTTTGGTAAGGTATAAATTCTCTTGGTATTTGGGGTCACAAATGCCCTCTATTTATAGTGTTAGGGAGAGTGGAGCTCACTCTCCCGAGTTACAAGTACAAATCAGTCGAAAGGTGTTCTGTTATACATTAAATGCTACAAGACTGATGTGACTTCTTTCTGAGACCGTGGAAGGTCGTTCGAGACAAGCCGACCTCGGCACCTCGCTGGGACTTCTCCCTAGGTAATCCCCAGATTTGTAGGGAATTGGCCATTTAAGTACCCCTAGTTGTCATTCATAATCGTCCTTTACTGATCCATCTCTGACTTAAACCCACTTTAGGAAGGTTCCTCGGCACCGCCCATCTGACACCGGTCAAATCGTAGTTAATGCTCTGCATTTGTGCAGTCCGAGGTCATCGAAGTCACCCAGGTTACATTTTTCTTAACTTGGTTTAGCTCTCCCGATTAGCGATCTGCGAGGCACTATACTTGGCGAATTCTTTGATCTACATTTCGGTCGAAGGTGACTTCGCGCGATATGCACATTACAATAGCCCCTAACTCGTCTTCCTGTGCTCGCAAAGGGGGGCGAGCTACTCTTTTTGTCCTTATCTTGATTATGATGTGCGAGGTCTGGGAACTTCTCGAGTATGCATGGTCATCATCTTGGAAATTGGTGTGGTGACGGCAGCTCGCCTCGACTGTCTTGCCTATAAAGGTTATGTAATGATGGCACGTGGATCCCACGCGCTGGATGTGAAAGGTCGCGGGCCGGAACACGCACCCTGAATCCCCCCTATAAATAGGTTGTTTTCTTCACATTTTCACTTTTCTCTTTTGAAACTCTGAGAAATCCCTCGTTATTTTGGGGATTCTTCAGCAAGCAGTTTCGGCGTTCATTGTTTCCAAGGTAAATTCCAGATTTCTTTCTCTATTCTTTTTCCTTTGCTGATTCTTCAAATGGAATCTAGGGATCGGGCCTCTTTGAGGAGCGCGTTCGAGAGCTCTGTTTTGGGTGTGGTGGTTCGTCGGCGATGGGGTCACTGGGGGAGGAGCCATCTCTGATAGAGGTCTCCTCCAAGACAGTGAGTGAGATTCCGATGGAGATCCGTGGAGAAGTTACGTCTAAAAGGCATCATCTCTGAAAGAGGGCGAGTAAATCGCCTGTGCGGGTTGAGGATCCCGTCGAGCTGGAAATTCAAAACGAGGAGTTGGCGGGACATAGTGCTGGTGCTCCTTCGACCGAGTCCATTGA
This sequence comes from Stenogyne calaminthoides, assembly GCA_037126765.1. NCBI lineage: Eukaryota > Viridiplantae > Streptophyta > Magnoliopsida > Lamiales > Lamiaceae > Stenogyne > Stenogyne calaminthoides. Next base: position 28,581,677 of record JBBCBC010000016.1, read on the forward strand.
TTTGGCCGAATTCAATTTTTTATCGAATGAGGTCATCCCCGAGGTGCCCAGTTCGGACGATGAGGTGGATGAAATTGATCGGAGATTGAGGGTGCAAGAATACATGGCTAATCGACCTTGCGACGTAGTGTCAAGGCCGACCCGGGTGTGGGAGGAAAGTCTATTTGCCGCGAAAGATGTGAAAAGTTGGGTGACTGAGGCTGAGCTCTTCTTATGGAGGATAAAATTTCAAGCTCCCAGTGATGTCCACTTCTGGGTTTCCGGATATGAGATCGATTACGCCGACCATGTCCCGCACGGCTGCGTAGACATGAATTATGACATGATGAAGGATGGACTCTGTTTCCCGGTCCATCCCATGATCTCGTAGCTGCTGCAATTTTGGGGCCTAGCCCCGATGCAAATTACTCCGAACTGGTGGAGTACGATCATCGGGACTCTGTAGGTATTTGGCTAGATTCAGCCCCGAGCATTTCCTTCAGTTAAAGAGATCAACTCTTTGATCTCGCTCGCAAAGTGGGGGAAGGATTCGAGTTATTATTATGTGAAAGCATGCCCGTATATGATGTGTTGGAATATTAAGGCACGTAAACACGTAATACATGCGCAACGGAAATTAATAGTTTACCAACAATAAACAGTTAATTACATAAACGATTACAAATAAACATAACAAGAAATCTTACAATAATTCAAAAGCATATTTCTCAACTATGGTATCCACGTAATCCCCATTCACGAACTTGCACAGATTTGCCAGCATTGAATCCCGAGATGAATTTGCTAGGAAAATTCTAACTCTAGATCTTATGGAGAGAATAATGAATTAATGTCTTTTGTGAATTCCCAAGAGCTTTTATATATAGGGAGACTCAACTTAAATCTTAATCTAACCTGATTAGGAAATAAAATCCCTAATCTTGTAAATTAAATCCCATTGATTTAATTCCCATATAAAAAATCTCTACGGATTTTATTTCCATGTATATCAAATCTCTACGGATTTGATTCCATAAATATTAAATCCTACAATAATATACCATATATTATTATTGGGTGTTCCTATTTAATTAAATCCAATTTAATTTATCATTAATAATAATTAATTCAAAATTAATCTATTATTAATTAATTCTCCATAAATTAAATATTAAATTCAATTTAATATTTAATCAACCAACTATAATCCGTAAAAGGGAACTACTTGTTGTGTGACCCATAGGTCCTTATATATCGAGCGATTAGTCAAACTAACGATCTTAATTAAACCCTAGACAATAAATCAAACATTCTCAATATATAAGGTATGTTGCGAGAAACGTGCAGCTACATGTAACTAAAACATGGGCTATTACGATTTTCTCCTTTCATCTGTGAATACTCGATTAAGTCTTGAACATGATGAAGTGTCTATTCAAATAACTTAATCATATTATCTCTAATCACTAATTGATCATGTATGTCACACTTAGTCACAAAGTCTAAGTTGACGTGCACCGGCCGATGAATTGATCCAATTATGATGAGAAGATGAGTATTCTCTCTAAATCACTAATTAATCATGTATGTTTAGAATGATCTAAGGTAGATTAGAATACAGGTTTCAGTATAGTTAGTTCAAAAAAAAATCTGCAAAATGTATAGTCAGCAAATATCTATGAGGTTGATAGGTTAGGCACACACTGAGGGGGAACTCAGCGTAATGGCCAAAGCATCTGAAGACTTAGAAGTGTTGGGATATTTTAGTTTTGATGATTTATGCCAAAACATTATCAACTTGTGTTTTTGAAGCTAATTTACAGATAACAAGTTGAGGGGGAACGAGAGAACAAATTGAGGGGGAACTCACAAAAATCAGATGAAGATGATCGAGATCAAAGTGCGAGGTCGCAGATTTAGGACCGATCGAGATCGAATGAGTAAGAAGAGTTCGAGTTAACGGGATGAGTGAGTAAAAATCGAAGAGAAGAAAAGCTAAGCCACCGATCGGAAGATCGGATGACCAGATACGACCGATCGGATGACGGAAGAATGCATTTAGTTGATCTGGTGGATCAAGAGCGCATAAGTCGATCGGAAGAAACCGACCGTAAGATCAAGAGAAGGTTGCAGATCGGAAGAGGAGAGATGAGATCGATCGAGATCGACGTGATCGAGATCGATATGAAGATGAACAGATGATCAAGATCGACGTGGATTGAGATCGATGTGCTAAACCGATATGCTAACCTAATATGCTAATCGATGAACTAATCTCGATGAGATAAACCGATATGTGACCTAATCTTTACCGACCGATCATGTTGATCGGATCAAAGAGAAGAAATCGGATATCGAAAATCGTAAATATGCATACCGATCGTAAGAGAAGTCATCCAAGTTATGTGGACCGAGAATCGAACGCCATCGATGATCAGTTAACTGAGTGCAAGTGACCGAGGGTCGATACCGATGATGTAAGAACCGAACTTCCAAGATGCAAGTGTCAAGATATACGATTAGACAAGGTCCGCCTTAAAGAGAAGTCGACTAAAAGGCTCGGTCGGACTGAAGGTTCGGATGAAGAATCAAGACTCAGTATGTCTCTGAAGACACTGAGGCTCAGAGATCCTGAATGGTTCCAAGGCGAGGAATCAGAGGAATATAGTCGTTGAATCAGCTGACGTGGACCAATGAGATGAAGACAACCAGCCTGGAAAAGCTGCAGAACCTACAGAGAATAGTATGGATTTGAATGTGATTCTCTCCAACGGTAACATTCAAATCCACACTATAAATACAAGTTCTTCCTTCATTATCAAGTGTGAAAAGCGGAAATGAGAAGATAGCAACGATGCTACAGAGCCAAAGAGAGTTAAGCTTTCCCACCCTAGAACACAAGTCTATAGATATACAAATATAATCAAAGAAGTGTTCTAGAACCCAACCTAAGCAACCCACGATGTATCTTAAGCTTAGAGAGATTTTCCCAACCTTAGCATTGAGGCTAAATCATTGTAAGGGAAAATCTCACCATAGTTGGAGACAACACCAAACCCAAACCCCATTCTCGTAAGAGATGACTAGTGGTGAAGTGAGGTAGTTGTTAGGCAATCCCGAGAGAGGGTGATAAGTCCCGTTGGAGTGTGAACTCGTTAAACATCTGTAGGCAATCCCGTGGAGGGTGATAAGTCCCGAGGCGAACCCGAGAGAGGGTTATAAGTCCAGTTCGAGTGTGAGCTCGTTAAATATCTATAGGCAATCCCGTGGAGGGTTATAAGTCCCGTTGAAGGAATTTCCCTAGAGAGGGAGAGTGGATGTAGGACTGGTTGTCCGAACCACTATATATTGCTGTGTTGTTTACTGCTTTATGTTTACTTGTCATATGCATTCGATTATAAGCAAAACACAACACATGAGCTTAAAACGCAAAAATCTGTAATCACTCTGCCCTCACCCCTGTTTTATATGCATCGCTTTCAAAATGTTTGCTTTCGCACGCGCAAATGGGTTTTTCGACATTCAAAACGGGACCATCAAGAAGACTTCAGAAGACTTAGAAGAACCTGAATCCAGATCGTCCTAAAGACTCAGATCAACCTGAAGACCTGAAGAATATCTACCTGAGTACAAATAGACTGAAGAATATCTACCTGAGGACAAATAGACCTGAAGAATATCTACCTGAGCACATTTATGAGGAATAAATATTGTCCAAATATTTGATTGCAGACAAAAGGAACTATAACTAAGTATCTTTTAAGGTTGTCTCATTAAGAGAGATTGACCTAAAAGAGCCGTTTCGTTTGTCTCTATTCACTGAAGTCAAGAACCAATCAGAGAGAGACAACACTGTACTTCACTGACACAAAAGAAACGTGGCACTGAGATGTCAGATATAATGAGTTCCAGACAACAAAAACTTGGTGATTGGCCACATTGGTTACATGTTACCCAAACCATGCAAGGGCGTATTCAAACCCCAAAATAGCCGTTTATCACTAACCAAATAAGGAAACCCTTGATGCTATCTCTTCCAACGAATAGTTTTTCAAGAGTGACCTTTGTGAGTTGCCTATAAATACCAGTGATCTTCACCATTGAAGGTTACGAGAAATCAAGCAACTCAAGAGCTCATTCGTATTCAAGTTTATACTGTGAAGAACTCGAAACCCTAAGAATTTTCCAAGTGTTTCATCTTTGAAGAGAGCTCATTTACTAAGCCTAGATTCAAGAAAATATCCAAAGCTTACTTAGAGATATCCTAGCCTTTTACCTTGTGTTCTAAATTGTAAAAGGATATCTCACCTTAGTTGGAAACCAACCAAACACAAACCCTATTGTTTAGGTAGTTTGAGTGTGTGATTGTTGGAAAGTGAGAGTTGTAAAGAGTTAGTAAGTTGCAGTTGAGTTCAGCCTGGAAACTTTAGAGAAGAAGTTAGTAAGCTGCTTTTAACAGTTTGAAAGCTTTTGTGTGTTTGAGTTAGTAAGCTGCAGTGTAGTTCAGCCTGAAAACTCATAAATAAAGTTAGTAAGCTGATGAGTTCAGTCTAAAAGCTTGAGGTAGTAATAGTAGTAGTAGTGAGTTAAGAAATTTCTCTGAGGATCAGAGAGAGTGGACGTAGGATCTATGCATTATATCTGAAGTTTGTTGTGTTATTTGTTTTCTGCTGTGCATTATATTTGCTGTATATTTTCACTGAAGGCATACTGAAGTTTTCTGATATTCATTCGGAATGTATCCCCTGAGTTTGCATTGAACTGATCACCGCCTTAACCACTGATTTACTAAGTGTTAAAGATTTTCAGCAAAGATAAAAATGAGTATAAACTTAGGGCCTACACATTCCGCACACTAAATAAGTTAGTATAGATAGTTGTCAAACTGATCAAACTCATCTGAGTTTATTTGGTCTCTGACTTAAAACCTCAGATCAGTTGGACTAATCTGAAGCTACTGAAAACCGCTCAGTGTTATTGTCTCTATAGACTTTGACTCAGAGCAAGTTGTGGTTCTCAGTGCTATTTCTCAGGACAACCTGACTCACTGATCTCTGTTTTGTGAAAAGTTTTAAAAATCACTGAACACGTGTATTCCCCCCCATACACGTGTGAGGCTCGTTTACCCCGGGACCAACAAGTGGTATCAGAGCAGTGGTTTATCAGACCACTTGCTTTGGTAGCCATAAGTCTTGTTTACTGAGGGACTTTGGTGGTCTACTGAGTAGATCTTACTGCTGATATCTTACAAGGATCATTCATCATGCCTTCTAAGAAACTACCTATGTTCTCTGTTGAGAACTATGATCTATGGAGACTGAGAATGCAAGCACATCTGTACTCTAAATATGAAAGAATGTGAAGAGTTGTGTCTCAAGGACCTTTTGAGTATAAGGTTGTTAATCCTAGATCTACTGATGCTGAAAAAATGATCCAAGGGATGAATTCCCAAATCTGATGATCAGCTTACTCCTGAAGAGAGGAAGTTGGTTAAGATGGACTATATTGCTAAGGATACTCTTTACAGCACTATTGATGATGGGTTATGTGTCAGGGCACTAATCATATCAAGGAAAACAAACTATATGTGGCCATTTCCAAATTTGATGGTTTTGAAATGGAAAATGGTGAATCCATTGAAAGACTTGAGGTCAGATTCACTAGCATTATGAATGATCTGAGTGCTCTTGGGAAAAGAAATCCCAAAAGAGTGATTGCTCTGAAAATTCTTAGAGAACTCTCTAAGAAATGGGATGTACATGTTGTGGTGATTGAGAACACCAAAGATATTGCTTCTACGCCATATCAACAGGTTTTCTCTAAGTTGAAAGCTTATGAGTTTGTAATTGATAAGAAAACTAAGAAACCTGATAGCAAAGATGATACTTCATCTAGCAAAAATGTGGCTTTCAAAGCACAAGGAAAAATCGCAATACTAAGGAACCTGAGATCTCATCTAGTAAAAACCAGAATGAAAAGGATGAGACAATTGCCCTGATGGAAAGAAGGTTTGAGAAAATGAATAGCAGATATAGAAAGTACAAACGGTATTACACAGATACCAGGTACAAGAACAGGAACAAATCAGAAACTGAAGACAAGTCTACTAAGAAGAAGAAGGACCACGAAGCTGAGGGATCCTCATCCAGAAAGAAGGACACAAAGTCTAAAGAAGAAAGTGATCAGGATGATGATACCAACAGATCCTACAACTGCAAAAAGAAAGGTCACTTCCAGTATGATTGCATGACTTAAGTTCCAAAGAAAGAAGGGAAAGGCAAGCCAAAAGAGACAAGAAGTACTCAAGCAAGAAGTCTATGATTGCTAAGGAAGAACACACTGAAGGAGAATCCAGTTCTTTAGAAGAAATGTTCTCAGATAGTGATAATGATGATGCCTGCCTTGCTGCTATTGAGGACATAAATTCTTATATCTCTGTTGCTGCTCCTACACAAGCACCTAAGTAGTCAAGTTCTTCTGTAAACAGTAATTTTGACCTAATGGGTTCGTTTGAGAATCTAATGAAGGACTATTCTGTGTTACAAGAACTGTTCATTGAAAGTTAAGAGTAGAATGAGGAACTGACTGCTGAGAATCTTAAGTGGAAAAACTCTAATGCTGCAGAGAGCACTTCTCAATTAATGGGAGTTACTGATGAACTGGATGTTCTGAAAGTACAACTCTCAGAGAAAGAGAAAGTGATAGAGGCCCTGAAAGGAAAGTTAGAGAAATCCACTAAGGAAAATTAGCTTATCTGGACTGAATTCAATGACTTCTATGAGAAACATGACACTCTAAAGAAAAGTGAGGATACTTTGCGGAGAAAGTTAGCTCTATTTAATTATGAGTCTAATGCAATAGATGAAATTCAAAGTTATCAAAGACCTGCAACTATAAAGGCTGGATTGGGATATAATCCAGGGGGAACCTCACAAGATCATCTGAATGCTGCTTCTTCTAGTGGCACTAAGACTGTCTTTGTTAAACTGGCGGTTCGTACTGATCTTCTTATTGAAGAACAACCCCGTGTTTTGGCAAGGGTAAAGGACCTATGGTTTCAGAGAACCTGAAGGTTCAGGAAAGAAAGCCTAAACCTCAGGAAAAGGCTAGAAAACATGAAAACTCAGTAGGAAATCCTCTGGCCAGTACTTCAAAGCCTCAGGCTAAGAATACCAACCTAAACTGCCCTAAACCATCATAGGAATCTTCAGAAGATAAACACTCAGCCGAGAAATTCTCAACTGAGGAGACCAATTCCTCAGGTTATTAAAAGACCCCAATTTCAGCACAGGCAACCTAAACCCCACTTGCCTAAGGGTAAATGTTTCCTGAACCTAAGTCAACAGAGACATACACCAGTTGCACCAAGGCCAACACATTGGAACAAGAGGCCAGAACCCAAGAAAAACTCAAAGGCTCATGTTCATGCTAAGGCTGACACTCATACACAGGATACTACCAAGGCACCTAGGGTGGTGAATGTGTATGTAGATGTTTATGGAAGACAAATCAACCATTCTAAAGTAATTAGAGTTGTTAGGCAGATTTGAGTTCCAAAAGGTACAACTAACCTGGTAGGACCCTACACCAAATGGGTACCTAAGGCCTGATTTTGTTTCAGGTAAAGGAGAAGGGCAATGAGTTGAATGAAGATAACATAGGCCCGATGAGTGGAAGTTAAATGGCACCTGTTGCATGGTATCTAGACAGTGGATGTTCAAAGCACGTGATAGGATACAAACTATTGCTCACTGACTATGTTGAACAAAAAAGGCCCTCAGATAACTTTTGGAGACAATTCCAAAGGACAAACTGAAGGATATGGAACACTTGAAGTTGATACTGTTCATATCCATGGTGTATCATATGTGTCTGGTTTAAAGCATAACCTGCTTTCTATCAGTCAATTCTGTGAAAAAGGATTCAGTGTTGAATTCTCAAAGAACTTGTGCTATGTGAAAGATAATGTTTCACAACAAGTATTACTGACTGGTACTAGAAAAGGAAATGTGTATCTTGCTGATTGGAGACTGACTCCTATTGATACATGTTTAGTTGCTAAGAAAGCTACTGGAACCAGTTGGTTATGGCAAAAAAGACTGAATCACTTGAACTTCAAAACTCTGAACAAACATGCAAGATTATCACTTATGAGGGGGTTACCCAATGAAGTATTCAGTAATGATCATGTGTGTGATGTGTTGGGATTATACTGAAAAGTATGCTTTTACTTTGTATAATCGAAACTGAATTCTCAGACTTATTTACTGAAATAAATTATTTATCACTGATGCTTTAAATATTGATTGAATGTTATATATATTTCTTTGCATAAGCTGTTTCAATAATTAAACGTGTTACAATTGTAGTTAATTTAGTGATACCGGATCATCACGAAGATTAAATTAACGGTCCTTGTAACTAAAAAGTACGCCATTCACGACCTAGATGGAAATGAACAACCATCGCGAAAGGTTGAGGTGTAAGGCTCAGATTGGTTTGTCTTGACCAAGAGATTACACTAGTGCATGACTGATGCGCTGAATAGGACCTACATGAGGATAAATTCTTTGAATGAACAAGGAAGAATTAGACCTCGGTGGTTCGTTGTTTCTTAACCTTCGTCCCCTTAAATAGGATCACGTGGGATTGGTAACTATTTCTTTGACTTATCATGGGTAGCTTAATCGGAGAGAGATTCAATACTTTTTATCTTGGGCAATATTATTGGTCACATGTGATTGCTAAGATTTAATACGAAGAATCGTGTGAAAGTACGCTTGCTTGATTTGCCCCCTTGGGAGGTTCATAAGTTTTATCATACCAAATCTTGCAAGTGGAATTAGTTTCGGTATGGATAATAATGTTGAACCGTTCCTCGACCAAGGACAAAAGATATTAATTAACGGAAAGCTATTTTCAAGGTGGCTTGAATTAATTAATGGGCTAGATAATCTTAAACACAGAAAATAATGACCGGGAGCCATATTGACTGTAATATGGGTTAAGATGGATAGTGCAATATTGATTATGTAGTGGGATTAATTAATATTTATGGGCTTCAATTATATTGTGGCTCAATATTAGATATTCAAGATCCATTAGAAGGTCCAATCTTAATTCTCCTAAAGGCCCCCTGAGTAGCCCAACATATCGTCCAATAACTGAAAAGGTGATTAAAATAAAATAAATATTGTTGCTTATATTTCATCTAAAATTTTCGAAAATTATGGATAAAAGAGGGAGAAAGATTTTCTTTGAATTTTTTTATGGAATGAAGATATGTATTCTTGGAATACAAGATTATCTAATTAAATTCAAGAAATCTCCCACTTGGTTATTCATGAGAGAGATTTCGAAAGTTTTGAAAATAGAGGGCAAGAAAGATTTTCTTGATTTTCTTGAAAAGATATTATGGAAGATATGTATTTCTTGAAATACAAGAATATCTCATAAATTCAAGAAGATCCAAATCTTGGATTCTTGCACACTATATTTTTCGAAAATTATGTCATAATAGAGGAGGTGGGATTTTTGTGGAATATTTTAATTATGGGAAAAAGAATATAGGAGATATATTCAAGATTTCTTGGTGACCAAGAAAAGTCTTTTCCCACATTGAAAAATCACACAAATTTCGTTCACCCTCCCTCCTATAAATAGGGGATGATTAGTTCATTCCCAAGTACAATTCCATGTGCTGGAAATATTAGCAAATCCACGAAAGTGGTGCAACAAAGTTTATTTTTTTCCCTTTGTTAATTGTTCGCGAGTATCCTTCCACCGGATTGTCGATCAAGGGCTAATGGAATACTTAGGAAGTCCTTTTGGTTAGTCCGTCCGACCAAAGTCACTGCCATCCCGAGAGGTACGTTCACGTAAACCCGTAGATTCCGCATGCGTAGGTTTTACGTGGCTTTTTATATGCATGATTTGTTGTTGCAATTATTATTTGAATTAATATAGGATTAATTCATGCTAGTAATAATTAATGGATTAAATTTGTATTTAAATATTCACCCCGAATAGATCTGTGCAACTCATTCCCCAACATGATGCTTGTCAGAAAGGCAAACAAATCAGAGTATCATTCAAAAGCAAAGTAGAAGTGTGTACTGATAGAATACTTCAATTGTTACATATGGATCTATTTAGTCCAGTAACACCTGTGAGCACTAATGACAGAAAATATACACTGGTGGTAGTTTATGGCTACTCTGGATACACATGGGTCATATTCTTACATAGTAAGAAAAAGACTCAGACAAAACTGTCTGAACTACTGAAAAGACTCAGTAATGAAAAGAATTTGAGTGTGGTCAAAATCAGATCAGATAAAGGAACTGAATTTATCAACCATATTATATCTGATTATTGTGCAGCAAATGGAATAGCTCATGAAACATCAGCTGCAAGGACCCCTCAACAAAATGGTGTTGTTGAAAGAAGAAATAGGACTCTAAAAGAATCTGCAAGGACAATGATTGCTGAAGCTGATATTCCTAAGAGATTTTGGGCTGAGGCAGTCAACACTGCACGCTACTCTCAGAACAGATCCATGCCGACAAAGAATCAAGGAAAAACACCCTATGAGTTGTGGAATGAAAGAAAGCCTCTTGTTTCTTTCTTTCGTGTGTTTCTTTGTAAGTGTTTCATACACAATAATGGTAAAGATCAGTTGAAAACTTTTGATAGCAAAGCTGATGAAGGGATATTCTTGGGATATTCTGAAGTCAGTAAAGCCTTCAGAGTTTACAACTATAGGACCCTTATTGTGGAAGAAATACCTCATGTTGTTTATGATGAATCTACTTCTGTTCAGAAGAAAAGGAACATGACTCAGGAGACTTAACAAAGAGGATCACCAGACTTAGCCTAAAGAAAAATGCCAAAACATCTTCTGAGCCTGAAAAGAATAAGTCAATCATATTCTATGAATGGAGTGAGTTTGACTCAGATAAAGAAGCTCAGGATGAAGATAATCAGGCTGGAGAAACTCAGGATGATAGTTCTCTACTGAAGGAAAGCCAACACACCGATGCTACCCAATCTGAACAAACCCCAGTTCAGACTCAAGTATGTAATGCCGATGAAGATGTGGTCAGAGCTGAGGCAAACTCTGAATCTATCAAACAATGGGGAACAAATGCCACTGACAATGTTTTGAATAGAATTTCCCTTGAGAAAGATGATTCTCTTTCTCTTTTTCTAATGTTCCCTTAGTTTAATGAATTATCTGAACCTAACATTTCTAATGTTGAGTATACTACTGAATGGGGAACATCCAGGAGAACTTGGTTAGATAGTCATACCTCAAGTCAGAATGTGGGTGATCTATCTGAAGGTGTTAAAACGAGAATGTTCCATGGTGAAAGTGCTTTATTCTGCTGCTTCCTATCTGAGAAAGAACCTACTGAGATTGAAGAAGCTCTTCAAGATTCATTCTGGATTATTGCCATGCAAGAGGAGCTGAATCAGTTTACAAGGAATGAATTTTGGGAGTTAGTAGATAGACCTAAGAGGCACATTGTGATTGAAACTAAATGGGTGTTCAAGAACAAGAGAGATGAGAACAATATCATTGTAAGAAACAAGGTAAGGCTAGTTGCACAAGGTTATTCCCAAGAAGAAGGCTTAAACTATGATGAAGCCATTAGATTGTTTCTTGCATATGCTGCTCACATGAAATTCACAGTCTATCAAATGGATGTGAAGTGTGCATCTGAACAGTGTGCTTAAAGAAGAGGTTTATGTGGAACAACCTCCTGGATTTTGTCAGAATGACCAAGTTTACAGGCGCAGGAAAGCCCTGTATGGTCTAAAGCAAGCACCCAGAGCATGGTATGATGCATTTTCTCAATTCCTTACTAACCATAGTTTTACCAAAGGAATAGTTGATAGAACATTGTTCAGGATAGAAAATGAGAAGGATATCTTACTAGTTTAGATCTATGTGGATGGCATCATATTTAGATCTCCTAATCATCAGATGTGTAACAAGTTTTCTGCCCTGATGAAAGGAAAGTTTGAGATGTCAATGATGGGGGAGATGAATTTCTTTCTAGGACTTCAGGTGAAACAAACTAAGAAAGGAATATTCATCAATCAAGCAAAGTACACCAGAGATCTGATTGATAAGTATGGTGTACAGGATTGCAATGCAGTTAGAATTCCTATGAATATTAACTACAAGATGGATTCTGATCCTGAAGGCAAGTCAGTTAACCAGACTGATTGTAGAGGGGTCATTGGATCATTGCTCTATATTACAGCAAGTAGGCCTAATATTACTTTTGCTGTTGGGATATGTGCAAGATACCAAGCTAATCCTAAGGCTAGTCACATGGAAGCTGCCAAAAAGATCCTAAGATATCTTAAAGGCATAGTGAATATAAGATTATGGTATCTAGATGATGATAACCTTGAATTAACTGGGTATTCAGATGCTGATTATGGTGGTTGTAGAATTGACAGGAAGTCCACTTCAGGAAATTGTCAATTTCTTGGAAGTAAACTAGTATCATGGTTTTCAAAGAAACAGACCTCAGTAGCTACCAGTACTACTGAAGCTGAATACATGGCGGCTGGAAGTTGTTGTGCTCAGATACTTTAGCTCAGACAACAATTGATGGATTATAAGATTATAGCCAATGAAGTACCTATATTTTGTGATAATAATAGTGCAATTGCTATTTCACAAAATCCTGTATTGCACACCAGATGTAAGCATGTTGATATCAGACATCACTTCATTAGAGACCATGTAGAAAAGAAGGATATCAGAATGGAGAAAATTCATACTGATAAACAGCGAGCTGATATTTTGACAAAACCTTTGGCTGAGTCAAGATTTTAGGAACTATCAGTTGAATTGGGAATGTTGGATCCAGGTGAAATAGTTATCTGAAAAATTGAACATTTTCAGATGCATGAAGTTCTTCAGGTCACACTGAAAAACTCAGGATAAAAATAAGGTTTTTCCTCACCGAGTCTTGGGAAACTCAGTAACCTTAGTTCAGTAATTTCGAAATACACTGAACCTTTTATCAAAATCATAACTCAGTAAGACTGATATCCAAAGTTAGTCTGAAGAAGTTAATGACTCATGCACTACATTTATTGTCTAACTAATTGTTCAGTAATCATTTGACATAATTGATAAAACATCTGAGGAAATAAATGGGTGGGACATTTGAAATTCTCGGGCAAGTCAACAGTCTGCAGAAACAGTGGTTGGACACTGTGCATATTCACTAAAATGGATAAAATTGCGGCTATTATCCAAATTATGTCCTTTCACCGACCCTTTTATAACCAAAACAATCGTGGTTAATTCTTAACCTTCGATTATTTGCATCTAATATCATCCATTAGAGATTAGAAATTCCAACATATAAATACCCTTCCCTTTCATTTAAAGACACTATTCACTCCATATTTTAAAACTTTCGTCTTCAAAATTCTCCAGAAATTCCCTGCCCTTCAAAATCCTTCGATACACAAACAAATGGTTGTTTCTGTATTCGCCAAACTCACGGAGTTCAAAAAACCTTACTACGAGCATGTGGTATCATTTGAAGGGACAACAAATGCTCCACACGAAGAAGAGGCCCTTCACATGCTTCGCCTTGCGAAACTCACCCTACTTGTCGGAAACCATCCAGAGGCAGAGCACCCCAAAGAGGTAATAGAATTTGTTGAAAATATGGAGCTAGACAAAGAAAACTACGTAAATTATAAAATTATTGTTACTCATTTGACAAAAGGGCATGAGGAAGGCAATTTTATTCTTGAACTTTATATAATTCCGAATAACTTGAATGCTATCTATGAATTATGCAATAAGGGGCAATATCCATAGATGTATTTAACTGGTAAAGAGCAAGAATACTTGGACAGAATCTTTGTGAGTCCTGTTAAATTTGAGCCAACTCTGAACAAGAAAAAATTACAACCTAAGTAAAGAGTACTTTTGGATATTGTGAGTAAATGTTTAATAAGTGGTTTTGGAAGTCATGAACAAGTCATGAAGCCAAAACTGCGATTAATGGCTGCTATTGAGGATTCTCCCTCAAAAGAGTTCGATTAGCTGCAGTACTTGATCAATGTTGTTAGTGATCAAGTTAAACACATCAAGTGGGACAAGGATGCTGTGAGCTTAAAAGGGAAGATCCAGCATGCAACAAAGATTGCATATATTATGGAAACCTATATTGAGGAAGAAGACTGGTTTGCTAAATCAAATCCCTTTCCCAGAACTAGGATGATGTTCAGACAGAGATCTCAGAAAGGCCAGAAGAAGCTAAAAGAAAAATCAACTCAGTCTCAGGAGGAGACAGTTCAAGAGGAGACTGTAGAAGAAGAAACTGAGGAAGATGTTCTTACTCCTGCACCAGCTCAGACAGGAGAGAAGGAGAGTCATTGAGTCCAGCTTAGTTGAAGAGAAGCAAGAAAAAGGAAGATCCCTCTTGAAGTTGAAAAGGGAAGCTGGTGAGAAACGGAAATCAAAGACTTTGTCACCTCAGAAGAGGAAGAGACTTTATACTATTGCTGAGAAAGAAGCCGATGAAGCTGAGTCCGAGGAAACTCAGTCTGAGGCTCAGGTTGGAATGAAGTCTCCACTACAGTTCTTGGCTCGAGTAGTGAAGAATATTGGTGAATAAGAATCTGCTGAGGAGGAGTATGTATTCTCAAAGGTAATGGACACCTCCTTTGGGACTGATAAGATCTCTCAAGAAATCTTCAAAGGATCTCAGAAATCGACTAAAGAAAGTCAACCTCAGGTCCCACCTGTTCAAACCTCAGAACCCCAAGAAACTCAAGAATCTCTAAACCTTGATGTTCTCCTGAATGAACCTTTACTTGATCCTTCGGATCTTCAGATTGTACAATCTGACTTACCCTTCACTGAAAAATCAAGTCCTCCACCTCTGAAGAAAGGAGAATTAGAGGAGACTGGATGGAGAAGCAAGGGGGAACGATTTGTTCTGGACAGGTACCCTGAACTTACAACATATCCTGACCTTCAGGACATGTTCATCAGACTCAAGACAACAGTCTACATCCTGAATCAAACACTCCCAGATATGCTGAACATTGCCTCCTTCAGAGGAGAAGAATGGTGGAGTGCAGAGACAGCTGCTCTGATTGATTTCTCAGGATTCAGAAAGACAAAGCTCAGAATCAAAGTTGCTGAATTTGATGAGCTAGTTAAGCAGAAAATTGCTGAGAGAAGAGTTACTGAGGCTGGTGAGCCAAGTTTGAAAGATAGGGATAAAGAAGGTGAAGGAGGAGAGAAAGATTCTGAGAAAGAGAAAGAGCCTGAAAAAGAAAAGGAAGATGAGAAAGAAAAGGAAGCTGAAAATGAGCAAGTTACTGATGTTGCTGATACACAGAATCCACAGATTGAAGTTAGAACTCTTCAGGTACCTTTTGACACTATTATTACTTATGTCAAAGTTACTAAAGTAACTATCTTTAAGTTTATTGATTGTGGTATGCAGACTGAGGCTCATTTGGAGCAATGTGCTCAAATTCCAGGGATTGACTTTACCCCAATCCTGGAAGAGCTAAAGAAATCAGAGCCAATGATGGCTAAAGTGACTCAGATGGAGATTGTGTTGGCTGAACAATCTCAGAAGATGGCAAGCCTGAGTTCATCTGCTGATTTGCAACAAGGCCAGACTGGACTTTCTGAAAAGATTGCTGCTCTAGATGTAAAAGTTGATGGAGTTGGAAGAGAGCTAGCTGGAAATTTAGAGAAGAAATATCAGGAAAGAACTGCTTATCTAGAAGAAAAGCTGACTGAGAGGAATCAGGAGTTGATCAAGACAGCTGTTGAGGAAATGAGTACTATGCTCATGACCAAGATGATAGACTTGATGCATGAAGCTTTTTCTCTACTCAATTTGCCCCTGTTGCTGAAGAAGTCTCCATTGCCAAGAACTATCTGAAAAGGTTGGAAGATGAGCATGATCACTTGGCTGGAGAATTGAGGACTATTGGCAAAGAATAGTTTCACATGGATGCTGCGCTATCTGAAATTCTCCCAGAGTATGATGTCAAAATGGGGGAAAGGACCTCTCACTTTTCAAAAGGTGAGTTGTACAATTTATTGAAGAAAACCTTGGAGAAGAAAGCTCAGGAATAAATTGAAGCCAAGAAGATTCTGATGGCTCTGAAGGAAGTTGAAGCAACAGAGAAGTTGAAGCTCATAGAGACTGAAGTACCTGAGTACATTCAGATAGATGAGCAAGCCACTCAGGAAGCAATGGACCAAAAGCTGCTTGAAAGAAGAAGCATTGAAACAAGCAAGACTGGTGAAACTCATGCTAGACCTGAGAAGATAAAAGTTGTAGCATTTGTGGAAACTGAGATGAGAAAGAAGAAGAAGGTTTCAAAGCCAATTCAGAGGAAATTGATTGTTGATTTCTCTGAGTCTGAAGAAACTTGAAATGAGGCTGAGAAGGAACTAGGAGTTGAAGCAAGAACTCAGCCTGGTGATTATGATGTGAAGAAGACACTGGACGCTCTGACTGTTGAAAAAGAAAAGAGAATTGCTGCTTCAGTATCAGGTGTTGAACTAACCAAGAAGAAGCAAGATGAAGAGCAAAGGAGAAGAGGAGTCTTTAGGAAATTTATAAGCAGAAGGAGAGGAACTGCAAAGGTGTAGAAATGGCCACACATTGATAAATGGATGCCTATCCAGATCAATGATGTATGAGAGGATATCAAGAGAGCCTTATGGTTTTATCATGATGTTCTAAGTGAATGGAGGGGAAGCATTCCTGATAGCAATGAAGCCTTCCTAGAATATCTACTGACCTTCTACCCAAAATATCTGCAAAAGTGGGTCAACCTTGTAGATGAGAACAATGTGAAGATTGTTGCTCCTGGGCCATACACATTTCCTGCTCCCAGATTTGAAAATGGATTTGTGAATGAAGCTGTCATCTCTTAGGAAATTGCTGGATTTGCTGCTCAGCTGGGACTGACTGGAAATCACCCTGAGATTATCAAGGAGAGAGATGAATTGAAGAGAAGATACTTTGGGATGTTCAACCTTGAAGTCCCTGAAGATGAGATTGAAGAAGACTGGAGACTGTGTTCAGTTTTATTTTGTTGTTGATCCTTATATCCAAACATTTCATTGTAATATATAACTCATATCATACGTCAATGAAATAACTCTTTTTGTGTGGTGATCAACAAAAGATAATATCTCATTATCTTCTTTACAAAACTGCTTGTCATACTGTCCTGATGGTGTGTCTGTTTAGGTAAACTGAAACCTGTGATAGGTAAGGTTTTCTTAAATTGTAATAGATGGTTTTGACATAATCAAAAAGGGGGAAATTGTTGGGAGATGAATTTAATGAATAAAGAAAAGATTTTGATTAGATCTCAAAACCCCTGAGTATGACATGTTCAGAATGATCTAAGGTAGATTAAAATACAGGTTTCAGTATAATTAGTTTAGGAAATATCTGCAAAATGTATAGTCAGCAGATATCTCCGAGCTTGATAGGTTAGGCACACACTGAGAGGGAACTCAGCGTAATGGCCAAAGCATCTGAGGACTCCGAAGACTTCATAAGACTCAGAAGAACTTGAATCTAGATCGTCCTGAAGACTCAGATCAACCTGAAGTCCTGAAGACCTGAAGAATATCAACCTGAGAACAAATAGACTGAGGAAATCTTGCACATTTATGAGGAATAAATGTTGTCCAAATATTTGATTGCAGACAAAAGGAACTATAACTAAATGTCTATTAAGGTTGTCTCATTCAGAGAGATTAACCTAAAAGAGCCGTTTTGTTTGTCTCTATTCACTGAAGTCAAGAACCAATCAGAGAGAGACAACACTGTACTTCACTGATAAAAAAAGCGACGTGGCACTGAGATGTCAGATGTACTGGGTTCCAGACTGCAAAAACTTTGTGATTGGCTGCATTGGTTACATGTTACCTAAACCATGCAAGGGTATATTCAAACCCTAAAATAGCAGTTTATCACTAACCAAATAAGGAAACCCTAAATGCTATCTCCTCCAACAGATAGTTTTCAAGAGTGACCTTGGTGAGTTGCCTATAAATACCAGTGATCTTCACCATTGAAAGGTTACGGGAAATCAAGCAACTCAAGAGCTCATTCGTATTCAAGTTTATATTGTGAAGCACTCTAAACCCTAAGAATTTTCCAAGTGTTTCATCTTTGAAGAGAGCTCATTTACTAAGCCTCGATGCAAGCAAATATCCAAAGCTTAGTTAGAGATATCCTTGCCTTTTACCTTGTGTTCTAAATTGTAAAAGGATATCTCACCTTAGTTGGAAACCAACCAAACCCAAACCCTATTGTTTATATAGTTTGAGTGTGTGATTGTTGGAAAGTGAGAGTTGTAAAGAGTTAGTAAGCTGCAGTTGAGTTCAACCTAGAAACTCTAGAGAAGAAGTTAGTAAGATGCTTGTGACAGTCTGAAAGCTTGTGTGTGTTTGAGTTAGTAAGCTGCAATGTAGTTCAGCCTGAAAACTCATAGAGAAAGTTAGTAAGCCGTTGAGTTCAGTCTGAAAGCTTGAGGTAGTAGTAGTAGTAGTGAGTTAAGGAATTTCTTTGAGGATCAGAGACAGTGGACGTAGGAGCTTGAGTCTCTGAACCACTATAATTTGTTGTGTTATTTACTTTCTGATTTGCATTATATCTACTACATATTTTCACTGAAAGCATACTGAATTTTTCTGATATTCAGTTGGAATCAATCCACTGAGTTTGCATTGAATTGATCACAGCCTTAACCACTGATTTACTAAGTGTTAAAGATATTTAGCAAAGATAAAAACGAGTATAAATAAGCAAGTATAGATAGTTGTCAAACTGATCAAACTCATCTGAGTAGTCAGTAAGATAGTTATCTACTCCAAGCTTATTTGGTCTCTAATTTAAAACCTCAGATCAGTTGGGCTAATCTGAAGCAACTAAAAGCTGCTCAGTGTTATTGTCTCTGTAGACTTTGATTCAGAGCAAGTTATGATTTATGATTCTCAGGACAACCTAAATCAGTGATCTCTGTTTTGTGAAAAGTTTTAAAAATCACTGAACACGGGTATCCCCCCCCACATACACGTGTGAGACTCGTTTACCACGGGACCAACATATTTTAATTCTATTTCTCCTATCGTTATGATCTTTCGGATCAAATGATAAGCCTGGGTATATCTTTATACGTTTTTTCGATCTCGGTTCCTTTGCTTACCTTAATCGCTTCAAATGTTGTCTCAATACAACTTTATTAGACAACTGGTACTCGGAACTACCCCTAGTTCTCTTAAGAACTATAAAATCTAGACAACCTCCTTGAGGCTTCTGATACAACAATGTTCTCAGCTTCGGTTATTGAATCTACGATCGACTTGCTTGGAACTATTCCAATTGGCCGCTTCATCATTGAGAGTGAAATGTAACCTGACTGTGATTTGTGATCATCACAATCGAATTAGAAACTTGTGTCAGCATAACAAGTCACGACTAGTTCTGACTGTCCACCATAGACAAGAAAAACATTCTTTAGTTCGTCTAAGATACTTCATAATAGTCTTGATAGAAATCCAGCGAGACACACCCGGATTCTGTTGGTGTCTACCAGTGATGCTGACAGCGTAGGCAACATTTAGCCTATTGCAAGTCATGGCGCACATGATTGACCCAATTGTAGATGCATATGGGACATCATTCATGTTCTTGATATCAACTTCAATAGTGGGACAATCCTTCTTTGACAGCTTTATCCCATGATTTTCCGATAGAGACCTTTTCTTAGAGTTCTCCATCGCAAAACACTTCAACACCTTGTCTACATAGGTGGACTGTGAGCCCCAACATCCTCTTAGATCTATCCTTGTGGATCATGATCCCTAGGATGTAGCAGGCTTCATCAAGACCCTTCATCATGAAGGTAATTAACAACCAATCTTTAACGGACTGCATTAACGAGATATTGTTTTCCAAAATCAGTATGTCATCGACATACACGATTATGAAAATAATATTCTTCCCGCTGCGTTTACGATAAACGCAAGGATCTTTCGAGTTTCTGATGAAGTCAACAGACTTGATAGCTTTATCTAATCGGATATTCCAACCCCTAGAAGCTTGCTTCAATCCAGATATGGATCTCTTTAGCTAGCATACTAGATTAGAACTTGGCTTAAATATGAACCCTTCCGGTTGAGTCATAAACACTTCCTCATCAATGTTTCCATTGAGGAAAGTTATTTTGACGTTTATCTACCAAATCTGATAATCATAGTATGTTGCTATCGCAAGTAAAATTCAAATGGACTTGATCTCTGCAACTGATGAGAAGGTCTTGTCATAGCCGATGCCTTCGCGTTGACTATACCCTTCACCACCAACCTAGCTTTGTAGGTTTGTACTTTTACATTTCCATCAGTCTTACGCTTGAAGACCCATTTGCAACCCATGGGTGTACATTAGATAACTCAACCAAGTCCTAGACTTGATTGGTGTACATCGAGTCCATCTCAGATTTCATGGCTTCATGGCACTTCTCTGAATCAATATCTAATATTGCTTCAGAATAAGTATTAGGATCATCCTTATCCGGTATGTTGGGAGATGAATTTAATAAAGATTTTGATTAGATCCCAAAACCCCCGAGTATGACATGTCTCAGGACATCTTGATAGATAAGGATCAAGTTTTCAATAGGTGATAGGATCAGGATTATCTGCACCATGTATAGTCAGCAGATATAGATCAGGATAGATAGGGTTGCTTCAAAATTGCCTGAAGACACAAAAGATCCTGAAGACATAGAAGATCCTAAAAATCGATGATCCTGAAGACTGCTTTGTACTGATCAATAAAACCTTGAACAACTATTTCGGAGTAAATAGTATTTTGTTCATTCTTAGTACAAACAAAGAGAATGTTACTTATTCTTGGACATTAAGGAACATATCAGTTCAGTGTGGTTGACCTAAAAAGAGTCGTTTTGTTTGTCTCTATTCAAAGGAATATTTCGACCAACGAGGAGGCGACAAGAGCGTACTATACTGATACTGAAAACTACATCTCACTGAGGAAATGTCAGGACTGATATCTTCCAGTTCACGGAAAGTTGTGATTAGCTATTTGGCTATATTACCCAAAACCATGCAAGGGCGCGTTCAAACCCTAAATATAACCTTTTACCACTAACCAAAAGAGGAAACCCTTGATGTTATCTCCTCCAACATATAGTTTTCAAGAGTGACTCTTGGAGAGTTGCCTATAAATACCGACGGCCTTGTAATAATCAAGGTTACGGGAAATCAAGCAACTCTAAAGATCAAGCATATTCACGTTTATTTTGAAGCACTCGAAACCCTAAAGATTTCCCAAGTGTTTCATCTTTGAAGAGAGCTCATATACTAAGACTGGTATTGTTAAGATTCAAATCTTAGTAGAGATATCCCAGCCTTTTCATTTGTTCTTATTTGTAAAAGATATCTTAAATTTAGTTTGAAACCAAACCAAAACTCAAACCTTAAGTGTTAGGTAGTTTGTGTAGTTTGTTGTTTGGAAGTTGAGAGAGTTGTTGTACAAGTTAGTAAGCTGGTGTGACAGTCTGAAAACTTGAGAGAGAGTAGTAGTTTCTGAGCACTAGGACTCAGGAAGTAGATCCTAGGGATCAGATTACCATAGAGAGGTAATTCTGGTCAGAGTACCTTAGCACTATAAACCTAAGTAATTCCTAAGGTGTTAAGGAATTCCCCTGAGGTCAGGGAGAGTGGACGTAGGAGCTTGATTCTATGGACCACTATATTTGTTGTGTTGTTTATTGATTTCTATATTGCATTTACTGTTTCAAATTTTCACTGAAAGCATACAAAGATTTTTTTGATTTAATTGGAAGCAAACCACTGAAAGAGCGTTAATTTGATCACAGCCTTACTCATCATTTTTCATAAAGGAAAAGGTATTTTCAGCAAGTTAAAACGAGTATAAACTTAGGGCCTACACTTTCTGCACCTTAGTTAGCTAGTGTAGATAGTTATCCAACTGAATAACTCTCTAAGTGTTCAGTAAGATTATTATCTTTTACCCAGCTACTCAGGATCAGTTGAGCTAATCTGTAGGTATGAAAGCAAGCTCGGGGTGATTGTCTCAGTAGACTATTACTCAGGGTAATTTGTGCTTCTCACGACTATACTCAGGAAGGCCTGACTCACTAATCAGTATAGTTTTGAAAAAGTTGAAAAATACTATAAACGTTTATTCTCCCCCATACACGTGTGAGACTCATACTTGGGACCAACAAGTGATATCAGAGCAGTGGTTTAAACTGACCACTTGCTTTGGTAGCCATAAGTCTTGTTTACTGAGAGACTTTGGTGGTTTACTGAATAGATCTTACTGTCGATATCTTACAAGGCTCATTCATCATGCGTTCTAAGAAACTACATATGTTCTCTGTTGAGAACTATGATCTATGGAGACTGAGAATGCAGGCACATCTGTACTCTAAACATGAGAGAATGTGGAGAGTTGTGTCTCAAGGACCTTTTGAATATAAGGTTGTTAATCCTAGATCTACTGATGCTGAAAAAGATGATCCAAGGGATGAATTTCCCAAAACCGATGATCAGCTTACTCCTGAAGAGAGAAAGTTGGTTAACTTGGATTACATTTCTAATGATACACTGTATAGCACTATTGATGATGGTGTTATGGGAATGATTTCCCATTGTGAAACTGCTAAGGAAATCTGGGACACACGTTCTGTTATGTGTTAGGGCACTGATCATATCAAGGAAAACAAATTGTCTGTAGCCATTGCAAAATTTGATGGTTTTGAAATGGAAGATGGTGAATCTATTGAAAGGCTTGAAGTCAAATCAACAAGTTTTCTCTGAATTGAAAGCTTATGAGTTTGTGATTGATAAAAAAACTAAGAAACCTGATGGCAAAGATGAGTCATCATCTAGCAAGAATGTGGCCTTTAAAGCCAAAGAGAAACTTTGCATTACTAAAGAGCCTGAAAACCCACCTGCCAAAGATCAGGATGAAAAAGATGAGAAATATACCCTGATGGCAAGGAGGTTTGATAGACTCAATAGTAAGTTTGGGAGATACAAAAGGTATTTAAAAAATAACAGGTACAGGAACAGGAACAACTCTGATGGTGGGGACTTGTCTACTGAGAAGGACAAGGACCACAAAGCTGAAGGATCTTCATTCGGAAAGAAGGACTCAAAATCCAAGGAAGAGAGTAATCAGGATGATGATACCAACATATGCTACAGTTGCAAGAAGAAAGGTCACTTCCAGTATGACTGCCCTGAGTTGAGCTCCAAGGTGAAGGATATTAATAAGATCATGTTGTGGCATGACCACCTTAGTCATCCTTGTGAGTCGTAGCAACCCACTTACCTCAACAAGCAAAGATCGTGAGTCATGTTCGTCCTTGTTGGATGTATCCAATAGAAAGGAATTTTATTATGTGTCTTTAATTCTTTTTTTTTCTCATATATTTCCATAGATAAAAATTTGATATTTGAAATTACTATTTTAGGTATCTTAAATCACTTAAAGATTGTGTGCGTAACCCAGCTCGACTAGAAGGCTCAATTTTTTAAGGATATGTTGTAAAAGAGTGCTTAACTTTCATGTCCATGTATGTTGATGGAATTGAAATAAGGTTTAATAGAGTTGAGATAAAATATGATGGTATTCAAGACCGTCAAGAGTATGAATTAACCATATTTTTGTTAAAAGTTTTGTTGTTTGGACCGCTTAGACATTCCAGTCCTTTAACACTGGAACAAATAAACATAGTTCAAACGTTCATAATCAACAACTGTTGTGAACTGGATATTTACAAAAGATATGAACCTTTTTTCCGATCCATTGTTATACTTTACTTAATAGTTAATTGTTTAACAAATTGTGGAAGAATTGAAGCAGCCAAATGTTAGAGACGTTGAGAAAATTCCCCGCGAACAGTTCCGTAATTGGTTTATAGATCATGTAAGTTTTATATTTGTTGTTGTCTATTAAAATTATATCTTACAAATATTGACATAATTTTTTCATGTGTCTTCTAGATCAACTTGTTGTATCATGAGCGTCCTGATGAAGTTTCATTAGAACTTGGGGCATTGGCAAATGGACCTCAATCATATTAATCAAATTTTATTCTGGTTGCATGGTTAATGAGGTTCGATTCCACACAAAAGATCAGGATGATCATAGGGCAACACAAAATAGTAGTGTGATAGTGAAGGGAAATCATGGAGATGATTCAATAATTTTTTTTTTTGGCTTTTTAACAAAAGTAGTAGAGGTGACATTCCTTCGTGGATATAAGGTAGTGTTTTTTCAATGTGAATAGTTCAATACTGGCAACCAAAGATTGTGCAACGAGACAAACACTTTCTGAGCATTGATATAAGATCTCGTTGGTACAAGGATGATCCTTTTGTACTATCAAATCAAGTTAAACAAGTCTTCTACATTAAGGAAACTAAACTTGGTGATAATTGGAGAATTGTGCAACGTGTACACCATATGCCTCTTTGGGAACTTGAAGAAGTGGAAGATACAAAATTTGTAGACATGGCTGACGCAGAACAGGGCCTTCAAGTTGATGTATTCTGTTGTGCTCAGTTTACAATTTCCGGCCAACAAATAACAATAAGACAGAAATGGATAAATGGACGATCAACATGGTGAAATAACGCTCAAGTTTGATGACCCAATTCGTATTTTGAATAAGACTACGTCTGGGGGCGACCAAGCCAAGAGTAATTTATTGTACTTTATGCCTAAGAAGCTAAGATTTTCCAACCCTTTACAAGTGTGGCCCTAAAGGCCAATTTATACTGTGGTTATTGCCTCTTGGGCGGGAACTTTCATAAGGAAAGGTGCACTAACAGGGGCTTCGATCCCGGAGCCTGCTAATTCGGCTTTGCCTAATCAGAGGTCGCCGTCTTTATTGCGTACCAATCATGGAGCGGACTTTGTGGCTTGCCGAGCGCTTCCTTTTATTATTGTGATATACGACTTATTCGGACGCAAGTCGCTTCCGACCTGAGGATCTAGAGTACAAGTCACCCTGGGACTTGTACAAATCTTTTAAGTCGTCTCACTGCCTGCAGCCTAAGTGGCCTAGGTAAGGCACGCTTAGTTTAGATTCGGATAGATTGGCAAGGTGTCCAGTTAATTCCAGGTCGCTTTAAGTGGCATAGGGAAGGCCAATCGCTGCTCATGTGATCAAGCCGGGGGTCAGGTTAATCCATGTTAGAACAATTGCCCCTCAAATCGAGGTCGCGTGCTTGCCTCAGGGCCTTGACTTGACTTCTTGCTCCTTCGACCTATGGAAAGTCAACCTAGGGGAGTGTCCCTAAGGCGAGTGATCATTCTCTGGAAAGCGGATCGTCGCCTTGGTCCTTTCTAAATTACACTTAATTTTGAGCCTTGATCGCGACTTCATTTTTTCGGATGGGTCTAGAGTTTGTCTAAATTACACTTCGGCCCTCCCTTCTTTCCTATAAAAAGACGAGGGGTTTGGGCTCTTAAACCCTTCTTCATCTTCATCAATTCTTGAGATTTCATGACTCTCCAATGGATTTTCGAGATTTCGACGAGGATTAACTCAAGTAAAACTCCATTTCTTCTCAAATCTTCACTATGGCTACTGGTTCCTCGACAACTCCCTCCGCCTCTCAACCCATGATACCATCGTCCTCGGACGAGGACAATGTTGTTATAGCTCAGCTCCGCCACCACCATGGCTCCAGCTCTGCTGCTATCAATGTGGGGGGATCCCCTACTGTTGGTGCCCCAAGTGATAATCGGGATGACGGGGGTAACGACGAGGGCAACGATGAGCAATTTTTGGCAGAATTGAAGGAGATCACTCATCTCCCTGTACTGAATATTAGTCCTCTCCGTTCCGCCGTATCGGAGGGGATGGTGGCCATGGGTCCTTCTGCCCCGGCCCCAGATTATGGAGCCTTTGAGCGGGTCTTTCATTATCACTCTTAACACGACTCGAGCTCCGTACAAGCGACCTGAAAGTTGCTATCGAAAGTTGGTCAAGTCGGCTTTCGTGGCATCTAACAAAAAACACCGGTCAGTTCTATTAGACCGATATGTGAGCTCTCTTCACCGTTTATACAAGGTACCCCGAGACGTACACTTTTACAGAGCGACCTCTGACGAGAGCACCGACCAGCCACCGCCCGGGATGATCGCAGTAAATGAGCATACCATGGAGGCCGGAATTCACTTTCCACTGCATCCGGCTATTTTTCATCTGCTCGCGGCCTGGAATCAGAGCTTACGCAGATTACCCCTGTTGGGATATTCTAGTTTTGATAAATTATGCCAAAACATTATCAAATTGTGTTATTTAAGCTAATCTACAGATAACAAGCTGAGGGGGAACGAGATAACAAGTTGAGGGGGAATGAGAGAACAAGTTAAGGGGGAACTCATGAAATCAGACGAAGATGATCAAGATCAGATGAGGCTGCAGATGAGACTGATCGAGATCAGATGAGTATGATGAGTTCCGAGTTAACTGTTAAGCTGGGCAAAATCAAAAGAGACGAAAAGTTAAGTCAGCTAATCAAAAGAGGAGAGTCACCTGATCAGATGACAGATCAGAAGACCGGATCTGATGACCAGATCAGAAGACCTAATCAGATGATTAGATCAGAAGACCTGATCAGATGACCAGAATAGACGAACTGATCAGATGACCAGAAGAGGTGACTAGCTGAGCAGATCAGAAGAAAAGGTTGTTGATCAGAAGAGGAACAAATGAGACTGGTCGAGATCAGACGTGATCGAGATCAAATAAGGTTGAACAAGATCAGAACAAGACTGATGAGAATAAGTCGCGTGATCTGATGTCCTCAAAAGACAAGTCACCTAAAGACAAGTCATCTGAAGGCATGTTCACTGAACCAGAATACTAATTATTATATAACCTGAGTCAAGTGACCTAAGGGTCAGGATGTCTCAAGTCAGAAGAGCTGAACTCAGTTAGCCTGAGTGTCAGTATGCCTGATCAGACAAGGTCTGCTGAAGAGAAGTCTGCTGAATCAAGAATCATGAAGACTCAGAAGATCTTGAAGATTATAGTCGTTATATTCAGCAGACGTGGACCAATGAGAGGAAGACAGCCAGCCTGACAAAGCTGCAAAACTGACAGAATAATATTGATTTGAATGTGAAATTCTCCATCGGTAACATTCAAATCCACACTATAAATACAAGTTCTTCCATCATTTTAAGTGTGGAATAATGCGTGAAACATCAATCAAGCTACAAAGCCAAATCATCTAGCAAGAATACTGAACAAGAAATACACGCATATATTCAAGAGTGTTCTATCCTAGATCTAAGCACAAATGTAATAACCTAAGCTTAGAGAGATTCTCCCAACCTTAGCATTGAGGCTAAACAAATGTAAGGGAAAATCTCAACCTAGTTGGAGACAACACCAAACCCAAACCCATTCTTGAGAGAGTTAGTGGTTAAGTGAGGTAGTTGAGAAGCAATCCAACAAGGGAGGGTAGGCGATCCCGTGAGGGAGATATGTCCCGTGAGTGAGAACTCGTTAAACATCTGTAGGCGATCCCGTGGAGGGAGATAAGTCCCGTGAGTGAGAACTCGTTAAACATCTGTAGGCGATCCCGTGGAAGTGAGATAAGTCCCGTGAGTGAGAACTCATTAAACATCTGTTGGTTAAGGAATTTCCCTGTTGATAAGGGAGAGTGGACGTAGGAGCTTGAGTCTCCGAAACACTATACTTTGTTGTGTTCCTTAATGCTTTATGTTCTTACTTTCCATATGCATTTGGTTATAAGCAAAACACATCATTTGGTTTAAAAAGTGAAAATTTTGGCATCACTATACCCTCACCCCTATTTTATATGTATTACATGATTTTTCCGCATTACATAGGTTTTTCACGGGACCAACAATTGGTATCATAGTGGGAGTTCAAAAGTTCACTGTTTTCAATGTGACCATCTGAACTAATCTTTTCGAAAAACCCGTTCTCTATAAATGTGCATATATTTTAAATGTTTTGGCGTCATTATCAAAAAGGGGGAAATTGTTGGGATATTCTAGTTTTGGTGAATTATGCTAAAACATTATAAACTTGTGTTATTTAAGCTAATCTACAGATAACAAGTTGAGGGGGAACGAGATAACAAGTTAACGGGGAACGAGAGAACAAGTTAATGGGGAACTCATGAAATCAAACGAAGATGATCAAGATCAGATGAGGCTACAGACGAGACTGATCGAGATCAGGTGAGTAAGATGAGTTCCGAGTTAACTGTTAAGCTGGGCAAAATTAGAAGAGAAGAAAAGTTAAGCCAGCTAATCAGAAGAGGAGAGTCACCTGATTAGATGACAGATCAGAAGACCTGATCAGATGACCAGATCAGAAGACCTGATCAGAAGATTAGATCAGAAGACCTGATCAGATGACCGTAATGCATTTAACCGATCGATGACCGTAAGAGCCGACTAAACCGAAAGCAGATCAGAGAAAAGGTTGTTGATCAGAAGAGTAACAAATGAGACTGATCGAGATCAGACGTGATCGAGATCAAATAAGGTTGAACAAGATCTGAACAAGACTGATGAGAAGAAGTCGCGTGATCTGATGTCCTCAGAAGACAAGTCGCCTGAAGACAAGTCATCTGAAGGCATGTTCATCGAACGTAATATCGATGATCGATAACTCGAGTCAAGTGACCCGAGGGTCGATGGAGTCAACTGACACGAGGGTCGGATGTCCGGGTCGAAATTTGAACTCAGTTAGCCTGAGTGTTAGTATGCCTGATCAGACAAGGTCCGCTGAAGAGAAGTCTGCTGAATCAAGAATCCTGATGACTCAGAATATCCTGAAGATTATAGCCGTTAGATTCAACTGACGTGGACTAATGAGAGGAAGACAACCAGCCTGACAAAGCTGCAGAACTGACAGAATACTATGGATTTGAATGTGACTTTCTCCAACTGTAACATTCAAATCCACACTATAAATACAAGTTCTTCCATCACTTTAAGTGTGGAAAAATGCGTGAAACATCTATCAAGCTACAAAGCCAAATCATCTAGAATTTCCACCATAGACCACTGAACAAGAAATAAACGCATATATTCAAGAATGTTCTATCCTAGATCTAAGAACAAATGTAATATCCTAAGCTTAGAAAGATTTTTCCAACCTTAGCATTGAGGCTAAACAAATGTAAGGGAAAATCTCAACCTAATAGGAGACAACACCAAACCCAAACCCATTCTTGAGAGAGTTAGTGGTTAAGTGAGGTAGCTGAGAAGTAATCCCACCAGGGAGGGTAGGCGATCCCGTGAGGGAGATAAGTCCCGTGAGTGATAACTCATTAAACATATGTAGGTGATGCCGTGGAGGGAGATAATGTTGGACTTTAGAGGCACGTAAACACGTAATACATGCGCAGCGGAAATAAACAGTTCACCAACAACGAACAATTAATTGTAAAATTGAATACGTATAAACATAAAGAGAAACCTTATAGTAAATTGTACGCATATTTCTCTACTATGGTATCCACGTAATCCCCGCTCACGGACTTCCACAGATTTGCCAGTGTTGAATCCCGAGATTAATTTACTAGGAAAATTCTAACTCTAGATCTTATGGAGAGAATAATGAATTAACGTTATTTGTGAATTCCCAAGAGCATGTATATATAGGGAGGCCCAGCTTAAATATTAAGCTAGCCTGATTGGGAAATAAAATCCCTAATCATTAATTAAATTATATCCCTTTAATTTAATTCCCTAAATATAAATCTCTACAGATTTAAATTCCATATATGTCAAATCTCTACGATTTGATTCCATATATATTAAATCCAAAAATAATATACAATATATTATTATTGGAAATTCCTATTTAATTAAATCTAATTTAATTAAACATTAATAATAATTAATTCCAAATTAATCTATTATTAATTAATTCTTCATAAATTAAATATTAAATCCAATTTAACATTTAATCAACCAACTATAATCTGTAAAAGGGAACTACTTGTTGTGTGACCCATAGGCCCTCATATATCGAGCGATTAGTCAAACTAACGGTCTTAATTGAACCCTAGACAATAAATCAAACATTCTCAATATATGAGGTACGTTACGAGAAACGTGCAACTACCTGTAACTGAAACATGGGCTATTACGATTTCCTCCTTTCATTCACGAATACTCGATTAGTCTTGAACATGATGAAGTGTCTATTCAAATAACTTAATCAATTTATCTATAATCACTAATTGATCGTGTATCTCACACTTAGTCACAATGTCTAAGTTGACGTTCATCGGCCGATGACTTTGATCCAATTATGATGAGAAGATGAGTATTCTCTCTAAATCCACATTGAGGAATGAATCCTATTCTTGGCTCAACTACAACGCACATGCACTTCGTGATGAACCCAAAAGCCGTATCTACCCATGGAAGGGTGCAAGCATTGGTCATGGTCAAAGTTCATCACTCCACACATGTCGTGCGTATTGACCTCAAGTCAAAGAAGTATCGCATCGCTCCTACTAACCGAGACACCCGTAGACACATATAGTATAAATACATCAAACGGTTTCTCGGATGGGTATACCAATACCCTCTAAGGTATTTGTGCATCCATCATGAGATACCTAGTATCTCGTGGTAAGTAAGATCTTACTACACCCTCTAAGAGTATGATGCAGATCGCACACCAATCTCCATTGCATCATCAATATCCCATTCTTGATGATCCTTGATCGGGGCTATTTGAGAGTCATGCTTAAGTCATCTGAGTTCTCACAACCTCAATGACAGCAATGACTCATGGGAACACTTATATGAATAAATGCAAACAATCAAATATAATATTCAAACAAGTGTATTGTCATACATTAATATTAAATAAACTATAATATTAAATCAAACTGAATATCATCGAGTATTATGTCCTTACAATGGATTGTCTCTAGGACACTAACACTAACAATCTCCCACTTGGACTAGATACAATCACCTCCATTTCTAACCTCTAGACCATCAAATGTCTAGTGTGTACATGAACACTCAGTGTTTTGGTAAAATGATCTTTCAAATTAAATATGTGGGAATACATTTTAATTTTATTTCTCCTATTGTTATGATCTCCCGGATCAAATGATAAGTCTTGGTACATGCTTGTTTATGCTTGTTGATCTCGGTTCCTTTGCTTGCGCAATCACACCAGTGTTGTCTCAATAAAAACTTTATTAGACAACTGGCACTCGAAACTACCCCTAGTTCTCTTAAGAACTATAAAATCCAGACAGACTCCTTGAGGCTTCCGATACAGCAATGTACTCAACTTCAATTGTTGAATTTGTGGTCCTTTTGCTTGAAACTATTCCAACTGACCGCCTCATTATTGAGAGTGAAACGTAACCTGACTGTGATTTGTAATCATCATACTCGGATTGGAAACTTGAGTCAGCATAACCAGTCACTACTGGTTCTGACTGTCCACTATAGACAAGGAAACATTCTTTAGTTTGTCTAAGATACTTCAGAATGGTCTTGACAACAATCTAGTGAGACTCACCCGGATTTTGTTGGTATCTATCAGTGATGTTGATAGCGTAGGCCACATTTGGCCTAGTGCAAGTCATGGCATACATGATTTACCCAATTGCATATGCATATGGGATGTAGGTCCCGAACGGGTTTCAGTGAGGGTTGGTCTAGAGGGGAGGGGTGAATAGACTTCAAAAACTTTTCGGGGATCAGATGTGATTTGCAAGTTTATCTGATCAGAGTGCGAAGTGGACCAGTTTGGACAGATATCCGACTTACTGATCTGACAGGCAGATCAGTTTGGCGTCTATCAGTATAACTGATGGTGCGAAAGATTAGTTAACCCGTGTGAAAACCAGTTTTACTCAACTAAAGATTCTGACCAATCTGGTTTGAATCAGATAACTACAGTGTTAAGCCGATCAGATCAGTAGCTTGATGCTAGTCTAATCCTGGTATAGAATATGCATGCAGATAACAAGAGTAGTGTGCAAGTATATGTAAAGTAGATTAAAGGCACACAGATTTATAGTGGTTCGAACAACTTGTCCTACGTCCACTCTTCCCTATCAGCTGGGGCACCAACTGGACTTAGTTTAATGTGTTAGTCCAACACAATACAACCAACCGATATTTAACGAGTTCTCACTCAACCAATCCCAGAAATCTAATATAGAAACGCTAGATAGAAATCCTGCTATAACAAACTTAACCTAACAATGTTTGGGTATGAAATGTTTTGTTCCAACTGGAATACTATCCTATCTTCTAAGAACTAAGGGATGAGCACTTAAGAATAAATCTTCTATTTGGTGTTCTTTGCTCGGAAATTGCTTGAGCTTGAGCTTGATGATATTTTCTGTAACCTTACTATGAAGGTTTGATCCCTTATTTATAGGCACAAAATCGAACTAGCCGTTGGAGAGCAATTCAAATTTCGGTCTATTTTAGGTGGTTCTATAGACGGATTTGACGTGCTCCAGGAGCGGCATGGCCAAAAGCATGCAAGCTTGTCCTTTCTAGCCGTTGACACTAAACTACCATTCTGCAGACTGTCAAAACTCCATACTTGTGTTGTCGACTCCTCATTGGTTATCAAGTACGATTCGCAGCACTTGAATAAGAAACAAGGTTGACATTCTTCTTGTCTGAACACTTATCTCGTACTAGGTAACATTGAAGTAGTCACCTGATGGAGCTGACACAGATCAGTTTGAACACTGATCTATCTTCCTGATTTAGGTTATCTGTTCTTAAGTTATCTTAGCACAACTTACTAAACTTTTCTTGTTGTCATCTGATGTAGGTCTTCTGGTCTTGATGTCTTGACTCTTCATCATCTGATCTTCAAGTTAGCTGATCTTCTGATATTACAAGACTTAACCTATACATATTGAGTTCCCCCTCAATATGTGACCTATCTGTTACTTCAGTTGTCTATACACTTCAGTTGGTCATCTTATCTGTTATCTACATCATCAGTCAGCTAACAGGTCTGACTGGTCATGTTACATTATCTGTTTTGGAACTTCCATCGAAACTACAAATTTCCCAACAATTTCCCCCTTTTTGATGGAACCAAAACAGATAATCAGAAAAACAGATAATTAAAAGTAATCAACAGATAACAACATGCAGTTCAGAAGACAATGAGAGGTTTTCTTAGAATCAGAGAAAGATAAGGTATTTATTAACATTGATGCATGATTACACAGTACAGTAAAATACCTATCGACTGATTCTAATTGAATTCTGATCTTCTTAAGAGCGATAATGGAATTTCTGAAGTTCTGGAGGAATGTTGAAGACCTTGTACATTCTGTCCATCAAAGCAGCCAGCCTGTCCTTCTCAATGATCTCACCCATCTTGGCAAATTCATAATACATCTGTTTGAAGTGCACTGGATCAAGAGACCTGTCTGATCGGAGAGGTGGAAGGATAGTCTCAAAAGGAGGTGCTTCTGGAATTAGACTCATCTCTTCACCTTCAGACATCACCAAATCGTAGAACTGAGGGTTCTTTGTCTCGAGACAGCTTCTGAATTCTTCATTGAATTCGCCTTGATCATCTGTTGTCGGGATCTTCTCCAGAATATATACATCAATCAGTCATTCACCTCTTATCTTGTCCCACTCTGGCATCCATTTCTTCTTAGAAACCAGAATGTCCTTTACAGGAGCAGGTAAGACTTTCTCTTCCCATGATACATCCTTTGCTGAGGTGGCTTTCTTCCTCTTCCTTCTTACGTATCTGGTTGCCATCCCTTTACTGTCAGCAAATTTCTTCTTCCTTGCTGCAGCCTCAATCACTGCCCTTCTCGCTTTCCTCTCTTCCTCCTCTGCTGCTGATAGCTGAGTCCTTGACCTGGTCTGTCTTGGTATTTCAACAGCTTGTTTGCCTCTCTTCCTCTCCTTCAGTTTAGTCACTGCGTCAGCAGCTTCTTCCTCAGCTAGCTCAGCAGCTTCTTCCTCAGCTAGCTTCTTTACCAATTCCAGACTCTTGGATTGATCTTCTACTTCTTGTCTTTTCTGGAAGAGAAATCTTCAATCTTATCAACTCTCTAAACCACCTCAGATAGAACAGACTTCTGTTCAGAGAGTTCTTTTCCCTGAGGTGTTATGGCTTCCCCATGTTGTTCAATTGTTTGAAATAATTCCACTAGTTCGGTGTCTGGAATATTCACAGCTGGTATAGAAGGTTCTGGCATGGCAGATGGTTCAGCAGCATGTTCAGGATGAGCAGATGAGGTTCCAGCAAGTATCAACTGCATCTGTTTTTCTGGCTCTTGTCCTTCCCCCTTTTTGGTTTCATCAAAAAGTGGTGACAGCTTATTCGTCAGATTTCTCAGTTGAGTTGAAATCTCCTCCTTGAGACTGGCAATATCATTAGGCGTGGCAAACGAAGGTTCGAGGCTCAGAAACCTGTTCAGAGCAGATTTAATTGCCTTCTTCGATTGATTGACTGAACCCTCAAAATGTTTCCACCCTAGATCCAAGCAGGTTTATGTATGCTCCAGAGATCCCCAGACACTTTCTAGTAAAATTTGCGTGTCACCCAGCATAGAGGTCTGGAGACTTAGCTTCTCCATGAACAGATCAACCCTTTTCATCAAAGATTCAAGAATCTAATTATGCATGAGTGTGATCTTGTCCGCAGTTAGCTTCCTTTCTGTCTCAATTAATCCGCTATGTTCCTCCTCAAATTGCTTCATCAGAGTTGTTGTGAGAAATGTGAATTGGGCATCAATTGAAGCCTTTACCCCATCCTGAATCTACAAAGTTATGAGATCTAGGGTATTGGCACTCAACGTAGCAGTCTGATCAGATGTTGATGCCTTTCCAAGGTGGGTCTCATCTGCATCACCCAGTCTTGGTTCATCTGCAGCTTGCTCAACGTACTGATATTCTTGCTCCACCCATTCTTCCATCCGTGGAATCTTGAACCTATCATGAATTAACCATCTAATATCATCATCAGAGGCCAATTCGACTACGCTTTTCAATACCAGCACTTGCCAAGCATTTCGCCTTCAGATCGACGAAGTAGTCCTCTAGGAGAGACTTCATCAGAATTAAGAACCCCTCCACTGTCTTCAGCCTTATGTCCCTCCAGAATACAATCTCCTCCAGCTTTTCCTGAGGACCCAGATGGTTTATGAGGTCAGGACAAATTTCAAGCAGATATGCCTTTACCTGTTGCTTCAAGATGTAAACCACGGGATCTTCCTCCTCAGGAGTTCCCAGCCGAGTCTTTGTATTGAAAGGATTGTAGGAAACTAAGACGTATATGTCATCTGCGGGCTCAGATTCCATAATCGGTTGTTCCTCAACCATTTCAGCTTCTTCTTCAGTCGGCTCTTCAGTAGTGGGAACAACTGGTTCTGGTGCAGTCGGTACTTCCGAAGCAGGAATTTGTTCCAGCTGTGGAGAGGAGGGAGGCAGATCAGAAGAAGGCTCAGTCAGCTGGGGTGGGGGTGAGGGGGACTTGGATGTCGGAGTCGGGGATCTCTCCTTCCGGAATACAGAGCTAAGAGGTAGGGAATCAGAAGGTGACTCTTCCTCAGATGGTGCAGTCTCTGCTTCCTTCACAGCTGAACTTTCAACAGCTTCCTCCTGCATTTGTTCCTCTTGAACAGCTTCCCTTTCCATGCTGACAGTTCGATCTGGACTCTTAGATAGGTTTTATCGTCAACTCCTGTTGTCAATGAGGTTGGATTAACGGTTCCCATTCGTAGTCCGAAGATTCGGAAAAGATCATCATCAGTAATGAGGATGTCAAAACCGCCCACGGAAGATGTTAACCGTCCTTCACCATCCATCTCTAGATTGTACAGAAACTCAAGTGCTTCATACGTATGTACAATATCTAGATGTCTATAGCAGAACTGTTCAAGCCCAACGGCACGGAGACAATCCAATATTTCCCTTGATTCAACATCCGTCATCGTGTTGAATATGACGTATTTTTCATCGACGATGTCCTTCTTCATCGATAGGAAATTACACATCTTTTTACCATGTCCTGGATTTGTTGTTAATCATGCAATTTCTACATCAAAAATAATATTTGTGAGTAAATGTTTTTATATATATCAATACTAGCAAGAACAATTACCCAAAATATTCAATCATAGGACATGAATTTTCCACATGAATTTCATGATAGATATATAGGCATATTAACACATATGTATTCAATCATTAATCTACATAAAGCTTTAATTCATAAGATGTGAAATAACACAGTGTATACGACATATATTATAACTGATGTTCAACAAAGAAATGCACATACTATCAAATAACAATTACCAGAAATCGATTCGAATGAAGAGGAGTTTTGAAATAATCAATTTAAGTTCTCTTAAGTGAAATGAGGTTTGCTTCGGAGAATTTGGGTAAAAGTTTCGAAAGTAAGATGTTGAATGAACTTTTAGGGTTTTAAGGTGCGAGGGAAAAACATTTTACACGACTTCCCACAAATACTTGAGTATTTGTGTTTTAAAAAGAGCGGCTTAGATTAAGCAGCCGTAAAGTAGAATAATCGTGCGGTTGAGAAAAAGTACAGAATGTATTTGGACGTGAAAAATACGCATTAAATGCTATTAAATACACAATCCCCACGTCCGCATTTAATGAGTGCAGTGCTTGCGTCAAAAAGTAAGGTAAACAGTAATCGTTACAGAAAAGTAGATAAGTTCAGATAATGTAAACAGAAAACGTATCTGACTGGTTGATGTTGTAATCAACCAGTTACTAGTTGTATCTGATCCAACTCTTCTGTTTTGATGAGCTTACTGTAGCCTGTGCCTTAGAATATTTTCCAACAATGTTTTTCTCAGATAGACCCTCTTTCTGGACCAACCTTATCAGTTGAAGTTCCTTCTTCAACTGTTCCTTGTAGTTGATCAGTACCCAACTGATCCTTTCTGATCAGGTGAAGTTCCTTCTTCCACTGACCTTCGTCCTTCTATCAATTTCTTAACCAACTGATATTTGAGATCAGACCACCAAAATACTCTGGAGCCTTATCTCCTAAATCCAATAGTCCTAGCTCATTACATAGTTCTCTGAATCTGACTTCAGCTAGGGGCTTGGTTAAAATATCATCTCTTTGCTTATCAGTATGGATCTTTTCCATTCTGATGTTCTTCTTTTCTGCATGGTCTCGGATAAAGTGGTGTCTGATGTCCACATGTTTGCATCTCGTGTGCAGAACTGGATTCTGAGTGATAGCAATCGCACTATTACTGTCACAGAAGATAGGCACATTGGTAGCATTTATGTTGTAATCCCTCAGCTGCTGACAAAGCCAGAGTAGTTGGAAGCAACAACTACCAGCAACCATATATTCTGCTTCAGTAGTAGATGTGGCAACAAATGTTTGCTTCTTAGAAAACCACGAGACCAGCATGCTTCCTAGAAACTGACAAGTACCTGATGTAGATTTCCTATCTATCCTACATCCTCCATAATCAGAATCAGAGTACCCACTAAGCTTTAGATTATCATCTGCTGGATACCATAAGCCTTATTTTACAGTACCCTTCAGATACTTAAGAATTCGCTTAGCTGCTTCCAGGTGGCTTTGTTTGGGATTAGCTTGAAATCTGGCACATACACCTACTGCAAAGGTTATATCTGGTCTGCTTGCAGTGTGGTATAATAATGATCCAATCAAATCCTTATACTCTTTC
Source organism: Stenogyne calaminthoides (assembly GCA_037126765.1). Taxonomy (NCBI): domain Eukaryota; kingdom Viridiplantae; phylum Streptophyta; class Magnoliopsida; order Lamiales; family Lamiaceae; genus Stenogyne; species Stenogyne calaminthoides. Next base: position 28,619,487 of record JBBCBC010000016.1, read on the forward strand.
TGATTAGTCTTCTTACCACCTTCATCTGGGTCCATCTTAAATGCAGTCAACATTGGAATTCTGGCTTCCTTGCAATTCTGAACTCCATACTTAGCCAACAAATTCCTTGTGTATTTTGCCTGCAGATGAATATCCCTGTGTGAGCTTGCTTGACTTGAAGACCTAGAAAGTAGCTCATCTGACCCATCATGGACATCTCAAATTTCCCTTGCATCAGCTTACTGAATTTCTCACATAGCTTCTGATTGGGAGAACCAAATATAATGTCGTCCACATAGATCTGAACCAAGAGAATGTCTTCTTCATCTTCTATTCTGAACAAGATCCGATCAATCAAGCCCTTGGTGAATCCATTCTCTATCAAGAACTGGGACAGTGTATCATACCAAGCTCTAGGAGTCTGTTTCAGTCCATAAAGAGCTTTTCTTAAGCGGTACACTTGATTGCTCATTTCAAAGCCAGGAGGTTGTTCAACATAAACTTCCTCAGCTAGTACCCCATTTAAGAATGCACTCTTTACGTCCATCTGATACACAATAAATCCCCTATGAGCTGCATAGGCCAGAAACAGCCGAATGGCTTCCAGACGAGCGACTAGTGCAAAGGTTTCATCATAATCAATCACTTCTGATTGTGAATATCCCTTAGCAACAACTCTTGCCTTATTGTGATCATCCTTCTTGTTCTTGAATATCCATTTAGTTCCAATCACATCTTGGTGAGTTGGTCTGTCTACAAGTTCCCAAACTTGATTCCTCTCAAACTGCTCTAATTCTTCTTGCATAGCCAAAATCCAACTTGCATCAGATAGAGCTTCTTCAACAGTGAGTGGTTCCTTCAAAGACAGATAACAATAATACATTGCACTTTCACCAATCTGATGTCTAGTTCTGTCCTGATTGTCATCTGTTTGGAGAACATCATCCTCTTCTGATAAAGATTCATCACTAGAGACTGGGAGAGGTACTTGAGTAGGATCCACTTGGCATGGACATGTCTTAGCGGATGTTGGACTCATCATGTGCTTAAGTCTGTCCGCCGGAACATCAGGTGTTCCCCCTGAACCAGATGGTTCAGTTGTTACTATCTCATCTGTACCAACTTCGTCATTGACAGTTGTACTTACCTTAGGGTCTGACTAACCTGGTGAATCGTCAAGTTCAAAGTTAGGAACATATACAGTAACGTATTTAGGATCCTTTCCTTTGAGCCTTAATTGATCCATTTTCAGTGAATCTGGTTTGTCTGGTACTTCTTGTTCTGCTGCAGATTTCTCTTGATCAGATGTTGACTCATCAAAGACCACATGAGGTGTTTCTTCCAAAACTAGAGTTCGTTTGTTGAAAACCCTAAATGCTTTTCTAGTTGAGGAATATCCTAAGAATATACCATCACCTGACTTAGCATCGAAGGTTCTTAAATGACTCTTCCCATTGTTGTGTATGAAACACTTGCACTCAAAAACATAGAAGTAAGAAACACGAGGTTTTCTGCCCTTCCACAGTTCATAAGGTATCTTAAAGTGAATCTTAGTCAGAGAACATCTGTTCTGCGTGTGACATGTTGTATTGATAGCTTCTGCCCAGAAACGACTTTGAGTTGCATGCTCAGTTAACATGGTGCGTGCAGCTTCTCTAAGTGTTCTGTTTCTTCTTTCTGCTACGCCATTCTGTTGTGGTGTTCTTGCAGCTGATGTCTCATGTTGTATATCAAACTCAGAGCAAAAATCAGATATAAACTGGTTCAAGAATTTTGTACCTTTATCTGATCTGATTTTCACTATGCTGAGACCCTTCTCATTCTGAATCTTCTTGAGAAGTTCAGGTAACTTTGTTGTAGTTTCACTCTTCTTATATAAGAATACAACCCAGGTCAACTTGGAGTAATCATTCACGACCACTTGAGTGTATTTGCGTCCACTAAAAATAAGAGGCATAACTGGTCCAAATAGATCCATATGGAGCAGTTGTAATACTCTGTTGGATGGAGGATAAGGTATCCCTTTGAATGAAGCCTTGACTTGCTTTCCCTTCTGACATGCGGAACATGTCTGATCCTTAGAGAAAACTTCATTCTGGAGCCCTTCTACCAAGGACATCATTGCTATCTTGTTAAGAGTCTTAAAGTTCAAATGGCTCATTCTCTTGTGCCAGAGCCAGCTGGAGCTCTTCGAACTCTTAACAATCAGGCATTCATTTCTTGGAAAACTGTTCCAATCTAATGTGTATATCGTTCCTTTTCTTGAACCAATCAGCAAGATCTGTTGAGTAGCTCGATTTCTGGCTATACATTTTTCTGTTGAGAACTCAACACTAAAACCATTATCGTAAAATTGTGAAACAGATAACAGGTTGTGCTTTAATCCATCAACATATGAAACTCTTGTGATCTATACATCATCGTTCACTAAGGTTTCGACTCCTCTGGTATGACCAAAGTTATCGACAACAAAGAGAACTCTTGGGCCTGGTCTTTCAACATAACTGCTAAGGAGAAACTGGCTACCAGCCATGTGTCTTGAGCATCCACTATCTATGTACCAGATAGTTACCTGTTCTCCACCCTTACTTACCAGTCCCAAGCGATTCTACAAACAATTCAGACTTTAGGTACCCCAGTAGAATCCGGTCCTGGGGGGTTATAAGTACCTTTCGGGATCCAAACAAACCTGACACCTTTGTTCATATGTTTCTTCATATGCAATCTGATCAGTATGATTATTAGTGTGAGCCTTGGACGAATCAGAAGACTTGGGATTTTTCATTGAAACTTGTCTTCTTTTAATCCAGTGGGGCTCAGGTGTAGCAGCCCTAGGTTTCTGATTATAAGGGTAGGTGCGACTGCTACCATTAAAAGATTCATATCTTTTTGGCATAGATGGTCTTAGCAGTTTACCATTAGCTTGCTTGTTAGGCAGCGTGGATTGAGTCGACTTCAGCTGATATTGTCCCTTGTGAGATGGTCCAGACTGAGGCCTACTCTGCTGATTTAGCTGAGGTCTCTTCAGAAGAACAAGATTCTTCTGTTGATTCCTCTGCTGGTGTCTGATCAGTTGGGGTCCATCTCTGTTCCCTTTCTGATCCGACACTTGCCTTGCCTGGTCAGCTGATCCTTTTCCCTTATCTGATACGGATTTGGATTTTCGTGTATCTTGATCAGAAACTCGTTTGGTTACACTTTTCTGATGTGAACCAGATGGGGCTTTTGAGGATCCAGAAGGGTTCTCATACCCAATTCCCTTCTTGTCAATTGGCGTACGAAAATAGGTGTTCAGATCTTGAACAGTCTTAGAAGATTTAGTGAAAACCTCTATTTTTGTACTCAGATATTTTCAGATTCTCATGCAGTAGGAAGAGTTCATCAAACTTAGCCTGAAGGACTTTGAGTTCTCTAGCTTGTCGTTCATTAAAAGCCAACTGTTCCTTAATCAGCTTTTCCTGATCAGTAGTACTGACTTTCAGAACCTCCAGTTCTTTAGTCATCTTCTGAACAGTTTCAGCTGATTTTAGTTCAGCTGCTTTACTAGTTTAGTTGTGGTAATCAGACAGAAATCTTCAACAGAAGAATATCCAGAGTCATCTGATGGCAGATAAGAATCATCAATTCCTGATGTGTCTGCGACCATGGCTTTTCTGTCTCGATACCTTTGTTCTCTTCTGTTCCGTTTCTCTTCTCTCCCTTTGGGATTCAGATCGGGGCAATCAGCACTGTAGTGACCTGGTTTCTGACAGTTGTAACAAACCCTCGAATCTCCAGAATTTCCTCTATTCGGTGAATCATTTCTTCGGTATGATCTATCAGGAGACTTTCCATTCTGTCTGTAATCAGAACCTCTCTTATCTGATCTTTCATCTCGTCTGCTCTCTCTGCGATCCTCTCTCCAATCATCTTTCCTTTCATCTCTGTGACCATCTTTCCGGTCATCTCTTCTGTTATCCCTATCATCTAAAGAACGATATCTCTCTGCTGATCTGTCAGAAGATCTTCGATCTCTTCCCCTGCTTCGTCGATAGTCATCATAAAACTTTTTGTACTTGCCCATCTGAACATTTGTTCGTTCAAGTTTTCTTGTTAGAAGTGCAATATGTTTGTCCTGGCAGCAGCTTCAGCAGGGACATCATCTGATCATTGTCCTCTCTCAATCAGGTCGAACTCATGGGCTTTCAAACTGATGATTAGATCATTTGGTTTCATGGTAGCAATATCTTGACAGTCCTTAATCACGGTCACCTTGGTATCCCATTTCTTAGTCAACGATCTGAGAATCTTGTAGTTGATATCCTTGTTTGACATTACTCGTCCTAGGTCACGAAGTCGGTTGACTCCTCGTGTGATCCTTCCATCAAATTGATCAACTATTTCATTCGGTAGCATCTTAAGTTTCTCAAATACAACTAGCTCAGCTTCCAGTCTGTTGTCCTTGATCTGTTCATTTCCTCTGTATATTTCAGCAAGCGTATCCCAAACTTCCTTAGTTGTCTTCAGGTACTTCACTTTCTCTCTTGTAGTAGCATCCATAGTTTTCATGATGAGGTGTCTAGCAACAGTATCCATATTAGACAATTTCCTCTCATCTGCATCCATCAGAGAGGGACTCTTTCTGATTCTTGCTCCAACTGGTTGCGTAGGATCTCGTCCTGCTTCAGCTGGGTTAAAGTGATAGATGATAATCGGTCCTATCTCAAGAATCTCATCTATTCTGTTGTTGATCACTCCCGGATGATCTCTCATGTCGATGGACCAATCTGCATACTCATCAACAGAAAACATGGGTAGATTATGATGCATACCTGAAGTGTTATCCATGCTTGTGGTGATTTTTTAAAAAAAATGAGTTTTAAAAACAGTTTTCAAAGATCAGTTCAAGTGACCAAAAAGGTTCTTCCTTAAGAACCAATGATATTCAAAGCCAGTGGTCGGAAGAACCACTGCTCTGATACCAATTGTAGGTCCCGAACAGGTTTTAGTGAAGGTTGAAGTCTAGAGGGGAGGGGTGAATAGACTTCAAAAAAATTTTGTGGATCAGATGTGATTTGCACGTTTATCTGATCAGAGTGCGAAGTAGATCAGTTTGGACTGATATCCGACTTACTGATCTGACAGGCAGATCAGTTTGGCGTCTATCAGTTTAACTGATGGTGCGAAAGATTAGTTAACCCGTGTGAAAACTAGTTTTACTCAACTAAAGATTCTGACCAATCTGGTTTGAATCAGATAAATAAAGTGTTAAGCTGATCAGATCAGTAGCTTGAAGCTAGTGTAATCCTGGTAAAGAATATGCATGCAGATAACAAGACTAGTGTGCAAGTATGTGTAAAGCAGATTAAAGGCACACAGATTTATAGTGGTTCGGACAACTTGTCCTACGTCCACTCTTCCCTATCAGCAGGGGCACCAACTTAACCAACTGGACTTAGTTTAATGTGTTAGTCCAACACAATACAACCAACAGATATTTAACGAGTTCTCACTCAACCAATCCTAGAAATCTAGTCTAGAAACCCTAGATAGAAATCCTGCTATAACAAACTTAACCTAACAATGTTTGGGTAAGAAATGTTTTGTTCCAACTGGAATACTATCATATCTTCTAAGTAGCCAATAGCTCGAGGATGAGTATTCTTGCTAAGAACTAAGGGATGAACACTTAAGAATAAATCTTCGATTTGGTGTTCTTTGCGCGGAAATTGCTTGAGCTTGAGCTTGATGATAATTTCTGTAACCTTACTATGAAGATTTGATCCCTTATTTATAGGCACGAAATCGAACAAGCCGTTGGAGAGCAATTCGAATTTCGGTCTATTTTAGGTAGTTCTACAGACGGATTTGACGTGCTCCAGGAGCGGCATGGCCGAAAGCATGCAAGTTTGTCCTTTCTAGCCATAGACACTGAACCACCATTCTGCAAACTGTCAGAACTCCGTACGTGTGTTGTTGACTCCTCATTGGTTATCAAGTACGATTCGCAGCACTTGAATAAGCAACAAGGTTGACATTCTTCTTGTCTGAACACTTGTCTCGTACTAGGTAACATTGAAGTAGTCACCTGATGGAGCTGACACAGATCATTTCGAACAGTGATCTGTCTTCCTGATTTAGGTTATCTGTTCTTAAGTTGTCTTAGCACAACTTACTAACCTTTTCTTGTTGTCATCTGATGTAGGTCTTCTGGTCTTGATGTCTTGACTCTTCTACTCATCTGATTTTCAGCTTATCTGCTTAGATCTTCATCATTTGATCTTCAAGTTAGTTGATCTTCTGATCTTACAAGACTTAACCTATACATATTGAGTTCCCCCTCAATATGTGACCTGTCTGTTACTTCAGCTGTCTATACACTTCAGCTGGTCATCTTATCTGCTATCTACATCATCAGTCAGCTAACAGGTCTGACTGGTCCTATTACATTATCTATTTTGGAACTTCCATCGAAACTACAAATTTCCCAACATGGGACATATTTCATGTGCTTGATATCAGCTTCATCAGGAAGGACAATCCTTCTTTGACAGTTTTATCTCATGATTTGCCGGTAGAGACCCTCTCTTAGAGTTCTCTATCGCAAAACGCTTCAACAACTTGTCTACATAGGTGGACTGTGACAGCCTCAATATCCTTCTAGATCTATCCCTTTGGATCTTGATCCCTAAGATGTAGCAGGTTTCACAAAGATCCTTCACTATGAAGGTCTTCGACAACTAATCTTCAACGGACTGCATTAACGGGATATTGTTTCTCAAAATCAATGTGTCATTGACATACACGATTATGAAAACAATATTCTTCTCGTTGTGTTTACAATAAACACAAGGATCTTCTGAATTTCTGATGAAGTCAAAAGACTTGATAGCTTCATCAAATCGGATATTCCAACTCCTAGAAGCTTGTTTCAATCCATAAATGGATATCTTTAGCTTGCATACTAGATTAGAATTTAACTTAGATGTGAAACCTTCCGGTTAACTCATAAGCACTTCCTTATCAATGTCTCCATTGAGGAAAGTTGTTTTGACGTCCATCTATCAAATCTCATAATCACAGTGTACTGTTATCGCAAGTAAAACTCAAATGGACTTGATCTTTGCAACTAGTGAGAAGGTCTCATCACAGTCAATGCCTTCGTGTTCACTATAACCCTTCGCCACCAACCTAGCTTGGTAGGTTTGTACTTTGCCATTTGCATTGGTCTTTTGCATGAAGACCCAATCACAACATATGGGTCTAACCCCTTTAGGAAACTTCAACCAAGTCCTATACTTGATTGGTGTACATCTAGTCCATCTCGGATTTCATGGCTTCATGCCACTTCCCTGAATCAATATCTGATATTTTTTCAGAATAAGTATTAGGATCATTCTTATCCGTTATCTGATATCTGGTAACCGTATCTAATGGGAGGATTACAATTCCTAATATACTTACGGAGCTGTGGTTGTGCAGGCTGTACATTCTGATTTTGAAAATTTTTGTGGTGCATCGATTTCATCAATGTCCGAAGAGTCCTCAAGAGCTACACTTTCAGATGCCTCTTGGGCGGAGTTTGAACTATGTTGTTCTCATTCAGCCCACTTGGAGGTTCTTGCACTGAAAAGCCTACTCCAATTACGCTCCCACTGGCTGAAAGACGATAACCTAGTGAAACACTCCCACCGTGAAAGTCGTTGAATGCTCCCACTAATTCCTTGTCATGTTGCTTTGACAAGATATTAGTCTCTTTGTTAATTTGTGGTTCTTGAATTTCTTCAAGTTCTTGTTGGAATTTAGAGGCACATAATACATGCGCAGCGGAAATAAACAGTTCACCAACAACGAACAATTAATTGCATACAGATTACAATAATCATAACGAGAAATCTTACAGTAACTCGAGAGCAGATTTCTCTACTATGGTATCCACGTAATCCTCAACCACGGATTTGCACGGATTTGCCAGCGTTGAATCCCGAGATGAATTTTGCTAGGAAAATCCAAACTCTAGATTTTATGGAGAAAATATGAAGTGATACTGTTTGTGAATCTCAATAGCTTGTATATATAAGGAGGCTTAGCTTATTTCCCAAGCTAGCCCAAATAGGGAAATAAAATCCCTAATCTTGAATTAAATTAATTCTTTTTAATTTAATTCCCTAAATATAAATCTCTACGGATTTAAATGTCTTATATGAAAATCTCTACGATTTATTTCCATATACATTAAATCTTACAATTATATTCCAAATATAATTATTGGGAATTCTTATTTAATTAAATATTAATAATAATTAATTCCAAATTAATCTATTTTTAATTACTTCTCCATAAATTAAATATTAAATCCAATTTAACATTTAATCAACCAACTATAATCCGTAAAAGGAAACTACTTGTTGTGTGACCCATAGGCCCTCATATACCGAGTGGTTAGTCAAACTAACGGTCTTAATTGAACCCTAGTCAATAAATCAAACATTCTCAATATATGAGGTACGTTGCGAGAAACATGCAACTAATTGTAACTGAAACGTGGGCAATTGCGATTTTCTCCTTTCATTCACGAATACTCGATTAGTCTTTAACGTGATGAAGTGTCTATTCAAATAACTTAATCAATTTTATCTCAAATCACTAATTGATCATTAGTGTCACACTTAATCACAAAGTCTAAGTTGACGTGCATTGGTCAATGACTTAGATCCAATTATGATGAGACGATGAGTATTCTCTCTAAATCCACTTTGAGGAAAGAATCCTTTTATTTGCTCAACTACCACGCACATGCACTTCGTGATGAACCCATTCCAAGCCATATCTACCCATAGACGGGTACAAGCGTCGGTCATGGTCAAAGTTCATCACTCCACACATGTCGTGCGTATTGACCTCAAGTCAAAGAGTATCGCATCGCTCCCACTAACCGAGACACCCGTAGACACATATAGTGGAACTACATCAAACAGTTTCTCGGATGGGTATACCAATACCCTCTAAGGTATTTGTGCATCCATCATAAGATACCTAGTATCTCGTAGTAAGTGAGATCTTACTACACTCTCTAAGAGTATGATGCAAATCGCACACCAATCTCCATTGCATCATCAATATCCCTTTCTTGATGATCCTCGATTGGGGCTATTTAAGAATCATGCTTAAGTCATCTGAGTTCTAACTCACTCAATGACAGCAGTAACTCAAGGGAACACATATAAGAATAAATGCAAACAATTTAACATAATATTCTAATGAGTGTAACGCTATACATTTAATATTAAACAAACAATAATATTAAACCAATACTGAATATTGTCTGAGTATTATGTCCTTACAATGTATTGTCTCTAGAACACTAACACTAACAATCTCCCACTTGAACTAGAGCCAATCACCTACATCTCTAACCCCTAGTCCATGAAAATCTCTAGTGTATACATGAACACTCAAAGCCTTGGTGAAAGGATCAGTCAGCTTATCCTCCTTGGGGACACGTTCTAACTCTATTTCTCCTCTAGCAATTATCTCTCTTATCAAGTGATAACGCCTTGGTACATGCTTATTTATGTTATTGGATCTCGGTTCCTTAGCTTGCACAACCGCACCAGTGTTGTCACAATACAACTTTATTGGACTGCTGGCACTCGGAACTACTCCTAGTTCACTTAAGAACTATTTTATCCAGGTAGCTTCTTAGGCAGCTTCTACCGTAGCAATGTACTCAGCTTCGGTTGTTGAGTCTTTGGTAGTCTCTTGTTTGGAATTATTCCAACTAACCGCCCCACCATTGAGAACGTAAACATAGCCCGACTGTGACTTGTAATCATCACAGTCGATTGGAAACTTGAATCAAGATAGCGGCCAGTAACTAGCTCGATCGTCGTCTCAGAGACCAAGAAACAATCTTTGGTACATTTAAGGTACTTAAGAATGTTCTTGATAGCAATCCAGTGAGGTTCACCTGGATTCTGCTGGTATCTACCAGTGGTGCTAACAGGAAGGCCACATATGGCCTTGTGCAAGTCATGGCGTACATGATGGAGCCAATTGCAGATGCATATGGTATATCTTTCATGCGTCGGATATCAACTTCCGTAGAAGGACAATCCTTCTTATACAACTTTATCCCATGACACGCTGGTAGAGAACCTCTCTTAGAGTTCTCCATTGCAAACCACTTTAACACCTTATCTACGTAGGTTGACTGTGACAGCCCCAACATCCTCTTGGATCTATCCCTATGGATCTTGATCCCTAAGATGTAGCAGGCCTCACCAAGATCCTTCATCATGAAGGTCCTCGATAGTCAATCTTTAACTGACTGCATAAGAGGAATGTTGTTTACCATGATCAATATGTCATCGACATACACAACTATGAAAATAATATTTCTCCCACTGAGTTTACGATAAACACATGGATCTTCCAAATTTCTGATGAAGTCAAACGATTTGATAGCTTCATCAAATGGGATATTCCAACTCCTAGAAGCTTGCTTCAATCCATAAATGGACCGTTTAAGCTTGCACACAAGATTAGAATTTTGCCTAGATACAAAACCTTTCGGTTGAGTCATAAACACCTCCTTATCAATGTTGCCATTGAGGAAGGTTGTTTTGATATCCATCTGCCTAATCTCATAATCTAGATGTGCCGCTACCGAAAGTATGATTCGAATGGACTTGATCTTGGCAACAGGTGAGAAATTTTCATCATAGTCAATGCCTTCCCATTGACTATAAACTTTTGCCACCAACCTAGCCTTGTAGGTTTGTACCTTGCCATTTGCATCAAACTTACGTTTGTAGACCCATTTGCAACCTATGGGTTTTACCACTTTCGGCAACTCAACCAAGTCCCAGACTTGATTGGTTTACATCGAGTCCATCTCGGATTTCATGGCATCATGCCACTTCTCTGAGTCAACATCTAATGTTGCCTCAGTGTAAGTTCTGGGATCGTCTTTATCCGGGATCTCCACGTCATCATGTTCCTCTAAGAGGAAACTATAATATCTAGCTAGCGGATTAAGAATCCTAATAGACTTACGGAGTTGTGGTTGTGCAGGTTGTACATTCTGATCGTGAAAATTTTATGGTGCATCGATTTCATCAATGTCCGGAGAGTCCTCAAGAGCAACACTTTCAGATGCCTCTTGGGCGGGAGTTTGAACTATTTTGTTCTCATTCAGCCCACTTGGAGTTTGTTGCGAAGGTAATGCAACTCCAATTACGCTCCCACTGGCTGAACGAGGATCACTAAGTGATAAACTTCCACCATGAGGGCTGCTGAATGCTCCCAATGATTCTTTGTCACGTTTCTTTGACAAGATATCAGTCTCTTGGTTATCCTGTGGTTCTTGATTTTTCAAGTTCTATCATCTTACGGCCTTGTTCCTTAAAGATATAGTCTTCTTGAGGAATTTGGCTGCTTTTAAAACAATTATTGTTTGTTTCTCAGGTAGATAGAAATAATATCCTCTTGTTTCCTTAGGATATCCCACAAGGTAACCCTTTTCACCTTTGCATTCCAACTTATCAGTGAGCATCTTTTTCACAATTGCAGGGCAACCCCATGTTTTGATATGTGAAAAGGTTGGCTTCTTGCCACACCATAGTTCATATGGTGTATGCTCAACCGATTTGGATGGAATCCCATTCAAAATGTAAATTGAGGTTTGTAACGTGTATCCCCATAAGAATGTCGGAAGAGAAGAAAAACTCATCATGGACCTTACCATGTCTAACAAGGTTCGGTACCTCCTCTCGGATACTCCTTTAATTTGCGGTGTTCCGGGAGGAGTCCATTGTGATTGGATTTCATGTAACTTTAAGTAATCCATGAACTCGTGGCTAAGGTATTCACCTCCTCGATCCGTTTGAAGAATCTTTATACTCTTACCAAGTTGCTTCTCTACTTGAGCTTTGAACTCCTTGAATTTCTCAAAATATTCGGATTTGTGTTTCATAAGATACACATATCCATATCTTGAGAAATCGTCAGTAAAAGTGATGAAATAGGTGAAGTGACCCCTAGCTAGAGTGGACAATGGTCCACAGACATCACTTTGGATCAACTCTAGAACTTCTTTGGCACGAACCCCTTTCCCAAAAAATGGTTTGTTGGTCATGATTCACAATTTCCACAAGACTCAAAGTCAAATGGGGTTAAGTAGTCTAACATCCTTAACCTTGCTATCCTATTCTCATTTGCATGACCAAGCCTACAATGCCACAGGTAAGTTGAGTTTTCAGGATTACTAAGTTTGAGTCATTTGTTTTGTATATTAAGAATATTATGTCCACAATGCAACAAGTATAAACCATTCGATAAAGGAGCATTTCCATAAACGTCACCATTAAGCGAAAAATAACAATTATTGTTTGCAAAATGGAAGGAAAACTCTTCAATGTCTAACATAGAAATAGAAATAATGTTGCGAGTAATAGAAGGAACGAAATAATAATTATTCAGTTCAAGTCTAAAACGAGAGGGTAAGTCTAAAACATAAACGCCAACACGTTCAGCAGCAACTCTTGCTCCATTCCCAACGTGTAGGGCGACTTCACCCGGCCTAACTGTCTTGCTATGCTTGAGACCCTGCACATTAGTACAAATGTGTGCAGTTAGTCATTTGTGGACATGTTTATCTCAATAACAAACATACATGTTCCAGAGGCTGAGACACCTTGTGTCTTCTTTTCAGCTGCTAGAACCTTGCAGTCCTTCTTCCAATGCCCCTTCTGCTTGCAGTAGAGGCATACATCCTTATCCGCCCTCTCCTTCTTTTGAATTTCCACCTTTGGACTTAAGGAAGTTTGGCTTGGATCCTTTCTTTGCCTTGCCCCTTCGCTTCTTCTTTCCTTTCGGAGCAGAAGAAGTAGAGGCACTCACAATGAGCACGGGCTTTTCCTTAGCAGTGGAAGACTCAAAATCTTTAGCATGTTATGTAGCTCGGGCATAGTCGATTCCATCTTATTCATATTAAAGTTTACTACGAAACTTGAATATGAATCAGGAAGCGACTGAAGAATGGCATAAACAACAACATTGGTCTTGAGCTCAATGCCCAATCGACCAAGTTTCTCGATTAGCCCAATCATCTTCAACACATGAGGAGAAACCTTCCCTCCCTCAGACAATCGGCATCTAAACAGATCTCTCATCACTTCATAAATCTCGGAACGAGATTCAGAATCAATGAGATCCTTCAGATGCTTAATCATCTCGAAGGGGAGCATCTTCTCATGCTGCCTTTGCAATTCGGGAGTCATCCCGAGTAGCAAAACACACTGAGCCTGGGAAGCATCCTCTTGATGCTTCTTCTGAGTTTCGACGTCAAACGTCTCATACTCTCCAGTACCAGCCTCCGGGGTAACAGGGATTGACGTGTCCAACACGTACTCAATCTTTTCTTGCCTAAGCACCAAACGCATGTTTCGGTGCCAGCCGAGAAAATTTGGCCCAGCCAATTTGTTCGTTTCCAAAACGCTTCTTAGTGATAAGTTATTCATTTCAACAATCCTAGAGAAATAAAATAAAACGGGAATTAAAACACATAATTCCTATACTCAATATTCAGCAATCAAAATAAACATGGCCTTTCTTTTGTGTTTATTTTGTCTCCATTATTTTCACATATTCAACGACCTCATCGGAAGAGTACGAATTTATATTTAATATAAATCATAATGGACTAGGATCCACATTCCTACTATCATAATATCTGCTTGGGCTGATTACTACAATAGCAGAACTGGTAGGTCTCCAAACCAATTGCAAAACTTGCAACTCCTAGTTGATTGAACCTAGTTCAATCGGATGCCCCTTGACTTTTGTTTCCCTGCTTGGGCTGGTGAAACAAAGTCAAGTTGATTTACAACCATCAAGCGGCGACACTTTGTGTCCCTATAAAAGTCTCATTAGATGTAGATCCGAGCAAAAGACTTGGGCCTTAAATACTCATTGGAACGAAATCTCCGGTTTACTTTTAATTTTGATGGAAGGTATCGTTCAATTTAATGAAAATTATATTTTAGTGATGAACGTTTTAAATGCGGGGTATTAATTGCTTAATCGAGATCCAACATGTTAATCTACATCACATTTGAGCAATTATTGGGCGCCGCCTACCCAAACATGATTTACACGGACTAACACTTATATGAGTGCCGTCTACCCAAACAATTAATGTGGTCCGACAATTATTGGGCGCCGCCTACCCAAATAATTAATTGCGGACTATAACTAATAATGTAAATTTCAATTCACACTAACATTTATACAAGTGGAGAGCAACTAATCAAGTTCTCATGCAACATTACAAAATTTAAATTGCACATTTAAAATATTCAAAAATTACTTAGCACATTAAATTTCATAAAATATGCAAAACATTTTATTCTAATTTTCATAAAACTTTTTGATCCAACCAAATACCATTTATGAAAATATCATTATTATTATTTTATTTTAATTTAAATTAATCAATCAATTGAATTGGGCCGTGTAAAAATAATAATAATAATAGTAACACTTAGTTGTGCAAACAACTCTAATTTGAGTACTAATTCCAGAAGAATTTCTTTTTTTTAAATAACCCAAAGCAGTTCAAAATTACAACATATCTGAATGGCCCAATACAGTACAGAAAATCGGCCCAAACATCTTAAAACCTTTGCACGGCCGCTGTCGTCCCCACCGTCTGAAACCGATAGCACTGCGTCGGCTTCGGTTTTCACGAGTGGAATCGGTGTCTGGCACCATCCCTAGGAGGATTGTTGCCGCCCCGTTGTGGAGCAAGGATGCACAGGCCATCGACGCTGCTCGGCCGAGATTCGATCGCGACTCGGTGCCCAGCACCATCGCGAATCAGATCGCCATCGACTAAGTCAGCTCGTAGCAGGTCACCGCTGTCCGGGCCGATATTCAGCAAATCACCGCCGTCCAGTCTCGATTCGATTTCAGCAGCGATTGACGCCACCATCGATCTCAGTGGATCCCCACTTATCTCGAATCAATCGCGACTGTACGTTGTCGGCGCGAAGCGGGTCGGGTCCGCCTAGCGGTCGCCCGCAGATGACCGCAGCAAATCGACGCTAAACGACCGAAAATGGCGGTTGTCTTAAAACTCCAAAATTTAATTGACCGAAAATCAAAATTGAATTTGGTTTTGATCAAATAACATCCTACAGCCGCATTAATTTTAACGAGAAGATCGGTAATGGCGGCTTATGCTTTGCCCCAAAACATTAATCTCTTAATTTCAGGATACGTAAACACACATCAACAATTTTGGGGCAATTTGTCAAATTAATTAATTGAAACTCAAGCAATTAATTGACCACGAAAAGCAATATGCAATGTAAATCAAGAGCCTGATGCTCTGATACGAATTTAGAGACACGTAAACGTAATACATGCGCAGCGAAAATAAACGATTCACCAACAACAACAATTAATTGTATACAGATTACAATAATTATAACGAGAAATCTTACAGTAACTCGAGAGCAGATTTCTCTACTATGCTATCCACGTAATCTTCAATCACGGATTTTGCCAGCGTTGAATCCTGAGATAAATTTTGCTAGGAAAATCCAAACTAGAATTTATGGAAAAAATATGAAGTGATCTTGTTTGTGAATCTCGATAGGCAGATATATATATAAGGAGACTTAGCTTATTTCCCAAGCTAGCCCAATTAGGGAAATAAAATCTCTAATCTTGAATTAAATTAATTTCTTTTAATTTAATTCCCTAAATATAAATCTCTACGGATTTAAATGTCATATATGAAAATCTCTACGATTTATTTCCATATATATTAAATCCTACAATTATATTCTAAATATAATTATTGAGAATTCTTATTTAATTAAATCCAATTTAATTAAATATTAATAATAATTAATTTCAAATTAATCTATTATTAATTACTTCTCCATAAATTAAATATTAAATACAATTTAACATTTAATCAACCAACTATAATCCGTAAAAGGAAACTACTTGTTGTGTGACCCATAGGCCCTCATATACCGAGCGATTAGTCAAACTAACGGTCTTAATTGAACCCTAATCAATAAATCAGACATTCTCAATATATGAGGTACGTTGCGAGAAACATGCAACTACATGTAACTAAAACGTGGGCAATTGCGATTTCTTCCTTTCATTCACGAATACTCGATTAGTCTTGAACATGATGAAGTGTCTATTCAAATAACTTAATCAATTTTATCTCAAATCACTAATTGATCGTTAGTGTCACACTTAGTCACAAAGTCTAAGTTGACGTGCATTGGACAATGACTTAGATCCAATTATGATAAGAAGATGAGTATTCTCTAAATCCACTTTGAGGAATGAGTCATTTTCTTGGCTCAACTACCACGCACATGCACTTCGTGATTAACCTATTCCAAGTCATATCTACCCATAGACGGGTGCAAGCGTCGGTCATGGTCAAAGTTCATCACTCCACACATGTCGTGCGTATTGACCTTAAGTCAAAGGAGCATCGCATCGCTCCCACTAACCGAGACACCCGTAGACACATATAGTAGAACTACATCAAACGATTTCTCGGATGGGTATGCCAATACCCTCTAAGGCATTTTTGCATCCATCATGAGATACCTAGTATCTCGTAGTAAGTGAGATTTTACTACACTCTCTAATAGTATGATGTAGATCGCACACCAATCTCCATTGCATCATCAATATCCCTTTCTTGATGATCCTCGATTGGGGCTATTTAAGAATCATGCTTAAGTCATCTGAGTTCTCACTCACTCAATGACAGCAGTGACTCAAGGGAACACATATAAGAATAAATGCAAACAATCAAACATAATATTCTAATGAGTGTAACGCCATACATTTAATATTAAACAAACAATAATATTGTTGGTCCCGGTGTAAACGAGTCTTACACGTGTATGGGGGGGGAATACACGTGTTCAGTGATTTTAAAACTTTTTTCATCGAGGTCACTTGGGTCGATAATCACGAAGATTAGGTTCGAGAAGCACAGATCGCTCGAGTCAAAGTTTCTTGAGGCGGTGATTCAGTTTGCTTTCAGATACCTCGAGATAATCCCAACCTGAATCACGAGTGTCGAGAGATCCTGAGTTGCTTGGATCGGATAACTAGCTTCTTGAATCCTCATAAGAGAGTTGGTTTGATAACTATCTCTGTTCTATTTACTCGATCGTCTTGAATGGTTGGCCCTTAGATTATACTCGTTTTAAGCTTTCTTGAAAAAAACCTTCCCTTTATGAAATAGTGATTGTTTGTGATTCACTTATGCAACTTCGATTGGATTGATTCCAACCGAATATCGATTGAAAAGTATGCTTTCAAAATCAAGTCAATGCAGCAGTTAAGCACGGATAAGAAAGCAATAAAGAACACGGCCGATTATAGTGGTTCGGAGACTCAAGCTCCTACATCCACTCTCTCGACTCTTGAGAGAAATTCACTATCAAACGAAGAGCTTTTCGACTACCTCGTAGTTTACTTACTCAACTTCGGCCACGAGTTTTACGACTACTCACGTAGTTTACTTACTCAACTTGACCTTGAGTTTTACGACTACCTCCGTAGTTTACTTACTCAATCACACACAAGCTTTCGGACTACCCAGTAGCTTACTAACTTCTCCTCTAGAGTTTTACGACTACTCGCGTAGTTTACTAACTCTTTACAACTCTACTCACCAACAAACACACTCCAACTACCTTCTCAAGGGTTTGGGGTTTCTCGGTTGGTTTCAACTAGGATGAGATATCCTTTACAATGAAGCACAATGCAAAGGGTTAGGATATCTCGACTAAGCTTTGGATAAATCTTATCAAGCTAGGCTTAGTATAGTGAGCTCTCTTCAATATAGAAGCACTTGGGAAATTCTAAGTTATTTTGAGTGCTTTAACTTTTGCAAGAATAAGTTTGAGCTCTTGAGTTGCGTATAAATTTCCGTAACCTTACAAAGTAGAGGGTCACCCGGTATTTATAGGCATACACCAAGGTCACTCTTTGAAAACTATCCGTTGGAGAGATAGCCGTGAGTTCCCTCTTATGGTGTGTGAGAAGCTTGGCTATATTTAGGGTTTGAAACTCCCTAACATGTTTTTAGACAATAGCCTTTCATGTAGCCGGTCTTCACTTTTTTGCGATCTGGAACTTTCATACATCGACATCTTTTTTTTGACTTTATCCTTTGTCGATTGTCGGTATGGTGCTGATGTCGTCTTCCTCTTTTTGACTTTTGTCTTGATTAAAGGTAGACACCTTCAGCGGCTTTTTTGGTTACAAACTCGAGTTTGATATAACCTTAACAACACTTCCCGACTTAGTTCCTTTTATGCGCATTTGAATGTCTTGGCAATATCTAACTTTCTAAGGCATCGCGTTTCTCTCGATATTGCATCCTCGCCGGATAGATATATTGATTGCCTCGGAACATTCGGGTTCATCTTGAGCATTGATACATTCTTGAGTCTTGATAATTCTTTGTGCTTTTCGATATTCTTGATCTTGATTTCTCGATCCTCGATCTTGCGTCTTGAGTCTTTGCGTCTTGAGGTCTTGAGTCTTGTCTTCTTGAGTCTTGAGTCTTGAGGGTCTTACGAGTCTTGATTTATCTTGGTGATATCTTGAGTCTTCATCTTTGAGTCTTTAGTTCTCGATTTCATCTTGAGTCTTGATATCTCGGTTTTCATCTTGAGTCTTGAGTCTCGATTTCTCCTTTGAGTCTTTAGATTCTCGATTTCATCTTGAGTCTTGAGACTTCGGTTTCATCTTTGAAACCGGTTTCTTGAAACATCTTGAGTTCTTGAGTCTTGAACCTATCTGAACTATATCTGTGACTATACATTTTGCGAGATAACATCTGAATACTCTAAAAGCTGAATCGACTCAATTATCAAGATCATTCGAACATGTCATACTCGGGGTTTTGGGATCTTAATCAAAATCATATAATCTTTTATTAAATTCATCTCCCAACAATTTCCCCTTTTTTTTGATGATGCCAAAACCTATCTTGTTACAAATACATAACCTATACTCGGGTTTTGGTTTATCCTATCACAAGATTGGTTGTCTCTCAACAATTTCGAATCGAGAGAATCTCTCAATACATTAAATAGAGTTTTTTCAACACTTAAGACATTCAGTAATTTCTTCAGTAATGAATCTCTTTAAGTAGTTCATTACTAAATACTTAAACAATTTTCCCATATCATCATTCAGTTAGTTCAGAGACATACAATCAGCATATCAAAATAAAAGACATGTAAATAAGATAATAAGGTATTATCTTTTGAGCATAATGATAAATCTTCATTGATGATAAGTATACCATTCTGATTACAATGAGATTTTTATCAACAAAATCAAAAAGACAAAATTTAAAGATTACAGAATCTTCTGAGTTCTTCAGTCTTCAGTCTTCAGATTCGGCTCTTCAGTTTGCTTCATTCTCGACTTCATCAGCTGGCACCTCCAGGTTGAACATTCCGAAAAATCTTTTCTTCAGCTCATTCCTCTCCTTGATGATGTCGATTTGTTCCTGTTAATCCCAATGACCCAAAGATCTTGAGCAATTTCTTGCGTAATGGCCTTCTCATTTACCAAGCCATTACCAAGTCTTGGAGGAGGAAAGGAATATGGACCAGGGGCTACTATCTGTACTCCACCTTCATCCGCAAGGTTAATCCAGCCTTGGAGATACTTTGGATAGAAGGTTAGAAGATATTCAATGAAAAGCCGTTACGATCCGAGCCTTCCCTCTCCATTCCACGAGAACATCGTAATTGAACGGAAGGTTCTCTTCACTTCTTCCCACATGTCGTTGAGTTTAATGGGCATCCATTTATCAGCGTGGGGCCTTTCAGCGCTTTTCGATGTTCCTTCCTCTTCTTTCATAAACTTCACGAAGTCACTCCTTCGCTTACGCTCTCTTCGTCTATCTTCTTTACGATCCACAGGCGCTCCGAGACCGAAGCGGTAGCTTTCTTAGCTTGTTCTTTTTGGAGTGTCTTGAGCATCTCTCGGTGTTGAAGACTTTCTTACGAGGTTGAGACTCAGATTCTTACGCATCTTCATCATCCATCGACTTTCTCTGGATTGGCTTAGAAGCCTTAGCACGCTTGCTTCTGAGTTGAACAATGCCCAAGGCTTTCCTCTTCATAAGCGATTCGGCACCGGCTGGCTTGTTCCAACCTTAGTTCTAGCACTTTCGGTTTCTCTCTTGCAACCTCAAGCATGGTTTGCTTTCGAAACTTCGAGTGTAGATGGGCTTCTCCACTTGAGAGAATTTCAATTTATTAGTAGCTTCAACTTCTTTTTAAGGCTTTGGCTAGATTGTACATTTCGGCCTCTTTCGAGCCTTCTTCTCCAAAGTACGTGCCATGAACTTCGAGGTCTTCACCTTCCTTTTCCCCCTTCTTCTTAGCACCGTAATTTGGAAGAAGTCTCGGAAGAGCTGTGTCCATGTAATCTTTGCTCTTTGCTCACTGCAGCGGATCTCTCTGCTAAGCGATCTTGCTCATCTTCCATTCTCACGATGTGGTTCTTAGCCACGAAAAGTTCTTGAGATAAGTGGGCAAAGCGGCGGAGAGTGCATCTTTAAGCATCTCTGTCATCTTGGTCATGAGCACCGAGCTCATTTTCCTCAGCAATGATTTGATCGGCACCTCATTTTTCTCTGCCGGTTTCACCTCTAGAAATTGATCGATTCGGTGCTTTTGTTTCATTTTGACACTTAACTCTGCGTTGACTCCTCAGAACTTTTCATTCGGCTTTTCTTCCATGGAGGTCATTTGAGTGGTCAAAGTGTTTTTGTATCTGCACCGATTCGAAGAATGGCTAAGACCTTCCATTATACGAGCTTGATTGGCCAACGTTTCTTCCATCTCGAGCAATTTTGATCGCCATTGGCTCAATCTTCTCAAGTTTCTCCATTACGGGGGTGAGATCAATCTCGGGAACCTTACGCTTTTTATACGTCTTTGTATGATCATCTGAGCTTGGCTTCATCACGAGCTCCGGTCTCAATTGAGCCTCGATCATTTTATCGGACAATTGAGAATTAAAGATAGTACTTTTCGATAACTTTGGCATAGTTGTTAATAGTGCAAAAGGTACTGAAGAGTGCTAACCGATCTGAGGTTGATCGACAACGAAGTCTCTTTTTCCATTTGAGGCCCGATCCTCGGCATCTCCTGTTGGTCCCCATCTCCATCTTTGGATTTGTCTCATTTGCTTTCGGGGCACTCAACTTCAGATTGTTTTTCTTCTCAACTAGCTTCCTCTGAACGGCTCATCAAAATCGAATTTTTTCATCTGAGCTTTGTCTTCCGAACCTGAGAAGTCGGTCGGGAAAGTTTGTCTCCTCATTCCACCGGTCTTCCCCTCTGAATGCGGCAATATCAAGCATCTCGGGAAGAGTCGATTGAGGATATACCTTTATCGTCCTTAATCTGAAGAAAACATCTTGCGGATCGGGGTATGAAATTTGAGCTTCGGGGTAGCGATCAGGATGAACCGTTCCCCTTGCTCCTCATTTCGCCTTCTTGACCCTCGCCCTTCTTCCATCTCGGGCTCTCTGGTTCGATAGAAGCTTCTGCTAAGGGATCAAGCAGTAGATCACTCTGGAGCTCATCAAGAATATTTTGCTCCTGAGCCTCAGTAGTGTCTGAAGTTTGTGCATTCAGGTCCTCAGTTTGCATCTGAGTGGGTTACGAGGGCTGGTGGCATATCCTCGGTTTAGTCGAGTTGGCTCGTCGATCCGAGCTGCACATCTTGGATCGACTCTGGTGGCTCTTCTGTGCGAAACTGCACATCCGAGGTAGGCATCTCACGAGGTCACGAGCTCCTTTAAAAATTTCTGAGAAATTTTATCCGGTAGTGATGTCTCGAGCACCTCGGAGAAGACATGCTCCTCGATCGATCCTGTGTCTTAGAGATAACTGAGCCAACACTTGTAATGGCGAACTCGAGCTATTTTGCCCTCGGGTTGTATCTCCTCGAGAATCCTTTGCTACCTTCCGTCGGTGAGAACCACCAATCTTTTGCGCTTTGGAGCAAGGTCCTTCCGCTTCATCAGTTTTGCTCCTTGCTCCATTTTTGCCTCCAACAGAACCTTCCCCCTGGTTTGTTGGGTCTCTTTCTCAGCAGCCGCAGAAGGTGATTCTACCTTCTTTTCTCTTTTCCCTCGAATGGCCTGCTTCTTCCGGTGATGGGCTTGAAGAGAATTTTGGTTTTTAGGGAATGGGGTTGAATTGGCGAAGATATCCTCCTCCTCTCTGCACATCTCCAAAATATAAGCAATTTTGGTGGCATGGTGGATCTTGCCTTTCATCGTGATTGTCCCATTGACCCTTTTTATGACCTTGGCTTGCTCCGTCACCATCTGAATTAAGAATTTCAGCCAGTTGAAGTCAGTGGTAGGAGATGCCTCGATCGCCGCCATCAATCGAGCCGGGTACTAATCTGCTCAAAACTCCCATAAGACTCATGATGCACTTCTTGCTCACAATATCCATCGGCCTGCGATATTGTGGCTTTAGATGCCTCTTATGCAATGTCGCCTCAAATTTAACGAGATTCTCGGCAATCCTATCTAGGTACTCTGCTCTCTACCCGACATATACATCGCAGGATCCTCTCCTCTATCACAGAGCTCAAAAACATCATTCAGATTTTTCGGATTTATGTACAAATCCCTCTCAAAATCGACGTATTTTGATGAATGCTCTAAATGTGATGTGGTAATCGAAGAATGCATACCATCTTCTTCATCTATTCTCAAATTACGGATGAATTCGATTACCTCTTTTTTGCGAAACTCTGATGCGGGTAACTTTGCGACTAGATGGGTGAGTTTTAGCCGATCGAATCATATCGAGAGCCTCCTCTTACGGCTTTGAGTTGGTTGTGCTTTCAAGTGAGACAATGAACTTCGTACCCGCGGCTTGTTGGTTATGGCTAATTTCTCGAACAAGGTTGGGGCCATTTTAGAGATTGATTTAAGAATTTTGAAGTTTTAGGGTTTGGAGATTTCTGGGCAAAGGGATTTTTAATAGCAGAGGATTTGGGAGCGAAGGGTTTGATAAAATTTTGGCTTGAATGGCTTAAAGGGGTATATATACCGAGAGATCGTGGAGAATCGTGTTGGTTAGGTGAAAAACAGCGGTTGAGATTAATCTCCGATTAATCGAATTATCTGAACAAACGATCTCTAAAAAGTAAGCCGCCAAAATATCCTCATTGGTCAATAATGTGGCGAGCATTAAATATTTATTGACCTTCTTTGGAATTTAAAAGCGATCCGCCCAAAAAACATTCCTCGGTGTTTTATATTTATTGCGAATGATTCTTGAGTTTTACTTGAGCAATAAATGAGTCGCATGAGTCTTTACTTCTTCGGACTAATTTCCTCTATCGGTCTTCTTGAGTAATCATCCTTGATAAAATGTCGATTATATCGAAAGTCTTGAATGGGTTGACATCTTCTTGATCTTGACCTTGATAAAATCTGAGTTTCACGAGACTCGATTCAATATTTCCATTTTATCTGAGTTTCTCGGTAGAGAATTACGAAAGCTTCATGCATCGAAAATCTTCAATTTTTTGATTTTACTCTATACACCTGGTTCTAACATCCCTAATTCAATTTGAAAGTTCTCAAATCTTGATTGACCCAAAGGTTTAGTCAAGATATCGACTCTTTTGCCTATCAGTATGAATTTTCTCCATCCTTATGTCCTTTTTCTCGACATGATCTCTGATGAAGTGATGTCTGATATCCACATGCTTGCATCTGGTGTGCAATACCGGATTTTGTGAAATAGCAATGGCACTATTGTTGTCACAAAATATTGGTACTTCATTGGCTTCAACTTTATAATCCCTTAATTGTTATGCGAGCGAAAAGAATCGAAGCACAATGACTTCTTGCGACCATGTATTGACTTGATGAGTCTTGGTTGCTCTTGAGGTGCATTTTCTTTGAAAACCAAGATATCAGCTTGCTTCCTAGAAATTGACAAGTTCTTGTTGTGAACTTCTGTCAATTCTACAACCTCCGTAGTCAGCATCTGAGTAACCAGTTAATTCAAGGTTATCATCAGCTGGATACCATAATCCTCTATTCACTGTGCCCTTAAGATATCTTAGTATCTTTTTGGCAGCCTCCATGTGACTAGTCTTAGGATTAGCTTGGTATCTTGCACATATCCCAACAGCAAATGTTATATCTGGCCTACTTGCGTGAGATAGAGCAATGATCAATGATTCCTCTATAATCGGTATGATTCAGCGATTTGCTTTACGAATCGGGATCCATCTTGTAGTTAGTATTCATAGGAATCCTAAGCGCATTGCAATTTTGTACACCATATTTGGCAATCAGATCTCTGGTGTATTTTGCCTGGTTGATGAATATTCCTTCCTTTGATTGTTTCACTTGAAGACCTAAAAAGAAATTCATCTCTCCCATCATTGACATCTCAAACTTGCCTTTCATCAGTGTTGAAAACTTTTCACACAGCTGATGGTTTGGAGATCCAAAAATGATGTCATCAACATATATCTGAACTAGTAAGATCTCTTCCCCATCCTCTATCACGAGCGAGTTCTATCACGATCCTTTGACAAAACCATGGTCG
This sequence comes from Stenogyne calaminthoides, assembly GCA_037126765.1. Taxonomy (NCBI): domain Eukaryota; kingdom Viridiplantae; phylum Streptophyta; class Magnoliopsida; order Lamiales; family Lamiaceae; genus Stenogyne; species Stenogyne calaminthoides. The sequence continues at coordinate 28,644,131 of JBBCBC010000016.1, forward strand.
AGAAGAAACCGAGAAAGAGTATCATACCATGCTCTGGGTGCTTGCTTGAGACCATACAAAGCTTTTCTGAGCCTGTAAACTTGGTCATTCTGTTTGAAGCCAGGAGGTTGTTCCACATAAACCTCTTCTTTAAGCACACCGTTCAGAAATGCACTTTTCACATCCATTTGATAGGTATGTGAACTTCATGTGGGCAGCATATGCAAGAAACAATCGATGGCTTCTAGTCTTGCTGCAGTGCAAAGGTTTCATCATAATCCAAGCCTTCTTCTTGGGAATAACCTTGTTCAACTAGCCTTGCCTTGTTTCTTACAATGTTGTTGTTTTCATCTCTTTTATTCTTGAAAACCCACTTGGTTCCAATGACATTGTGCCTTTTAGGTCTATCTACCAACTCCCATACTTCATTCCTTGAGAATTGATTCAGCTCATCTTGCATAGCAGTAATCCAATAAGAATCTTGTAGAGCTTCACCAATCTCGTGAGTTCTTTTCTCCGAAAGGAAGCGGCGAGAATAGTGCACTCTCACCATGGAACCTTCTTGTCTTAACACCTTCAGTTAGATCACCCACAATCTGACTTGTAGGATGACTATCTAACCATTTCCTTCTTGATGTTCCCCCTTCAATAATATCCTCAACATTTGAGATGTTAGGTTCAGTTAAATCAGCAAACTCAGGGAACAACAGAAAAGGAGAAAGGGAATCATCTTCCTCAGGGGAAATTCTATTCAGAACATTGTCAGAGACATTTGTTCCCCTTTGGTTGATAGATTGAAATTGCCTCATTTGTGACCACATCTTCATTGGCATCACATACCCGAGTGCGAGGCGGTGTCTGTTCGGATTGGTCACCTTTGGAGTGTTGGTTTTCTGAGGCTCACCATCCGAGTTCCATCTGAACTTCCTTATTCGAAGTCCGAGTCACTCCAATCATAGAATGTGGTGACTTCTTCTTTTTCGAGTTCGATGGATGATTTATCTTTCATTTCGGGCTTAATCTGGTGATCCTCTTAGTCGGTTCATCGTATCATGTTCTGTTTCTTACGAACACAAATAGATTCATCAAAAACAACATGAGGTGTTTCCTCCACAATAAAGTCCTACAGGTTGTAAACTCTAAAAGCTTTTTGACTTGAGAATATCTAAGAATATTCCTTCATCGACTTTACTATCAAAAGTTTTCAAGTGATCTTTACCATTATTGTGTATGAAACACTTGCAACCAAACACACGAAAGAAAAGAAACAAGAGGCTTCCTTTCATTCCAAAGCTCATAGGGTGTTTTGCCTTGACTCTTGGTCGGCATGGATCATTACGAGAGTAGCATGCGGTGTTGATGACTTGACCCAAAATCTTTTAGGAATGTCGACCAATTTATCATAGTCCTTTGCGAACTTCTTTTCGAGTCCTGTTCCTCCTTTCGGCAACACCATTCTGTTGAGGGTCCTTGCGGTGATGTTTCATGTGAAATTCCATTCTCTGCACAATAATCGGATATGATATGATTTATGAATTCGGTTCCTTTGTCGGATCGATTTTGACCACACTCGATTTTTCTCAATCTTGAGCCTTTTCAATTAACTCTGGCGACTTTATTCGAGTCTCTTTCTTCTTGAGTAAGAATATGACCCCAAGTATATCTCGAGTAGTCATCAACTACTACCAATGTGTATTTCGCCATTAGTGCTTTACGGTGTTATAGGACCAAAAAGATCCATATGTATGGCTTGAAGTATTCTTTCGGTAGAAACCTCAACTTTACTTTTAAATGATGCTCTCTTATCTTTTTTTTCCTTTTCGCACGCATCACAAATATGTTCCTTCTTGAATACTTCGTTAGGCAACCCTCTCACAAGAGCTAATCTTGCAAGCTTGTTCGGGGTTTTGAAATTTAGGTGATTCATTCTTTTATGCCATAACCAATTTGGTATCTGTGGAACTTTTAGCAACTAAACATGTATCTTTAGGAGCGAGAACTCAATCGACCAAGATACACATTCCTTTTCTTGTACCGGTCGGTAAAACTTTTACGTGATGATGTATCATTTTTACAAAACATAAGTTTTTAGAGAACTCAACATTGAAACCCTTATCACGTAATTGGCTAATTGAAAGCAAATTATGCTTCAATCGAATACATATGAAACACCATGGATATGAATCGAGTCGATTTCCAAAGTTCCATATCCTTGATCAATCCTTGGAATTATCTCCAAAAGTGATCTGTGGGCCTCTTTGTTCAACATAGTCTTTGAGTGTCTTCTTGTATCTGTCATATGTCTTGAACATCCTTTGTCAAGATACCAAATGTCGGGAGCTTTTTCATCTCTGCTCATCGGTGCCATGTGATCATTAGTCGGTTTAGTGCCCTTGTTTTCCTCCGAAAAAAGCAGATCAATTCTTAGGTACCCAATTTGTGTAGGGTCCTACAAGGTTAGATGTACCTTCGGAATCCAAATGCGACAACTCTAATCACTTTAGAGTGGCTAATTTGTCTTCCATAAACATCAACATACACATCTACTACTCTGGGTGCCTTAGCGACTTTTACGTGTATGTGTGCTAGCTTTAGCATGAACATGGGCTTTTGAATTCTTCTTTGGTTCGGGCCTTTTGTTCGGATGCTTGGGCTTTTGTGCGGTGGTCTAAATCTTTGTTGACTCGGGTTGGATAACCTTTACCTTTAGGCAAGTGAGGTTCGGGTTATGCATCTTTGAAATCTGGGTCTTTTCGATTGTCTTGAGGACTTGGTCTCTTGATTGAGAATGTCTCTGTGAGTGTTTCTCATCGAGAAATTCCTCGATGGTTCGATGTGGAGCCTTTGATTTGCATTCTTAACTGAGGCTTTGAAGTACTTACTGAAACTTTCAATTTGCTTTCGGGTTTTCTAGCCTTCACTTTTGAGGTTTGGGCTTTCTAACTTTGATCATTATTTTTTTTTGAAACCATAGGTCCTTTTCCCTTGTCTACAACCTTGGGCATTACTTGACTTGAAGTGTAGGTGCCTTTGGTTTTACAAAGATAGTCTTCTTGCTACATGATGCGACATTAGGATGACATTGTAAGGTTCCCCCGGAGTGTATCCCAATCCGGTTTTTATAGTGGCGGATCTCTGGTAACTCTGAATTTCATCTATCACTTTAGATGCTTTATTCAATAGAGTTAACTTCTTTTGTGCACTATCCTCACAGTTCTGTAGAGTTTTATGCTTCTCGGAGAGGTCATTGAACTTCGATTACGATTAATTTGAATCTCTTGAGTGGATTTCTCTAGCTTTTTCGATTAGGGACATGATCAACTTCTCTTTCTCACGAGAGTTGTACTTTGAGAACATCGGTTCATCAGTAGTTCCCATTAATTGAGAAGTGATCTCGGTTTTTTGCTAGAGTCTTTCCATTTTAGATTTTCAAACATTCGGTTCCTTATTACGCTCTTGAGTTTTATTTAGCGATCCTTGCAAAAGCAAGCATAGTCCTTCATTGATTCTCAAAAGAATCCATCGGTCAAAATGATTTTTCGGTGGATCTTGAAAACTCTTGTGCTAGTGTAGGAGCAACAACGAGAGCGAGAAGAGTTTACCTCCTCAATGGCCATCGAGCGGATGTCATCACTTTCCTTTGTCGAGAATATCTCATCGAAGAGCTAGATCCCTCCTCGAGTGTTCTTCTTACGCAACCATGGCCTTTTTTGCTTGAGAACTTACGGTCTCTTTTTAGCTTGTCTTTCTCTTCTCTCCTTAGCACTCAACTCGGACAATCATCTTTGGAAGTGACCTTTCTTCGGCAATTATAGCATCTGTTGGCATCATCATCCGATCATTTTCTTCTTTGGACTTGGAGTCCTTCTTTGCGGATGAAGATCCGCCCGACTTTCGAGTCCTTCTTCTTCTCGGTTGATCGTCCTCGGGTTTTCTTACGGTACTGTGGTTCTGTAATAGCTTTTGTATTTTCCAAATCTACTATTAAGTCTGTCAAACCTCCTTGCCATCGGTCTTTAGCTTTTCCTCAAGCTCATCGATGTTTGGCATGGGGGTTCTCGACTCTCTAGTTTCTGAGTTTTATCTTTGGCTTTTAAAGCCACATTTCTTTTCGATGAAGAATCATCTTTCTTTGTCGGCCTTTTTTGGATTTCTTAACAATTACAAATTCATAGGCTTTCAGCTCAGAGAAGACTTGTTGGTATGGCATTGAACTAATGTTCTTGGTGTTTTCAATCACCACTGCATGAATATCCCATTTCTTAGAAAGACCTCTAAGAATTTTCAATGTCACTTCTCTTTGTGGATATTTCTTTCCAAGTGCGTTTAGATCATTCATGATGCTAGTGAATCTGACTTCCAATTTGTCTATTGATTCACCATCATCCATTTCAAAACTGTCAAACTTTCCAATTGCCCCTTGAAAGTTTGTTTTCTTTTATATGATCGTGCCTTGGCACATAACAGCTAGTGTATCCCATATCTCTTTAGCAATATTACAGTGAGAGATCATTCCCATCACACCATCATCAATTGTACTGTATAGTGTGTCTTTTGCAATGTAGTCTAGATTGACTAACTTTCTCTCCTCAGGAGTTAGTTGGTCATCAGACTTAGGAAATTCTGCTCTAGGATCAATTCTCTCCTCTTCTGTAATTCTGGGATTCACCACAGTAAATTTGAATGGTCCTTGAGAAACCACTCTCCACATACGCTCATGTTTGGAATATAGATGAGCCTGCATTCTCAGTCTCCATAGATCATAGTTCTCTACTGAGAACATGGGAAGTTTTTTAGAAGACATTTTTCTGATCTTTTGAAAAGAAAAAATTTCAGCAAATAAGATTAGTTCAGATAGACCACAAGTATTTTTGAAAATAAAACTTTGGTCAACACGGTGAGTGGTCAAGTTGAACCCTTTGCTTTCGATACCACTTGTTGGTCGGTGTAAGCGAGTCTTACACGTGTATGGGGGAATACACGTGTTGATTGATTTTAAAACTTTTTTTTTCTTCGAGGTCGACTTGGGTCGATAATCACGAAGATTAGGTTACGAGAAGCACAGATCGCTCGAGTCAAAGTCTCATCGAGGCGGTGATTCGAAAGTTGCTTTCGAGATACCTCGAGATAATCCCAAAGCTGAATCACGAGTGTCGGAGATCTGAGTTGCTTGGATCGATAACTAGCTTCTTGAATCCTCGGAAGAGAGTTGGTTTGATAACTATCTGTTCTAGCTACTCAGTCGTGCGGAATGGTTGGCCCTTAGATTATACTCGTTTTAAGCTTTGCTGAAAAACCTTCCCTTTATGAAATAGTGATTAGGCTGTGATTCACTTATGCAACTTCAGTGGATTGATTCCAACTGAATATCAGTGAAAAGTATGCTTTCAAAATCAAGTCAATACAGCGATTAAGCACGAGATAAGGAAAGCAATAAAGAACACGGCCGATTATAGTGGTTCGAGAGACTCAAGCTCCTACATCCACTCTCTCGACTCTTGGAGAAATTCACTATCAACCGAGCTTTTCGACTACCTCGTAGTTTACTTACTCAACTTCGGCCACGAGTTTTACGACTACTCCACGTAGTTTACTTACTCAACCCGACCTTGAGTTTTTCGACTACCTCCGTAGTTTACTTACTCAATCACACACAAGCTTTTCGGACTACCCACAGCTTACTAACTTCTCCTCTAGAGTTTTTCGACTACTCGCGTAGTTTACTAACTCTTTACAACTCTACTCACCAACAAACACACTCCAACTACCTTCTCAAGGGTTTGGGGTTTCTCGGTTGGTTTCCAACTAGGATGAGATATCCTTTACAATGAAGCACAATGCAAAGGGTTAGGATATCTCGACTAAGCTTTGGATAAATCTTATCAAGCTAGGCTTAGTATAGTGAGCTCTCTTCAATATCGAAGCACTTGGGAAATTCTAAGTTATTTCGAGTGCTTTAACTTTTGCAAGAATAAGTTTGAGCTCTTGAGTTGCGTATAAATTTCCCGTAACCTTACAAAGTAGAGGGTCACCAGTATTTATAGGCATACACCAAGGTCACTCTTTGAAAACTATCCGTTGGAGAGATAGCCGTGAGTTCCCTCTTATGGTGTGTGTGAAAGCGGCTATATTTAGGGTTTGAAACTCCCTAACATGTTTTAGGCAATAGCCTTTCATGTAGCCGGTCTTCACTTTTTTGCGATCTGGAACTTTTCGTACATCTAACATCTTTTTTTTGACACATCCTTTGTCGATTGTCGGTATGGTACAGTGTCGTCTTCCTCTTTTTGACTTTTGTCTTCAGTTAAAGGTAGACACCTTCAACGGCTCTTTTGGTTACAAACTCTGAGTTTGATATAACCTTAACAACACTTCTGACTTAGTTCCTTTTATGCGCATTTGAATGTCTTGGCAATATCTAACTTTTCTAAGGCATCGCGTTTCTCTCGATATTGCATCCTTGGATAGATATATTGATTGCCTCGGAACATTGAGGTTCATCTTGAGCATTGATACATTCTTGAGTCTTGATAATTCTTTGTGCTTTCGATATTCTTGATCTTGATTTCTCGATCTTGATCTTGCGTCTTGAGTCTTCTGCGTCTTGAGGTCTTACGAGTCTTTTTGAGTCTTGAGTCTTACGAGTCTTGAGGGTCTTACGAGTCTTGATTTATCTTGGTGATATACTGAGTCTTCATCTTTGAGTCTTGATTCTCGATTTCATCTTGAGTCTTGATATCTCGATTTTTCATCTTGAGTCTTGAGTCTCGATTTTCTCTTTGAGTCTTTAGATTCTCGATTTCATCTTGAGTCTTGAGACTTGATTTCATCTTTGAAACTTCAGTTTCTTGAAACATCTTGAGTTCTTGAGTCTTGAGAACCTATCTGAACTATATCTGCGACTATACATTTTGCGAGATAACATCCTGAATACTCTAAAACTGAATCCTGACTCAATTATCAAGATCATTCTGAACATGTCATACTCAGGGGTTTTGGGATCTTAATCAAAATCATATAATCTTTATTAAATTCATCTCCCAACAAATATTAAACCAATACTGAATATTATCTGAGTATTATGTCCTTACAATGGATTGTCTCTAGGACACTAACACTAACAGTTCTATCAGCTTACGACTTTGTTCCTTAAAGACATAGTCTTCTTCGAGGAACTTGGTCTGCCTAGAAACAATCACTGATTATTTCTCAGGTAGATAGAAGTAATATCCTTTAGTTTCTTTAGGATATCCCACAATGTAACCCTTTTCACCTTTGGATTCCAACTTGTCGGTAAGCATCCTTTTCACAATCACCGGGCAACCCCATGTTAGATATGTGTAAAAGTTGGCTTCCTGCCACACCATGGTTCATATGGTGTATGCTCAACCGATTTAGATGGAATCCTATTCAAAATTTAAATTGAGGTTTGTAACGCGTATCCCATAAGAATGTTGGAAGACAGGAAAAGCTCATCATGGACCTCACCATGTTTAATAGGGTTTGGTTTCTTCTCTCGGACACACCGTTCATTTGAGGTATTCTGGGAATAGTCCATTGTGACTGGATTCCATGTAACTTCAAGTAATCAGTGAATTCATGGCTAAGGTATTCACCTCCTCGATCCGATCGAAGAGTCTTGATACTCTTACCAAGTTGCTTCTCTACTTCAGCCTTAAACTCTTTGAATTTCTCAAAAAGATTCGGATGTGTTTCATAAGATACACGTATCCATATCTAGAGAAATCATCAGTAAAAGTGATGAAGTAGCAGAACTGACCCCTAGCTAGAGTGGACAATGGCCCACAAACGTTGTTGTAGATCAACTCTAGAACTTCTTTGGCATGCACCCCTTTCCTAGAAAAAAGTCTATTGATCATCTTGCCCATGAGATAAGATTCACAATCTCCATAAGACTCACAATCGAATGGGGTTAAGTAGTCTAACTTTCTTAACCTTGCAATTCTTTTCTCGTTTACATGATCAAGTTCTACAATGCCATAAGTAAGTCGGGTTTTCATGATTACTAAGTTTGAGTCTTTTATTTTGTATATTAAGAACATCATATCCATAATGAAACAATTACATGTTGCGAGTAATAGAAAGAACTAGATGATTATCATTAAGTTCTAATCTAAAACCAAAGGGTAAGTCTAACACATAGGTCCCCACACGTTCAGTTAGCAACTCTTGCTCCGTTTCCACGTGTAAGACGACTTCACCCGCCCTAACTGCCCTATGATACATGAGCCTTTCACATTAGTGCAAATGTGGGAGCTAAATCCAGTATCCAATACCAAGCAGTTAGCGCTATTAGTATACATGTTTATCTTAATAACAAACATACATGTTCTAGTGCTAGAAGCACCTAGTGCATTCCTTTTAGCAACTAAAACCTCATAGTCCTTCTTCCAGTGCTCTCTTCTACTTATAGTAGAGGCACACATCCTTGTCTACCCGCTCCTTCCTTTGAACACCTTAGTGACAGTGAACTCAAAAGACTTGAGCACGTTGTGAAGTTCAGGCATGGTAGCATCAGTCTTATTCATATTGTAGTTCACAATGAAGCTAAAATATGAATCCGGGAGCGACTAGAGGATAGCATAAATGAAAATGTTGGTATTTTAGCTCAAAGATTAAATTACCAAGTTTCTCAATTAGGCCTATCAACATTAGCATATGAGGTGAAATCTTCCCTTCTTTAGCTAACCGGCATCTTAACAGATCTCTCATCACTTCATAAATCTCATAACGAGATTCAGAATCAAAGAGATCCTTCAAATGCTTGAGCACTAAGAAGGGACCCATTTTCTCATGTTGCCTATGTGCATCGGGAGTCATGCCGAGCAACATCACATACTTAGTCTGGGAAGCATCCTCTTGATGCTTCTTCTGAGGTGCTACGTCAAATGTGGCTGCCTCAGAGTACCAGCTTTAAGGGTAACCGGGATATACGTGTTCAACACGTACTCAATATTTTCTTGCTTCAACACCAAACACATGTTTTGGTGTCAGTCCAGAAAATTTGGCCTAGCCAATTTAGTTTGTTTCCAAAACACATCTCAATAACAGTTATATATTTCAACTAACCAAGAGAAATAAAATAAAACGGGAATTAAACACATAATTCCTATGATCAATATTCAGCAATCAAAATAAACATGACCTTTCTTTTGTGTTTATTTTGTCTCCATTATTTTCACATATTCAACGACCTTATCGGAAGAATACGAATTTATATCTAATATAAATTATAATGGACTAGGATCCACATTCCTACTATCATAATCCCAGCGAGGGCTGATCATTACAATAGCATAACTGGTAGGTCTCCAAACCAATTGCAAAACTGCAATTCCTAGTTTGTTGAACCTAGTTCGACTGATGTCACTTACCCATTGTTCCCCCGCGAGGGCTAGCGAAACAAAATTAAGGTTGTTTACAACCATCAAACGGCGAAATTTCATGTCCCTATAAGAGTCCTGTTAGATGTAGATCCGAGCAAAAGATGAGGGTCTTTAAGTACTCATTGGAATAAAATCTCCGGTTTACTTTTAATTTTGATGGAAGACATCTTATCAAATTAATGAGAAAACCATATTTTAGTGAGGATCGTTTTAAAGGCGGGATATTAACTGCTTAATCGAGATCCAACATGTTAATCTACATCACATTTGAGCAATTATTTGGTGCCGCCTACCCAAACATGATTTACACGGACTAACATTTCTATGGGCGTCGTCTACCCAAACAATAATACTGTCCGACAAGTATTCGGCGCCGCCTACCCAAACAATTATAATGCGAACGTCAAAAGCGTTAACAGAATATAAAACATGTCAACCAAGTGGAAATTAATAACCCGTTTAATCATTTAAACCATAATTTTAAAATTCAATTTTAAAATCAGGTTTTAATAATTAAATTCATTATTAATATTTTGATCTTTAATTAATCCAATTAATTAAGTCCGTCATTAGTCCAACTAATACGTTTTGTGAGATTTAATAATTCCTTTTAAAATGAGTTTTAAAATCCAATTTTAAACTCAATTTTAAAATTTTATTAAACTTCAATAATTAATCCAATTAATTATTTTGGTCCAACCAATATCCAATTTTAAATTAATCCAAATTAATTTACAAAATTAGATTTTAATTGTTTTATTGTTGGGGCTCAGATACAATTTTCAAAATTGCATGGGAGGGCCTGTTCCAAATCAAATTTGCAAAACAACCCTCCGTCATCACCACCCAAATCCGACAACATCGAATCTGTAATTTGGGATAACCGTTTCAAAATACTAACTCGAATCAATAACAATTTCAGAATTAATCTAATCAATTCATCAAATTCGTCTAACTGTAACAATCGAAATCAAATCCAAGAGAACGAAATCGAACAAAACAAGCAACACATCGAGAACCCAGAAACTGGAAATCATAGAACTCGATCAAAAACCAGAAACAAGGGAAAGCTCGAGGCGTCGCAAAATTGAAGCCGGAGCTCGACATGAGTCACCATCAACACCTAGGCGCGCAGGTGACTCGTCGTCGAGCACAATGGGTTGCGCGCAGAGCCGTAAACCCAATCGTGAACTGGTTCCAAACCAAAAAACTCAAACAAAACTATGGAATCGGTGGCACGCCGCCACCGATTCGTCTTGATTCTGGTGGTGCGCCACCTCGACCCAAGTCAAGAGGAGCACCGCCGAGAAAAGAGAATATGAACGGAAGCAAAGACGACGATGGAAATGTAAGGCACGAGGCCTGAGACGAAGGTGAGACCGCTTGGAGTGTACCGCGAGCCCCCACACGGTTGCGAGGCATCGGCGCCTAGCGCCGGCCTCGAGCAAAGCGGCGTGGCGTCGCGGCCAAGGGTCGAGCGAGAAGTAGCAGTGGGGTTTTCTCCTTGAGATACCCTAAATCGATTTGGGGAGTCTTCTCGAAGAAGACGGGTCGGATATACAAAAACAATAGGGGTGCGGTCGAAAAAACTATTAATTCGGCCGTGCCCCACGATTTCAAATAAAAAAAACTTTTAATTTATTCAAAATTAATTATGCAATTAATCAAAGAGCCTGAGCTCTGATACCACTGTTGGACTTTAGAGGCACGTAAACACGTAATACATGCGCAGCGGAAATAAACTGTTCACCAACAACGAACAATTAATTGCAAAATTGAATAGGTATAAACATAAAGAGAAACCTTACAGTAAATTGTACGCATATTTCTCTACTATGGTATCCACGTAATCCCCGTTCACGGACTTCCACCACAGATTTGCCAGTGTTGAATTCGAAGATGAATTTGCTAGGAAAATTCTAACTCTAGATCTTATGGAGAGAATAATGAATTAACTCTATTTGTGAATTCCCAAGAGCTTGTACATATAGGGAGGCCCAACTTAAATCTTAAGCTAGCCTGATTGGGAAATAAAATCCCTAATCATTAATTAAATTAAATCCCTTTAATTTAATTCCCTAAATATAAATCTTTATGGATTTAAATTCCATATATGTCAAATCTCTACGATTTGATTCCATATATATTAAATCCTACAATAATATACAATATATTATTATTGGGAATTTTATTTAATTAAATCCAATTTAATTAAACATTAATAATAATTAATTCCAAATTAATCTATTATTAATTAATTCTCCATAAATTAAATATTAAATCCAATTTAACATTTAATCAACCAACTATAATCCGTAAAAGGGAACTACTTGTTGTGTGACCCATAGACCCTCATATATCGAGGGATTAGTAAAACTAAAGGTCTTAATTGAACCCTAGACAATAAATCAGACATTCTCAATATATGAGGTACGTTGCGAGAAGCGTACAACTACTTGTAACTAAAACATGTGCTATTACAATTTCTTCCTTTCATTCACGAATACTCGATTAGTCTTGAACATGATGAAGTGTCTATTCAAATAACTTAATCAATTTATCTCTAATCACTAATTGATCATGTATGTCACACTTAGTCACAAAGTCTAAGTTGACATGCATCGGCCGATGACTTTGATCCAATTATGATGAGAAGATGAGTATTCTCTCTAAATCCACATTGAGGAATGAATCTTATTCTTGGCTCAACTACCACACACATGCACTTCGTGATGAACCCAATCCAAGCCGTATCTACCCATGGAAGGGTGCAAGCATTGGTCATGGTCAAAGTTCATCACACCACACTTGTCGTGCGTATTGACCTCAAGTCAAAGTAGTATCGCATCGCTCCCACTAACCGAGACACCCGTAGAGACATATAGTGGAAATACATCAAACTGTTTCTCAGATGGGTATACCAATACCCTCTAAGGTATTTGTGCATCCATTATGAGATACCTAGTATCTCATAGTAAGTGAGATCTTACTACACCCTCTAAGAGTATGATGCAGATCGCTCACCAATCTCCATTGCATCATCAATATCCCATTCTTGATGATCCTTGATCGGGGCTATTTGAGAGTCATGCTTAAGTAAACTGAGTTCTCACAACCTCAATGACAACAATGACTCATGGGAACACTTGTATGAATAAATGCAAACAATCAAACATAATATTCAAACAAGTGTATTACCATACATTAATATTAAATGAACTATAATATTAAATCAAACTGAATATCATCGAGTATTATGTCCTTACAATGGATTGTCTCTAGGACACTAACACTAACAGATAAGTCCCATGAGTGAGAACTCGTTAAACATCTATAGGCGATCCCGTGGAGGGAGATAAGTCCCGTGAGTGAGAACTCGTTAAACATCTGTAGGTGATCTCGTGGAGGGAGATAAGTCTCGTGAGTGAGAACTCGTTAAACATCTGTTGGTTAAGGAATTTCCCTGTGGATAAGGGAGAGTGGACGTAGGAGCTTGAGTCTCCGAACCACTATACTTTGTTGTGTTCCTTGATGTTTTATGTTCTTACTTGCCATATGCATTTGATTATAAGCAAAACACATCATTTGGTTTAAAAAGTGAAAATTTTGGAATCACTATTCCCTCACCCCTGTTTTATATGCATTACATGATTTTTCCTCATTACATTGGTTTTTCACGGGACCAACAACCCCGAATGGTTGGAGTTACATTCTATCTACCATGACAGTGCTGGGACAAGCCGAATTATATCGTTTGCCGAATCCAGATGAAATATCCTATGTGATGACGCTCGTTGCTCAAGCCAGCGGTTACAATGTTATGTGACTTTGTAAGGGTAGGGAGCTGGTGAGTGGGATTCCCAACAAAGTTAATGAATGGCATAGAAAGTGGTGGTTCATCGGAGGGGCGTGGGAGTCTGCGGATACTTCAAGTACCTTGCCCATACGCTTCCCGACAGACTATGCAACTCGAGTTGAACATGGTAAATCTTATGCTTTTAACTCTGAGGTTGTACTGATCTAATTCTCTTTTTATCTTGCAGTGTTCACACCTCACCCTGCCGACCTGTACTGGGACTTCTTGGAGGCTTTCAACATAGTTCGTGATACTCCCCCGAGCTGTCGAGATGTCAACACTTTGAATTCCGAGCTTGATAGACTCAAGGCCGGCCTGTACACATATCCTCGTCATCTCAAAATTCCTTGTAAGTAATTTTCAATACTTAAAAGCTTTATGCGAGATTTATGTGACTGGATTTCCCTTTGTGTGGACAGTTCCATCCCAGTTTATCGACGTCAACCGCCCGCTTCTGTGATGGCTACTCGTAAGAAATTAATGCTTGGTCATATGAAGCATGTGATAGCCACTGATGTCCCTCCTCCAAGCTCGACCCCTTCTGGTCCCTCTGCCACCGAGAAGGGAATGAGGAAGTCCAAGGGGCCGACTCCGTCGGATTCCGAGCCTTCTCGGAAGAAGAAGAGCGAGGAGATAAGCACGTACCGATCGGAGATAAATCAAGGAATCGGAAGGTCGCCGCTTCGCCCGACCTCACAGCCCACTTCTGCTCCAGAAGGAGGTCATTACCCGGAGGATGATTCCTGGCTGGGCTAGGATGCAGACCAGGTGAATGAGTAAGTCTGGTCACATGTGTTTTTCTTGACATTTATCACTATTCTGTAATAACGATTTCAATCTTTTCGTAGCTCGGAGCTCACACCAAACAAATTTTCCCCGGAGGTGTTGATTTTCCTGAGGTCGCGCCAGATTGTTCCGGTCGAGGTCCCTGAAGATTGGCCTGCTAATCTCTCAAGAGGCGTGCAAAATCTACCCCGGGGCGGACCATGCCAATGCCCGTCATTAGAAAGTCCAGCTCCCAATTGGAGACTGAGCTCGAGAACTTGAGGAAGGCACAGGCGAGGGTTGCCGATCAAGCCAAATCGATACTCTCTGCGGCCGAGACCCAGAAGAAATTGGAGAGGTCCAACTCCGAGCTGACTCAACGAATCTCAAATCTCGAGGGCGAGCTCACGGCGGAGAAAGCGAGAGTGGTTCGGGTCGAGGGTGAACTAGTTGAGGCCAGGAAGGAGTTGGTCGCCAAGGAGGCACACTTTAAGAAGACTGAGGAGCTGAATGCCAACTTTTCTTATGTGATGGCGTTCACCGGGGCCATCCGGATCTATCATAACGCGAACCCAACTGGCAACCTCAACGGGTTTGTCACCGAGCTATCCGATTATGTTCGTGAGAACCCTCCTGCCCCCAGCATCCTGCTAGAGATCAAGGATTTGGAAGATATGGACATCGACCTCTCCTTCTTTGCCAACCCAAGGCGGATTGTGCGTCATATTCCTGACCTTGACGAGACTCGGCCAGGTTTCACCGAATCGATCCCTGAGACCCCTTTTGGAATTATTCGACCTTTACCAGAGGTCGCAGGGGCGGAGGCTATAGAGAGACCGAGTGCCAATCCTGTCAGGCTCTAATGGAGATGTATTTTGTTTCTGTTTCGAATCACTTGATGTAGTTTTTTTGTAATTTTCTTATGTACCGGCCTCCGGGCCATCACCATTTAATGAAAATTTCATCTTTTTCCTTCCTTTGTTGTGCCAACTTGATTTCCTTATGTGACTTTAAAATTGCTTCGTCCTCGTAGTCTTATTGTTAATGCGACTTTATATTGAACATTGCTTTAGTCGTCTTACAAAGTCGGGGGAAAATCACTCCTCGTTGGGTGGTGATCTTACCTCCAATATGTCGAAAGTTGTACCTCGGGTGGCAGATGTTTTTTATACATGACCCCCTCGGTTTTAACACATGAATTTTGAAAAGAAGAAAAGACATTATTATTGACTGGTAGAATTGTTTACAAGGATGTGACTTCGAACCTAATGATAATACTTCTTTAGGTGAGTTACATTCCACGGGTACTGAGCCTTAGTGCCTTCTGGTCTTTCGAGCCTTGGTGAGTTGCAAGACTTTCAATATTTTGAACGGACCTTCCCAGTTTGGACCAAAAAACCCCTTTTGACTCACTAAGTACTTTCTTTAATACCAAGTCTCCTTCCTTGAACCGTCGAAGTCGCACTTTAGAATTGTAATATCTCTCCTACTGTTGTTTATATCTCGCGTTTCACATATTGGCTTCCAAACTCTTCTCTTCGAGCAGGTCCAGATTTCTGGCTAAGGCCTCGTCGTTGTGGTCGAACGCGGTCTGGCTTGTGCGAAGACTAGGGAAATCAACTTTTGCGGGTACGACCGCCTCAGTTCCAAAAGCCTTAGGGGTAATAAGGTCAGTACTTCTACCTGGTGGTCGAAGAAGTATGGACGTAGTTTCCTTACACTCATCACGAGCGCGTAGGCGAGCTTCTCGATGGGGGGTACCTTCGTTCTGCATCGTTGAGAACTTGGCTCAATAGTAGACCGGTAGGTAATCTTGCCCTTCAGCTAGCACCTGGGGATGGGTTTGGCTAGTACCTTCGGGTTGGTGAGGTATTCCTTGATGCCATCTAAAGCCGTCTGGGCCTCTTCCGTCCACTGGAAATCCTTTTTGGCCCTTTTTAACGTGTTGAAGAAGGGTTTGCACCTATCCCCCATGCGGGATATGAATCTGCTGAGGGCGGCTAGACTTCCTACGAGCTTCTAAACCTCCTTTGGGTTCCGTGGGCTGCCCATTTTTAAGATTGCCCTGATTTTCATTGGATTGGCTTCTATTCCACGCTTGCTGACTAAGTGGCCAAGGAACTTTCCCGACTCCACGTCGAAGTTGCATTTCTTCGGGTTGAGCTTCATGTTGAACCTTCTCAGGATGTCGAATGCTTGGGCGAGCTCAGTGAGATGATCTTCCTTTTTTAGGCTTTTAACGACTATGTCATCCACGTATACTTCCATGCATTTCCCGATCTCTTCTGTGAACATTTGGTTTACCAATCGTTGGTGGCATCCTTTTCCAGCAGTACATGTTCTTCTCAGTAAGGAAAGAGGTATGATGTTGGTCGTCTTCATGCATAGATATTTGATGGTAGCCCGCAAAGGCATCCATGAAGGATATTACCTCATGTTCGGCAGTGCTGTCGATCAGATGGTCGATATGAGGCATGGGGAAAAAATCTTTCGGACATGATTCGTTTAGATCGGTGAAGTCGATTCATAGTCTCCATGTTCCGTTGGCCTTCTTGACCAGGACGACATTGGAGACCCACTGGGGTTGGTCAGCTTACATGATTAGATCGTCGTTGAGAAGTTTCTTTACTTCCTCGGCTAATGCTGCGTATTTTTTGGGCCCAAATTTCTTCCTTTTCAGTGCGACTGGTTTCTTATCGGGGTCGATGTTGAGTTGATGGCAGGCGACCTCGGGGTCGATCCCCACCATGTCCTTGTGGGACTAGGTGAACACATCTAGGTTTCCATTGAGGAAGTCGACCAATTGTTCTCTTAGTTCTATCGAGATTTTTGAGCCGATTATGACTTCCAGGTCCTGTCGGGTTGGGTCTACTTTTACCTTCTCGAGCTCTTCGTCTGGTGTCGCTCGATGTTGGTCCCCTCTTGGGTCGTCGATTGTTCCTTGGATAAGGAAGTCATGTTGCTCGGGTCCGAGCCTTGGTTCGAAGTCCTCGATTATTTATTTGTTATGGTCGATTACCATTTGGCTACTTTGATAGATTATGTCTTTTTGCATGCTATAATTGAAATGAGACTGGATATAAATTGAACATCCTCTTGCATCAAGCTGATCGCCCTTAACGGTGCCGACCACCCCATCTGAAGTGGGGAATTTTACACATAAATAGTAGGTGGAGGATGCAGCCACGAATTCATGCTCAAACGGCCTACCGAGGAAACCATTAAAGGTCGACGGCAGGTTAATTACAAGGAAGTCACACAATTTTATGGCCCTATCTACGGTGGAGACAAGTTCTTCCGCCAGGCGGATGATTCCATAGGGCTTTACGGTGGCGTCGCCAAAGCCTCTTACCAGGTGCTCGCTTGGTTCGAGGTAACTGTGATTGTCGCCAAGTTCGTCGAAAGTTTTCTTGAACAGAATGTTGCAAAAAGCCCCGTTGTTGACCAGTAGTCGTTTGACGGTCACCCCCATTATTTTTGCTGAGATGACCAGTGGGTCGACATTTGGGTATACGATGCCAGCCTTATCTTGTTCGCCGAATAGGATCCGGTTGCTCTCCATAGCGGTTGCATTTATCGGCAGACATAGTTGTACTGTGTTGGCCATCTCTCTCAGCTCGGCCTTTTGACGTCTCTTTGATAGTGAAGTGGATGCTGAAAGGCCGCCTACTGCCCCTAGCGGGGACAATGTGTGGATAACCCTCTCGTTGCTATTTTCGGGCATGGGGGGTGTCCGTCGACCTCCTTTCTGCCCTCCCTGCTTTTGCGCGATCTCATTTTACTGAGGTGGTATGTTGTCGCAGTTGCGATTATCTTTGTGCTGCGGTCGCTTCACATGCTCGTGTAGCATCCCATCTTAGTAGAGCTTCTAGAGTTGCTTAAGGAGGTCGCGACACTCGCTGGTATTATGGCCGACCATCTCATGGTAATGACAATACTTCCCGGCGCTTTGCCTGCCGTCACTCTTCTTTATTGGCCAGGGTTCCCCAAGTAATCGTTTGTCTTTGATCTGTGTGAAGATGTATCCGGGGGATACTCCGAAGGCATCTACCAGTTTGACCGCCACTAGATCATCGAAAGGCTTGAAATTGTCAAGGGTCTTGTATTGTCCTAGCTTGTTACCCCCCTTTGGGGGTGTCGACTTCTTTCCTTCCCCCATCCTGGCCGCGAGGAGTTCCATGGTGTTGATGATGTCCCTAGCACGGGTTCTGAACTCGGCGTAGGTCACCGGGTAGTTGGCATTCACGTTTTGCCAGAGCTTGGTTCCCTTTTTCAGTCCGGAGATTGTGCCCAAAAGCTTAACCTCATCGCCCACCAGTTCTCCATCTCAGATGAGTCGGTCAACTCTTTCTAGGTACATCCTATCCATCTCATTGTCACCCTGTTCAACATTTGCCAATCGTTTATTTTCCTGCGGGCCTGGGTGCCATGGCCGCGAAATGCCCCATGAAAAGCCATCCCAGCTGTTCGAAAGAGTCTACGGACTGGGGGCGATGGATGTGAACCACTTGTGTGCTTGCTCGTTCAGAGTGAGGGGAAAAAGTTGGCACATGGTTACTTCGGAAGCCCCCACCGATGTCATGTATGAATTATATTTGGCGAGGTGTGTCCTTGGATCCGTGTCCCCGCCATATCGATCAATCGAGGCGGTGTTGATCTTGGCTTAGGTGGGGGCGGCTGTGATAGCCTCGCCGAGTGGTGACAATGGGAGTGCCAGCTTGGTTGACTGGTCGGCCGGGGTCGGTTGGTTGCCCATTCGTTCTTGAAGTGCCCTAACGGTTTGCCTCAAGGCGGCGATTTCGGCATCTCGTTGGCTCGTTCTGGTGTCTCAGTGGTCGCTGGAGCTGAGCCGACTCATTGCCAAGATGCATGGCTTGTTCTTGAATTTATCTCGGTGGTTGGCAGCTTTGACCATGATCAGAGGGTGGGAATCGGCCTCGTTTTGCCCTGATTTGCTTTCTTCCGCATTGGGTTATCGCCTAAGCGATTGAAGATCGAATGGTTTGCCTGGTTTCCCCCCAACCGGTTGAATACTGAAGTATCTCGAGGCCGATTTCCTTTCGAGGCCGAGATAGCCTGGTTGAGGCCAAGTTGTCCTCCCAGTTGGGCTTTCCCCTTTGTTACCGTCCCGGGACGGGCTGCTTTGGCGATGGGTTGTTGGTCATCATCGTTGAAATTCATATTAGCTTGCGCAGGTATGCCCATGTGTTTTTCATCTCTGTCGGAGTCTTGAATATTTGATCCCAGTTATGTTCACGTGTTGTCTCCTCCTGCATGGGCCTCGAACCTGAGGACAAGGACACCTCCATTCCATCGCGCGTGTCGGCCTCCTGGCCAGCGATTTGAGCATTGCCTTGCACCATTGCTCTTCGTAAGTTTTTTATAGATTTGTGGGTTTTATTGAGTGTTTCTCACAGACGGCACCAAATTGTTGTAGTCAGATTTGAACTAACGTACCAACAATCACTCACAAAGCAACAATAGTAAGCAATAGTGTATGAATGCAAAGAAAAGGAACAAGATTTGGTGACCCGGTTCGTCCAATAAGACTACGTCCGGGGGTAGTACAAAGTCAGGAATTCCACTATAATATCTGCCTATCCTCTAGGATTTCGGGGTCCTTTACAATGAACTTTACAACGCATATTTATAGATGAGGAATTAGGTTTCCTCCACCCCCATGGGCCGAGGCCTTCAGTCCACTAGGGTTTCCTACCGGATAGGGATGAATCCCGCGTTTAACGGCGGTAATCCTGCCTTTTGTTTAAGCATTCCTTTTTATTCCTTCCCTTTAACTATGTAGCTCTGGCAGCTATTGTTGCCAATGTTGCTAAAGGAAAGAGCTCGGATGAGCAATGAATCGGGTTGAAAGTGAAAGTCGCCAAAATCTGGCTGGTTATTTGACGAATGCGGCTATTTGATTGAGTTCTTTTCTCTCGATCGTCAGAGAAGCCATGCCCTGGAGTTCCATCTTTATCGGCCTCCTAGATCTTATCCCTTGCTTTCCAAACTAGCACCAAGTGAGGTTACTGGATTGTGGCGACCAGACTTAGGCGACATCCCTCTGGGTGCTCGTCGTAACCTTATCGCTTCATCTCTTGTCGCCCTATGGTGTGAATTATTATAGCGGGACCATAACACGTTCGATGCCCCCATCGAGGCCATATACGAATTGTATTTAGCCACACGAACCTTGGGATTTGTGCTCCTGTTGTAGCGATCTAGAGTCGCTATGTTGATTTTCCTCTGGGTAGGGGCCAAAGTAACCATCGTTCCCAATGGAGAGTCTGGGATGGTGAGACCATCATCTACTCCCGTGGAACCATTCTGGTCCCCCACCTTTTCCATCAGTTGTTGGACAGTTCTTGCCAGCGCGGTGACCTACGCATCGCGTGGGTTGTTTGTTGTGTTGATCCCGTGCCCCTGGCTCTGGTTGATTGCCGAGTTACCCAGAATATCTCCGTCAAGCATGTTTAGGGCCATGATTAGGTCTTGTTCCACCTATTCCACACGGTGTGGCTGAGAATGGGCTTCGTCTTCACCCCTTTTCGGGGCTTTCTGGGTACCATGTCTTCCAAGGCGGTTGAACACATTGTTCGATAACGCTGGTCTTTCCAGAGCCCGATGAGTCCGACTGATTGCATGCTTGGCTGCATTGTAAGCCAATTGACCTGTCGACTGCCACTTTTCGGTCATGAGGCCCTTGCCTTTGGAGGTTCCAGCATTGTGAATGGTCTTCTTGGCCATGGGTAACTCTCCTTCGCCATCGAAGAAAAGGCGCTTCTTGTTGAGGACTGCCATAACTACCTTGGCGTCCTCGAGTGTCTAGACTAGATTCCACCAGTCGGGTGAGCCCGTCGGGGCTGCCCGGTGAGTGTGGTGGGAGCTTTGAGACGCTTCGACACCATCACGAGCGTCAGTCTCATTGAGGATCACAACATTCCCATGATTGATCGCCATTGTATGATGAGTTGTGGATTGGTGGGTTTTCACAAGAATTGGATTAATCCTTCGAGAAATTATTTCCCACAGACGGCGCCAATTGTCGTAACTGGCTATAATTTGCCAAGCTTAACAATGAATTTAAGATAAATGAGAGCAAAAGGCAATCAAAATGATAAGGAAAAACAAACAATTGGTGACCTGGTTCGTCCTTTGGATCAGACTACGTCCGGGGGCGTCCAAGCAAGGTATTCGTGTATAATATGTTTGCCTAGAATGCTAAGATGTTCAACCTCTACAAATGTGACCTTATTGGTCTATTTATATTGTTAATCCCGCCTCCTGGACGGGAGATTACATAAGGAAATATGCTCAATGAATGGCTTCAATCCCGCCAGTCGTCTGTTTCCTTTGACTGGCCCGAGATCGCTTCTTTAATGAGCGCCCGTTGTGGGATGAAATTCCCGGGCGGATCGGGGGGCTTGTCGGATGCTTTCCTTAGGTGGATTCCGTTATTTGCTACAGGTCGGACTCCGACCTGGATGGTAGAAACGCAGATCGCGTAGCGACTTACGATGTTTTGTCTAGGTCACGATGCGACTTCCCTTCTTCCGCGACTAGGGTGCTCGCTATTTTCGAGCGACCTTCCTTTGCTGACATCATCTGGAGATGCTTGTCTCTAAATTTGCTATTCTTAGGGCATAGGGGAGAGCAGAATAATCCGTGCTACAACAGAAGGGGAAAAAAGTTAAGAAAAAATTAGGCGCATCACCACATAAGATGGTCAACATACAATGCAAAGAAACCAACTCTTTGCTTTATAAAAGTTCCGTATATATAAAAATTTATACTACTTTCGTCCCAAGATAATGTGTACGCTACCTTTATTATCGTGTTTTAGCAAGCGAGTTGTTTATTAATATTTAAAATAATAATGTGACTTTTAAGGAGGGTTATGATAGATCTAGCTACCTCTCCTCTATTATATGTCTCTTTAAAAAATACTTTATCATTTCAAATACTAATAAAAAAATCGCTCGTTAAAACACGCAAAAACAGTAAACGTGCATGTTATCCTGAGATGGATGGATTAATATGTAAACGTACTAGTAAAAAAAAAATTCAAGAAAATGGTGGGGGCACATGCTCCCACCTTGATGAGCATGCGTCCGTCTCTGCCTACACGTGTCATGTTTAAGCAGAGTAATGTCTAGATAATTATTAAAATGGAGCTCTTATCACATAAATTAGACAATCTCATGCAACACTCCCTCACTAATTATTTAAATTGGAGATTTCAGTGAAGCTCGTATTTTAGTCACTAATTTGACACAATTTTATACACCTATCAATTAAATGAAATACACATAATTAATCATACAAAAAAGAAAAGTTACTGAAACAAAACTAAAAAAAGGGACGGGATTAAATCCCCCAGTTCTTTGAAATTGGGTACTTCCCCAATGTTCACCCCTAAATCCACGAGAACACGATTGGGCGAAGAACAATAGTTTTCTAGGCACACCTCTCCCAAACCGCTAGCACTACTGCATGAGTCCTACTGAGCACGCCGAGCTTCGCTGACAGGTGGAAGACCTCCTTTCGTGTGACCTGATTTGGGAAAGTTTGAGCCTGTGCGCTGTCCCGACCCTACTTACTCCAAAAAAGGACGGCTCATGGCACATGTGCATTAATAGTCGCACCATTAACATAATAACCATTCATTATCGCTTTCCCATTCCTCGCTTGGACGATCTCTTAGTTCGAATAAGCGGCTCTGTCATCTTTTCCAACATAGAAATTCGGAGTGGGTACCACCAAATTTTTCGGGTTCACCAAGGGACGAATGGAAGACAACTTTGAAGACTAGGGAAGGTTTCTTTGAATAGCTTGTCATGTCTTTCGGCCTCTCTAACACACCAAGCACATTTATGTGGGTTATGAATCAAGCCATTCGTCCACTTATTGGCACATGTGCCATGGTCTACTTTGATTATGTACTCATCTACAGTCATTCCAACGACGAGCATGCATGTCATCCATCTCCGCCAGGTCTTCCAGATCCTCTATCTTGAAAAGTTTTAAGACTCCCAACGAGTGCGTCTTTTTCACGCCTTTGGTGCTCTTCCTGGGATTTTGCACCTCTTCCTCAGGTATAAGCATGAACGATTAAAAAATTGTTGCCATCCGTGAGTTGCCCACATCCACTACGACCACTGTTGCGCACAACTTTCATGGTTTAACATCTTTCTATCACTGTTTCATCTGTGATTTTAGTTCAATCATGGCTCCTATCACCGACTACATGAAGGATAAATCATTCGAGTGGACTACCCAAGCTACATATGGCTTCGCCCTTGCCAAACACAAGTTGATTAGCTCCTATCTTCATCTTGTCGGGCTTCTCACTTCCTTTTAAACTACATTGTGATGCTTCCCATATTGTGATTGGCGCAGTCCTTAGCTAGGACGATAGTCCTGTTGCCTTCTTCAGCAAGAAACTCACGGGTCCGCGATCCCATTACAGTGATTACAATGTCAAGTCTTATGTTATTGTTTGAGCAATACGCCACTGGGCCCACTACTTGTTCCAAAGCGAATTCGTGTTGTACACGGATCACAACTCTCTGAAGCACATTACAAATCAGGATACCTCCAACAATTCAAATTCGTTATCCGCCACACCTCGGGCCTTTCTAATAGGTTGTTGATGCTCTAAGTAAACGTAACTTCATCCTCACTGATATGTGTATCTCAATCCCACGCTTCGATGACTTCGTCGCTATGTACTTCGATGACCCCTTCTTCTCCAAAGTTCTTGCCCAAATAGCGGATAAAACACGATCAGATTTCACTCTGGTGGATGGCTTTCTTTTCTTTGAAAACAAAATTTGTATTCCTGCCTGTAGCCTCCACCTCTGACTCATTATTGAACTCCACAACATGGGACATGTGGGGCGCGATCGTACCCTAGCTTTACTACAATAGCATTCTACTACTTATCCCTACGTCACGATGTCCAACACTTTGTTAAACGTTGCCACACCTGTCAAATGTCCAAAGGTCCTGCCATTAACGTTGGCTTTTACTTACCTCTACCCATCCTCGATGCCCTGTGGACGGGCATTACCATGGACTTTTTCTTGGGCCTCCCTCGGACCCAATGGGGCATCGATCCCATCTTTGTGGTGGTAAACCGCTTTAGTAAGATGGTCCACTTCATTCCCTGCAAGTGTACATCTGACGCCCTTCACGTGGTGCAACTCTTCTTCAGCAATGTTTACCGCCTCCACGGTCTTCCTTCCTCCATTGTCTCTAAGCGTGACACGCGGTTCCTTGGCCACTTTTGGCGCAGTCTATGGAACTTGGCTAACACTACACATAAATTTTAGCAGCGCCTGCCACCTCCAGGATGACGGTCAAACAGAGGTCCTCAACCAGTCCCTTGGCAATACTCTTCGATGCTTGTTGGTGATAACCTCGAAACATGGGACACTAAGCTCAGCCAGATGAGTTGTCCCACAATTATGTCATCAACTATAGCACGGGTTTTTGCCCGTTCCTCATTGTTTATGGCCGCCTTTCCTGGGGCCCCGTGGACCTCCTCACACTCCCCCCCAGATGCTTCTTTAGAAGCTCTCGCAACAGACTATTGGACTGAACTTCGACGGGTCCACGAGACCACCAAATCTAAGTTGGAGGCTAGCTATGCTGGCTATAAGTCCCGCGCAGATATCAAGTGCCACTGCGTTCACTTTGAGGTAGGCGACTTAGTTTGGGTGGTCCTTGTAACGCCCCAAAGCCAGAATGTCGGCCATTGTGACTACGACACTCTAAACTTTGGTCGCCACTTAGCAACCGTAAAATCTAAGGGTTAAAATTTCTTTTTAAAATATAACAACAAGCATATATGAAAGTGTGTGTGCATGTATTTTCAGAGTTTTGTTGAAAATTTTATGCAACATGTAAAACAACATATGACAGCGAAAGTATTAAAAACGTGGTGTAAAGGATTACAAAATTGTGTATAGTCCTAATTCAGACTATACGAACCTCGTGGTTAAAAACATCATTATAACAAGTAGTGAGATACACAAGAACCTCTTACAAGATCCTAAAAGGTGTAGTGAAAAACCACACACCAAAACCAATCTATTCAATCAAGTAACTAGTGATCTTATTCAACATAAAACTTGATCTAATAAGATAAACACAGTACTGAAGGGAAACGTTGGGATACACTCGACCAGTACAAATAAAATAACATCGACCCTCACACTCCACTCACGGTTATGTCTAGGATGCTACTCTCTAAAGTTTAGAGTAGAGCAAATGATATTTCACTTTTTCTCAAACTTGAATGTCAACCAATGCAGTGTATTTATAGACTTGAAGATCAATTTCATTGTCCTATCCACTAGGCTTGGATAGCCTTGAACATCTCCTCCACTATCTCCATGATCTTAGTGTAACCACCCATGATCTTTCTATTCTCACTCATCTACAATGTAACTGCCTGACAATATAATCGAATTGTCTTCAACCTGTAATATAGGAAATATAGAAAAACACATCTGTTAAAATGGAGCCAGTGTTAGGAGAAAGGACAAATTTATGATGTTGTGCATAATGTTGTCCAGCATATGGAACAACATCTGTGCAACATCAACAAACTCCCCCAATTTGGTCTTTCTACTACAACACACCTGATGTTAAAAACAACATTCAAACTTGTGTCAGGAAAGAAATAAATAATAGCCATTCAGAGAACAACTACTATTCAACCAAATCATAATTTAAAAACAGACAGACAAACACAAACAATAAGTACATCAGCAGTGTACTTAGGCCAAAGTATCCAACCAACATAAGTAAATGACAGAAACATAAACCTATTATCTAGTTGTCCATTAATAGAGTTTATAAAGTAAAGAGCAGTAAATAAATAGATTACAACACATGAAAGAATTTCTATAGTGAAATAAAGGGAAGGACTTGGCCATTTGAATGGCTGCATCTCTATAGTCTGCACTTGCTCCCCCTTACTTCAGAAACTCCCCCTATCTTGAATTTGTTCACCAGTTATCAGCACCATATAGCTGATCAATGATAGCAACACTATCTGGAGACATACTCTCCCTGGTAGGAGTCTTCTTCAGCTCATCATCAGTGTCATCAAGGTTATCATCATCAACAACTACATCTTCAACTGGTTCATTCTGCACCATCTGTTCAGCATCAACATTGAGTGCTTCCTCCACTGCTTCCTTTACAACTTCATCAACAACATCTTGGATAACATCATCAACCTCTCTGTCATCAGCAACATTCTTATCATCATGTGCAACAACACCATCAACATCCTCAGTGGTATCATCAACATTATCAGCAGTATCTGATTGATCACCCTTCTCTGCATGGCCAGATGGACCAGCTCCATCATCAGGACCATCATCAGGTGATCCTCCCCCGTTGGAGTAGAAAGCAGGCTTCTCCAGAAGGTTTGTTGTATAACAAGAGCATCTATGTTCTACTAGATGGAATTAATCTAATCAGTAATGAAAGAAATTGAAAAAGTGGCAATAGGGATAACAGCTCGTCTTGTGATGTTGTGTGGAATGTTGCCAACAGAATGGGCAACATTTTCGGTTTGTTGTGCAGGATCTTTCGAGGGTAGATCAATTGTGCGGTTTCCAGCCTTCAGTACGTGGGAGATTCCAAAACTTGGAACATAACCACTGATCCTCTCACCTATGGGTCTCTCAAACTCCAGTCTATCCAAGAATTGACAAATCAAGCTTGGATATGATAGAATACTTCCATCAAAGTGTTTACCAGCAAAGGACACCATATTGTTAAATATAATTTGACCCTTATTGAATCTGTTCAAATGTAGAATCTTGTACAGCAAGAATGCATGTTCCTTTGTTAGCACAGTGGAGTTCTTGGAAGGTAGCCAGTTAGAAACTAGCATCTTATGCATCACAAAGTATAAGGAGGTTAGTTTGGCAGCAGAAAATTGCACAGTCCATTCAGAATACTTACCACTAGACTAATGACAGACATTACTTCCCTTATGTCCAATTCAGCAGTATCTTCCTCCATTTGTCTAGTCTTTAGGAAGATATTTATAAGCCTAAAGATAATGGTAACAACATTGTATCTGAATCTCGCTTTCCCATAATTTGAAGACTGCCTATTCCCATAACTTTTCTTCAAATTAGCATAAAACTCAGCAACCCAAGTGACATAATAAGGTTTTGCATATTGAAGAGCATGCAATAGAGATCTACTATCTAGGAATCCTATCAGATTGTTTACCTCAAAATCAGGTATCTTAATGATCCTTTCATCCACAATAAATCTCTTTATTGTGCCCAGATATTGGTTCCGGCCAACAAGCAATAGTGATTTATGAATGAGTATTCAATGAACGATAAACGTAAGGAAAAACACTAGAATTGATTACCCAGTTCGTCTATGAATAAGACTACGTCTTGGGGCATCCAAGCCAGAATATTCTACTATACTTTATGCCTAAGATTGCTAAGATTTTCGATCCTTTACAATGTGTTACATATCTAGTATTTATAGATTACAGATTAGGTCAAGGAACCTTGTGGGCTTTCTCGCTCGGGGGCCAACCGCTGGAAGAGCTATTTAGGGAAGGAATCCCGTGATTTAGGGGCGAGATCTTCGCCAGTCAATACACCTTCCATGGTTATCTCCTCGAAACCCACTTCTTTGGTTGTCATGAACCTATTCCATATTTGAGGCCTGCAACCACTAGGGGGAGGTGCGGATAGATGGTCGTATGGCTCGCTGATTGGCGATCTGAAGTCCTCATGCTACTTTGGAGGCTGCACTTTAGCGCATACAATGCGGAGACCTGGTGGTAGGCCTCCACTCCATGCTAGTTGACCGTAGTGGGCCGGTCCGTCGGCTCCGTGGCCTACCCGCTGCCCAGGATTATCCGTATTACAACAATTGCCCCTCAAGTCGTGGTTCCGAGCTTTGCTTCTGGGCCATGGCTTGAATATCGTGGGTTCGACCAGTGACCAGTCGACCTGAAGGCCCGCCCTACTCACGTCGTTCTCCTCAGGCAGCCCAACAGTCGCCTCAATCACACGAATCAATTTGACAGGCTGTCATCGATCTCGTGGATTCGAACTAATGACTTGTCAGGATTCATGATGTGAGACGTCGCGGGTCACCCCTATCGGAGGTCATAGTGTGTTTCACGCACGGTTCCCGTACTTCTCCTGTGGGGGGGCTCAAAATTTCATTTAATTGCATTTCGACCCCCCACCTTCTATAAATAGGCGAGGGTTTTGAGTGAGAAATCCACGCTTATTTCAAAACCTCTCCGAAGCTCTACAAATTTTTCGGTGAAGCCGCAGGTAATTGTCTTCGTTCTTCACCTCTTTTTTCATCTTTTTCTATACCACAATGGCCACTGATCCCTTCAAGACCCCCACCACCTATAGGCAGTGATTTTGTCGTCCTCGCCATCTTCTGAGGACAGCATCCCTTTAGCCCAACGACGGATTGCATGCCAGAATCCGATTCTGGGTGTTTCGGGTCATGCGTCCACCGCTGCAGTGTCCCCCGAGGGTGCTCCTGGCAATGACCGCAATGATGATGGTAACGTCATCAATGTTGATGATGCCTTTATGGAGGAGCTGGAGGATATTGCCCATCTTCCTTCGGTGGATTTGGATGTTGTAGCCCGAAAATAACAATCGGAGAACAAGTAAATAATGAACGATAAAGAAATAATGAAATGTAAAGAATAAGTAATTTGTTGACCTAGTTCGTCCGGAAGGACTACGTCTAGGGGCATACCAAGCCAGGATCCTTTACTATTATTTTATATGTATGTTTTTGTCTCTTTCTTTCCACTGGGGGTTCTCCCCTATTTATATAGTTTACAAGATATAATTCAAGAATATTAATGGGTCTCTTAATGGCCTTTAAACATGGGCCCGTGGAGCCAATCTAGTCTAAGAACATGAAAGTAAAGTCGGATTATCTCCTTCTTCTGGGCTTGCCAACTTTGCTCGTGGAGCGATCTTGGGGGAGGTCGCCCGCTCCAGCAGTATCTATTATTCTCTTCCCGACCTTGCTTATGGATCATTCTCGGGGGAGGTTGCTCGTTAAGACGAGCTTGATCTTCTTCGCTTGTCGCCATGTTGCCCTGTGAGGGCCGATCTAAGAATCTCGTAGCTGAGCTCAGTTCTTGTCGTTGCATCATCACCATTTGCCACGTCATCTTCATTCGCCACGTGGCTGCTAGCCGATTATTATGGCAACAATAATTTCCCCCAAGATAGGACTTCAACTTTGTTTGGAGGTCGGTCTTGATCTTTGTTCACATAAGAGATATCTGATTTTCGCCCTTAAGGTTGCATTCTTTGCCCCTGTATATGCTCAGAATGCCTTCATGAGGTCTTGATTGTTCATACTTTGATGATAATACTTCTGACATCAAGTTTGGATATTCAGACTTGGGTGTGTTTTAGCGGGCTCGATTCTCCCTCGTGCACCCGAGTCGGGGGGTTATTCATCTGAGATGGTTATCTGCTGAGATTGAGCTCGTCGAGAGGCTAGGCTCGTCGAGAGTCTAAGTTGGTGCTCGCACTTAGAGGTTAATCTCTCTGTTCGAGCCTTGTCTATGCTCGCGCTTTGAGTTGAATCTCTTTGTGCGAATCTTATCTATGCTCGCACTTTGAGTTGAATCTCTCTGTGCGAGTCTTATCTGTGCTCTCACTTTGAGTTGAATCTCTCTGTGTGAGTCTAGTTTGCGCTTGTTGATGACCATTTTTGGCCTAGCGGTTCGCGACTTGATGTAACTAGCCTTTGGGCCTTCTGTCATTAATGAAAATTGTTTCTTTTTCCTTCCTTTATTGTATCGACTTGATTTCCTTACGCGACTTTAAGATTACATATGTTCTTGTCATCTTATTTGCATGTGTCTTATTCATGAACTTGGTTTAGTCATCTTATAAAGTCGAGGGAGTACCGCACCGCTAGGGTGGAGATCTCGCCGCCAGTATGTCGAAAGTCATACCTCGGGAGGTTGATGGCTCATGTGTCCTCCTTTGGTTTAAACACATAGGATTTTTGAAAAGAAAGATGTTGGGAGATGAATTTAATAAAAGAAGATTTTTTATTAGATCCCAAAATCCCTGAGTATGACATGTTCAGGATAATCTTGATAGTTGAGTCAGGATTCAGTTTCACAGTGTTTAGGATGTTATCTGCAAAATGTATAGTCCGCAGATATAGATCATGTTAGATTCTGAAGACTCGGTAAGTAAGTTTCTGAAGAAACTGAAGTTTTAGTATGAAACTGAGATACTGAAGACTCAGTGAGAAATTGAGAAACTGAAGACTCAGCATGAAAACTCAGTATATCAGTCAGTATATCTGTGAAGACTCAGAAGACCCTGAAGACTCAGAAGAATCTGAAGACACAAAAGACAGAAGACTAAAGACGGAAGACAAAGGATACTGAAGGCGCTAATTATAGAAGACATCCGTAATGTATTGAATGCTCAAGATAAAACTTAATGTTCCGAGGCAATTGAAAATATCTATCTGAAGGATACAATACTGAGAAAAACGCGATTGCTTAGAAAAATAGATATTGCCCAAGACATTCTCATGCAGACAAAAGGAACTAAGACAAAGTGTTGTTAAGGTTATATCACTCAGAGATATTGACCAAAAAGAGTCGTTGTGTTTGTCTACATTTAACTGGAGATAAAAGTCAAACAGAAGAAGACAACACTGTACTTTACTGACACTGACAGCGACAGGTCACTGAAACATGTCAGTAGTACTATGTTCCAGACTGCAAAAAGTGATGACCAGCTACATGAAAAGTTGTTTGCCTAAAAAGTGCTAGGGAGTCTCAAACCCTAAATATAGTCGTTCATCACACACCATAAGAGGAAACTCACGAAGCTATCTCTTCCAACGGATAGTTTTTCAAGAGTGACCTTGGTGTATGCCTATAAATACTTGTGACCATCTACATTGAAGGTTACGGGAAATTTGTAAGCAACTCAAGAGCTCAAACTTATTATTGCAAGTTGAAGCACTCGAAAACCCAAGAATTTCCCAAGTGCTTTAAATCGAAGAGAGCTCATTTCACTAAGCCTAGCTTGATAAGTTATATCCAAAGCTTAGTCGAGATATCATATCCTTTGCATTGTTCTTAATTGTAAAGGATATCTCATCCTAGTTGGAAACCAACCAAGAAACCCCCAAACCCTTTGTAAGGTAGTTTTAGTATGATTGTTGGTGAGATTGGAGTTGTAAAGAGTTAGTAAACTACATTGAGGTAGTCAGAAAGCTCTAGAGAAGAAGTGAGTAAACTATCTTGGATAGTCAGAAAGCTTGTGTGTGTTTTGAGTAAGTAAACTACAGAGGTAGTCAGAAAGCTCAAAATAGAAAGGTTAGTAAACTACAGAGGTAGTCAGAAAACCTTAGGAAGTGATTAGTGAATTTCTCTGAAGAGATCAGAGAGAGTGGACGTAGGAGCTTGAGTCTCTGAACCACTATAACTTGCTGTGTTATTTGCTTTCTGTTTTGCTTTGATTCATTGTTGCATTACTTTAAATTGAAAGCATATTTTCACTGATACTCAGTTGGAATCAATCCACTGAAGCTGCATATAACTGAATCACAGCCTAATCACTATTCCATTAAAAATGAAGTTTTCAGCAAAGCATTAAAACGAGTATAAACTTAGGGTCAACCATTCCGCACATCTGAGTAGCTAGAACAGATAGTTACCAAACTGAACTTACTCTACTGAGGGTTCAGTAAGTTAGTTATCTCGATCCAGCGATTTCGGGATCTCTGGCTTCGGGATCGGTTGGGATTATCCGAGGTATCCGAAAGCATTTCGGGATCCTTTATCTCTCGATAGACTTTGACTCAGGGCTATTTGTGCTTCTTAGGACCAAATCATCAGGACAACCTGACCCAAGCTGACCTCAGTAAAGAAAAAGTTTTAAAATCACTGAACACGTGTATTCCCCCCCATACACGTGTAAGACTCGTTTGCACCGGGACCAACAAGTGGTATCATAGCGGGAGTTCAAAAGATCACTATTTTTGAAAAGTGATCACCTGGACTGATCCAAATTTTTAAAACCCCGTCTCTGCAGTGGTTCGCTTGACCACCTGCTTTGTTGACCATAGTCTTATTTGCCAAAAGATTCTTGTGGTCTATCTGAACAGATCTTATTTGCTGATATCTTAAAAGGTTCAGACAAAATGCCTTCTAAGAAACTGCCCATGTTCTCTGTAGAGAGTTATGATTTGTGGAGATTGAGAATGCAGGCTCACCTGTATTTTAAACATGTACGTATGTGGAGAGTGGTTTCTGAAGGACCATTCCAATTCACTGTTGTGAATCCCAGAGTTATAGAAAATGAGAGAAATGATTCCAGGACTGAATTTCCAAAGTCAGATGATCAACTTACTCCTGATCAGAGGAAGTTAGTCAATCTTGACTATATTGCCCAAGATAAAATATATAGCACTATTGATGATGGTGTTATGAGGAAGATCTCTCATTGTGAGAATACAAAGGAAATATGGGATACACTTGCTGAGATTGCTAAAGAAGAAAACGAGTCTGAAGAAAGTTCCAGCTCCTCAGATGAGATATGCTCAGAAAGTGACAGTGATGACATCTGTCTCATGGCTGTAGGAGAGGTAAGTTCTTCTATCTTTGTTGTTGCTCCTACACAAGCACATGAGTTATCAAGTTCCACTGTAAACAGTCAATTTGACCTGATGGATTCTTTTGAGAGTCTTATGAAGGATTATGCTTTTTTTACAAGAACTGCTGAATGAAACTCAAGAGCAGAACAAAGAACTGGCTGCTGAGAATCTAAAGTGGAAAAACTCTAGTAATACTGAGATCACTTCTCAATTGATGGGAACTCTTGATGGTGGATGTTACGAAAGTACAACTCTCGAGAAGAAAGAGAAGTTGATAGAGACCCTAAATGAAAAAAACTAGAGAAATCCTTCGAGGAGATTCAAATTTGATCGTAACCAAGTTCAATGACCTCTCCGAGAAGCATGAAACTCTACAAAAATGTGAGGATAGTCTTGTGAGGAAAAGTTAACTCTATTGAATAATGCATCTAAAGTAATAGATGAAATTGAGTTATCGAGAGACCCACTATAAAATCGGAATGGGATACATTCGGGGGAACCTCACAAGGTCATCTGAATGTTGCATCAAGTAGCAAGAAGACAATCTTTGTTAAACCACTGGCACCTACACTTTGAACTGAAGAAATGCTCAAGGTTTTAGACAAGGGAAAAGGACCTATGGTTCCAGAAAAACTGAATGTTCAGGTAAGAAAGCCCAAACCTCAGGTGAAGGCTAGAAAACCTGACCACTCAAGAGGGAAAATTTCGTGCAAGTACTTGAAGCCTCGGGTTAAGAATGCAAACACGAAAGGATGCCTTTGAACCAAAGAAAGGAATTTTTAAGAGAAACACTCAGCAGAGACATTCTCAATTGAAAAGACCAAGTCCTCAGAATACTGAAAGACCCCTATTCAGTACAGGCAACCTAAGCCCCACTTCCCTAAGGGTAAAGGTTACCTGAACCCAAGTCAACAAAGATTCAGACCAGCTGCACAGAAGCCAAAGCAATGGAACAATAGGCCTGTACCCAAGAAAAATTATAAGGTTCATGTTCATGCTAAGGCTAGCACTCATACACAGGATATTGCTAAGGCACCTAGAGTGGTGAATGTGTATGTAGATGTTTATGGAAGACAGATCAGCCACTCTAAAGTGATTAGAGTTGTTAGGCAGATTTGGATTCCAAAAGGTACAGCTAACCTGGTAGGACCCTATACCAAATGGGTACCACAGATCTAATTTGTTTTTCGTAAAATGTAAAAAAAAAAAATTTGAAATGAATGAAGACATCATTAGCCCTGATGAAAGAAGATCTGAGATGTCATTGTTGGAAGATGAATTTCCTTCTTGGACTTCAGGAGAAATTAGACTAAAGAAGGAACTTCATCAGAGATCATATTGAAGAAGATCATCAGGATGGAGAAAATTCATACTGATAAGCAGAGAACTGATATCTTGACTAAACCTTTAGCTGAATCAAGATTTCAGGAACTATCAGTTGAATTAGGGATGTTAGATCCAACTGTATAGAGTAAATCAAAAAATTGAAGGTTTTCGGATGCATGAAGTTTTTCAGATTCTCTTGAGAAACTCGAGGATAAAATCGAAATCTTGAATCGAGTCTTGAGAAACTCGGGTGTCTTGAAGGTCAAGATCAAGATCATCTTGAACCCATTCATTTTCGATATCATCTTGACATTTTATCAAGGTCAGTACTCAGTAAGACTGATAGAGGGAAATTAGTCTGAAGAAGTAATGACTCATGCAACTCATTTATTGCTTAAGTGAAACTCAGTAATCATTTGCAATAAATACAAAACACCTGAAGAATGTTTTTGGGCGGGATCTTTGAAATTCCATGGAAGGTCAACAGTCATTAATTGCTCTATTGCATTTAATCACCAATAAGGTTAAAATGGCGGCGTACTTTTCTTGAGATCGTCCTTTTGCATACCTGATTAGTCGGTGATCAATCTCAACCGTTGTTTTTTTTTCATCAAATCGATACGACTTTCCACGAATTGATCTATATATTCTTTTGAAAGCCATTCAAGCCCTATTTCATTACCTTCGTCTCTCAAAAACACTCTGCAAATAAAAACCCCTTTTGCCCAGAAACCCTTGTCATTTTCGAACCCTAAACCTTCAAAATTCCCAAAATGACTTACTCAATATTCGACAAACTGGCTGAATCCCAACAAGCCATGGTATGAGTATGTGGTTTCACAGGAAAGTACATCCAACGCAGCTCATGAAGAATAGGCGCTACACTTGATCCGATTAGCAAAACTCACAAATCTTGTCGTAAGCCAACCGGAGGCCGAATACTCTAGAGAGGTAATAGAGATTATTTCGAATCTGGAAATCGATGAGGAAGATCGTATTGAGTCCAAAATTTATGTTTCCCATCTAGAGCATACCTCAAAATATGTAGATTTTGTACGGGAGTTGTATATAGTCCCTAGAAATTTAAATGATGTTTTTGAGTTATGTGATAGAGGAGAGGATCCCACAACTTATATGTTGGGACGGGAGCAGGAATATCTTGATAGGATAACTGAGCATCCTATTAAGTTTGAGGCAACTCTGAATAAACGGCATTTGAAGCCAAAGTACAGAGTTTTGATGGACATTGTTAGTAAATGTATTATGAGCAGATCAGGGAGCTTTGAGCAGATAAGCACTCCAAAACTCCGATTGATGGCGGCAATAGAGGATTCACCCACCAAAGATTTCAACTGGTTGAGATATCTGATTAAAGTGGTGAGTGACCAGGCCAAGCTCATAAAGAATGAGGATGGATCTATCTCAATAAAAGGCAAGATACTCCATGCAACCAAAACAGCTTTTATTTTAGAGATGTGTCGAGAAGAGGAGGATATCTTTGCCTATTCCACTCCATTTCCAAAGTCTAAGGTGATGTTCAAGTCTGTTGCCACCAAGAAGACCTTAAAAGGGAAGAAAGAGAAGAAAGTGGAATCACCAGCTGCTACTGAAGAAGCCCATAAAGCCAGGGGGAAGGCTTTATTGGAGATCAAGAGGGAGAAGGGTGAAACATTGAAGAAGAAGAAGACCCTTGCTCCAAAGCGCAAAAGAATGGCGATTATCACTGATGAGGAGGAGAGTGAGCCTGAGGAGATACAACCTGAGAGCCAAAAAGCTCAAAAATTGCCTTTGCAAGTGTTGGCTCAGGTTATATCCATGGCACAGGAGCAAACTGAGGAGCAAGTCTTCTCTGAGGTTCTTGAGACGTCACTAAGCACTGACAAGTTCTCTCAAGAAATCTTCCAAGGACCTCAGACCTCAAAGACAACTCAGATTCCTGCTGAGGAAGTGACTGCTCAGACCTCAGAGACAGCTCAGATTCCTGCTAAGGAAGTGCCTACTCAGACCTCAGAGCAAGCTCAGATTCCTGCTGAGGAAGTGCCAGCTCAGACTTCAGAGCCAATTCAGATTCAGACTGAGGAGCTGCCTGCCCAATCCTCAGATATTGCTGAGCCTCAGGAGATGCTGAACCTCGATGAACTCCTGAGTGATCCATTCCTAGATCCTTCAGCAGATTTTTCTACTGAACCTGAGAGCCCGAAGCTCAAGAAGGGTGAAGCTGAAGAAACTGAGTGGCGAAGCAAGGGGGAACGGTTCATTCTAGACCGGTACCCTGAGCTTAGCTCATTCCCTGACCTCCAAGATATCTTCTTCAGATTGAGGTCAACAGTCTACATCCTCAACCAGACTCTTCCTGAAATGCTCAACATAGCTTCATTCAGAGGTGAAGACTGGTGGAATGAGGAAACAACTGAGCTTACTGAATTCTCAGGATTCAGGAAAACCAAGCTCAGGATGAAAACTTCTGACTTGGATGAGCTGGTTAAGAAGAAAGTTGCTGAGAGGAAGGATGCTTAGGTTGGTGCCCCGAGATCCAAAGACAAATCTCAAGATGGGGACCAACAAGGGGATGATGAGAGTCAATCTCAGATGGAGAAAGACAAAACTGATGCTGAAGAGCCTGCTGTCAAACATCCTCAGACTGAAGTTAGCCTTCAGACTGAGGCTCAGGTAGATACCCAAGCTCATGTGGACACCCAATCTCAGGTGGAAACCCAGACTCAGGCTGAGACTGAAGCTCAGACTGAGAATGAGGCCCATGTTCAGACTGAAACTCAGGTTCAGACTGAGACTCAGGCTGAACAACCGGCTCAGGAGAAACAGCAGATCATATATGCTCCTGAGATTGATCTCACCCCAATAATGGAGAAACTGGAGAAGGTTGAGCCAATCATGAACAAAATTGCTCAGATTGAGGAGGTATTGGCCAACCAAGATCAAAAGATGGAAAGTCTGAGTTCTTCTTCAGACCTGTTGCAACTTTAGCACTCTGACTGAGAAGCTGACCTCCATGGAAGGAAAGATGGAAGAGAAGATGGATGGGGTCAAAGCTGAGATAAGTGCAGAGCTGAAGCAGAAGCATCAGGAACGAACTGAATATCTTGAAGCCAAATTGGTGGAGAAGAATGAGATGCTAGTCAAGAATGCTGTTGAGGAGATGAGCTCAATGCTTATGACCAAGTTGACAGACATGTTCAAAGAAGCTCTCTCTAGCCAATTTGCCCAGATGTCTGAAGAGTTCTCCATGGCAAAGAACCACCTAAGAAGGCTCGAAGAAGAGCAAGATCAGTTGGCGGGGGAAGTGCGTAGTGTCACCAAGGAGCAGTATCATATGGACATAGCACTATCCAGACTTATGCCAAAGTATGGTTCCAAGAAGGGGGAAAGACCCGGAGCTGATCTGAGAAAGTTATTGGAACATACTATGGAAAGAAAGGTTGTCAAAGAAGCAGAGAAGAAAAAGATTATTGAATCCATGCAAGAAGTCGAAGCCACTGAGAAGCTGAAATTCAAGGAGGTGGAGAAGCCAGTCTACACTCAGGTTTCTGAAGAAACAATGCAAGAAGTAGCTGCAGAGAAACTGAGTGATAGAAGAAGAGTTGGGACAAGCCAAGCTAGAGCTGAACTGCCCATCAAAAGAAAGGTTGTGGCTTATGTTGAGCCTGAGGGCAAAAGAGTTAAGGCTTCTAAGCCAACTCAGAGGAAGCTGATACTGGATATTGAAGAGTCTGAGAGAGAACCTCAGAAGAAAGTCTTCAATACAAGAAGTGCTCTGAGATCACTCCAAGTTGAGCAAGCCAAGAAAACTGTTGTTTCTGTTTCTGGAGTTCCCGTGATCAGAAAGAAGATGGAAGAAGAGCAGAAGAGAAGGAGTGGTTTCAAGAAGTTCGCAAGCAAGAGGAGAGGGACTGCAAAAGCACATAAATGGCCGCATGTTGACAAGTGGATGTCAATCCAGTTCAACGATGCATGGGAAGAGATCAAGAGAACTTTTTGGTTCTACTATGATGTGCTAAGAGAATGGAGAGGGGAGAGCTCAGATTCTAATGAGGCTTTCATAGACTATCTCCTGACCTTTTATCCGAAGTATCTTCAAGGCTGGATCAATCTTGTGGATAAAGGAAAGGTTCAGATAACAGCCCCTGGTCCATACTCGTACCCTCCTCCTAGGCTAGAGAATGTCTTAGTGAATGAAACAGCCATTTCTTAGGAGATTGCTCAGTACGCCACTCAGTTGGGCCTGACAGGGAACAATCCTGATATCATCAAGGAGAGAGATGCACTGAATAGAAGATATTATGGAATGTTCAACCTTGAAGTGCCTGCTGATGAGGTGGAAGAAGAGAACTGAAGAGCCAGAGCTGAAGAGCAAAGAAGACTGAAGATCAAGACTCAGAAGACTCTTGTAATTTCCTTATCTTTTTGTATTTTTGATTTTGTTTTTCAGATAAGTTCATTGTAATTTGTAACTGTCTACCATTCATCAATTAAACTTTATCATTTATGATCAAAGATAATACCTCATTATCTTACTTTACATGTCTTTACTTTTGATATGCCTGAATGTTGTTTGGTGATGAAATTGTTGGGAAATTCATTACTGAAGAAATTGTTGGGAAATTGTTTGTTGAGAGATATATCAATCTTGTAATAGGAAAAACTGAAACCTGAGTATAGGTTAAGTGTTTTGTAACAAGATAGGTTTTGGCATCATCAAAAAGGGGGAAATTGTTGGGAGATGAATTTAATAAAAGAAGATTTTTTATTAGATCTCAAAACCCCTGAGTATGACATGTTCAGGATAATCTTGATAGTTAGTCGATTCGGGCCAGAGTGTTAGGTGATGTTATCTCGCAAAATGTATAGTCCGCAGATATAGATCAAGTTAGATTCTCAAGATTTCAAGACTCAAGAGTTTCAAAGTTTCAAGAAACTGAAGTTTCAAGTTTCAAAGATGAAATCGAGATATCAAGACTCGAGGAACTGAGGAATCGAGATATCAAGACTCAAGAGGAGAAATTGAGAAATCAAGACTCAAAGATGAAGATTCAAGATATCACCAAGATATCCGTGAAGACTCGAAGACCCTCAAGACTCGTAAGAATCAAGACACGTAAGATCAAGACTAAAGACAAAGGATATCAAGGCACAAGA
Source organism: Stenogyne calaminthoides (assembly GCA_037126765.1). NCBI lineage: Eukaryota > Viridiplantae > Streptophyta > Magnoliopsida > Lamiales > Lamiaceae > Stenogyne > Stenogyne calaminthoides. The sequence goes on from JBBCBC010000016.1 coordinate 28,683,302, forward strand.
ATTACCGAAGACTTCGGTGAATGCATCAATGCTCAAGATAAACTTGAATGTTCCGAGGCACTAAAAATATCTATCTGAAGGATACAATACTGAGAAAAACGTGATTGCTTAGAAAAATAGATATTGCCCAAGACATTCTCATGCAGACAAAAGGAACTAAGACAAAGTGTTGTTAAGGTTATATCACTCAGAGATATTGACCAAAAAGAGCCATTGTGTTTGTCTACATTTTAACGGAGACAAAAAGTCAAAACGAAGAAGACAAGATCACATACTTTTATCGACATCGACAATGACGGATCAATCAAAACATGTAAGTAGTACTATGTTCCAGACTGCAAAAGGTGATGACCAGCTACATGAAAAGTTGTTTGCCTAAAAAGTGCTAGGGAGTCTCAAACCCTAAATATAGTCGTTCATCACACACCATAAGAGGAAACTCACGAAGCTATCTCTTCCAACGGATAGTTTTTCAAGAGTGACATTGGTGTATGCCTATAAATACTTGTGACCATCTACATTGAAGGTTACGGGAAATTTGTAAGCAACTCAAGAGCTCAAACTTATTATTGCAAGTTGAAGCACTCGAAAACCCAAGAATTTCCCAAGTGCTTTAAATCGAAGAGAACTCATTTCACTAAGCCTAGCTTGATAAGTTATATCCAAAGCTTAGTCGAGATATCCTATCCTTTGCATTGTTCTTAATTGTAAAGGATATCTCATCCTAGTTGGAAACCAACCAAGAAACCCCCAAACCCTTTGTAAGGTAGTTTGAGTGTGATTGTTGGTGAGATTGGAGTTGCAAAGAGTTAGTAAACTACATTGAGGTAGTCAGAAAGCTCTAGAGAAGAAGTGAGTAAACTATCTTGGATAGTCAGAAAGCTTGTGTGTGTTTTGAGTAAGTAAACTACAGAGGTAGTCAGAAAGCTCAAAATAGAAATGTTAGTAAACTACAGAGGTAGTCAGAAAACCTTAGGAAGTGATTAGTGAATTTCTCTGAAGAGATCAGAGAGAGTGGACGTAGGAGCTTGAGTCTCTGAACCACTATAATTTGCTGTGTTATTTGCTTTCTGTTTTGCTTTGATTAACTGTTGCATTACTTTAAATTGAAAGCATATTTTCACTGATACTCAGTTGGAATAAATCCACTGAAGCTGCATATAACTGAATCACGGCCTAATCACTATTCCATTAAAAATGAAGTTTTCAGCAAAGCATTAAAACGAGTATAAACTTAGGGCCAACCATTCCGCACATCCGAGTATTTAGAACGAGATAGTTACCAAACCGAACTTACTCTCTTACCGAGGGTTGATGAAGTTAGTTATCGATCCAGCGATTTCGGGATCTCTGGCTTCGAGGATCGGTTGGGATTATCGAGGTATCCAAAGCATTTCAGATCACCATCTCGGGTAGACTTTGACTCGTAGGCGATTTGTCTTCTCGGGACCAAATCATCAGACAACAACGACCTAAGTGACCTCGATAAAGAAAAAGTTTTAAAATCACTGAACACGTGTATTCCCCCCCCATACACGTGTAAGGCTCGTTTGCACCGGGACCAACAAAAGATAAATTTTTTTTTACTTGTATTGGCTTATGATAGATAAAACCAGTCAATCTCGCCGAATAGGCGGAAAGTCAATGCCAAAGAGGCGGGCAGGTCGTCACCATGAAGGCGGACAAAGTCATCGCTAAGAAGGTAGAAAGTCGACGCCGAAAGAGGTGTTGACGGTGTAAAGACGCCAAGAAGGCGGAAAGCCGCGAGAGGCAAAAAGTCACCGCCAAGAAGGCGGAAAGCCGACGCCAAGAAGGCAAAAAAGATGACGCCAAGAGTCAACTCCACAAAGGCGGATAAAGTGGTCGCCAAGAAGGCATAAAGTCAAAAAGATGACGCGATGCCAAAGAGGGACAAAGTCATCGTAAGAAGGCACCATGAAGAGATAAAGTGGTCGCTAAGAAGGCGATAAAGTCAACATCAAGAAGACGGAAAGTCGACGCTTATGAAGACAGACAAAGTCATCGCCAAGAAGGCGGAAAGCCAACCCTCAAGACCCTTAATGGCGGGCGTGTCGATCGCCAAGAAGGCGGAAAACCGATGGACAAAGTCATCGCCAAGAAGGCGACAAAACCGAAAAAGGCGGAAAGTCGAGGTAAGAGGCGGGCAGGTCGACGCCATGAAGGCGGACAAATTTATTGCTAAGAAGGTAGAAAGTCGACGCCGAAGAGGTGGGCAGGTTGACGGCACGAAGGCGGAAAAAGTCACCGCCAAGAAGGCGGAAAGCCGACGCCGAAGAGGCAGGCAGGTCAACTCCACAAAGGCGGACAAAGTGATCGCCAAGAAGGCAAAAAGATGACGCCGAAGAGGCGGGCGGGTTGACACCATGAAGGCGGATAAAGTGGTCGCCAAGAAGGCATAAAGTCAACACCAAGAAGGCGGGTGTCGATGCGGCTAAGGGACAAAGTCATCGCTAAGAAGGCGTAAAGCCGACGCCAAGAGGTAAGGGTGTCGACGGGCGGATGAAGTCATCGCTAAGAAGACGGAAAGTCGACGCCAAGAGGAGTGAAGGTCGACACTAATAGGGCGGATAAAGTGGACGCTAAGAAGGCGAAGTTATAACGCGGGCCGACGAAGGTGGTCAAAGTCAAAGAAGGCGGAAAACAAGAGGCGGAGTGTCGACGCTAACGGCGGACAAAGTCATCGCCAAAAAAGGTGGAAACAAAGGTCGGTCGACGCCATGAAGGCGGACAAAGTTATCGCCAAGAATAAAAGACGACGCCAGAAAAGGGGGGGTGTCGACGCTTAATAAGGCGGACAAAGTCATCGCCAAGAAGGTAGAAACTCGAATAAAAAAAGTCGACGGTAGGTCGGACAAAGTCATCGCCAAGAAGGTAGAAAGCCGACGCCGAAGAGACGGGTAGGTCGACGCCACGAAGGCGGACAAAGTCAACGCCAAGAAGGCGGAAAGCCGACGCCGATTTAAAGTAATTCTGCTTTAAAAAAACTTCTATGAACACATGTTCATGTGAACTCTTTTCTTCAAGATTTTAATGTGTTATTGTTTAGGATATGAAATGTCATTATTTAGTGATTTTAAGAAAAATAACACATAAAATCAAACTTAATTTAAATAGTGATAATATATATGCTATATAGTGATATTTGAAAAGAAAAGTTATGTGAACCTTGTTTCACAAGAGAGCTACCCATTTACCATTTTTTAAAGCTTTTAGCTTTGAATTAGTATAAATTCTTATTAGGTAAAACCTTGTATGCATTCAGGTGCATCTTGACTTATAATGCATTTTAGAACCATACAACTTATTTACACTGCACCATACAATTATTAATATGAAAAAAATATATATTCACAGTTCAATGTAAACAAGTTGCATCTTTCAGTGTAACAAGTTGCATGATTTTAAACTACACTATGAATGCACAGTGTTCTTAAATGCACATGAGACCTACCCTTCTTATTATCCAACATGTTAGTTCCACACAATGCGTATTCTTCGTGCAATTAAAGGACCATCTAATACGAAATTGAAGAACAACTACAAAACTTGCAAAATCTTTCTTTTGCTTTTAATTGTGACCAGAAAGTCTAGATATCATCCCATAATTAACATCATTTATACATTTCACACCTAAAACAACAGTTGTTCTTGGCAGTTGGTACTCTACAACATTGATCAAGAAGCTGAAACATAATCATATTATGCTTTTAAAATACTTGTCTATGATCAAGCTAATAGATTGCAAGAGCAAATTATTGGAATTGGGAAAAATAAAAAATGTAAATGACAAAATACATCATTAATTTCAGAGATTGCCAAGAAAAAATATAAGTTGATAATTATCAATTATCTGCATCATACAATGTTCGTACAATGTCCTAAGAAGTAAACAAATGAGATACTGCATGTTTGTGCTTTAATAGTTAACTTATGTATTTTGTATCTTGTTACCCGTATAAAGCAATGATAAAGGTAAACTTATAATTTTTTATTCTCATTAACCAGCACAAATTCCATACACATTCTGATTATGATTACAATTGAAGAATATAGAACCAAGTACCTCCTGATTATAACAAATTCTGCAAGAATACAAAGAGAGGTATTACTTTTTGGGTAATGCTTAGAAGGGTGATTCACTCCGGAATGAACTTTTATTTTTCCTATTTCATCCTTAATGACACTTGGCTCCACTAATTCATAAAAGGTTTCATTAAGAACAAAACAGTCAATGCACCACCCGAAATGTCGAAAATACCCTTATCACCTCAGGATGACTCTGGTCAAATAGCAACGTAGAAACATTCTTTTAGTCAGTTCTTTTGAGTGTAGTGCTTCTGTTGATTGACCACAACTTGCTGAACATTCTTTTAGGCCTATTGGGAGTGACACTGAATGATCTGAGTTTGGAAGACTTGCCAATTACAGTGTCATCTAAATCATCATCATCCTCATCCAACTTCATTTTGAGGGTAGAAACATTGTTAGACTTTGGTGACTTGAGCCCCGAAATACTCCACTCGTCGTCTGCTGGATTCTTACGCACGGCCAAAAGAGCCTTGATGTTGCCAGGCAAGTCGGCCACTTGGGCCCCGGCTCGTGCCTGCTCGAAGAACAGAACTTGAACCACTACCCTCAACGGTAGCATCTCGTTCTGTGCAGCGTGCATGCACGCTTCAACCGATAACTTTTTGCATTCTAATATTCTGCACACACGCTTTCGTTCACTCTTGTTCAACTCCGGGTGCCCCTGCATTATTAGTACAAACAACCAATTTTTCACTCTCAATTTTTCGAAAATGTCATTTTTTATGCAGTGAAACAACTAATACTATTGAGTGAAACAACTAATACTATTCAGTGAAAACAATCAATACTGACCAAGTTAAATTTACGAACATCTATCTATCTTATTCATACATACCTTTAGGTAAATGTCAATCGCTTTGTATAGATCATCGTTGATGGGCCTAGCGAACGCTGGAATCGCTTCCGCAATGGCAATGAACTTAGACAAGGCCAAATTCTTGTCCTTTGCTATCTTCTGAAGGTAGCCATCCACAAGCTTTGCCACCTTCAGTTTAGTGCTATGAGAAGCCGAAGATAATCTTCTACCCTCCGGAAACATCAATCCGTGAACATTCTCAGCGGAACGAGACCTCCTTCGTCTCTCGAACCCCGCCTCTCGATTTCTAGGCGGGGTTGTGGGGGGCGTTTGCCCCTGCAACATGAAATGCTCTAACATGGTCATAACGACATCAACATCGTACTTTCTTTCATCGTCTTGAGAGGGTATCAGCAAGTCACTGACCGACGCGTCCTCCAACTGAGCTCCGATTCTTGTAGCTAATTCCGTTTTTGAAGACGGAGAAGCTTTCAAGATGTTAACTGCCTTCAACAGTTTCAACAGAAAGCTACAAGAAACTTGTCCCTTCTCGCAAGGGAGCAAGCTAACTATCGACTCCAACAACTGCCTATATTTCGAAGCCACCTCCGAATCAGAATCGACCTGCTTCGGCAACCATCTCGACGCGTAAATCCTCAACGCGTCGCCTATCAGATACGACGCGACTCTACCTCCCGATTTTATCCCTATCATTGTTCTCCAATACAGATCAATCTCCAGCTCCGCTAAATCTTCACCCCACCACCCTTTACCATTACATAACGAAATCTCGTCCCTGCCCTTACTTCTCGATTGGCCTACGACTTTCGTACCAATGGCTTCCACGCACCTACTCGTAATTCCCAAGTCCTCGGACCATATAGGAAAGGCCTTCGTCGTTTGTAAAGTTACGATTGTGTCCCTCCATCCGTGAAGGATGCAAGAAGTGAAGAACACTTCAATCTTGTATATCAGGTTACCCTTTTCGACGTCTTCCGTCATTTGAAGGTACTCTGCTGCACATCGGATGGGGACGATGTTGTACGCGCTGAGAGTGACCGTTATGCCGTAGCAGAACTTCGCGCACACTTCGAATGCATCAACCCCGCCCGGAAAATCTGGCAGTTGAACTATTTGGATTTCAGAGGCTTCACGCTTTTCTGCACATACCTTTTGTAAACGCACGCACTTGGACAGCAGGGGAAACTGCACTTTTTTTTAAACAGTATTAGTTCTTATGAGGAATAGTATTAGTTCTTAGCAACAATCTGTGAGATTTTTACCTTATGGAGTAAATATCTGCTTCCCTTCACTTGGATAATGAGATCGCTAGCTACTTCTGATGACACGGACCTAAATCAAGAAATAAAAATCTTAATCTCGAATTTTATAAAAATCTTACAAACTTCACAAACTATCCAATGAAACTTGTTCATACTATGAAATTAATATCATTACACCTATAAACTGATACCACTACTTTTATAAACTAGTATTTATAACAGTTAATGCTATGATCACAGTTTATAAGTTCAGCAGTGGTATTAGTTGATAAGTATTATAATATTAATTTATAAGTATAGTGGTATAAATTTCATACTATGAACAAGTTATAACTATTCTACAAACTTATGAGAAGGGGTTCGTAAAATTTACCTGACAGCGTCTGTTGTGTAGAAAGTATCAGGGCGAGATCCAAGTTTCATAAACTTCATTGTTTTGTTTTTAGGGGGAAAATCTTACTAACAAAAGCTGTGAAATTAATCAGCAGAAAAGTAGCAGCATTTGAGAGAGAGAGACAAACAGCAGCTTCTTCACTTTTTCAGAACACCACTAACATAGAAAGTTCCACTTCCAGCTGCAACAAATACGTTTTGTCGGAACACAAATAACCAATATTAATAATTTCCACTATTTTTATCCTCCAATCTTGATTCAAAATTAAAACAAAACCAGAAAAGGACAATCAAAATTCCAGCAACTTTAAACAGATATTTCAAAAGGCGTAGCTTTTTTATTGCATAATAGGTCGCAAAATTATAAAGTTTATACATAAAGCCAAGATTGAACTGAAAAAGAGAAATTTCAGAGAATAATCTTCTCACTTGAATCAGATAATTGACGCATACATGCATATATATCGAAAGCAGAACTCTATAATCATCCAAACAAAATGAAATAAAGAATTCACTGCGTCAAATATGCTACTGAATTTAGGAAAGACAGAATATATAAAATATGAGCAGAACCTGAAAAACTTTAAAGCTTGATTATGTCGTCACAAGTGCCAATCATTTTCTTCCTGGTGGTTTTTCGTTTGTGAAGTTAATTAAAAACAAAATGCCAGCGCGAGCCCACGTGCTTATCCTGCGCCCACTTGTGTCCTTCTCCCTCATCATTTTCACTACCACTAACACACCCCCGGATTATTTTAGTCAAACAATGCTTTATAGCCACCATCGTACGCCTGTAGTAGTATTTGCTACACAAGACATTATTATAGAAAAGTGTATGGGAGAATAAACTTATAAGGTATTTGAGTAGTGCAATTTAGGGGGAAAAAAGTAATACTATTAGTTAAAATCACAGAGATAAAGGGATTAATAATGACTTTGGGCCTGCATACTGGCCACAAGTTCTTGATATATATAAGGCCTTTCAATTAAATATTGCCCCTGTTTTTCTTCCAAATAACAGCCCTTGCTTTTTCATGCTTTAATGCATGAGGGGCCATGCAAATTTAATGATCCTCTGAAAAAAATGAAAAGATGTTATATGAGTACAAATTTTGGCATTTAACTGTAGTTCTGTAATTTTCTTCAATTTCTAAGTAGATATGTATGTACTAAACTGAATATATATACTAAAATCTCAAATTTTATCTGGAATGACAATCTTGTATGAATCTGTGAAGCTTGTCTATACGCCGGGATTTAAATTGAAATGAATTAAAAGTAATTTTTTGCATTTATTGAAAAGGTTAAAAGTATATATCGCGTGTTTTGATTTAGTCCGTATATTTTTAATTTGTGTCGATTTAGTCACAAATCATGGGAGGCCGGTCAAACTACCCAAAAACGACGCGTCGTTTTATGATAAATTCCGATCGAATTAGGGGCGTGTATCACACGCCCTAAAAAAAACGTCGTTTTTGGTAGTTTGACGGTTTCAACTATTTGGGACTAAATCAAGACAAATTGAAAAACATCTGGGATTAAATTTAAACATGTGATATATACGGGACCTTTTCAACAAAGGTGCAAAGTTACGGGACCATTTCGATTTAAATCCCTCTATACGCCTATTTCCATTTAGATTGCGTTTGTAAACTCTGGTGCAAGGAGCATGAACATTTATTTTTTAACTTGTTTTTTTACAGTTTAAGCTTTTGAGAAGTGCTTTTAATTTGAGTTTGTAAACACCCCCTTAAACAACGCCAGGATAGTAATATATACTTTGTATATATAATCACTGCATTAACCCTAAAAATTTACCGAATTGCATGGCTTTTATATATATATATATATATTCTTTAATATTTTTGCCAGTAACTCGTAAATTAGGATCTACAATTATGATAAGAGAGGGAAAAACACACATATATATATATCAATCGTCAAATCGAGACACTTTCTTATGTAAAAACAAATTATTTTTATTAATAATTAAAAAGGAAAATTGCAAATTCATAAATAAATAAATAAAATATATTTAATTTAAATTTAATTTATCTCCCAACTCATTTTACTTGTAATGTCAACGAGTCTGCACTGGATACACAAAAAGAAAAAATAAAATAAATGGTAGAAAAGAAAGAATGATATGCTTTATAATGTATAAAGAGGAATTAAGTACTGTTGGCTGGCATATATATCATTAAATCTTCTCGCTTTTCATTACAAGATAACTGCCCTTGAATTCTTTTGGTATATATTAAGCTTTCTCGTTGTTGCATATTATTGACTAAATGTTGTACAACTTAACAAATTAAACTGATTGATTAGATCAGGTGGCAGTGGCTGATGATTATATGCTGCTCTGTAAAACATTTAATTATTTGCATCGGATACTTATTTTGGTACGGTATATGATAAAAATCTCTATAGTTCTGATTTATGGTGTGAATTTGGATCAAACATAATACATACATTTAGGGGCGGAGCTAGGATATATGATTGAGGAGGGCCAACAACAGATAATTGTAATGGCATCTCTCGTTCATATATATGACCAAAAAAAATTCACCTTAAATCTACTATTTAATATATGTTGCAATGTTTGTAATACATTTTATATGTTTTAACATTATTAATTATAGATAAAAACTCATATAAGACGGTCTCATGCATGAGATGGGATATAATTTAGTACAAATCACACTAATAAGTGTTCAAGTGCCAATGGCGAGTTTTTCAGTTTAAATTTGCACGATTTTTTTAGAAAAATTCGCTTGACCTTGTCCGATCTACAAAGAATTTGCAAATTTTCAGTCTATTCCTTAAATATTGTCCCGCGAGAATAGAATTTCCCAATTTACTTTAAATTTTTAGAAGAGTGTCTCTCTATGTTAAATCACTCGATATTAATTACGGTAGTTGATAATAAATAAAGAAATAAAATAAAATACATTAACAATTTAAGGGATAAATTGTAAAAAAAATGACTTATTTTTGTCACTTATTGTATTTTAAGAATTCAATTTTAAACTTTTGCAGGATAAGTACCGAACTATTAATTTGTTGCAAAAAAAGAACTCGAACAATTTTAAAAACAAAAGAAGAAGTGTTTTCATTTTTTTGTATACCACCTTATAAGATTATTTTCCAAAAAATTAAAAATTATAACAAATACTAATAATGAGTTAATGACTTCTATTTTTTTAATGTAAAACAAATTAAAATCTAACGAGTACAAATAATTACAGACAATACCTTACAGAAAAAATATTGAATGAGCAGTTCAAAGAATTACAAAAAACTACTAATTAAATATTAAGTGACTTTGGGCTGGTCAAATGGAGGCAAACTAAAATTATTACCAAGTGCAATTACTTAACATATTTAAAACCGGGAGAAAACAAGAAAGATAACTTGTATAAAATAAATAAAAGTACAACTTAGAAATAAAAGAAGACAAGAAAGAGAAATGTACATACTATATATTCGTCTTGTTCCACCAGTAGACTCAATTCAATTAAAAAAATATTATTATGAAAACTCTAAACAATATCAACATTACTGGCTAGGTTTTAATAAAAAAAAAAGATATTATTATCTACTAAGTAATTTTGTAATAATAAGCTCATATAATAATAATGATAAATTAATCACATACTTTAATCAACTTGAAACGAGAATAAAAATACTCATCATATTCTGTAATTTCATTGTCGAGACCTCGCATTATCGGGACCTTATATTTTCTAACCCGTTTGACCATGAATAGGAATGACATATCATACCATACATAAAATAATGATACATATTATACATCATACCGAAATATTTGATATTTTAAAATTCATACTTGTACCGTAACAAAATTTTATGTATACCAAAATTTGGTATACAGAAAATTTCAGTAAATAAAAAATATTTATCTACCGTACCAAAAATTTTGGTATACAGATTTTCGAATGTTATTGGTATATATCGTCTCATACTTAAATTTTGATATACTATTTCATATTGAAATATTCGTATACAAATTTTTTTAACGAAATATCGGATATTTTGGTATATCCAAATATCAAAATTTTAGAATATGCATACTACCATATTGTACTGCAGTTCGCAGTATATATTAAAAAATTTGATATTTTTTGTATTTTTCGATTTGATAAGTGCGGCATACCAAAATATTCGTTAATTTTCCACCCCTAACCATGAATTCAAAGGAGTGAATTTTAGAAAACAACACAAAAGTTGAGAACGACATAATTTTATTGTCGTAATATCGTGTTTTTTAATTTAGGATTGAGAATAAAATGAAGCTAGATGCAAATTGAACAAAAAAAAATCATTATTTGTCTTAAAATTGTCCGCGTCCTTTTTTGCAACAAATAGATAGTTTGGTATACTTGCGCTGCAAAAAGTTAAAAATGGGTCTTTGAAGTGTAATAAGTGGCAAAAATAAGTCCTGCTTTTTGCATTTTGTCCTAATTTAAATTGTTAAGTCTTGTATGCACCAGCTGAAATATACAACTTGTTGCAGTGAAACATACTCATTTACACTGAAACATGTAACTATTAATATTAGAATAGTAGTTGCACGTTTCAGTATAAGAAAATTGCATGTTTTAATGAATAAGTTGTATGTTTCTAAAATACATTATATAATAAATGATACTCTTGGTGTACAAGAGATCCACGCAAATTAAATTTATGAGGCAGCAATAATTTATATATCAAGTCCTTTTTATTTGACAGGAAACGCATGAGTTTCAGGATCTTGAAAATAACAAGTATAACATGTTGAAAATATCTATGTCATATTAATTAATTGGGACCTATTCTTTTTTAAGGTAAAAATAAAAATCTATTGATGAGAGTGCAAGTACTCAAATTCCGTTGCTTACCATAAAAAAAGAGTAATTCGAGAAAAGTTGCAATTTAACGGGTTACCAACTGAGATCCACGCACTTTCAGACATTCAGTTTAATAATGCAAACTTGCATAAGACAATCTCACGGTGAGACGAGTATAAATTCGGCATTAATGTTTTAAAATTTTAAAAAAAATAAGTGTAATTTTTATTAAGTTGTGCTATGTCTCATGCATGAGATACTTTTATATAAGTTTTTGGGATCAAAACCCACCCTCCGTTATCGGGAAAGACGTACAATTTAATTAGATGTACATGAGTATTAGTGCACAGTAAAATGGAGATAAGTAAAAGAAATTTTAATTAGAAATTGAAATTGTCATCAATCAATTGATTCCCCTTCCAGACAGTCAACTTACAACAATATTGCTTTTGAATGAAATGAATGATTGAAATAATTAAGAGATGCCTTTCCTTTATGCGCTTGATTTTCCACAAGAAAAATAATAGACAACAGTGAAAAAACAATTATTTATCCCATAATTGCTTTTTCGTTCTTTTCTTAAGTTGCGTAAAGCTATTTACACTTGCAAAAACATTACAACAATATGATGTGTATTCATATTTCATAGGCAAAACATAATTTGTACTGTCAAAAAATGTCAAATTAATTAGTGTCTCCAAATTATTACTTTAAAATATGATTTCAAATTTTAGTGTTAACATACAATTTTTGGGGCGAGTCACACATGGTTTACATAGTATGAATTATATCTTGGAAACTTTTATGCATAATATTATACGGATTTTAAATTCATACAATATATCAATACACACCTCATCCTACTCATTAGATTGAAAATTCGCAAAATATTTACATGTGAATCGAGCTAAAAATATATTTTTGTTAAGTCGCGTCAAGGCTAAATAGGAAATAGAAAAACTCACTTTTAGGTATGTGTTACATTAAAGGCAAAACATATGTTATTCTAAGTACATGTATGTATTACTAGATACATACTTATCTTTTAGTACATATATTTATCTTTAAATTAACACATGTAATGTAAGGTATTGAAAATTGTGTTACTATACATAAATAAATGTGTTGCTGTAAAGATAAATGTGTGTTGATGTATAAACAAAACACGCTCCCTTTATTTCATCTGCTTCCCGCTCTGTTTTTTCTGTTTCTCCTTCTAATCTGTGACCAACTGTCTTAAGTAAATGTTTAAACCACCAAATTACATCGTTGAATTAATAAAAATATTTTTTTTCATCATCACGTAGTAATACATATTTATTTTTATAGTAACACACACTTACATTTATAGTAACACATACTGGAGCGAGTTTTCCTGCTTTATCTATGCGTGATTATTTTTTCAGAAAAATCCGTTTGACACAATCCGTACAGGATTCATAAATTTTCAACTTCTTCTCAATTACACTGATATTATACATACAATATTGTACATAAATACCCCTCTCATATATTTTGTGTGTCATGATGAGTATTGCCCGGAGAGTTTACTCAATACATACTCCCTTCATCCTGTCTTAGTGTCGTGGAATTGTCTAATCACCTTCTTTTCACTTGTTTTTCTGTCATTCTGTATGGAGTGAGATTTTGCAATGGCTAGGTAAATCAGTTCTTTATTCATCTCGCTTCGAATCATTTCTTGAAATTTGTGGGGCTGGATCAAAGTGCTCTAAAAATGAAGATTTTGGGTCTTGTTTGGCAAAGTACCGTATGGAAGATTTGGAAGACTAGGAACGAGCTCATTTTCAAGGAGAGCAAGTATTCGCTCGAAGAATTAATAGATGGAATCAAATTTTGCTCGTGGAAGTGGATTCGGGCGCATTACCCGTTATCTTTTTCCATCCCTTTTCACATTTGGACTTCTCAACCATTAGAGTCCATGCCGATTAAACTTTTTTTTTTTTCTTTTACCGGTAAACAAGAATTTTTATTTATGGGGTATAAGGAATACCCATAATATCAAGTACACAATTGTAATACAACTGACAGTATGGCTATGTGAGCCAAATTGCCAGAACTCCGAGTTTACTCTACATAATCAAAAGAATGAAAAAGGATTCACTAACCACTCCGAGAAAGGCTTCGATGATTTCCAGCCTTTAGTAGCAATTAACCAATTCCAAAGTCTTTGTTTTAATTCTTCAAAAAGTGCTTCCGGTTGAAAACTTTCTTGACGGAACACCATAGCATTTCTTTTCTTCCACAACATCCAAGCAATACATTGCCAAGCGCTTACCATAAACGTCTTCACTCCTTTGCCTTTGAGTAGTTTGCTGAATTGAACGAGGCTCCTCGCCGGTGTGGAGTTTAGGATAGTAACGAGCCCAATCCACCTCATGAAATCCATCCAAAAATGATAAGAAAGTGAGCATTCGAAAATCACATGTCTCACCGTTTCTGGGGTGGAGTTACAAAAGGTGCATAGGGTTGATGCGTGATTTGGCAGTGCGTATCATCTGCTCAGGTTTGTCGTCATGGGGATCCGTTCCCATAAGATTCTCCAAGCATGTACGCGTACTTTCGAAGGGACCACTTTGTTCCAAATAAGTTTGAATTCTTCTTTGTCGTCCATCTCTTCTCCCATGGTCATCCTGGCTATTCTAGAGTATGCTTCCTTGGTCGAATATTCGCCATTCGGGGTTGCTCTCCATCTCCAACGATCGGTTTTGCCGTTTTTAAGGGGGTACCTGTTGAAGACATCAATTAATTCATTAAGCATTGGTTGTTCTCTCTCGAAAATGTTTCTCCTCCATTGCCACACCCAACTCCACTCCCCATCTCTCCACTCACCCATCTCACTCACCCTAACGAGTTTGTTTGTGCGTAGATTGTACAACCTTGGAAATCTAAATTTCAAAGGTGTACAACCAGCCCAATCATCCTCCCAAAACAGAGTAAGCTCCCCATTTCCCATATCCTTCCCAAGGCACGAAAAAAACCAGCTCCCTTCTCCCTCTCCCACAGCCTTAAAGATCTCACCCCACCACCCCGTCGGCTTCCTCACACCACCCCTACTCCCTCCTCTCGACTCAACACCCCAAGGATCCCCCCATCTCGACCTCACAATTCTCCCCTATAGACTCCCCCTCTCATTCAAGAACCTCCACACCCATTTATCTAAAAGAGCTCTATTAAACCACTCCAAGTTTTTAACCCCCAACCCCCCACAATTTTTTGAGCTGCAAATGATATCCCAATTTACCCATGGTATTTTCCTCTCATCCTCACTCCCACCCCATAAGAAGAATCTCTGTAGACTAGTAATCACACTCAAGGTATTAACAGGGGCACGGTAGGTGGACAAATAGTAGACAGGTGTAGAAGATAGAACTGAATTTATCAAGGTGAGTCTCCCCCAGATAGAAATATTCAAATCTTCCCATTTCTGAAGCCTGTTCCGAATTTTTTTAACCACATCCTCCCAATCCGCCAACTTTCTATGCGTCGATCCAACACGCACACCCAAATATTTAAAAGGAACCGACCTCACTACACAACCGAGCCATGAGGCGAACTCTGAAATTTGTGCCTCCTCCGAGTTCATTCCGATTAAAGTGCATTTATCACGATTCACCTTTAGTCCAGAGATCAACTCTAGGTTTAAGAGGAAATGCTTGATGAACTTGACATTTTCCCATGTTGCTTTCCCCACGAAAATAGTGTCATCTGCAAATTGGAGGTGTGAAACCTCCACTTTATCAATGCCCACTGAAATTGGACTAAAGATGTTGTTTCTGATTGCCTTTTTGAGCATCAAACTTATCCCCTCCGCTGCAATGATGAAGAGAAAAGGAGATAATGGGTCGCCTTGGATAATTCCTTTTTTCCAATTGAAATTGGTCTGTTGGGCTGCCATTCAACATAATTGAGGCATTGGTCGTGGTCACACACTCCATGGTCCATTTAATCCATTTATCGCTAAAGTTGAACCGCTTAATCATTAATCTCAGATAACTCCAATCAATAAAATCACAGGCTTTCGCGAAGTCGATTTTGTAAAGGATGCCTGCCATTTTCTTCACCTTGATTTCGTCAATGACTTCGTTTAGGATTGCAACGCTATCAAGAATCTGCCTTCCTTCGATGAAGGCGCATTGCTGCTCCGAGATAATCGAACCCAGAACCCTGCTCAATCTAATGGAAAGGACCTTGGCAATAATCTTGTAAATACCCCCAATGAGATATTGGTCTGAAATCCGAAAGGTTGGCTGTGTTGTCCTTTTTTGGAATTAGTACAATGAACGAGGGATTAAGGCCTTTCACCAGTTTACCATGCGAGTGGAATTCGTTGAATAGTTTCATAAAGTCTTCCTTGAACAAGTCCCAACTTTCCTTTAGGAATCCGAAGTTGAAACCGTCTGGGCCCGAGCTCTTCGAGCTTCCGCATGAGTCAAGTGCTGATTTCACTTCCTCAATTGAAAATTCTGCTTCCAAGGTCAAATTATCTTCTGCTGAATTTCTGTTTATCGCAAAAGTCTGATTGTAGAGTCGGTTTCGGTCCTCTGTTAGCCTTGAAGTGGTTTTTAAAGTGTCGATTAAACTGTTTTGAAAATTTCGATAGCAATTTTGTAACTGTTGGGATTTGAGTACCCCTTGTACTCACTTATTTATACCATCTTTTCCTTAAAAAAAACAAAATTATTTTAGATGAATGTATATTAAAAAAATTATTATTTTCCTATGATACTATAGTTAATTTATTTTTTTGGAAGTCTATAGTTTTGAAAGTTAATACACCCTCCACCAATAGAAGTGTGTTCAATTTATTGGGCACCAATTTTAAAAAATATAGAAAAAAAATATAGATAAAATAAATGATATTATAGGTTATTGTGAGGTCTATTTATAAATAAATTGATTTTTCATATGAGTGAAATACAATGACAATGTGAAGAGTGAGTTTTATGTGCATCAAAGTGCACCGGGTGCCCATATAGTGCATTTTAAAATCATACAACTATTTTACATTAAACCGTGCAATTATTTTTCCATATTAATAATTGTAAAATTCAATATAATCTTTTCAAGAAAATAAGTTCAGATAGTTAAAATCTTATGACCGATTTTTGCTTCATTTTTAGTGCATCTACAAGACTTAGCCAATTTGAATATTACGTGATGATTGGAGGGTGGAGATAAAATAATTGTGTTCATAAAACAAATGATCACACTTTTAATTTACAAATAAATAAGGAAAATGGACATACTTTTGATGGATATAAATATCTGATGACAAATGTACTTATAAATTTATAATATGATGGTGTATGAATGTGATGGATATAAAAATCTGATGACAAATTTACTTATAAATTTATAATATGATAGTGTATGAATGTCTAGCAAGTGTAAGATAACTCCAAGAAGCAAACCACGTATTGGCTAAATCAATGTCTGGGAAGGGCCATGGCTCGGCCATGTGTAGGCTCCATATATTCATCCAATGGCAATTTCGAAATTTTGGCCACCGACCAAGGGCAAATTTGGAGGACAACTAGTGGTGGTCGATAATTGGATCTTGGCATATACTGTATGTGAAAGGCATTACTCGCAACGGCGTACGGGACCTTAATTAATCCATGCTACCCGACGGCCTTACAATAAACTTATGTGGCCCCCAAATTCTTTTGCGATGGAGAGAAGAATACAACTTAATTAGAACAATTAATCTCTCTAGCAAAGATGAAGCTAATTCTTTAAACCGCACGTCGTGGCATATATATTTCATCCTGATATCGACCGGAACAGGGCCGTCTGGGAGAATTTGGTGGTCTGGTGCGAACTCTCAAATGAGACCTTAAGTGAGGGCCCAAGTAAAAATATGAATATGAAATAATTTAGTTTTTATAGAAGCAATAATAATAATATTTTATCATCGGCTGACCGCGTCTTCTTTCTTCAAGATTAAGGATCTTTATAATACATCTTTTTTTGCCGACTGACCTGAGAAGAATTAATGATTTTAATTTTTTTTTAAGCCTAGTAAATGGACTTCGAAATTTTGGGTCTGGGGGCCTCGAAAAAAATGAGGCCCGGTGCGGTTGGGCTGACAGCACATGCATATAACTGGTCCTGGACCGGAACCTCAACCGCAACGTCTGGCTCCAGAAATTGCTTCTGCACTTGCTGCAACAAACAGAGGGCGGAGAATACCAAGAAGGTGCGGTGGAGAGAAGAATACAACTCAATTATAACAATTAATCTCTCTAGCAGAGGTGAAGCTAATTCTTTAAACCGCACGTCGTGACACATATATTTCATCTTGATATCGATCGGAACCTCAACCGCAGGGTCTGGCTCCGGAAATTACTTCTGCACTCGCTGCAACAAACAGAGGCGGAGAATACCAAAAAGCGGAGAATACTGCAACAAACTCATAGAGGGTTGAGAGAACATGAGAATACCAAATAGGGTGGAAAATCCCACTTAAATTCCATTAAAAGGGGAGATAACGTGTCTTGTACACATGACCTCTTGGTCTAGGTAGTGTTGTTCTAACCACATGAGCTAAGTCACTTTGACGCGGGGGAGTGGCTTTTAAATATTAACAAATTCTTATATAAAATTAATTTACCGTGCAATTAATTTGATTTTATGTATATTTTTAAGAGTGATGCTTTTGTGCACCAATTGCATTGGACAAAATGCAATTGGTGTAATTGGATTCAATTTTAATTTAGATGAACGATGAACTCTAAATTTAGACCCTAAACTATAAAACTTAAACCATAAATCATTAATTATTCGGGTCGGGTGAATTATAAATGGAGTCACACTTATGTACTCCATTCCACACGGTAAAATTTGTATTATTTTTAATTCAATCCTGATCCAATTAGAAAATGGACCGAGCCACTGATCTATTATACTAAACCGTGAAAATAGAAACTAGTTACAGTTCATGGCTTGTAGTTATAGGTTACCGTGAAGGCGCATAGCATAGAGGCTTGAGCTTGAGTTTGAGTTTGATTTTCTTTCATAGCAGTGCGTTTTCATTTTATTTTTCCATTTTTGTTCTTTTATATTTTTATTTTGATCAAATAATTAAATTTAGCACCACCTTTTCAGTTTTTATCAATTCTATATATATATATATATATATATATATATATATATATATATATATTTTTTTAATCTAGAATTTGAATCAAATAGGAGATCAAACCGGATGCATACATGGTGGCCACGGTTCAACCGGTCGGGCCAGGATTCGGCCGTGGTTCAACCGTTTAAATGATTCCTGCCTAATTTTTAAAATATTTTTTATATTACATTTAAAAATAAAATAATTATACTAAATTTAAATTCCACATCACTATGCAAATGTGCCCAATACAAACTTATGAAGCCCAATTATGTAAATTAAAATGAAATGGGCCTGGGCTACTAAATGGGCCACACGTCTACTAAATATAATTGGCCTACTAAATTATTTGTCCATAAACCCTATCACTCTTCTCCCTCTCCACACGCTTCTATCTTCCAAAAAAGTAAAAACCACTCCTTAAATCGCCGGAAAAAAAAAGGAAAATGGTCTCCCACGCGAGCGCCACCACCCCTACCCAAAACCTCCGATCCGTGCGTTAACGTCACCGGCAAAGCATTTGCAGATCTAACTACGGCGGAGAAAGTTGACAACATCCTTGCTTAGACCTTTGTCCAAGGGTTAATGGTATTTTTTTTTAGGGAGGGTTAATGACTTAATGGTATTCTGCTCCTCCTATGAATCCCTCAAATCCTTCATGCCTATGAAATTTTAGATGCAAAAATACTCTATTTTTCCTTCGATTTCGCTCTGTAATTTCTAATTGACGAATTTGGGGTTTTACTCTCTGTTTTCGTTCTGGAATTTTCAATGGACGAAAAAAAAAATTAAGAAATAACCGGGTTTGACCGGTTTTACCGGTTTTGATCGGTTCTGACCGGTTTTGACCTGTTCGACCGATAAAACGGTTTTTAGGGGGTTGTCGGACCGGTTTATGACAGGTTTCTGTTAAAAGCAGTCGAAACCTACCGGTCCGGTCCGATTCTGAAAACACTGCTTTAATCAAATTTAGCATATATTTTCACTTAATATATAAAAACATCACCGGGCTCTATTTCTTACAAGGTTTGTTTGATGTGGTCGTCGGTATTCACTTGTATTGCTAACGTGTAAATATTAAAATAAAAAAATAAAATATATCACCACCTAAAATTAAAAAATAGTGCCCGAAATGTTTATATATCCCGTATTTTTTTAATTTTAGGTGGTGACATATATATATTTAATAATTACGCGTTAATAAAATTGGTGGACTCTGAGTCTCTGACGACCACATCAGATGGTCGGTGCCAGGAATGGTGTTCAGGATATCCCCTATATTCTCTTATATACTAAAGGCGAATCACCCCCAATTCATGTGATGACTTTATTTCAAATCTTTAAATTTCAATGAGAAGTTATTTATGATATTATTATTATTTTTTAAATTTTTTTAATTTCAATAATTTATTATTTAATTTTGATCTCTACCTTACATTTATCTCTTATCAATTAATTATGAATCAACCCCTATTCATGTGGTTGCTATATTTCAAATCCTTTTAACTTTTAATGAGAGGTTATTATTGTATTATTAATAATATAATTTTTAATTCCTACTATTAATTTTTTTAATTTAATCTATGTCATTCAATCTTTTGTAGAATAGAGTTAATATAAATATTCTAATTCTTATTTTTTACCAATTTTTTTACCGCGTCTGTCTAATAACTTTCTTCGTCTGTGTCGAGTTTTTTTTTTCTGCCTCATCTTTTTCTGAAGAAATTTATTGGAAGAATCATAGTGGTTTCTAAAGCAATTCATTTTTAAATATCACTCCATAATTTATTAATTTATACTTCTTCTTATCTTTTTTAAATATCACTAGCATGTAACCCGACATATTAAGCGAGATTGAATAATTACTATTCACACAACATATTTGTAGAAAAAAAAAGTAATAACCATAAAAAGTAATCACGAGGGGTATATATGAGATAATGAGAGGTGAATTATGTAAATAATATATAACCATAGTCTAATTTGCTGAAAGACTCTGGTGGTCTACTGAACAGGTCTATTTGCTGAAATCTTACAAGGCTCAGACATCATGCCTTCTAAGAAACTTCCTATGTTCTCAGTTGAGAGCTATGATTTATGGAGATTAAGAATGCAGACTCATCTGTATTCAAAGCATGAAAGAATGTGGAGAGTGGTTTCTGAAGGACCATTCAAATTCACTGTTGTGAATCCCAGAATTACTGAAACTGAGAGAAATGATCCCAGAACTGAATTTCCAAAGTCTGATGATCAACTTACTCCTGATGAGAGAAAGTTAGTCAATCTTGATTATATTGCTAAAGAAACTTTATATAACACTATTGATGATGGTATTATGGGGATGATTTCTCACTGTAATACTGCAAAAGAAATATGGGACACACTTGCTGTGATGTGTCAAGGCACATATCATATTAAAGAAAACAAACTTTCTGTTGCTATTGGAAAGTTGATAGCTTTGAAATGGAAGATGGTGAATCCATTGACAAACTTGAAGTCAAATTCTCTAGCATAATGAATGATCTGAATGCTCTTGGGAAAAGATACCCACAGAGAGAAGTGGCATTGAAAATTCTTAGAGGACTATCTAAGAAATGAGATATACATGTTGTGGTGATTGAAATGGGTGAAGTTGTTTTCAGCAGAAGGTGTGGACGTGAGTCTGAAGGCTCTGATATCATGAAAGAATTTCGTCTCATCTAAAAATATGAACTTATAGAGATGTGTGGAATTAATTCGTTTATTTAATTTTTATAACACAAATCATATGTTTTGTTATTAGAAAGACAATATAAATATGAGAGATAGGGTGGTGCAGGGTTGGTGATGGACAAGGAGTGCACAAAGGAACATGGAGTGGAGGCAGTAATATGAATGGAAGATGCATTGGGCGTTGATCATTTTTGTGGTGCAATCCAGAGTGTCCCAAGTTTTGTTTCAAGTGATCAATAGAGTTAAATGGCCTGTTGGTAAGGAAACATTCATATACAAGAATCAGCGGCACACGTGCAAATGCAATCAATAATTAATATTCGAGTGGTTTTCGACCCAACAATCCTATCACTATTACATCTCATTTCTAGGTTAGGTCCCCGTCCTATCCAATAATGCCACTCACATCTATCTCAATCCTCTAAATCATAATTCTCCACTTGAAAAATTTCCATAACAAACTCATCGGGTGTTTACAAGAAATTATATGTGTTTATAGTAATATTTAAAATTGTTTGCATAAGAAATTTGGAGTGTTTTTTTTTATTAGATTAAATAAATTCTTAAAAGATATAAACTAAAAATTGAAAGTGAGTGTTTTCGGTAGCTTATGAGTATTTTTTAAATATTATTAACTTTTTTTTAAAACACTATCAATTTTTCTTTGATTTTTTTTTAAAAACACTATTAAAGATCTACTATTAATCAATTATCTTATAATCAAACAAACATAATATTAATACATTCACAACACCTTTATTTTATTCCACTAAAACTCACTTTACTCGGTTTGCGTACCATTTTCAGTGTTCAAGCCCTCATGGAAATGAGGGAGTCTTTTTTTTTTTTACAAACACCTCCTCAATGTTAGCTTAATTGAATTTCTATTTTATTAACGTCTCAATTCTGCTATGAAATATAATTAATCAACATTCTATTGGAGCTCAAGTAAAGTTTCTCTCCTTCTCATATTGATTCAGCACCTGCATTCCAATCGGGATATAAACCATTTCCGTCTTCTAACTGAAATGGGTTCATAACTAGAGGAGCGAGAAAGAGGAGGGGAGGAGGAATGAGAAGGGAAGAACAAAAATTGGGTTTTTTTTACCAGAGGTAAAAATTGTTTTTCGGCCATTTGTACTCATGTTCGGGTGAGTAGTCAAATAACCTGGGCCAAAGTAAAAGAATCAAAAGCCCAGTATCAAATATAAACAGTCCAAATATAACCAGTAGACCAAACAAAGGCACTAGAGAATGGCCAAGAAAATATATAATATGTACAACACTTTTTTTCCACATTTATCTTAATCTGACACATCAAGTGTACTATCTACGTGTATATATAGTAAGTGGGACTCACGTGGATCAAAGTGCACCGTTTAGAAAAATGCAATTTATTATACTGAAAAAAAAAAAACAATTTATGTATATTGAATTATACAATTATGGGATTAAATTTTTTGCAGTCCAATAACTTTGGTCCAATTTGAATAAACCCTGTACATACCACATTATGAAATCTTCCATGTATGTTACCACATTTTTTGAATTTAGCCCCCAAAACCGGTCAAACAGGTCAGTCAACCGGTAATGGTACACTTGGCATTTAATTTTCGTTTTTTCTTAATTTTTCGGCCGCCACGTGTGTAATTCATTTTTTCAATATTCATTTATTTTTAATAAATAATTATAAACGGGTTTCTGGGTTGGATTGGTCTCGGATCAGATTTGCGGGTCGGGTCGACTTAAATTTAAAAACAATGCATAATAAAGAAACCCTTCAAATTCCTCTTCAATTCCAGATTGTTCTCGGGCCTGTTGCGCCGCCACCTTCACTACCATCCCCAGCCTACAACCTGCCACCACTTCACCACCGGCACCGCCATCCCCCTTCCAAAACCCCTCCATCTCACCGAAACCCTCTTCAATTCAACCAAAATCCCCAGTTGTACAATTTTCAACTCGAATCAATCGAAACCAGAAATTTCAATCCAAATTAGATTTCATTCTCACATAACAATAAAGAAAGCAAACAAATTAATTTATTTGGCAGCCCAACTTGAGTTTCGTCTCTGCGAAGGGAAAGAGACATGAGAATTGGCGTCGGTTCGAAAAAGCCTCTGCTTGTCGTCTCTATCCGGCAGGGTCGAATCTGTCACCCCTGAATTCATTTGTTGTAGCGTTGTGTCGTTACAGATTCCGGTGGAAGCGGCGGCGCTTGTTACAGAATTCACGAAATTGCATTAGTTTGCATTTCCCCACTATGGAAAGTGGGTCAGTTTCGTGGTGTCTGGATTTTTCGAGAGCAGGGGTGATTGACTGACGTGCGAGTCATGGATCCGTTCGCATCTCGGTGGAAGGGAGGAAGAGATAGGTTTCTCTTAATTTCCCCTATGTTAGAATTGCATTGAATCTGTGACGAACATATTACTGCAATTGAATTGCATTGTGTTGGTCCCGAAAAATTCGATTTAAAACTCGTAAAATCTCAATGAGAGGTGACTTTAAAAATTTTCGAATGTGTGTTATGCAGATTTGCTAAAGTATGTATGACAGTTAATATGAAAGCAAATAAGAACACACATATTTTTATAGTGGTTCGGACGAACTTGTCCTACATCCACTCTTCCCTTCATGGGGCACCAACTTAACCAACATATATTTATGGAGCTCTCACTCAATCAGGGACTTATCTTCCTCTTTGGGATCGCTTTATAGATGTTTAATGAGTTCTCACTCTCTCGGGACTTATCTCCCTCATGGGATTGCCTACGGGACTTATCTCACTTAACCACTAACTCTCTCAAGAATGAGTTTGGGATTGGTGTTATTTCCAACTAGGTGATATTTTCCCTTACATTGTTTTAGCCTTTAAGCTAAGGTTGGGAAAATCTCTCTAAACTTAGGATATTACATTTATGCTTAGAAATAATGAAGAACACTCTTGGGTAAATTTGGATATTAAATGCTCGTGTTCTTGAATGTAGATCTTGAATATTTGGCTTTAATCTTCACTTTGCAAAGATCCTCCATTATCTTCTTTTGAAGATAGTGCAATGTATTTATAGTGTGGATTTAAATATTACCGATTTGGAAAGTAATATTCAAATCCATACTAATAACTTTCAAACTTTTCTTTTGTTCATTTTTTCAGACTTTTCCTTCCAAACTTTTTATGTCACATCAATATGTGTGTTGTCATCTTCTCATTGACCCGAACTTTTTTGTGTGTCTAATCGGATCCGATTTCAAATTTCGTCGATTCTTTATTCGACTCTCCGATTTCGGGTCACCGATCCGGTATGCAGATTTCGGTCTCCGATCCGATCAAGACAACATCAGTTAAGAATATCCGGGTCAATCAGATCCGTCAAGAAGATAGGTCAGACCAGATATGGTCACCAGATCAGTCGGGTCGATTGCATTTGGTCACCAGATCTGGTCACAAGAAAGATCGTGTCACCGATATGGTCAACCGTGATCGTCACCAGATTCCGTCAAGTCAAAGATCGTGTCACCAGATCAAGAACCTGCATCAAGATTACATCGAATTTCTTTGATCAAGATTTCTTCTTCAAAAATCAAGATGTTTCTTCTTGTTCATTTCATCAGGTTTATTTCGGAACTCATCTACTCATCGATCCGATCTCGACAATTTCTACTGACCTCGTATGATCTCGATCATCTTTGTCTGATTTCATGAGTTCCCCCTTAACTTGTTCTCTCGTTCCCCTCAACTTGTTATCTGTAGATTAACTTAAATAACACAAGTTGATAATGTTTTGACATAATTCATCAAAATTAAAATATCCCAACACATTGAATTGTGCTCTGTTGATGAAATTGGTTAGAAGAAGATTCAATTAGGTAGCATAGTATGCCTTCAAATTCCCAAAAAATTGTTTCTGGGAAACTGACTTCTAGCTTCTTTCTTTCTTCATGTGCGTCGTCTTCAACCTTCAAGGGTTTTTTTATAGTTGGGTCAATTAGAAACCTTGAAACCCGACCCACGGATGTAACAAATAATAAAAAAAAATTTAAGTTGACCCGAACCCGTAAAACCCGACCCGAGTCCGATCCAGGTATGTTATTTAAATAAAAAAAATTAATGGACCCGGCCCGCAAATTCGATCCGAAACCAACCCGGAACCGGCAACACTAAACCCATATTTATTAAAAATAAATGAATATTGAAAATTTGAATTACACACGTGGCGGCCGAAAAATAAAGAAAAATCAAAAATTAAATGTAATCTTTAACATTACCAGTTGACTGACCTGTTTGACCAATTTTGGGGGCTAAATTCAAAAAAGGTGGTAACATACAGGGAAGATTTCATAATGTGGTATGTACAGGGCTTATTTCAAATCGGGCCAAAGTTATTGGGCTGCAAAAAATTTAATCCCTACAATTATATTTTCATATTAATAGTTGCATGGTTCAGTGTAAACAAATTGTATCTTTCAGTATAACAAGTTGAGTGTTTCTAAAATGCACTATGATTGAATGGTGCACCCGAATGCATACAAGACTTAGCCATATACTCCATCCGTCCACTAAAATTGTGCTCATTTCATTTTTATATGTTATACGGAAAGATAAATTAAATCCATTTATAAATAACATAATTGATTGTTAGTAAAATATAATGATAACTTGAATAATTAAGTGATTGTTGGACGACAAAGATAAAAAAACGTGTGTCCATAAACGTACTTAATTTACCTTTCCGTACAAAATGTCAAAACAAAATGAACACAATTTTAGTGGACGAAGGGAGTATAATATGTACAACGGTTTTAGATCCATGGGTCGGCACTTGGGCTATAGGTGCCTTGCCTAGGATTTGCAGCGAATCTGATCTTGCGATGCCTTTTTAACTAACGGTGAGCATAACTAGTTGCAATTAATCAACACCCCTGAGAAATGCAAGTGTATGCTGAAATTAAGCATGAGGTATGTTAGGACTTAAGGGTGTAAAGGAGTCGAGTCGGTTCACGAGCTCAACTCGGGAAAAACTCAAATCGATTCAAATTTAATCGAGCACGTGCTTGAGCTACTCGAGTTCTAGCTCAGTGACTAGGCTCGCAAACTTAATCGAACTCACAATTTTATTGTTTTACCCCTAATACGCTAATTATTTACGAATATACTACAAATTATAAATAAATTAAAAATATATAAATTAATGTTATGTAAGTTATCTTATTTCGAGTTTGCCCCCTCGAGTCGAGTTCAAGTCCAATCTTGAGCTTCGAGTGTTCTAATCATGTCGATCTTGACACTACTCGACTCATTTACACCACTAGTACGCTAGTACGCGTTTCCCTGTGAAAGCACAAAATGATAAAAGACCCCACCAAAATAAAGGATCAAGCGTGGGCAAGGAAGATGTAACACTAGAAACTACTAGGGGTTAAGTCATCGAACACTAGAAACTACTCGGGTTAAGTACACTCTTGATGGACAAAGTGGAATAACTCAAGTGGTTAGAGCACCACTACCTATACCGTAACGTCATGGGTTCGAGTCACCGTTTGCCCGATTAAATAAAAAAGGTATGCTCTTGATGAAATATTAAGATCAAAATACACCCTATGAATCAATTCACAAAGTCAGATACTACCTTGGATGCAATCATATAAGTCCAGTGAGCAACATGGATACCCACTCTCCTCTTTCCTCTTTCGAAAGACTGTAAAAGAGGTCAAGCTTCGCAGAGTCGGCCACTATCAAAGATGCAGCTCGAAGACGAGCTTGTAAGTTAAGATTATGCAGTTTCTTTAATTCTCCATTCAACCTTGCTCTCTTTTCAGCAGCTATCTTCTCCGCACTCGCTTCCTTCCCAACTATTTCAGTCAACAAAGAAAGGTGGCTTTGGTATTTATCAAGAAAGTTACCAAATATATTTGCCAACTTTCCTAATTCAGATGATTCACTCTCTCTAACGTAACTCTTCTTGCTCAAAACTTTAGTAGTCGAAGCACGATGTTGGTTTTCTGAGGCATCTGCCCAGCGATTCTCATCGTACGATGGATTAGTCCCAGCTGAATCATCAGATTGGGATTGATCATGCAGTATTCTACACTCTCTCTCCATTTTTCTCTTTTTAACCAAGCTATTATTATCAGATCTCAGTTCGTCTACTTTCCCATATGATCCCTCGTAATTTCCTCTCTCATCATCATCATCATCTAAACTGTCACATACCATCAAGGTACCAGCGGCATTATCATCATCAACATCAAATACCTTATAATCATCCAATTCATCATTATTAGCACCCTTCTTTGTGCCTCTGTTTCCAAATAGAAGATGTAGATCATTATAATAAGGGAACTGCTTGTTCCTTAATGTCTTTGCATCATTATGCGTCTGAAAATCACATAAACAATCCATATTAAATAAAAAAACAACAGGTGATAATTATCATGATCATGATCATTTTGAGATGGTATAATGCATCCAGAGGTCCCTAAACTATTTTGTTATTTTAAATGCCGTTTAAGCATCAGAGTTTTACTTCACGAGCTCCCTCCAGACGAAAATTGAAAATAATATTTTAATTCACCTTTCGTCAAATAATATAAATGTCATGTTTATTTAATTTTTAACATGTAGGATTTGGGTTGATATGACTTGTACATAATATATCTGGACAGTTGAGATAAACCGAAAAAATCTGTAAATTCTCATCTTGAGCAGAGCTCTTGAAATAAAATTCCAGTTTAAGAACCTATCAAAACAAAGTTTAACAGTTTTAAGGACCTATAGATGCCTAATGCATTCTAAGATTTCAAAAAGCCATATCATTACACACACATATACATATACATATATACCTGAATCCATTTCTCCCACACATCATCATCCTCACATGTCAGTATGTTTAGTTTACTGTCCCATTGCATACCAGCTGAACCTTGCATTTCAGTTATTGCATCATACTGCCTCTTCAATAGTTTCAATCTGGACTCAATATGTGGACTAGCCTTGATGCTGCAATTGGGAATTCGGGATTTCATTTTTGCCTCTAATGCAGAAGTATAGCCATTCTTGAAAATACCATTTTCTCTTTTCCACCCAGCATTGCATAACTCTTCAAGTGCTGAAATCAGAACCGCATCTTCCTTTGGTGTCCATTTCCTTTTCATTATTTTGCAACTTTTATCTTCACCCTTTCTTTTGTTTCTTCCACTTGAAAAGTCTCCCATTCTTGAGTCCCAAGCAGATTATGTGCAGAAAAGCATACCAATCAGACTACATTGATGAATAATCAAACGCGACGAAACGTTGGATTTTTAATAAAATAACAAAGATTTGGACTAGTAGGCAAAAAGAACAGTTAATTCTACAAATGTAGGTGATGCTGGACAAAAAAATGAAAGCTAAATGGTGTAAATGAAAAAATTGACAAGGCACAGATAAAGGAGAAAACTGTAAATTGGGGGTGCTTGGATAGACACTCTTAATAAGAGGAGGAATGGTAATGGAATTTAAAAAAACGGTGTTTTGGATGGAAGGAATAATAGTGCAACGGTGTTTTTGATTCCTCACTTTTGAGGAATCGTCATACCTCTCAGATATGTGAGGAATGACTTTCATTCCACACTACTATTACATCCATACCTATTGTAGTTCCTTCTAATACACCAAGCATCCCAATTTTAATCTTCGTCCCATCATAATACGCCATCTTTTTATTTTTTATAATTAAATCATATGACTATTTTGCAACAATTTATCATATATGACATTGTAAAAATTAAGAAGTCGTGAATTAAACGCAAGAAGTCAAAAGATCGTGCACTAATCTGCAATTTCTTAAATTTCGACTATAAATTACTCACAAATAACCCTTGATTTTTATTGCCCCAAAAAAAAAAGTGGTCTAGACATTGCTACAATTGAAAATTTTTAAATTATAAAAAATGTCAGAAGTTCACAAACCTACGAGGGTGTGTGCAAAAAATTATAAGTGATTATAGCCACCTAGAATTGTGTGCAAAAGTAATTTTGAGTTCTTTATTTCTCTTTTATTAGATTAAATAAGCTCTCAAAAGCTATAAGCTAAAAGCTTCAAGGTGATGCTTTTGATAACTTATTAGCCTTTCTTAAATGAGTCACTCTTGCATGAGACCATCTCACGGTAAGACGGAGTGTAATTTGGGCATTTGCGCTCTGTAACACTTTGGATGTGTGGGTGTTAATTGTGTTAAGTTGTACTCCATCTCATGCATGAGACCGTCTCACACGAGTTTTTATCTTCTTAAATCTTCAAACTTTTTTTGCAAACACTATCATTTTCTACTATTAATCACTTTTCCCACTATCACTAATTTTAATACATTCTTCAAAAAATATAATTTTTTTGCAAACACCCCCCTATATGCAATTAGCCCTTTGTTTACTATCTTGAAATATTCCATAGCAACACCACCAAAACCATCACCAAATACTCATTCCTTCAATCGGACGCTATTAGTGTCACAACAGAATGAAATTGAATAGAATAGAATTTACAGTACATCAAAATTTTGAATTTGAAATCAACGAAAATGGCATGGCATCAAAAAGGAGAGAATTACACGTTTTACAGTGCCAGAAACGTAATCCATGAGAATTTGAGAGATAAGTAATTAAAGATGCAACCTAAGGCATAGAAGTCAATGATTTACAAGTAATACAGAAGTTTGTCTTGAAAATTCATAGATCAATAAAATAATTATAAATAGGAAATATTTAGAGGAAGTATGAAACTTACAGTCAGAGGGAGGCGCCTCCGCCGTTGCGTTGGGACTGGGAGGAGAGGAGGTTGAAAACACGGGAATGGGAATTGGGGGAATTGGGAATGAGGATCAAAGGGGCGGAATAGGAATTTCACTGTCAGAGTATGGGATTCTCATTCTGTGGAATTTGCCAAGTTGCCAAAATAAATTAATTCTCTTGTTTTGTTAAATAAAATGTAAGCAATATGTATTTTAATATTATATGTGTAAATCATCATAGTTTAATAAGCGTGTACTTGTGAAATCGTGAGTAGTCTTTTCTTTTGTGTAACAATTTTTGGGCTTGAGGACAAGCAATTGTCTAATGATGTGTTTTGAAACACTTAAAACAACTTTCAAAAGTATTTATTTTTAAAAATTGCGAGATGGAACTTTAAAAATAAGTGTTTCTGTAAACTGTTTTAAGTGTTTCAAAACACGCCTTAAGTGTTGGGGTAATATTGCACACTATCGATTAATAAAATTGAGTAGACCCAATATCCAGTTTACAAAAAGAACATCTTAATTTATGATATTTATGTTGGGAAATAGAGTGTCCGGATCTATTCGAGGTGCAATTAAATATATATTTTAATTGAACAAATATTTCTAACTTGAATTAACCGATTAATTTTCAATTAGCAAATACCAACAACAATCATGCGTACAATTTATTTCACGTAAATTTCTACACATGCGGAATCTAGGAGTTTACGAGAAATATACCTCTCAGAGTGACAACCTTTGAGTAGATGGATCAACCCAAATTCCTTCTCAAATATGTCACACGTCCTTGCTCGTAATCTGGTGGAAGGATTCTCACGAACAATTATAAAAAGAGAGAAAGAAAAAATTGCACTACCTTTGTGGACTTCTAATTTTTCCAAGACTGAAATTATTTTGGGGATGAAAAATGCATCCCCTATTTATAAGATAATGGGGGCAAAATTTTTGAGTGATTTAGGGCTTATGGGAAATTTCCTTGTATCTTCTCCAAGATACAAACTTGAATATAACTCATATATTCTATTTTCCAAATAAATCACAAAATATCTTTTCCTCCCTTATCTTATAGAATTTTCGAAAAAATCAAGGAAACAAGAATCAAGATTTGATTTCTTGAATTTATGGGATAATCTTGTATTCCAAGAATACTTATCTCTTTCCATAAAATCATTTTAAGAAAATCTTTTTTCTTTTTTTCCATAATTTTCGAAAATAATAGGAAAAATAAGGTAATAATATTTTCTTCTCTTTTTTCATTAATTGAACTTATATTGGGCTATTTGAGGGGTCTTTAAGAGAATTAAGATTGAGGTTCAATGGGCTCTGAATTTCTAATATTGAGCATCAATATTATTCAGTCCATTAATATTAATTTAATCCACTATAAAATTAATATTGCATTATCCATCTTAATCCATATTGCGATAATATGACTCTCGGTTATTATTTCCCGTGTTTAAGATTATTTAGTCCATTAATTAATTAAGCCACTGAAAAGCTTTATATTAATTAATATATTTTTCCTTGGAGTAAAGACAGCTCAACATTATTATCCATATCGGAAACTAATTCCACTTGCAAGATTTTGTATGATAAAACTTCTGAACCCACCAAGGGGACAAATGAGACAAGACCTTCCTTGCACACGTTTCTCTGTATTAAATCTTAGCAATTGTCATGTACTTAATAATATTGGCCCAAAATGCAAAGTATAGAATCACTCTCTGACTCTAAACTCAACGCAGATCAAAGCAATAAATACTATTTACACACAATCCTATTTAAGTGACAGGGGTTAAGAAATCAACAACCACTGAGGTCTAATTCTTCATCCCATAAGTCAGTACAGAAGAATTTATCCTCTTTGTAGGTCCTCTTCAGCACATCACAATGTGCTACTGCAATCTCTATTAGTGTTAGTGTCCTAGAGACAATCTATTGTAAGGACATAATACTCGATTATATTCAGTTTGACTTAATATTATAGTTCATTTAATAGTAATGTATGACAATACACTTGTTTGAATATTATGTTTGATTGTTTGCATTTATTCATGTAAGCGTTCCCATGAGTCATTGATGTCATTGAGGTTGTGAGAACTTAGGTGACTTAAGGATGATTCTCAAATGGCCCCGATCAAGGATCATAAAAAATGGGATATTGATGATGCAATTGAGATTGGTGTGCGATCTGCATCATACTCTTAGAGAGTGTAGTAAGATCTCACTTACTTCGAGATACTAGGTATCTCATGATGGATCACAAATACCTTAGAGGGTATTGGTATACCCATCCGAGAAACCATTGGATGTAAGTCCACAATATGTGTCTATGGGTGTCTCGGTTAGTGGGAGCGATGCGATACTCTTTTGACTTGAGGTCAATACGCACGACATGTGTGCAGTGATGAACTTTGACCATGACCGACGCTTGCACCCTTCCATGGGTAGATATGACTTGAATTGGGTTCATCAAGAAATGAATATGCGTGGTAGTTGAGCCAAGAATAGGATTCACTCCTCAATGTGGATTTAGAGAGAATACTCGTCTTCTCATCATAATTAGATCTAAGTCATCGGTCGATGCACGTCAACTTAGACTTTGTGGCTAAGTGTGACATACATGATCAATTAATGATTAGAGATAATATGATTAAGTTATTTGAATAACCACTTCATCATGTTCAAGACTTAATCGAGTATTCGCGAATGAAAGGAGAAAATCGTAATAGCTCATATTTCAGTTAGAGGTAGTTGCACGTTTCTCGCAACGTACCTCATACATTGAGAATGTCTGATTTATTGTCTAAGGTTCAATTAAGACCGTTAGTTTGACTAATCGCTCGATATATAAGGGCCTATGGGTCACACAACAAGTAGTTCCCTTTTACGAATTATAGTTGGTTGATTAAATGTTAAATTGGATTTAATATTTAATTTATGGAGAATTAATTAATAATATATTAATTTGAAATTAATTATTATTAATATTTAATTAAATTAAATTTGATTAAATAGAATTCCCAATAATAATATATGGAATATTATTATAGGATTTAATATATATGGAATCAAATCCGTAGATTTGATATACGTGAGAATTAAATCCGTAGAGATTTTATATATGGGAAATAAATCTAAGAGATTTATTTTATAAGATTAGGGATTTTATTTCCTAATCAGGTTAGCTTAAAATTTAAGCTGGGCCTTCCCTATATATATGAGCTCTTGGGAATTCACAAACAACGTTAATTTATTATTCTCTCCATAAGATCTAGAGTTAGAATTTTCCTAGAAAATTCATCTTGGGATTCAACGCTGACAAATCCGTGCAAGTCCGTTATTTGGGTTATACGTGGATACCATAGTAGAGAAATATGCGTACGATTTACTGTAAGATTTCTCTTTATGTTTATACGTATTCATTTATGTAATTAATTGTTTGTTGTTGGTGAACTATTTATGTCCGCTGCGCATTTATTACATGTTTACGTGCCTCTAAATTCCAACAATGGTATCAAAGCTTCTGGCTCTTGTTTTTAATTGCATATTGAATTGGTTTTAAATTTTTTTTTTAAAACCTAGGGGCACGATTTATTTGATAAAACCACACCCCTTTTTTCTATTTTGTTTTGCCTGCTCGGTTTCCCCTTCGTCCTCAACCCCAAATTAGGGTTTCCCCTTCTTGGGGATTCGCCACTGCTTGCTCCTCCAGACCACGGTCGGCGGCGTTACGTCACGTCGCTGAAGGGACGCAGCGTCGGGAGCCCCATGGCGTGGGTCGCGACATCGCCCCGTCGCGAATCATCTTGAGACGCTTCCTATTTGCCTCTTTTCACAATGCGCCACCTCTGTTGGCTCGTTTCGTGGAGGTGCGCCACCGATTCATCCCGATTTGAGTTTCCATTGCTTGGGCATTTTTGAGTGTTGACCGGTGTGTCCGTCTCAATGCATTTCAAGTTGGCACGCTATCGGAATCGAGATGAATTAGTGGTGGCGCGCCACCGACTCGATCTTCTCCTCCGTTTTTTGTTCTGGTTTCGAACCAATTCGACCAAGGGGCGATGGCTCCGACCGCGCCCCTTCCGCTCCGCTTGTTCATGGCGGTGAGTCACCCACTCGCGAGGCGTGGTAGTGGCGACTCGCGCCTGTTCGTCCAGGCCGTGTTCGCCGCGTTGTCTTGCCTGTTTCGTCTCCCTGTTACTCGATTTGAATCTGGACTAGTTTTTGTTTTGGTTCTTGTTAGGTTAATTGGGACTGATTAATTTAATTAACTTGTTGACTAAAACAATACTAATGAAACGATTGATCTAGATTTTGAAAAATTTGGGTGTTCGATATTTTCTAATTGGATTCGATATGAAAATGGTGATGATGTAGTTGTTTTGCAAATTCGATTTGAGACAGGCCCTCCCGTGTAATTTTAGAAATTGCACCTGAGCCTCCGGAAATAAAATAAATCAAAACTTATTTTGAAATTTTGTTATGTTTAAATTCTGAAATTAAAATTAGTTGGACCAAAGACGATTAATTGGATTAATTGTAATTCTAATAATCTTAAAATTGAATTTTAATTGGACTTAAAATTTGGTTTCTTAAAGGAGAATTATTAAAACCCAATGTTAACTTGTTTACTCGTTTAAATTAGTTAACTGATTTTATAGTCCGCTTTATAATTGTTTGGGTAGGCGGAGCCCAATATTTGTCGAACCGTATTAAATGCTTAGGTAGACGGCGCCTAAATATTGTTAGTCTCGTATATGTCATGTTTGGGTAGGCGGCGCCCGTAATTGCTCAAATGTGACTTAGACATCATGATGAATCTCGATTAAGCAATTAATACCCCGCTTTAAAAACGTTGCTTACTAAAATATAGTTTTCTCATTAATTTGATAAGATGTCATCCATCAAAGTGAAAAGTAAACAGGAGATTTCGTTCCAATGAGTACTTAAAGACCCTCGTCTTTTGCTCGGATCTACATCTAACGGGACTTTTATAGGGACATGTAATGTCGCCGTTTGATGAATGTAAACCAACTTAACTTTGTTTCGCTAGCCCTCGCGGGGAACAAAGGGTAAGGGACATCAGTCGAACTAGGTTCGATAAACTAGGAATTGCAGTTTTGCAATTAGTTTGGAGACCTACCAGTTATGCTATAATAATGATTAACCCTCGCCGGGATTATGATGGTAGTAATTTAGATCCTAGTCCATTATAATTTATATTTGATATAAATTCGAACTTTTCTGATGAGGTCGTTAAGTATGCGAAAATAATGGAGACAAAATAAACACAAAAGAAAGACCATGTTTATTTTGATTGCTGAATATTGATCATAGGAATTATGTGTTTAATTCCAGTTTATTTTATTTCTATTGGTTATTGAAATGTATAACTGTTATGGAGATGTGTTTTGGAAACAAACAAATTGGCTATGCCAAATTTTCTGGACTGACACCGAAACAAGTGTTTAGTTCTAAGGCAAGAAAAGATTGAGTACGTGTTGGACACGCCAATCCCGGTTACCCCTACAGCTGGTTCCCTGAGGCAGCCACGTTTGACGTAGCAGCTCAGAATAAGCATCAAGAGAATGCTTCCGAGGCTCAATGTGTGATGTTGCTTCGGCATGACTCCCGATTTACATAGGCAACATGAGAAAATGGGTCCTTTCTAGATGTTCAAGCATCCAAAGGATTTTATTGATTCTGAATCTCATTCTGAGATTTATGAAGTGATGAAAGATCTATTTAGATGTCGGTTAACTAAATGAGGGAAGATTTCACCTCATGTGCTAATGATGATAGGCCTAATTGAGAAACTTAGTAATTTAGGCATTGAGCTAAAAGACCAATGTTTTCATTTATGCTATCCTCCAGTCGTTTTCGGATTCATATTCTGGCTTCATTGTGAACTACAATATGAATAAAACGGATGCGACCATGCTTGAACTTCACAACGTGCTCAAGACTTTTGAGTTCACTATCACTAAGATGGTGTTCAAAGGAAGGAGCGGGTAGACAAGGATGTGTGTCTCTGCTATAAGTAGAAGAAGGCACTGGAAGAAGGACTATAAGGTTCTGCTTGCTAAAAGGAAGGTACTAGGTACTTCTGGCACTAGAACATCTATGTTTGTTATTAAGATAAACATGTTCATTAATAACGCTAACTGTTTGGTATTAGATACCAGACGTGGCTCTCACATTTTTACGAATGTGAAGGGGCTCATGTGTCTTAGGACAGTTAGGGCGGGAGATGTCGTCTTATACGTGGAAATGAAACAAGAGTTGCTAACTGAACATGTGGGGACTTATATGTTAGACTTACCCTTTGGGTTTTAGATTAGAACTTAATGTTTGTCATCTAGTTCTCTCTATTATACTCGCAACATGTATTTGTTGCATTATGGATATGATGTTCTTAATATACAAAATAAAAGATTCAAACTTAGTAATCATGAAAACCGAACTTACTTATGACATTGTAGAACTTGATCATGTAAACGAGAAAAGAATTGCAAGGTTAAGAAAGTTAGACTACTTAACCCCATAAGACTGTGAGTCTTATGGAGACTATGAATCTTATCTCATGGGCAAGATGATCAACAGACTCTTTTCTGGGAAAGAGGTGCATGCCAAAGAAGTTCTAGAGTTGATCTACAACGATGTTTGTGGACCATTGTCCACTCTAGCTAGGGGTCACTTCGGATACTTCATCACTTTTGTTGGGAGATGAATTTAATAAAAGATTATATGATTTTGATTAAGATCCCAAAACCCCTGAGTATGACATGTTCAGTAATGATCTTGATAGATGAGTCAGGATTCAGTTTTAGAGTATTCAGGATGTTATCTGCAAAATGTATAAGTCAGCAGATATAGTTCAGAATAGTCTCTGAAGACTCAGTATGAAACTGAGATACTGAAGACTCAGTATGAAACTGAAACTGAAGACTCAGCATGAAGACTCAGTATAATCAGTCAGTATAATTCTGAAGACTCAGAAGACCCTGAAGACTCAGAAGACTCTGAAGACTCAGAAGACTCTGAAGACACAAGACTGAAGACTGAGTATCTGAAGATCAAGAATACTGAAAGCACAGTAATTACTGAAGACTCAGTAATGTACTGAATGCTCAGTATGAACCTGAATGTTCCGAGGCACTGAATATATCTATCTGAAGGATGCAATACTGAGAGAAACGCGATACCTTAGAAAGTTAGATATTGCCAAGACATTCAAATGCAGACAAAAGGAACTAAGTCAGAAGTGTTGTTAAGGTTATATCAAACTCAGAGTTTGTAACCAAAAGAGCTGTTGAAGGTGTCTACTTTTACTGGAGACAAAAGTCAAAAAGAGGAAGACGACACTGTACCATACTGACACTGACAGTGACAAGCCGCTGAAAAAGATGTCAGATGTACGAAAGTTCCAGACTGCAAAAAGTGAAGACCGGCTACATGAAAGGCTATTGCCTAAAACGTGTTAGGGAGTTTCAAACTCTAAATATAGCCGTTTCTCACACACCATAAGAGGGAACTCACGAAGCTATCTCTCCAACGGATAGTTTTCAAGAGTGACCTTGGTGTATGCCTATAAATACTGGTGACCCTCTACATGGTAAGGTGACGGGAAATTTATACGCAACTCAAGAGCTCAAACTTATTCTTGCAAAAGTTAAAGCACTCGAAATACCTTGAATTTCCCAAGTGCTTTTATATTGAAGAGTGCTCACTTTACTAAGCCTAGCTTGATAAGATTTATCCAAAGCTTAGTCGAGATATCCTAATCCTTTGCATTGTGCTTTATTGTAAAGGATATCTCATCCTAGTTGGAAACCAACCAAGAAACCCCAAACCCTTGAGAAGGTAGTTGGAGTGTGTTTGTTGGTGAGTAGAGTTGTAAAGAGTTAGTAAACTACGCGGAGTAGTCAGAAAACTCTAGAGGAGAAGTTAGTAAGCTACAGGGGTAGTCTGAAAGCTTGTGTGTGATTGAGTAAGTAAACTACGGAGGTAGTCAGAAAACTCAAGGTCGGGTTGAGTAAGTAAACTACGTGGAGTAGTCAGAAAACTCAGGGCCGAGTTGAGTAAGTAAACTACGAGGTAGTCAGAAAGCTCAGTTTGATAGTGAATTTCTCTGAAGAGTCAGGGAGAGTGGATGTAGGAGCTTGAGTCTCTGAACCACTATAACTGCTGTGTTCTTTATTGCTTTCCTTATCTGTGCTTAATTGTTGCATCAACTTGATTTTGAAAGCATACTTTTCACTGATATTCAGTTGGAATCAATCCACTGAAGTTGCATAAGTGAATCACAGCCTAATCACTATTTCATAAGGGGAAGGTTTTCAGCAAAGCTTAAAACGAGTATAAACTAAGGGCCAACCATTCCGCACGACTGAGTAGCTAGAACAGATAGTTACCAAACTGAACTCTCATCTGAGGATTCAGTAAGTTAGTTATCTGATCCAAGCAACTCAGGATCTCTGACACTCAGGACTCAGTTGGGATTATCTGAGGTTTCTGAAAGCAGCTCAGGATCACTGTCTCAGTTGGTGGGGAAGGGTTATAGTCAATGCGAAAGCATTGACTCTAACGAGACCTTCTCACCAGTTGGAAAGATCAAGTCCATTCGAATTTTACTTGTGATAGTAGCACACTATGATTATAAGATTTGACAGATGGATGTCAAAACAACTTTCGTCAATGAAAACATTGATAAGGAAGTGCTTATGACTCAACCGTAAGGTTTTACATCTAAGCCAAATTCTAATCTAGTATGCAAGCTAAAGATATCCATTTATGGATTGAAGCAAGCTTCTAGGAGTTGGAATATCCAATTTGATGAAGCTATGAAGTCCTTTTGACTTCATCAGAAACTCGAAAGATCCTTGCATTTATTGTAAATGCTTTTTATAATCGTATATGTCGATGACATATTGATTTTGAGAACCAATATCCCGTTAATGCAGTCCCTGAAAGATTGGTTATCAAAGACCTTCATGATGAAGGATCTTAGTTAAGCCTGCTACATCTTACGGATCAAGATCCACAGGGATAGATCCAAGAAGATGTTGAGGCTGTCACAGTCCACTTATGTACACAAGGTGTTGAAGCGTTTTGCGATGGAGAACTCTAAGAGAGGGTCTCTATCGGCAAATCATGGGATAAAGCTGTCAAAGAAGGATTGTCCTTCTATTGAAGTTGATATCAAGCACATGAAAGATGTCCCATATGCATATGCAATTTGGTCAATCATGTACGCCATGACTTGCACTAGGCTAAACGTGGCCTACGCTATCAACATCACTGGTAGATACCAATAGAATCTGGTGAGTCTCCTTTGGATTCTTTGTCAAGACCATTCTCAAGTATCTTAGATTTAACTAAAGAAAGTTTCCTTATCTATGGTGGACAAATGTAACTAGTAGTCTTTGGTTGTCAGGCCGACGTTAAAGTTTCGATCCGATTTGTGATGATTACAAATCACAGTCAGGTTACGCTTTCACTATTAATGATGATGTGGTCAGTTGGAATAGTTCCAAGCAAGTCGACCGCAGATTCAACAACCGAAGTTGAGTACATTGTTGTATCAGAGGCCTCAAGGAGGCTGTCTGGATTTTATAGTTCTCAAGTGTTGGTCCCGGTGCAACGAGTCTTACACGTGTATGGGGGGGAATACACGTGTTCAGTGTTTTTAAAACTTTTCTTTTCTTCGAGGTCGGCTTTGGGTCGTTGTTGTCGATGATTTGGTCTTGAGAAGCACAAATCGCTCCGAGTCAAAGTCTATCTGAGACAATGATCCCGAAGCTGCTTTCAGATACCTCAGATAATCCCAACTGAGTCCTGAGTTTTCAGAGATCCTGAGTTGCTTGGATCAGATAACTAACTTACTGAGCCCTCAGAAGAGTACGTTCAGTTTGGTAACTATCTATTCTAGCTACTCAGATGTGCGGAATGGTTGGCCCTTAGTTTATACTCGTTTTAAGCTTTTGCTGAAAACCTATTAGGCTGTGATTCAATTTATATGCAACTTTCAGTGGATTGATTCCAACTGAAATATCAGTGAAAATATGCTTTCAAGACAAAGTAATGCAACAGATAAAACAAGCAAAACAGAAAGCAAGGAACACAACAGATTATAGTGGTTCAGAGACTCAAGCTCCTACACCCACTCTCCCTGATCTTTTCAGAGAAATTCACTAATCACTTCCTAAGGCTTTCTGACTACCTCTGTAGTTTACCAACCTTTCTAATTTTGAGCTTTCTGACTACCTCTGTAGTTTACTAACTCAAAACTCACACAAGCTTTCTGTCTATCCAAGATAGATTACTAACTTCTCCTCTAGAGATTTCTGACTACCTCAATGTAGTTTACTCACTCTTTACAACTCCAATCTCACCAACAATCACACTCAAACTACCTTACAAAGGGTTTGGGGTTTCTTGGTTGGTTTCCAACTAGGATGAGATATCCTTTACAATAAAGAACAATGAAACGGCTAGGATATCTCGACTAAGCTTTGGATATATCTTATCAAGCTAAGCTTAGTGGAATGAGCTCTCTTCAATTTAAAGCACTTGGGAAATTCTTGGGTTTTCGAGTGCTTCAACTTTGCGATAATAAGTTTGAGCTCTTGAGTTGCTTACAAATTTCCCGTAACCTTTCAATGAAGAAGGTTACAAGTATTTATAGGCATACACCAAGGCCACTCTTGAAAAACTATCCGTTAGAGAGATAGCTCCGAGAGTTTCCTCTTATGGTGTGTGAGAAACGGCTATATTTAGGGTTTGACACTCCCTAACACGTTTTAGACAATAGCCTTTCATGTAGCCAGTCTTCACTTTTTTTCAGTCTGGAACTTAGTACTTCTGACATTTTTCAGTGACCTGTCGTTGTCAGTGTCAGTATGGTGCAGTGTTCTCTTCCTCTTTTTGACTTTTGTCTCCAGTTAAAGGTAGACAACTCAACGGCTCTTTTGGTTATAATCTCTGAGTGATATAACCTTAACAACACTTTGTCTTAGTTCCTTTTGTTTGCATTTGAATGTCTTGGCAAATATCTATTTTTCTAAGGAATCGCGATCTTCTCAGTATTGCATCCTTCAGATAGATATGTTCAGTGCCTCGGAACATTGTGTTTATCTTGAGCATTGAGTACATTATCGACTCTTCATTAATTCTTGTGCCTTCGATATTCTTGATCTTGATTCTTGATCTTACGATCTTCGAGTCTTGAGTCTTGAGTCTTGGCGTCTTTAAGCGTCTTACGAGTCTTCAACGGCTTCTGAGTCTTCGGCGTCTTCTGAGTCTTCAGCGTCTTCTGAGTCTTCATAGATATCCGACCGATATCTTTGAGTCTTCATCTTTGAGTCTTCATGTTCTTCAGTTTCATACTGAGTCTTCAGTATCTCCGTTTCATATCGAAGTCTTGATATCTCGGTTTCATTGAGACTTGATTTCTTCGTTTCATAATGAAACTTGAAACTTCAATTTCATATGAAACCGGTTTCTTGAAACTTCTTATCGAGTTCTTCGTAATCTTGAGATCCTAACCTCGATCTATATCTCACGACTATACATTTTGCGAGATAACATCCCGAATACTCTAAAACTAAATCCTGACTCAACTATCAAGATTATTCTGAACATGTCATACTCAGGGGTTTTGGGATCTAATCAAAATCATATCTTTATTAAATTCATCTCCCAACAATTTCCCCCTTTTTTGATGATGTCAAAACCTATCTTGTTACACACATACTTAACCTATACTCAGGTTTCAGTTTATTCTATTACAAGATTGATTTTATTTTCAACAATTTCCCCCATAAATAATGAGTCTCTTAACAATTAATCTCCCAACAATTTCCATTAAGAGATTCTCACAACAATTTCTTCAGTAATGAATCTCTCAAAGGATTCATCACCAAATACTTAATTTCTCAATCAATTAATCTCAGAGACAATCATCCAGGCATATCAAAATTAAAAGACATGTAAATAAGATAATGAGATATTATCTTTTGAGCATAAATGATAAGTTTTCATTGATGATAGGTAAACTGTTACAAGTTACAATGAATAAAATAAAAAAGACAAAAAAAAGATAAAAGATTACACGAATCTTCTGAGTCTTCATCTCTTGTCTTCTTCTGCTCTTCATTTCGGCTCTTGATTCGGCTCTTGATTCGCTTCTTCTTCCACCTCATCGCCGAGGACTTCAAGGTTGAACATTCCGTAATATCTTCTTTTTCAAAGACATCTCTTTCTTTAATGATATCGATTGATTGTTCCTGTCGGACCTAATGAATGGCGATTGAGATATTTCACGAGAAATGGCTTTCTCATTAACTGACCATTCTCCGGCTGGGAGGAGGGTACACATATGGACCGGCGGTTATCCGCACCTTTCCTTCATCCGCAAGATTTATCCATCCTTGAAGATATTTGGATAGAAGGTCGGAGATAGTCGATGAAAGCCTCATTCGGATCGAGCTCTCCCTCTCCATTCTCTCGAAGCACATCATAGTAGAACCAGAAGGTTCTCTTGATTTCTTCCCACGCATCGTTGAGATGGACTGGCATCCATTTGTCAATATGCGGCCATTTCTGTGCTTTTGTGCTCCCTCTCCTCTTGCTTGCGAACTTTTTGAACCCACTCCTTCTTTTTTGCTCTTCTTCTACCTACTTTCTGATCACTGGTACACCAGAAACATAAGCAGCAGCTTTCTTCACTTGTTCAATCTGGAGTGTTTTCAGAGCGCTTCTGGTATTGAAGACTTTCTTCTTGGGCTCAGCCTCAGATTCTTCAATATCCAAGATCAATTTCCTCTGGATTGGCTTAGAAGCCTTTGCTCTCTTTCCCTCAGGCTCTTCTATCACCACGTCCTTTTTCTTGATGGGCAATTTAGCACCAGCCTGGCTTGTCCCAATCCTTCCTCTACCACTCAGTTTCTCCATAGCAACTTCCTGCATTGTTTCCTCTGAAACCTGAGTGTAGATTGACTTCTCCACCTTCTTGAATTTAAGCTTCTTAGTGGCTTCAATCTCTTTCATGGCTTCGGCAATTATCTTCTTTTCAGCATCCTTTACAACCTTGCCCTTCAGAGTATGTTCCAATAATTCCCTGAGATCAGCTCCAGGTTTTCCCCCCTTCTTGGAACCATACTCTGGCAGAAGCTTGGAGAGTGTTGTGTCCATATGGTATTGCTCTTTACTGACACTCCACACCTCCCCTGCCATCTGATCTTGCTCCTCCTTGAGCCGCCTAAGGTGGTTCTTCGCCACAGAGAATTCTTCAGACAGATGAGCAAATTGGCTTGAGAGAGCTTCCTTGAACATGTCTGTTATCTTGGTCATGAGCATTGAGCTTATTTCCTCAACAGCATTTTTCACCAGCATCTCATTCCTCTCAACCAATTTTGCTTCTAGAATTTGTGTCTGCTCCTGATGCCTTTGCTTCAGCTCTTCATTAAGCTCAGCCTTGACCCCCTCCATCTTGTCTTCTAGCTTTGCTTCCATGGAGGTCAGCTTCTCTGTCATAGAGCTCTGAAGCAGCACCAGTTCTGAAGAAGAACTCAAGTTCTCAATCTTCTGAGTTTGGTTGGCCAATGCCTCTTCAATCTGAGCAACTTTGGTCAGGATTGGCTCAACCTTCTCTAGCTTCACCATCAGTGGGGTGAGATCAATCTCAGGAGTATATCTGATCGGCTGTGACTCCTGAGTTGGCTGTTCATCCTGAGTCTCAGTCTGAACCTGAGCTTCAGTTTGAACTGAGGTTTCACCTTGAGCTTGGGTGTCCACCTGAGCCTCAGTCTGCATATCAGACATTACAGAGTTAAAGGTAGGAATTTCAGTAATCCTGGCATAATTATCAATAGTGCCAAAAGTTACCTGAAGGCTAACTTCAGTCTGAGGATGTTCGACAGCAGCCTGATCAGCATCAGTTGAGTCTTTCTCCTTCTGAGATTGGCTCTCATCATCCCCTTGTTGGTCCCCATCCTGAGATTTGTCTTTGGAGCTCGGGGAACCAACTTCAGCAATCCTCTCAGCAAGCTTCCTCTTCACAAGCTCATCAAAGTCTGAGATTTTCATCCGGAGCTTGGTTTTTCTGAACCCTGAGAATTCAGTGAGAAAAGTTGTCTCCTCGTTCCACCAGTCTTCCCCTCTGAATGAAGCAATGTTAAGCATCTCTGGAAGAGCCTGGTTGAGGATGTAGACCGTTGACCTCAATCTGAAGAAGATGTCTTGGAGGTCAGGGAATGAGCTAAGCTCAGGGTAGTGGTCAAGGATGAACCGTTCTCCCTTGCTTCGCCATTCGGTCTCTTCAGCTTCACCTTTCTTGAGCATCGGGCTCTCAGGTTCAGTTGGAAACTCTGCTGAAAGATTGACTAACAACTCATTCAGGAGCTCATCAAAATTCATCGGCTCCTGAGGCTCAGCAAACTCTGAGGTTTGGGCATGCAACTCCTCAGTTTGAATCTGGCTTGGTTCTGAGGTCTGAGCTGGCTCCTCCTCAGTGGGAATTTTAGTTTTCTCTGAGAACTGAGTGGGCATTTCCTCAGCAGGAATCTATACTTGCTCTGAGGTCTGAGGTCCTTGGAATATTTCTTGAGAGAACTTATCAGAACTAAGTGATGTCTCAAGAACCTCAGAGAAGACTTGCTCCTCAGTTTGATCCTGTGCCTTTGAGATAGCCTGAGCCAATACAAGTAAAGGCGATTTCTGAGCAGTTTGGCTCTCAGGCTGAATCTCCTCAGTCTCACTTTCCTCATCATCATCAGTGAGAACCACCATTCT
Source organism: Stenogyne calaminthoides (assembly GCA_037126765.1). NCBI lineage: Eukaryota > Viridiplantae > Streptophyta > Magnoliopsida > Lamiales > Lamiaceae > Stenogyne > Stenogyne calaminthoides. The sequence continues at coordinate 28,728,161 of JBBCBC010000016.1, forward strand.
TTTGCGCTTAGGAGCAAGGGTTTTCTGCTTCTTCAATTTCCCACCCTGCTCCTTCTTGGCATCCAACAAAACCTTCCCCCTGGTTTGTTGGGTTTCTTCTTCAGCAGCCGCAACCGGTGATTCCACTTTCTTTTCTTTCTTTCCCTTAATAGTCCTCTTCGCAGCAATTGGCTTGAACATCACTTTGGACTTAGGGAATGGAGTAGAGTTGGCAAAAATATCCTCCTCCTCTCTACACATCTCCAAAATAAATGCAATTTTGGTGGCATGGAGGATCCTGCCTTTGATCGATATTGCCCCATCATCTTCCCTTTTTATGACCTTGGCTTGCTCAGTCACCACCTTGATCAGATACTTCAGCCAGTTGAAATCCTTGGTGGGTGAGTCCTCAATCGCCGCCATCAGTCAGAGTTTGGGAGTGCTGATCTGCTCGAAGCTTCCTGATCGACTCATGATGCACTTTCCAACAATATCCATCAATACTCTGTATTTCGGCTTCAGATGCCGCTTATGCAGAGTTGCCTCAAACTTAATAGGATTCTCAGTAATCCCATCAAGATACTCTTGCTCCCGTCCCAACATATACAATGAGGGATCATCTCCGCTATCACACAACTCAAATACGTCGTTTAAATTCTTAGGGACAATGTAGAGCTCTCGAACAAAATCCACATACTTCATTGATTGTTCGAGATGCAAAATGGAAATCTTAGATTCTATACAATCTTTCTCATCGATTTCCATATTTGCAACAAACTCTATTACCTCACGGGTATACTCCGCCTCCGGTCGATTTGCGACGAGGTTCGTCAGTTTCTCCAATTGGATTAAATGGAGCGCCTCTTCTTCGTGCTTGGCATTGGTGGTAATCTCCAAAGAAACCACGTACTCATACCATGGCTTATTTGTCTCGGCTAATTTTTCGAACATGGTAGGAGCCATTTGAGATTTGAAGATTTAGGGTTTTGAGCGATGAAGTTTTTCTGGGTAAAAGGGATTTATTTGCAGAGTGTTTTTGGGAACGAAGGGTTTCAATAAAATTTGGCTTCAATGACTTTCAAAGGATTAAATAGCTCGAGTTCGTGGGAAGTCGTACCGGTTTGGTGAAAAGCAACGGTTAAGATTAATCCACGATTAATCGGGTATGCAAAAGGTCGATCCCCGAAAAGTAAGCCGCCATTTTAACTTCATTGGTGATTAAATGTAACAGAGCATTTAATGACTGTTGACCTTTTTAGGAATTTCAAAGATCCCGCCCAAAAACATTCCTCAGGTGTTTTGTATTTATTGCGAATGATTCTTGAAGTTTCACTTAAGCAATAAATGAGTCGCGATGAGTCATTACTTCTTCGACTAATTTCCCTCTATCGGTCTTCTTCGAGTATTGACCTTGATAAAATGTCAAGATGATATCGAGTCTTGAATGGGTTTAGTATGCTCTTTGGGTAATCGACCTTGAAGAATCTGAAGTTTCTTGAGACTCGATTCAAGATTTTCAATTTTATCCCGAAGTTTCTCGAGAGAATTTCGAGAAAACTTCATGCATTTGAAAATCTTCAATTTTTCAAATTTTACTCTATACACCTGGATCCAACATCCCTAATTCAACTGATAGTTCCTGAAATCTTGATTCAGCCAAAGGTTTAGTCAAGATATTAACTCTCTGCTTATCAGTATGAATTTTCTCCATCCTGATGTCCTTTTTCTCGACATGATCTCTGATGAAGTTCCTTCTTCGGTCTAATTCTCCTGAAGTTCAAGAAAGAAATTCATCTTCCAAGAATGACATCTCAGATCTTCTTTCAACTGGGCTAATAATATCTTCATTCGATTCGAGTGCTTTTTTCTGCTTTTTACGAAAAAACAAATTAGATCTGTGGTACCCATTTGGTATAGGGTCCTACCAAAGTTAGTTGTACCTTTTGGAATCCAAATCGCCTTTAACAACTCTAATCACTTTAGAGTGGCCGATCATCTTCCATAAACATCTACATACACATTTATCACTATGGGTGCCTTAGCAAGATCCTCGTGTGTATGAGTGATAGCCTTTAGCATGAACATGAGCCTTAGAATTTTTTCTTGGGTACAGGCCTTTTGTTCCATTGCTTTGGCTTCGCGGTACCGGTCCAATCTTTGTTGACTTGGGTTTAGGTAACCTTTACCCCTTAGGCAAGTGGGGTTTTGGGTTTCTGTCTTTGAAATAGGGTCTTTCAAGAATGTGGACTTGGTCTTTTTTCGGGTTGAGAATGTCTCTGTTTGAGTGTTTCTCTTCTGAAAATTCCTCACCGGTTGGTCTTGAGATCCTTTCAGTTTGCATTCTTAGCCCGATGCTTCAAGTACTTGCTCGAATTTTTCCATCGAGTGGTCGGGTTTTCTAGCCTTCACCGAGGTTTGGGCTTTCTTACCGATCATTCGGTTTTTTTCGAACCATAGGTCATTTTCCCTTGTCTAACACCTTGAGCATTTCTTCAGTTTGAAGTGTAGGTGCCACTGGTTTAACAAAGATTGTCTTCTTGCTACTTGATGCAGCATTTAGATGACCTTGTGAGGTTCCCCCTGGAATGTATCCCAATCCAGATTTTATAGTGGCAGGTCTCTGATAACTCTGAATTTCATGTATTACTTTAGATGCAGTATTCAATAGAGTTAACTTCTTCTGCGCACTATCCTCACATTTTTGTAGAGTTTCATGCTTTTCAGAGAGGTCATTGAACTTAGTTCTGATCAGCTGAATCTCTTCGGTGGATTTCTCTAGTTTTTCAGTTAGGGTCACTATCAACTTCTCTTTCTCTGAGAGTTGTACTTTCAGAACATCCAGTTCATCAGTAGCTTCCATTAATTGAGAAGTGATTTCAGTTTTGCTAGAGTCTTTCCACTTAAGATTTTCAGCCTTCAGTTCCTTATTCTGCTCTTGAGTTTCATTTAGCAGTTCTTGTAAAACAGCATAGTCCTTCATTAGACTCTCAAAAGAATCCATCAGGTCAAAATGATTGTTTACAGTTGAACTTGACAACTCTTGTGCTAGTGTAGGAGCAACAACAGAGAAAGAAGAGTTTACCTCCTCAATAGCCATCAGACAGATGTCATCACTTTCACTGTTTGAGAATATTTCATCTGAAGAGCTAGATCCCTCCTCAGAATGTTCTTCTTCTGCAACCATGGCTTTTCTGTTGGAGAACTTCTTGTCTCTTTTTGCCTGTCTTTCTCTTCTCTCCTTAGCACTCAGGTCAGGACAATCATACTGGAAGTGACCTTTCTTTTGGCAATTGTAGCATCTGTTGGCATCATCATCCTGATCACTTTCTTCTTTGGACTTGGAGTCCTTCCTTTTGGATGAAGATCCCTCAGCTTTCAGGTCCTTCTTCTTCTCAGTTGATCTGTCCTCAGGTTTCTTCTGGTACCTGTGATTCCTGTAATAGTTTTTGTATTTTCCATATCGACTATTAAGTCTTTCAAACCTCCTTGCCATCAGTGCTAGCTTATCCTCAAGCTCATCCTGATTCTTAGCAAGGGAGTTCTCAGACTCTCTAGTTTTACAGGTTTTATCCTTGGCCTTGAAAGCCACATTTTTACTAGATGATGAATCATCTTTGCTGTCAGCCTTTTTAAATTTCTTATCAATTACAAACTCATAGGCCTTCAGCTCAGAGAAGACTTGTTGATATGGCATTGAATTAATGTTTTTGGTGTTTTCAATCACCACTACATGTATATCCCATTTCTTAGAAAGACCTCTAAGAATTTTCAATGCAATTTCTCTCTGTGGATATTTCTTACCAAGTGCATTTAGATCATTCATAATGTTAGTGAATCTGACCTCCAATTTGTCTATAGATTCACCTTCATCCATTTCAAAACTATCAAACTTTCCAATTGCAACTGAAAGTTTGTTTTCCTTGATATGATCTGTGCCTTGGCACATTACAGCTAGTGTATCCCAAATTTCTTTTCCAGTATTACAGTGAGAGATCATTCCCATCACACCATCATCAATTATACTGTATAGTGTGTCTTTAACAATATAGTCTAGATTGACTAACTTTCTCTCCTCAGGAGTCAGTTGGTCATCAAACTTAGGAAATTATGCTCTAGAATCGTTTCTCTCATTTTCTGATACTCTGGGATTCACCACAGTAAATTGGAATGGCCCTTCAGAGACCACTCTCCACATACGTTCATGTTTAGAATACAGGTGAGCCTACATTCTCAGTCTCCATAAATCATAGTTCTCCACTGAGAACATGGGAAGTTTCTTAGAAGACATTTTATCTGAGTCTTTTAAGAATTCAGGAAATATGATCAGTTCAGATAGACCACAAGTATTTTAGAAAATAAAACTTTGGTCAACAAAGCAGGTGGTCAAGTTGAACCACTGCTCTGATACCACTTGTTGGTCCCGGTTCAACGAGTCTTACACGTGTATGGGGGGGGAATACACGTGTTTAGTGTTTTTAAAACTTTTCTTTTACTGAGGTCAGCTTGGGTCAGGTTGTCCTGATGATTTGGTCCTGAGAAGCACAAATCGCTCTGAGTCAAAGTCTATCTGAGACAGTGATCCTGAGCTGCTTTCAGATACCTCAGATAATCCCAACTGAGCCCTGAGTTTTCAGGGATCCTGAGTTGCTTGGATCAGATAACTAACTTACTGAGCCCTCAGAAGAGTAAGTTCAGTTTGGTAACTATCTGTTCTAGCTACTCAGATGTTCGGAATGGTTAGCCCTTAGTTTATACTCGTTTTAAGCTTTTGCTGAAAACCTTCCTTTAATGGAATAGTGATTATGCTGTGATTCAATTTATATGCAACTTTTAGTGGATTGATTCCAACTGAAATATCAGTGAAAATATGCTTTCAAGACAAAGTAATGCAACAGATAAAACAAGCAAAACAGAAAGCAAGGAACACAACAGATTCTAGTGGTTCAGAGACTCAAGCTCCTACATCCACTCTCCCTGATCTTTTCAGAGAAATTCACTAATCACTTCCTAATGCTTTCTGACTACCTCTGTAGTTTACTAACCTTTCTCATTTTGAGCTTTCTGACTACCTCTGTAGTTTACTAACTCAAAACTCACACAAGCTTTCTATCTATCCAAGATAGATTACTCACTTCTCCTCTAGAGCTTTCTGACTACCTCAATGTAGTTTACTCACTCTTTACAACTCCAATCTCACCAACAATCACACTCAAACTACCTTACAAAGGGTTTGGGGTTTCTTGGTTGGTTTCCAACTAGGATGAGATATCCTTTACAATAAAGAACAATGAAACAACTAGGATATCTCGACTAAGATTTGGATATATCTTATCAAGCTAGGCTTAGTGGAATGAGCTCTCTTCGATTTAAAGCACTTGGGAAATTCTTGGGTTTTCGAGTGCTTCAACTTTGCGATAATAAGTTTGAGCTCTTGAGTTGCTTACAAATTTCCCATAACCTTTCAATGAAGAAGGTCACAAGTATTTATAGGCATACACCAAGGTCACTCTTGAAAAACTATCCGTTGGAGAGATAGCTCCGAGAGTTTCCTCTTATGGTGTGTGAGAAACGACTATATTTAGGGTTTGACACTCCCTAACACGTTTTAGGCAATAACCTTTCATGTAGCCGGTCTTCATTTTTTTTCAGTCAGGAACTTAGTACTTCTGACATTTTTCAGTGACCTATCGTTGTCAGTGTCAGTATGGTACAGTGCTGTCTTCCTCTTTTTGACTTTTGTCTCCAGTTAAAGGTAGACAACTCAACGGCTCTTTTGGTTATAATCTCTGAGTGATATAACCTTAACAACACTTTGTCTTAGTTCCTTTTGTCTGCATTTGAATGTCTTGGCAAATATCTATTTTTCTAAGGAATTGCGATCTTCTTAGTATTGCAACCTTCAGATAGATATTTTCAGTGCCTCGGAACATTCAGGTTTATACTGAGCATTCAAGACATTCTCGACTCTTGATAATTCTTTGTGCCTTGATATTCTTGATCTTGATTCTTGATCTTACAGTCTTCGAGTCTTCCGAGTCTTGGCGTCTTACGAGTCTTGGCGTCTTCGAGTCTTGGCGTCTTCCGAGTCTTACGAGTCTTCATAGATATCTTCATAGATATATCTTGAGTCTTCATCTTTGAGTCTTCATGTTCTTGATTTCATCTTGAGTCTTGATATCTCCGTTTCATCTTGAGTCTTGATATCTCGATTTCTCCACAGAGACTTGGTTTCTTCGTTTCATACTGAAACTTGAAACTTGATTTCATACTAAAACCGATTTCTTGAAACTTCTTCGAGTTCTTCGAATCTTGAGATCCTAACTCGATCTATATCTGCCGACTATACATTTTGCGAGATAACATCCCGAATACTCTAAAACTGAATCCTGACTCAACTATCAAGATTATTCTGAACATATCATACTCAGGGGTTTTGGGATCTAATCAAAATCATATCTTTATTAAATTCATCTCCCAACATCAAGAGAACTAAGGGTAGTTCCGAGTGCCAGTTGGTGCGAATACGCAAAAAAAGGAACCGAGATCAGCAAACAGAAACAATCATGTACCTAGATTTATCATTTGATCCGAGAGATCATAACGATAGGAGAAATAGAATTAAAACGTATTCCCACATATATAATTTGGCAGATCTTTTCACCAAAACACTGAGTGTTCATGTACATACTAGACATTTGATGATCTATGGGTTAGACATGTAGGTGATTGACTCTAGTCCAAGTGGAGATTGTTAGTGTTAGTGTCCTAGAGACAATCTATTGTAAGGACATAATACTCGATGATATTTAGTTTGATTTAATATTATAGTTCATTTAATATTCCTGTAAAAAAAATAGTTCATTTAATATTACTGTATGGCAATACACTTGTTTGAATATTATGTTTGATTGTTTTCATTTATTCATGGATGTGTTCCCATGAGTCATTGCTTTCAATGACGTTGTGAGAACTCAGATGACTTAAGCATGATTCTCAAATAGCCCCGATCAAGGATCATAAAAATTGGGATATTGACGATGCAATTGAGATTGGTGTGTGATCTGCATCATACTCTTAGAGAGTGTAGTAAGATCTCACTTACTACGAGATACTAGGTATCTCATGATGGATGAACGAATAACTTAGAGGGTATTGGTATACCCATCCGAAAAATCGTTTGATCTATTTCCACTATATGTGTATACGGGTGTCTCGGTTAGTGGGAGTGATGCTATACTCCTTTGACTTGAGGTCAATACGCACGACATGTGTGGAGTGATGAACTTTGACCATGACCGACGCTTGCACCCGTCTATGGGTAAATATGGCTTGGATTGGGTTCATCACGAAGTGCATGTGCGTGGTAGTTGAGCCAAGAATAAGATTCATTCCTCAATGTGATTTAGAGAGAATACTCATCTTCTCATCATAATTGGATCAAAGTCATCAGCCGATGTTTCAATTAGTGATTAGAGATAATATGATTAAGTTATTTGAATAGACACTTCATCATGTTCAAGACTTAATCGAGTATTCATGAATTAAAGGAGGAAATTGTAATAACCCATGTTTCAGTTACAGGTAGTTGCACGTTTCTCGCAACATACCTCATATATTGAGAATGTCTGATTTATTGTCTAGGGTTCAATTAAGACCGTTAGTTTGACTAATCGCTCGATATACCTATGGGTCAGACAACAAGTAGTTCCCTTTTACGGATTATAGTTGGTTGATTAAATGTTAAATTGGATTTAATATTTAAGTTATGGAGAATTAATTAATAATTGATTAATTTGAAATTAATTATTATTAATGTTTAATTAAATTGGATTTGATTAAACATGATTCTCAATAATAATATATGAGATACTATTATAGGATTTAATATACATGGAATCAAATCCGTAGAGATTTGATATACATAAGAATTAAATCCGTAGAGATTTTATATATGGGAAATAAATCTAAGAGATTTATTTTGTAAGATTAGGGATTTTATTTCCTAATCAGGTTAGCATAAGATTTAAGCCGAGCCTTCCCTTGATATATGAGCTCTTGGGAATTCACAAACAACGTTAGTTCATATTTTCTCCATAAAATCTAGAGTTAGAATTCTCCTAGCAAATTCGTCTCGGGATTCAACGCTGGAAAATCTTGTTAGTGTTAGTGTCCTAGAGACAATTCTTGTAAGGACATAATACTCAGATAATATTTAGTATTGATTTAATATTATTATTTATTTAATATTAAATATATGGCGTTACACTCATTAGAATATTATGTTTGATTGTTTTTATTTTTTCTTATATGTGTTCCCTTGAGTCACTCCCGTCATTGAGTGAGTGAGAACTCAGATGACTTAAGCATGATTCTTAAATAGCCCCAATCGAGGCTCATCAAGAAAGGGATATTGATGATGCAATGGAGATTGGTGTGCGATCTGCATCATACTCTTAGAGAGTGTAGTAAGATCTCACTTACTACGAGATACTAGGTATCTCATGATGGATGCACAAATACCTTAGAGGGTATTGGTATACCTATCCGACAAACCGTTTGATGTAGTTCCACTATATGTGTCTACGGGTATCTCGGTTAGTGGGAGCGATGCGATACTCCTTTGACTTGAGGTCAATACGCACGACATGTGTGGAGTGATGAACTTTGACCATGACCAATACTTGCACCCTTCCATGGGTAGATACGGCTTGGATTGGGTTCATCACGAAGTGCATGTGCGTGGTAGTTGAGCCAAGAAAAGGATTCATTCCTCAAAGTGGATTTAGAGAGAATACTCATCTTCTCATCATAATTGGATCTAAGTCATTGGCCAATGCACGTCAACTTAGACTTTGTGACTAAGTGTGACACTAATGATCAATTAGTGATTTGAGATAAATTGATTAAGTTATTTGAATAGACACTTCATCATGTTCAAGACTAATCGAGTATTCGTGAATGAAAGGAGGAAATCACAATTGCCCACGTTACAATTACAGGTAGTTGCATGTTTCTCGCAACGTACCTCATATATTGAGAATGTCTGATTTATTGACTAGGGTTCAATTAAGACCGTTAGTTTGACTAATCGCTCGGTATATGAGGGCCTATGGGTCACACAACAAGTAGTTCCCTTTTACGGATTATAGTTGGTTGATTAAATGTTAAATTAGATTTAATATTTAATTTATGGAGAAGTAATTAATAATAGATTAATTTGGAATTAATTATTATTAATATTTAATTAAATAAGAATTCCCAATAATTATATTTGGAATATAATTGTAGGATTTAATGTATATGAAAATAAATCGTAGAGATTTTCATATAAGGCATTTAAATCCGTAGAGATTTATATTTAGGGAATTAAATGAAAAGGAATTAATTTAATTCAAGATTAGGGATTTTATTTCCCTAATTGGTCTAACTTAGGGTTTAAGATGGGCCTCCCTATACATACAAGCTCTAGGGAATTCACAAAAAAAGTTACTTCATATCTCCATAAGATTTAGAGTTTGGATTTTCCAAGCAAATCCGTCTCGGGATTCAACGCTGGCAAATTCGTGCAAGTCTGTAATTGGGAATTACGTGGATACCGTAGTAGAGGAATCTGCACTCGAGTTACTGTAAGATTTCTCGTTATGATTATTGTAATATGTATGCGATTAATTATTCGTTGTTGGTGAATTTTATTTTTGCTGCGCATGTGATTACGTGTTTTACGTGCCTCTATTATCCAACAGTGGTATCAGAGCTCCAGGCTCTTATTTTTAATTGCATTCATATCTGATTTTTTAAAATTATTATTTTTTATTAAATCAGTGGGGCACGGTTATAATTAACCGCACCCTTTTGCATTTTTATTCCCGGTCGCTCGTCCCTTCGTCTTCGCCCAAAACCGAAGAACTAGGGTTTTCCCTAGTTCATCGCCGCAGTTCATCGCCGCACTTCCCTTAGCACTTTACTCGGCTGGCGGTGCTACGCCGCATCGTCGATGGCCGATGCTGGGCACCGTGCCTCGCGACATGAGCGGGAGCCCACGACACAATTCCCGAAGCGTCCCGATCTCTCTTTGGAGGCGTCAATCATTTTTGCCGCGATTTATGGTGAATCGCCGCCGATTCTTTCTGATTACAATGTTGGTCGCTTGAACACACTCGGGGCTTGGCCAGCGTGCCCGTCTCGACGCGTTTCAAGGCAGCGCGTCACCATTCTCGGGAAGAGTCAGTGGCGACGCGCCGCCGACTCGTTCGCTCACTTGACTTTGCCGATCTGGTTTGGAACCAGAAATCGTTCAAGGCGGTGCGACACCGCGCAAACCCCTTCGTTACCTCTGCAGCGACGATGGGTCACCCGCACGATCTCAAGGGCAAGATGATCAACAAACCCTTTTCTGGGAAAGGGGTTCGTGCCAAAGAAGTTTTAGAGTTGATCCACAGTGACGTTTTTGGACCACTGCCCACTCTAGCTAGGGGTCAATTCGACTACTTCATTACTTTTACTGACGATTACTCTATATTCGGGTACGTGTATCTGATGAAACACAAGTCCGAATCGTTTGAGAAGTTCAAGGAGTACAAAGCCGAAGTAGAGAAACATCTTGGTAAGAGTATTAAGACTCTTCGATCAGATCGAGGAGGAGAATATCTTAGCCATGAATTCATTGTGTTGGGAAATTTATTAAGTTTTGATAAAAGTTCCAAAATAGATATAATAGGACCAGTCAGAATCTGTTAGCTGACTGACGTTTTATATTGAGAACTAGGCTGACCAGTTGAGAACTGATGTATAGAGCAACTGATGTATAAATTAGATTAGAGCACACATTGAGGGGGAACTCAATGTGTATAGCTCTTAGTCTTGAAGATCAGTTATAAAGATCACTTATGAAGATCAGAAGAGAATAACTGAAGATCTAAAGATATCAAGACTGAAGACAAATAAAACACATCAGATGAAGTCAGTAAGTTGAGCTAAGACAACTTACAACCAAAGACTTCAAATAGGGCAGATCAGTTCACCTGATCTATTCAGTTCTAAGAAGTGTTCTGAAAGTTCATTATACTTTCAGAAAGGTCGATCAGACAACAAGCATAAAACCTATCAAGACCATATTGAATGGTACTTGCTAGCCTATGAGAGATCGACACGACTGTACGGAACTGATAAGACTTAGGGTTGGAGGCTCAATGTTCAACGACTAGAAAGGACAAAGTTGCATGCTTTCGGCCATACCGCCTCTGAGAAGAATCATATCAACCCTGCAAGCCTACTTGAAAATAGACCGAAGTTCGAATTGCTCTCCAACGACTAATTCGAAACCAGACCTATAAATAAGGGATCAAACCTTCTGAGTAAGGTTACGAAAATTATCTACAAGCAAAAGCTCTCAAGATTTCCGCACGAAGAACACAATCACAAGAGTTATTCTTAAGTGTTCATCTCTTAGTTCTTAGCATAATACTTATCCTCTAGCTTTAGGCTAATCAGAAGATAGGATAGTATTCCAGTTGGAACAAAACAAATCTTATACCAAAACTGTGTTAAGTTAAGTTTGTTATAGAAAGATTTCTATTTAGGGTTTCTAGATTAGATTTCTGGGATTGGTTGAGTGTGAACTCATTAAATATCTGTTGGTTGTACTGTGTTGGACTAACACATTAAATTCAGTCCAGTTGGTAAAGTTGGTGCCCCTGCTGATAGGGAAGAGTGGACGTAGGACAAGTTGTCCTAACCACTATAAATCTGTGTGCCTTTAATCTGCTTTACACATACTTGCACACTACTCTTGTTATCTGCATGCATATTCTGTACCAGGATTAGACTAGCATCAAGCTACTGATCTGTTCAGATGAACACTTTAGTTATCTGATTCAAACCAGATTGGTTAGAATCTTTTGTTGAGTAAAACTGGTTTTTACATGGGTTAACTAATCTTCCGCACCATCAGTTAAACTGATAGACGCCAAACTGATCTGCCTGTAAGATCAGTAAGTCGGATATCAGTCCAAACTGATCCACTTCGCACTCTGATCAGATAAACGTGCAAATCACATCTGATCTATGAAAAGTTTTTGAAGTCTATTCACCCCTCCCCTCTAGACTTCAACCCTCACTGAAACCCGTTCGGGACCTACAAGTGGTATCAGAGCAGTGGTTCTTCCGACCACTGGCTTTTAATATCATTGGTTGTTAAGGAAGAACCTTTGTGGCCACTTGAACTGATCATTGAAAACCGTTTTCAAAACTCATTCTTTCAAAATCACCACAAGCATGGATAATACTTCAGGTATGCATCATAATCTACCCATGTTTTCTGTTGATGAGTATGCAGATTGGTCCATAGACATGAGAGACCATATGGGAGTGATTAGCAACAAAATGGATGAGATTCTTGAGATAGGACCGATTATCATCTATCACTACAACCCAGCTGAAGCAGGACGAGATCCCACACAACCAGTTGGAGCAAGAATCAGAAAGAGTCCCTCTCTGATGGATGCAGATGAGAGGAAACTGTCTAACCTGGATACTGTTGCTAGACATCTCATCATGAAAACCATGGATGCTACTACAAGAGAGAAAAGTGAAGTACCTGAAGACAGCTAAGGAAGTCTGGGATACGCTTGCTGAAATCTGCAGAGGAAATGAACATATCAAGGACAACAGACTGCAAGTTGAGCTAGTTGTATTTGAGAAACTCAAGATGTTACCAAATGAAACAGTTGATCAATTTGATGGAAGGATCACACGAGGAGTCAACCGACTTCATGATCTCGGACGAGTTATGTCAAACAAGGATATCAATTACAAGATTCTCAGATCACTGACTAAGAAATGGGATACGAAGGTGACTGTGATTAAGGACTGTCAAGATATTGCTACAATGAAACCAAATGATCTAATCTTCAGTTTGAAAGCTCATGAGTTCGACCTGATCGAGAGAGGACAAGGATCTGATGATGTCCCAGCTAAAACTACTCCCAATCCCAAATTTGTTGCATTTCAGGCAGCAAGTAGTAGTTCACGAATTGTGGAACCAGTTGGAAACATCATCAGTCAAGCTGAACAAATTTCCTTACTGACAAGAAAGTTGGAAAAAACAAATGTTCAAATGGGCAAATACATGAAATTTTATGATGACTATCGAAGGAATAGAGGAAGAGATCGTCATTCATCTGACAGATCACAAGAGAGGTATCGTTCATCTGACAATTGAGATAATAGAAGAGAAGAAAGACAGGACGATCATTCTGACGAAAGAAAGAATGGTCGAAGAGATGACCGGAAAGAAAGTAGACGTGATGATCGATCAGATAGGAAAGGTTCTGACTATCGACATAATGGGAAGTCTCTTGATAGGCATTACAGAAGACACGATTCTCCAAGCAGAGGAAGCTCAGGGGATTCAAGAGTGTGCTATAACTGTCAGAAACCAGGCCATTACAGTGCTGACTGTCCTGACCTGACCCCCAAAGAAAGAGAGGAGAAAAGAAACAGAAGAGAACATAGATACAGGGACATGAAAGCTATGGTTGCAGATACGTCTGGCATTGATGATTCATACCTGCCCTCAGATGATTCTGGTTACTCATCTGTCGAAGACTTCTGTTTGATAACAATAACTGATGATGTCGATGATCTGAGCTTCTTATCTAATGACGACATCTGTCTCATGGCCAGAGAATCAAATCAAACAGAGGTACTTTCTAACTCTTCTGTGCCTCTTTCTTCCACACCACATGTGCCGAGCACATCTGCAGGAGAGGTCAACTTGCAGGTCTACAATGACCAATTGCTTGATGATCTTTCCAATGCAATAGATACTTATACACGAGTGGAAGTTGAGAACGATAACCCGAGAGCTGAGAACATCAGACTTGTTAAAGAAATTGAGGCAAGTAGAGCAGCTGAACTAAAATCAGCTGAAAATGTTCAGAAGATGACCACAGAAATGGAGTTTCTGAAGGCCAGTTCTTCTGATCAGGGAAAGCTGGTTAAGGAACAGTTGGCTCTCAACCTACAACAAGCCAGTGAACTCAAATCTCTTCAGGCTAAGTTTAATGAACTCTTCCGGATGCATGAGAATCTAAAAGTTCTTGAGGACGGTCTACGTAAGAAAATAGAGGTTTTCACGAAATCTTCTAAAACTGTTCAAGACTTGAACAACTATTTTCGTACGCCGACTGACAAGAAAAGAATTGGGTATGAAATCCCTTCTGGATCCTCAAAAGTCCCATCTGGTTCACATCAGAAAAGTGTAACCAAACGAGTTTCTGACCAAGATACACGAAATACCAAATCTGTATCTGGTAAGGGAAAATGACCAGCTGATCAGGCAAGGCAAGTGTCAGATCAGAAAGGGAACAAAAATGAACCCCAACTGATCAGACATCAGCCTAGGTATCATCAGATGAACCCAGTTCTTCTGAGGAGACCACAACTCAATCGCAGAGTAGTAGGTATCAGTGGACCATCTCGAAAAGGGCGGTCGGTGATGTAGAGACTCGATCCAAGCTACCTAACAAGCAAGCTAAGGGTAAACTGCTAAGACCAATTATGCCATAAAGATATGAATCTTTTAATGGTAGCAGTCGTACCCTACCTTTACAATCGAAACCTAGGTTTTGCTTTGCTTTTTGAGCCCCATTTGGATTATAAGAAGACAAGTTTCAAAGAAAATTCCCAAGTCTTCTGATTCATCCAAGGCTCACATTAATAATCATACTGATCAGATTGCATATGAAACGTATGATTATGTAGATGTTTATGGGAGACAGATCAAGCCTTCTGTTTTCAACAGAGGTGCTAGATATGTTTGGATCCCGAAAGGTACTTCTAACCCTCCAGGACCCGATTCTACTGGGGTACCTAAAGTTTGAATTGTTTGCAGAATCACTTGGGACTGGTAAATAAGGGAGGAGAACAGGAAACTATCTGGTACATAGATAGTGGATGCTCAAGACACATGACTGGAAGCCAGTTTCTCCTTAGCAACTATGTTGAAAGATAAGGCCCAAGAGTTCTCTTTGGTGATGATAACTTTGGTCATAACTAGAGGAGTCGGAACCTTAGTGAATGATGACGTACATATCACATGAGTTTCATATGTTGATGGATTAAAGCACAACCTGTTATCTGTTTCACAATTCTGCGACAATGGTTTTAGTGTTGAGTTCTCAACAGAAAAATGCACAGTCAGAAATCGAGCTACTCAATAGATCTTGCTGATTGGTTCAAGAAAAGGAATGATATACACAGTAGATTGGAACAGTTGTCCAAGAAATGCATGCCTGATTGTTAAGAGTTCGAAGAGCTCCAGCTGGCTCTGGCAAAAGAGAATGAGTCATCTGAACTTTAAGACTCTTAACAAGATAGCAAGGATGTCCTTGGTAGAAGGTCTCCCGAATGAAGTATTCTCTAAGGATCAGACATGTGTCACATGTCAGAAGGGAAAACAAGTAAAAGCTTCATTCAAAGGAATACCTTCTCCTCCATCCAGCAGAGTATTGCAACTGCTCCATATGGATTTGTTTGGACCAGTTACACCTCTCAGTTTCAGTGGTCACAAATACACTCTGGTGGTCGTGGATGATTATTCCAAGTTCACATGGGTTATATTCTTGTACAAGAAAATTGAAACTACAACCAAACTACCCGAGCTGCTCAAGAAAATTCAAAATGAGAAGGGTCTCAGCATAGTGAAAATCAGATCAGACAAAGGTACTGAATTCCTTAACCACTTTATATCTGATTTTTTGCTCGAGTTTGGTATACAACATGAGACATCAGCTGCAAGAACACCACAACAAAATGGGTAGTAAGTAAAGAAGAACAGAACACTTAAAGAAGTTTGCGATGCACTATGTTAATGAAACATGCAACTTCAAAGTCATTTTCGGCGCGTTTATCAAACTGACTTGTCACACGCAGAACAAATGTTCTCTGACTAAGATTCACTTTAAAACACCCTATGAACTGTGGAAGGGAAGAAAACCTCGTGTTTCCTACTTCCATATTTTTGGGTGCAATTGTTTCATACACAACAATGGGAAGAGTTAGTTGAGAACCTTCGATGCCAAGTCAGATGAGGGTATATTCTTAGGATATTCCTCAACCAACCAAAGAAAGATTTAACCCTAGTTTGGAAGAAACACCTCATGTGGTCTTTGATGAGTCATCATCGATCAAGAGAAAATCTGCCATGAGAACAAGATGTACCGGATAAAACCAGATTCACTAAAAATGGATCAGCTAAGGTTCAAAGGAAAGGAACCAAAATATGTCACAGTATATGTTCCTAATTTTGACCTTGATGATTCACCAGGTCAGAAAGACCCCAAGGTACGATATAAATTGAAGGAAGAAGTTCGGCACAACCGAGATAAGAATAATTGAACCATCCGGTTCGGGGAACACTGATGTTTCGGCAGATGGACATCAAACACATGATGAGTCCAACATCACCGAGACATGTCCATGCCAAGTGGATCCTACTCAAGTACCTCTCCCGGTCTCTAAAGTGATGAATCTTTATCGAAGAGGATGATGTTCTCCAAACAGATGACAATCGGAGACGAAGGACACGGATAACCAAATCATCCAAGTGATCGATCATCGGAGACCCATCCGATAGAGTTAGAACTAGACATCAGTTGGTGAAAGTGCAATGTATTGTTGTTATCGTCTTTTGAAGGAACCACTCCACAGTTGAAGAAGCTCTTCAAGATGAAAAGTTGGATTTAGCCATGCAAGAAGAACTAGAACAATTTGAAAGAAATCAAGTTTGGGAACTTGTAGACAGACCAACTCATCAAGATGTGATTGGTACTAAGTGGGTATTCAAGAACAAGAAGGATGAGCACAATGTAATAACGTAAATAAGGCAAGACTTGTTCTTAAGGGATATTCACAATCGAAGGGATTGATTATGATGAAACCTTTGCACCGATCGCCGTCACCGAAGCCATTCGGTTTGTTTCGGCTTATGCAAATTTCATAGGGGATTTACTGTGTATCAGATGGATGTAAAGAGTGCATTCTTAAACGGGGTGCTAGCTGAGAAAGTTTATGTTGAACAACCTCCTGGCTTTGAAATAAGCAACCAAGTGTACCATTTAAGAAAAGCTCTTTATGGACTGAAACAGGCTCCTAGAGCTTGGTATGATACATTGTCCCAGTGCTTGATAGAGAATGGATTTACCAAGGGCTTGATTGATCGGACCTTGTTTAGAATAGAAGATGGAGAAGACATTCTCTTGGTTCAGATCTATGTGGACGACATTATATTTGGTTCTCCCAATCAGAAGCTATGTGAGAAATTCAGTAAGCTGATGCAAGGGAAATTTAAGATGTCCATGATGGGTCAGATGAGCTACTTTCTAGGTCTTCAAGTCAAGCAAGCTCACACTGGGATATTCATCTTCCAGGCAAAATACACAAGGAATTTGTTGGCTAAGTATGGAGTTAGAATTGCAAGGAAGTCAGAATTCCAATGTTAACTGCATTCAAGATGGATCCAGATGAAGGTGGTAAGAAGACTAATCAGAAAGAGTATAGGGCTTTGATTGGATCTTTACTATACTTGACTGCAAGCAGACCAGATATAACATTTGCAGTAGGTGTATATGCCAGATTTCAGGCAAATCCCAAACAAAGCCACCTTGAAGTAGCTAAGCGGATTCTTAAGTATCTGAAGGGTACTGTAAACTTAGGTTTATGGTATCCAGCAGATGATAATCTAGAGCTTAGTGGGTACTCTGATTCTGATTATGGTGGATGTAGGATGGATAGGAAATCCACATCAGGTACATGTCAGTTTCTGGGAAACAAACTGATCTCGTGGTTCTCTAAGAAGCAAACGTCTGTTGCCACATCAACAAATCAAAGCGAGAATATATGGTTGCGGTAGTTTGTTGCTCCCAAGCGCTTCTCGCTTTGTCGAGTTGAGGGATTACAACATAAGCGCTACCAATGTACCTATCTTACGTGACAATAATAGTGCAATTGCTATCGCTAGTAAACCCGATTCGCATACAAGATGCAAGCACGTGGGCATCAGACATCACTTCATAAGAGACCATGCATAAAAAGGGAACATCAGAATTGAAAAGATCCATACTGATAAGCAAAGATCTGACATATTAACCATGCCTCTAGCTGAAGTCAGATTTAGAGAATTATGCAACGAGCTAGGTCTATTGGATTTAGAAGATGCAGCCCCAGAGTATTTTGGTGGTCTAATCTCAAACACCAGTTGGTTAAGAGACTGACCAGATAGAATCAGTTGAGTAAGGAACCTCAACTGATCAGAAAAATCAGTTCGAACACTGATCAGATAAAGGATATTAGATTAAGGGGGAACTAAGAAAAATCGCATAATGAAATCAAATCAACACAACAATGGAATTAAGAGAGAATTTCATTGATAAAGACCCAGGAGGTTTAAACTTTTTTAAATTCTGAATAAACTTTTCATTACAAAAGACTCAGAGGTTGAAACTTTTCATTACAATAGACCCGGAGGTCGAAAGAAAAATCCTAAACCCTAAAACCGATGAGCCTTCTCACTTTAAATGAACACAAGTGTCATACATGTGGTGCAAAACATATAAGGGATTGAAAAGGGCGACTTGGCTTGATCAAGTTCGCATATACAATACTAAATCCATATTACATGTCAGAAATTGCTCATCGTTGTTAACCACGTCATCTCGATCGGAACACAAGGCATAAACGGCCACCTCCATGATAAAGATGACAAATCCACAATTAGGGTGGCAGTGAAGCTTAGCAATGGTCATTTGGTCATCTTCCGATGAAGACGAGATCAGAAACAAGGGAAGCATAGGGATGGACAGAGAACCGGAGGTCATTTGAGTAGAATAGAAGAAGCCTATTGGCGGAGGACTTGCGGAATCAAGGACTCACCAGAATTTCTCATGTGCAAACTTGAGAACGAAAATTGATAAATGTTTGTCTAAACTTAGTTCTATTTATAGAGGATAAGCGGGGGTGGAAATGCAATTGTTAAAAATTTGAGACCCCTTCCAAAGAAATTGACATCACAAAGTGACAGACCATCATTACGGGTATATCACATCACGCCGATTCAAGAAATTGAGGCGACCGTTCGACTTCGAATTAGGTTTTGGAGGAGCAGAATTAAGTTTTGATAGGATCACATTGCTCAAAGACCGGATTGGATCAGATTGGTTCAACAGAAATCTGATCAGCTAAGTTGGACATTGTTGGGAAATTTTGGTAAGAGATAGGCAGAACTTAAGATCAACAGATCAGATGAACAAAGAACCGGCATCATGTGGTATTGGCTGATTACAATATCAGTCAATCAGATACACTTTTCTATCTCTTTTATATGTTCTTATCTAGTTTACTGTACTCAAGTACATATGATGCACGTCCTGCAAAGCATTAAATGCGGACGTGGGGAACATGTATTAAATGGTTTTTATTGCGTTGTTTAAAATCCAAAAGCTGCCGGATTAAAATCCTTAACCACACGATCTACTTTTAAAACTCACCGTTTAATCTTGACCATTCATCTCGATTAATCAATTGATTTATCACATCTTTTCTCGAAAAACCACTTCCCCTAAAAAATGCCTATATATAGAAGGAACCTCCTCTACAAAACTTTTCTTTGCCCTAAATTTTCTCTCAAAGCACTATTGCAAAAAATCCTATTCAATCCGGCAAAGCACGCTCTACAAACCCTTTAAAGTTTTTTTTTACCAGAAAAACTCTTCAAATATTCATCACTGATGGCTACACACGGATTAGGCAAAATTATGTGTAACTATGCATCCCTCGCCCAAAAGGTGGTTGAAGATAGGTATGTTGTTTTTGGAGTTACACAAGACCCTGAATCTCAGGAAGTGGAGCAAATACTGAGAGACAATCATCTTGAATTTTTCTGCTCACGGTCTGGGAATCCGGTGATGCAGTACGAAGCTCTAGAATTTCACCAAAACTTGGAAATCACATCTCCAGGAGACGAATTCACATAAATGGTGGACGGAGAAGTAATTAGGGTTACAAATGCTGATCGGATACGCATTTTTGCACTTCCAAGGGGGAAAATTTCTCCAGCTCATTATCGGGAGGATGAGGATGACAAAATCCGACGGGAACTGTTCCGAGATGCTGACAAGGGACAAACATCTGGTTTCACCAAACCAATGTTAAAAAGAAAGTATAGATTACTCTTTGACGTTCTGTCAAAGACAATTCTAGGAATCTCCTTCAGTCCGGATGGATTGACATCTGTGAAGCTGCATTGCCTAGCTGCCATGGTTGACAGAGCGTCAAATATAAAATGACATGGGGCACTCAAGGCTGTTCTGGTGCAAGAACACCAGAAATTTGGGGTGAATGAGCATAGGGAAGTCTACCTGAAGAAGAGGATAGGGAACCTCGATAAAGTGGCAGTTATTATGAGGGACAAGCTACCTCAGAAAGAATGGGACATAGAAGGCATCAAGAGCTACAAGGCTCTCTTGAACGATTCTGCCATGATTTTCGGTCCGTCTGATTCTGATCCTCAGATCACCATCAAGAGGAAAAGAAAAGGTGTTGAGGAAGAAGGGACTGAGCTACCTGCTGTCCCGAGCAAGAAAAAGAAGACCAAGGCTGGCACATCTGGTGTCAACAGATCGAAGAAACACAGGCGATCTCCAATGAGTCTGTTCATAGAATCAGGAACAGAGGAGGAGGAAACTGATAGCGAGAAAAAGTCCTCCAAGAGCCGGACAGGCAGCAAGGCCACAGGCTCCCTAAAACAGGTCTCCATACCTGAGAAGCAGAAATCCCATGCTGAAAGCTCTCCTGATCAGCCACAGGAAGGAGATTTCGGGGTTGACCTGACACGTTCTCCTTCTCCCCAATCTCGGGCTCCATCTCCTGCTCTCATGCATACAAGAGATCCTGAACAACTTGTACTTATGGAGGAAGAAAAGATAGCAGAACCTGCTACGGAACTGAAACAGTAGGAGGCTGGACAGGCGGTGAAGGAGGTCATGCAACAGATGCTGGAAGCTGAACCTGAAAGACTCCCACCGCCAGCCAGGTTTATATCCAGAGTGGACATGACTGTTTCTGGCCACATGATCAGACTGAGGATAGCACGCGAACTAGAACAAACATATCCAGAACTGTCTGATCATCAATTCGTATTGGATGAAGTTGTGGAAATCCTGGCCTGGAGAGATTTAAGACCGAAAAACTTCACAGATCTGTTCATGATTGTAGAACAGTTGGGCGGGGCTGATGAATTTGTTGATTTCGATTTCGACATGCGCAAGGCTACTGCAGTAAGCTCACCAACTGTTTTGTTATCTGAAGTTGAGGTAAAGAAATTGATCTATCGCAAGCTGGGTAGAACAGTTGAGCAGGCGGTAGAAGACATTGAACTGCAGATGGAGGAGGCAGTTGCCGATGAAGGTGATGTTGGTGGTTCGACACATAACCAACCACTGGAGGCGAAGGTGTCCACGACAACTGTTGGAACATCTCAAGGTCCAACAGGTCAGACCATGCTGACAATTCCTGCGACGCACATCACATCTGATCAACTTAAAGAGATCAAATCATGCTTCAAGGATTTGTTGCAGCAAAAAGTTGAAGGTGTCCTGGAAAATTCCATTAGTTCAACAATTGTAGATCATCGCCAGGCATCTGAGAAAGTTATGGAGGAACAAAGACTGTATATGTCTTCCCAGGTCGCTGAGCTAAAAGAAAATTTTGCTAAGGAAATGAAGCTGATTACTGAAAATTTCTCTAAGAATGTGGAAGAGAATCTGACAAAGATTTCAAACCTGGAGGTTTCTCTGTTAGTGGCATTGGATAAACTGAAGCTGAATGAAGAAAAGCTTGATAAGCTAATTCTTACCTTTTCAACAGCCATAAAGTCTACTAAATCTGAGCTGGTGAACAAAATCAGTGATCTATCTGTTCACGCTCAAGGCCTATCTGCTGCAGATCTCAATAAAGCTCTAGCCGTCAGTTTTGGATCCCTGACTTCCCATATCAATGCTCTTTTTGATCAAACTAAAAAGGGGGAAGGACATGTTGATAAACCAACTGGCCTGATCAGAACAACCGAAGATCTTATTCAGACTATTGAGTCACATGATCAGAGGCTTCAAAGTCTAGATGAGATGGCAGATGAAGTTCGTGCCATGCTAGAAAGGGCCAAGATGAAGGGCAAAGGAACTGGACCGTCGAATTCTGCACTTCTACCTCCTCAAGCGCTTTCTACTCAAAGAATCATGAGGAGTGCATCTGCTGCACAGGTAGAAGCAGACAAACGACTGGCTGCTAGACTGACTAAAGAAGAACTAGCTGAGGAGGCCCGAATGAATGAGGAAGAAAGAAGGAAAGAAAGGCTGGCTGAAGCTGAAGGGTTAAAAAGAAGGTATTCTGCAAGGCTGAGAAAGGGTCATATTGGCAAAGATTTTGTTGAGCCGTTGATCCCTGGCAGGGTAGAAGACATTATCAGAAATGATAGCAGAAAAGAAGCCAGATTGAAGACCTGGCGTGGAATCAGGGCAGAATGGTTGATGGATGCCTTTTTGCTAGACATTGTGCCTTCAGAAGAGTTTCAAGATGAGGAATTCCTTAACTGGATGGAAAACAAACATCCTGACTTTCTGAAGGAGGTCCAGATAGATGCTAAGAGCATCAATGCTAAGATCACACATCCTCCATATGATGTGTTGGACTATCAGAGAAAGGCAGATGGATCCTTCAACAGATTGGCCTTTGAAAGATTCTATTACAACCTGATTGGCAAAGCTGCCATCACTGATCCAGGCCAAGTTAACAGTATCAAATGGAAGATGTACCGAATTTTCAATATGCCTCAGAACCTGAGGGAGATGCTAGAAGGGTACATTCCGAATGATTGAAGATCAGAAGACATAGGGATCAGTTTATGCCTTTATTTTTCAAATGTACAATATAATGCTTTATCTTAATGAAAAACAAGCTCCATCTCTGATCCTAAGACAATCTCTCACTGTCTTCTGATTATCTGTTCTTTACTGTTTTATACATATCAACTGATGGTTGGTTTCTCATATGTTTTGGTTTTATCAAAAAGGGGGAAATTGTTGGGAAATTTATTAAGTTTTGATAAAAGTTCCAAAACAGATGTAATAGGACCAGTCAAAATCTGTTAGATGACTGACGTTTTATATTGAGAACTAGGCTAACCAGTTGAGAACGGATGTATAGAGCAACTGATGTATAAATTAGATTAGAACACACATTGAGGGAACTCAATGTGTATAGCTCTTAGTCTTGAAGATCAGTTATAAAGATCACTTATGAAGATCAGAAGAGAAGAACTGAAGATCTGAAGATATCAAGACTGAAGACAGATAAAGCACATCAGATGAAGTCAGTAAGTTGAGCTAAGATAACTTACAACCAAAGACTTCAAATAGGGCAGATCAGTTAACCTGATCTGTTTAGTTCTAAGAAGTGTTCTGAAAGTTCATTATACTTTCAGAAAGGTCGATCAAACAACAAGCATAAAACCTATCAAGACCAGATTGAATGGTACTTTCTAGTCTATGAGAGATCGACATGACTGTACGGAACTGATAAGACTCAGGGTTGGAGGCTCAATGTTCAACGGCTAGAAAGGACAAAGTTGCATGCTTTCGGCCATACCGCCTCTGAGAAGAATCATATCAAAAACCCTGCAAACCTACCTTAAATAGACCAAAATTCGAATTGCTCTCCAAGGGCTAGTTCAATTTCGTGCCTATAAATATGGGATCAAGCCTTCAGAGTAAGGCTACGGAAATTTCTACAAGCAAAAGCTCTCAAGATTTCCGCACGAAGAACACAATCACAAGAGTTATTCTTAAGTGTTCATCCCTTAGTTCTTAGCAGAATACTTATCCTCTAACTTTAGGCTAATCAAAAGATAGGATAGTATTGCAGTTGGAACAAAACAAATCTTATACCAAAACTGTGTTAAGTTAAGTTTGTTATAGCAAGATTTCTATATAGGGTTTCTAGATTAGATTTCTGGGATTGGTTGAGTGTGAACTCGTTAAATATCTGTTGGTTGTATTGTGTTGGATTAACACATTAAACTCAGTCCAGTTGGTAAAGTTGGTGCCCCTGCTGATAGGGAAGAGTGGACGTAGGACAAGTTGTCCGAACCACTATAAATTAGTGTGCCTTTAATCTGCTTTACACATACTTGCACACTACTCTTGTTATCTGCATGCATATTCTGTACCAGGATTAGACTAGCATCAAGCTACTAATCTGATCAGATTAACACTTTAGTTATCTGATTCAAACCAGATTGGTCAGAATCTTTTGTTGAGTAAAATTGGTTTTCACACGGGTTAACTAATCTTCCGCACCATCAGTTAAACTGATAGACGCCAAACTGATCTGCCTGTAAGATCTGTAAGTCAGATATCAGTCAAAACTGATCCACTTCACACTCTGATCAATTAAACGTGCAAATCACATCTGCTCCACGAAAAGTTTTTGAAGTCTATTCACCCCTCCCCTCTAGACTTCAACCCTCACTGAAACCCGTTCGGGACCTACACATTGATTATCTGAAGGTGCATGGAATCCAATCACAATAGACTCCTCCCGGTACACCCCAAATGAATGGAGTGTCCAAGAGGAGAAACCGAACCCTGTTAGACATGGTAAGGTCCATGATGAGTTTCTCCTCCCTTCCGACATTCTTATGGGGATACCCACTCTAAACCTCAATCTACATTTTGAATATGATTCCATCCAAACCAGTTGAGCATACGCCATACGAGTTATGACATGACAAGAAGCCAAACTTCTCTCACATTAGAATATGGGGTTGCCCTGCGTTTGTGAAGAAAATGCTCACTGATAAGTTGGAAGCAAAAGGTGAAAAGGGTTATTTTGTGAGATATCCTAAGGAAACTAGAGGATATTATTTCTATCTACCTCAGAAACAAACAATGATTGTTTCAAGGCAGGCTAAATTCCTTGAAGAAGACTACGTCTTCAAGGAACAAAGCCGTAAGACGATAGAACTTGAAGAAATTCAAGAACCACATCTTAACAAGGAGACTGATGTCTTGTCAAAGCCACATGACAAAGAATCAGTTGGAGCATTCAGCAGCTCACATGGTGAAAGTTTATCACTAAGTGATCCTCTTTCAGTCAGTGCGAGCGTAATTGGAGTTGGATTGCCCGAGCAACGAACTCCAAGTGGGCTGAATGAGAACAACATAGTTCAAACTCTCGCTCAAGAGGCATCCGGAAGTGCTCAAGGAGCATCCGGAAGTGTCGCTCTTGAGGCCTCCCCGGTCGACGATGAAATCGCTGCACCATAAAATTTTCACGATCAGAATGTACAGCCTGAGCAACCATAACTTCGTAAGTCCACTAGAGTTCGTAATCCACCCACAAGATATTATGGCTTCCTCGTAGAGGAGCATGATGACGTGGAGATCCCGGATAAGGACGAACCTAGAACTTACATTGAGGCAACATTAGATGTTGACTCAAAGAAGTGACATGAAGCCATGAAATCCGAGATGGACTCGATGTACGTCAATCAAGTTTGGGACTTGGTTGAATTGTCGAAAGGGGTTAGACCCATAGGTTGCAAGTGGGTCTTCAAACGGAAGACCGATGCAAATGGCAAAGTACAAACCTACAAGGCTAGGTTGGTGGCGAAAGGTTACAGTCAACGCGAAGGCATTGACTATGACAAAACTTTCTCACCAGTTGCTAAGATCAAGTCCATTCAAATTTTACTTGCGATAGCAGCACATCTAGATTACGAGATTTGGCAGATGGATGTCAAAACAGTTTTCCTCAATGACAACATTGATAAGGAAGTGTTTATGACTCAACCTGAAGGTTTTATATCAAAGCCAAAATCTAATCTCGTGTGCAAGCTTAAACGATCCATTTATGGATTGAAGCAAACTTCTAGGAGTTGGAATATCCGATTTGATGAAGCTGTCAAATCATTTGACTTCGTCAGAAACTCGGAAGATCCGTGCGTCTATCGAAAATGCTGTGGGAAGAATATTGTATTCATAGTTGTGTATGTCGATGACATACTCATTATGGGAAACAATATCCTACTCATGCAGTCCGTGAAAGAATGGCTGTCAAGGACCTTCATGATGAAGGACCTTGGAGAAGTCTGCTACATCTTAGGGATCAAGATCCATAGGGATAGATCCAAGAGGATGTTGGGACAGACATAGTCCACCTACGTAGACAAGGTGTTGAGGCGATTTGCGATGGAGAACTCTAAGAGAGATTCTCTATCGACATGTCATGGGATAAAGCTGTCTAAGAAGGATTGTCCTTCTACAGAAGCTGATATCCAGCGCATGAAGGATAAACCATATGCATCTGCAATTGGATCCATCATGTACGCCATGACTTGTACTAGGCCAGATGTGGCCTTCGCTGTCAGCACCACTGGTAGATACCAACAGAATCCGGGTGAACCCCACTGGATTGCTGTCAAGAACATTCTTAAGTACCTCAGACGTACTAAAGATTGCTTTCTGGTCTACGGAGGTCAGTCAGAGCTAGTCGCAACTGGCTATGCTGATGCAAGTTTCCAATCCAATTGTGATGATTACAAGTCACAGTAGGGCTATGTTTTCATTCTCAATGGTGGGGCGGTTAGTTGGAATAGTTCCAAGTAAGATACTACCGCTGATTCAACAACCGAAGCTAAGTACATTGCTGCGACGGAAGCTGCCAAAGAAGCTTTCTGGATAAAACAGTTCTTAAATGAACTAGGGGTACTTCCGAGTGCCAGTACTCCAATAAAGTTATATTGTGACAATACTGGTGCGGTTGCGCAAGCTAAGGAACCGAGATCCAATAACAGAAACAAGCATGTACCGAGGCGTTATCACTTGATTAGAGAGATAATCGCTAGAGGAGAGATAGAGTTAGAACGTGTCCCCATGGAGGATAACCTGACTGATCCTTTCACCAAGGCTTTGAATGTTCATGTACACACTAGACATTTTGATGGTCTAGGAGTTAGACATGTAGGTGATTGACTCTAGTTCAAGTGGGAGATTGTTAGTGTTAGTGTCCTAGAGACAATCTTTGTAAGGACATAATACTCAGATAATATTCAGTATTGGTTTAATATTATTATTTGTTTAATATTAAATATATGGTGTTACACTCATTAGAATATTATGTTTGATTGTTTGCATTTATTCTTATATGTGTTCCCTTGAGTCACTGCTGTCATTGAGTGAGTGAGAACTCAGATGACTTAAGCATGATTCTTAAATATCCCCAATCGAGGATCATCAAGAAAGGGATATTAATGATGCAATGGAGATTGGTGTGCGATCTGCATCATACTCTTAGAGAATGTAGTAAGATCTCACTTACTACAAGATACTAGGTATCTCATGATGGATGCACAAATACCTTAGAGGGTATTGGTATGCCCATCCGAGAAACCGTTTGATGTAGTTCCACTATATGTGTCTACGGGTGTCTCGGTTAGTGGGAGCGATGCGATACTCCTTTGACTTGAGGTCAATACGCACGACATGTGTGGAGTGATGAACTTTGACCATGACCAATGCTTGCACTCTTCCATGGGTAGATACGACTTGGATTGAGTTCATCACGAAGTGCATGTGCGTGGTAGTTGAGCCAAGAAAAAAATTCATTCCTCAAAGTGGATTTAGAGAGAATACTCATATTCTCATCATAATTGGATCTAAGTCATTGACCAATGCACGTCAGCTTAGACTTTGTGACTAAGTGTGACACTAATGATCAATTAGTGATTTGAGATAAATTGATTAAGTTATTTGAATAGACACTTCATCATGCTCAAGACTAATCGAATATTCGTAAATGAAAGGAGGAAATCGAAATTGCCCACGTTACAGTTACAGGTAGTTGCATGTTTCTCGCAACGTGCCTCATATATTGAGAATGTCTGATTTATTGACTAGGGTTCAATTAAGACTGTTAGTTTGACTAATCGCTCGGTATATGAGGGCCTATGGGTCACACAACAAGTAGTTCCCTTTTACGGATTATAGTTGGTTGATTAAATGTTAAATTTGATTTAATATTTAATTTATGGAGAAGTAATTAATAATAGATTAATTTGGAATTAATTATTATTAATATTTAATTAAATTGGATTTAATTAAATAAGAATTCTCAATAATTACACTTGGAATATAATTGTAGGATTTAATGTATATGAAAATAAATCGTAGAGATTTTCATATAAGGCATTTAAATCCGTAGAGATTTATATTTAGGGAATTAAATTAAAAGGAATTAATTTAATTCAAGATTAGGGATTTTATTTCCCTAATTGGGCTAGCTTAGGGTTTAAGCTGGGCCTCCCTATATATACAAGCTCTAGGGAATTCACAAAAAAATTACTTCATATTTTCTCCATAAGATCTAGAGTTTGGATTTTTCTAGAAAATCCGTCTCGGGATTCAACCCCGGCAAATCCGTGCAAGTCTGTAATTGGGGATTACGTGGATACCGTAGTAGAGGAATCTGCACTCGAGTTACTGTAAGATTTCTCGTTATGATTATTGTAATCTGTATGCGATTAATTGTTCGTTGTTGGTGAACTTTATTTTCGCTGCGCATGTGATTACGTGTTTTACGTGCCTCTATTATCCAATAAATCTTTGCAAGTCTGTGAACGGGGATTACGTGGATACCATAGTTGAGAAATCTGCTTTCGAATTACTATAAAATTTCTTTTTATGATTATTCGTAATCGTTTATGCAATTATATGTTCGTTGTTGGTGAACTTTTAATTTCCGCTGCGCATGTATTACGTGTTTACGTGCCTCTAAATTCCAACAGTTACTCGGGAAGAGTTGAAATAAATTCTCTGGGTTTCAGCTAATCTTAATACTGGTCGCTATTTGGGGCTTCCTTCTTTCATAGGCAGGGGAAAAACGAAAAAATTTTCAATATATCAGAGAAAGATTGTGGACAAAACTTCAATACTAGAGGAACAAGAAAATTTCAAAGGCTGGCAAGGAGGTGTTGATGAAATCCGCTGCACAACATATTCCGCCTGTTGCATGAGTACGTTTCACTTGCCAAATTCCCATCTTGAAGACATGCATAAAATGTTGAATTCCTTTTGGTGGGGCCATGGAAGTGACCCTAAGTAGGGTGTTAAGTGGGAAACTTGGGAGAGATTGTTTCGCGCAAAGTCAGAAGGGGGGATGGGGTTTCGTAATTTGCATCTCTTTAATGTTGCAATGTTGGGAAAGTTGGGTTGGAGGCTTTTGAAACAACCGGACTCTCTTATTCGGAGGATTCTCAAAGCAAAATATTTCCCTAATACAGACTTTCTTCATGCTTTACTTGGACATAACCCTAGTTACACATGGCGTAGAATCCATTCGGCCCAGGGCTTAATACAACGTGGGACTAGATGGAAAATAGGGGACAAGTCGAGTGTTATTTTGGGGTGATGCTTGGTTGAATGATGATAAATGTTTCACTATAAAAGTTGCGCCTGTTCCATCATTTGAAGATATGTTAGTCAGTGATTTTTGCATTCCGGGCAGCAGAGAGTGGGACGTGGAAGTAATTCAAGAGGTCTTCTCGGAGTCGGAGTGTGAAAGAATATTGAAGACGAACCCTTGGCCTATTTGTTAGAATGATACTCTTATATGGCACTTCGAACGTAACGGAAAGTACTAGGTAAAATCAGCTTATAAACTTGCTGCTGATATGATTAACGAAGGCGAAGTAAGTTCCCTTAAGGAATGGAATGTTTTGTGGAAGTTCTGTATTCCCCTTAGGATCAAATCATTTTCCTGGAGGCTGTGCAAGGGTTATATGACAGTTAAAGATAATCTTAATCGTTAGTATTCTGGTTCTGGCGCTCTTTGCCTGATTTGTAAGGAGACGGGAATGATCGAGACGATTTGGCACTTGTTTGTTGACTGTAGTTTTGCTCGAGCGTGCTAGACTCAAGCTGGTTTGTGGAGACACATAGATGACCTCTGCTATCACGTTGATGGTTCACATGAGCTCTTTATGAAAATTTTGGCAACTTCTAGTTTTGAAAATTGTGAGAAGGTTATGGCGATAACATGGGCATTATGGAGGAATATGAACTCTATCGTATGGAATGACAAAGGCTTTTCTCCAGTAGAGGTTACATATATGGCAGCTTGGACACTTAAGGAGTGGAAGGAGGTGAGGCAACCCAATTTGGCACCTCGCAATGTGTCGAAGTGTGACCAATGGCACAGACCGCCGCATGACTTCTTGAAAATGAACGTTGACACCAGCTTTTTTGAGGAGAATTTGTAAACTGGAACAGATTTGGTTATTCGAGATGGAGAGGGAGGACATGTTATGTCGAGAACTGTCATTAGGGATGGTTTGTTGCGGATAGAGGAAGGGGAAGCTTTGAGCGTCTTAGAGGGGATTAAATGGGCCGTGGAACTTGGAATTCACAACTTAATTATAGAGACAAAATGCTCAAATGGTCAGGGATGCATATTGCGCGGATTTGCCGATTGACTCTGTGTTTGGCAACTACGTGAGGATAGGAAAAGAGCTATTGAAGGAGAACCTTGGTTTCAGAATTACATGGTTCGTCGAAAAGCCAATATTTTGGCTCATACACTTGCTAGGGCTGCTCATCGTTCTGAGAGTCTACATAGTTGGGTCGAGCCTCCGAGATTTATGGATGGCCATCTCAACTGGTGCACGTCGTGCATGTAATTTGCTTCCTTTTCGGAAAAAAATAATCACAACATAACTATTCAACCAATTTAGGAAATGATACTAATTTAATTATGGAGAACAATTTCTTTAAAAAATCTGATCCCAATAAAACAAAAATAAGATAAAAAATTAATTTATGTAGAGTTGATTCACAAATTAATTTATTATTTGGGAATGTTGTTAGTATATTTTTATGTAGAGTTGATCTTGTATGAAATTACTATTTTTCGCGGATCATAACAGCAGATATAAAGGTTACCGAATGAGTTGAGTATCATAAGCCTTTGTAACCTAATGGTAAGTGAGTGCTTTCGCAGAATGTTTGCCGCGAGTTTGATCCTCAGGTTTGATCCTTGTGCTCGCAAATTAACTATTTTTTTATATTTTTTCATTATAAACCATCTACTTGTGGGCAGATGCTACACATCCGGAATAATTACTCTATCAGAATAATATCGATCGTTCGATACGAGACCTCAATCCAACGACCTTGCTTGAACGTTGTACCCCTATGACACCAAGGTACTGGGATGTCAATTGTGCAACGATATGTAGTGTGGAAGGCAGATGACAACGAGTGTGAATTGTATGATGTAATTCTCATTTGCTCTCGTTTTCTTAATTCCATCATCCGTACATCTTCCTAACCCATCCCCATGTTTCTACTGAATTTCATCTTTCATGGCAAACGATTGAGTGTTCCGACTTCTGAGTGTTCCCTTCAAAGAGTGATTAAATGAGTTACAGTCAAATATCCACCCTTATATATTATCCAAAACTCGCCCTCATACTTTCCTTATTTGTAGGTAATGACGTTTATCCGTATAGTAGTTCCACAATTTCGTGTTCGTATTTTGAGTTCGGCGCCTGAGAATGTTGTTTAAGAGACTCTGTTTCTTGATTTGGAACTTGTGTTATTTATTTAAATAAAGAGCTTTCCCCCTATTTGCTTGTTTGGTATATTTGTGAGTTATTGTTCGGTCGGGACATTACAGATTCACCACAATGACACACAGAATATTTATTAAGTAGATTTCTCACTAATTTATGTAGTACCTAGAAAATATTACACCACTTATCCACTAATTATGAATAACAATCCCCCACCCATAGAGTAGGTCTCCAATGAAACTTGTTCACTGTGAAACTGGTTCCATGTTTATTATTTACAGACATGACCCTTCACTTATCACGAACAATACCATTAATAATATATGTCACACCCTTTAGTTATCACTACTAATACCCTTGTTGCTTCAGTGTTATGAGTAATACCCTTTTATGTAGTATAAAGACATACACTTCAGTTATCAAATCTAATAGTCCCTCCTTTTTTATTTACATGTCGTTTTAGCCTTTTGATTATTTGTTAAATAGATGTCGCTCTGGTATTTTATCGCCCTTTATCTCATATTTACCCTTAATATTGTAATTTTAAATTTCAGATTTCCTACAAATGTGTTGTGTGTTTAATTTTTCAACCAATAGTATTTATTTCTTTGTCTTGGATCGCCTCATTGTAGGACCAGGGATCTGATTCTTTGCCTGAGATCAAGTCCGAAGACTCTCCAATCCCTAATAATCGCTCGGGTTGTCGGACAACCCTCCCACTACGACGAGGTTCCGGTTGTGAAGGCGTGACGTTTGGTATATCATTTTGTACAGTTGGCAATGGAGTTGGCCCCTTAAGTTCTTCCAAGGCAATTTCACTTCTAAGCTTTTTATCGTTCATATAGTCTTCTTCCAAAAATCTAAAGTGCGTACTGATTACGACCTTTTGATCTTCGGGACTATAGAACATGCATCCTTTCGTCCCGTTGGGATAGCCAAAGAACAACCTTAATTCTGAACGTGCATCCAACTTACCAGCTTCCTTGTCCAACACGTATGTCGGACACCCCTAGATCCTGATGTGTCCATAGCTAGTGTTGAACCTTTCCACAATTCTCTCGGGGTTTTAGGAACTGATTTGGATGGCATTAAGTTTAGAATATAAGCCGTTGTTTCCAAAGCGTAACCTCAGAACGATTTTGGTAAATCTGCATAACTCATCATTGATCATACCATTTCTAGAAGTGTTCTACTTCTTCGTTCTGCAACCCCGTTTTATTAAGGGGTACCAGGTGCAGTCAACTGGGATGCAATCCCCTCTTCCGACAGGTAGTTCAAGAATTCATCACTGAGGTATTCGCCTCCACGATCAGATCGTAGAAACTTGATAGTCTTTTCCTTATGATTCTCTGCTTGAGCCTTAAATTCTTTGAATTTATCAAAGGTTTCAGATTTATGCTTCATTAGGAAAATGTATCCGTAGCGTGAGTAATCATCGATAAACGTAACGAAATACTCGTAGCCACCTCTAGCTTTGATTTGCATTGGACCACACACATTGGTGTGAACGATTTCTAACACTTCCTTAGCTCTAAGCCCCTTGGCTCAAAATGCCCTCTTGGTCATTTTACCCTCCAAGCACAATTCGCAAGTTGGAAATGGTTCAATCTGGAGAGACCCCAATGAACCATCTTGAACCAACCTTTGAATTCTTTTTGGGTTAATATGACCTAATCTTAGGTGTCAAAGAAGTGTTTCGTTCACGTTAGCCAAATGCTTTCTTTTACATGAAATAGTAGATGTGTTATACGATGCATTTTGTGAGTGGTGTACACAGTTAATAATATAGAGATTGTTCCGTAAAATTCCACGACAGATAATCACATCGTTATGAGAAACAGTAACATGCTTATTAAAACAAACAGAATATCCATCGACAAATAGTTTAGAAACTAAAACAAGGTTTTTCCGAAAAACAGGAATATAAAGAACATCTCTTAAAATTAAAAACTAGTCTTCAAAAGACAGGTGCACGTCTCCCATTGCTTCAGCTGCCAATCTCGTAGCATCGCCTAGCGTGATGAGGATCTCACTTCCACTAAGTTGTCGGGTCCGCTTGAATCCCTGTAATGTGAAACAAACATGATCAGTGGATCCCATATCCACTACCCACGAATGGGCAGCATACTCCGCCAAACAAGTTTCAACAACTAGTGAGTGAGAATTACCTTTCTTTCCATTCCTTTTGGGATTGGAACAGGCCGACCTCCAATGTCCCCTTTCTCCGCATTCCAAACAGATCCTCTTGCTCAAGCTCTCATCTTTGAAGTTTGAATATAAATGGTTTATCCTGTTTGTCTCTTCATTGTTCTTACCACCAATTGGCCTAGAACGAGAAGCAGACCCTTTTGTAACCAATTTCACTTTCTTGTGCTCATTATCCTCTTCGACCAAAGTAACAGCCTCTATGAGATCGTCCACACTAAAATCAATATCTTCCATTAGATATTTTACATAAGGATGATCATAGCTCTTTGGTAGAGAATTGAGAATGAAATCAATTTTGCTCTTGAAGTCACATTTTTCGCCAAGAAATGCCAATTCTTCATAGATGACCATAACCCTAAGAATGTGCTCTTTAGCAGTCATTCCTTCTTCCAACTTTAGCTTGACCATGTCACGCTTAATGCTTTGAATTGCCATATGGGTCGGATGTGCGAACATCGCTTAGAGATTTCCCATAATGTCTGCAGCCGTGGAAAATCCTTGATGAAGGTCCTTTAACGAATCTGACATGTGTGTCAAGATAATGTCCCTTATCAATTCATATCTTAGCTCCCATTCACTATATTCCATCTCGTCCCATATACCGGCACCCTTGGTTGGTTTTTCAGGTTTTGGTACGTTAAGCACCCATTTGAATTCATGCGAAGCAAGGATGTTAATAAGTTTTTGTTTCCAAACAATAAAATTTTCCCTAGTAGGCAGATTGTCTTTCAGTATATTGAACAGTGGATTAAAAGGTTGCGACATGATGAAACTTAAAATAAACATACATCTTGTGTCAATATCCGGATCAACACAAAGAGAATCACATAATTCGATTTCATGATTCATATTAAAATCTCAAAAATATGAACATGCATCAGCCAACATCTCAAAACAGATTTAAATGAGCCTCTTGGGAGGGTCATCATTTAAATCACATTCAAGCAGGTTACAAACAAGAACAGTTACAAACCTTTAATTTAAAATATTAATAGTCGACTCCCACTTGACCAATATAAAATTGACAGGGACTTCGGTGAAGTATATGCATATCAATTTTATACCTAAGTAATAACCATGATTAAATATAGAATTACTACTTCGTTTTGATCGAGCCTCGTGGGAGGGACATCGTCGCCACTAATAATAATTCACAATCATCCTTTTGAGAATTTATTCATGTGAAAGCTATCTTTTGACCGTCTCGTAGGGGAATTTCTCCAAAAGATTTCACAAATAAATAAATCATGGAGGTCAAAATTAATTCGATTCAAAACCAAATTAAATATTAAAACATACTTAGTAATTTTTGAATTTGAGATTTTTCGTTTATCAATTCTCATGCAAACACATTTAAACAAATTAAATAAAGCATAAGAAAAAAAACAACAATAAATCAAGCAAAGCAGAAAATAAACACATTGGGCACATATTGTCCAACTGTCATGGTTTGATTTTCCTTGGCTTGATCTTGAAGAAACACCGTCTTGAATTTATCCCACTCGTTTATCTCGAAAAGAATTCCATCTCGGAACGCCACGCCAAGCCGCTCGCAGTCAGGATGCACGCCCGCATCCGGCTAGCCACTTGGCCGAGCAACCACGCCCGTGTGCCTAGGCGCAGCGTGCGTCGCCCATTGTTTCTCTCGGCAGCTCTCGGCAGGCGACGTGCGGCGATGCTGTGTGCGCCGTCTTGTACAAGACGCTTCTTTGTCGCCTTTTGCCTCCGCCCGCGAGCGAAAGTCGTCGCCCTCCTCGCGTCTGCCTCAGCGCCGCGTCATGGGCAGATCCCGCCCGTCATCGTGCGCCAAGTCCATTCGACCAGCGATGTCCACGTCGGACGCGTGCCTCCCTTGGTACTTTTCACGTTACGCACGTCGCCCACGTACGGTTTTGGATCCGTTTTAACTCCTTGTCTCCGTCTTCATCTTCGATCAGGTTACAATTTATTTAAAAAATAAATACACCTGAAATCTAGACTAGTCTATTACACTGATCAAATCAAATTGCCTAATCTACTCGTGGATTTTCTCACGAGAAAAATAAATCCGAACGAGTCTAATTAAAAACCATTCATTCATACGCATGCAAATTATACACATTAAATACCATGACAATTGGATACCTGCAAAACAGATCTAGTAATTCTACAATCCAATTTTCAATTTAATGTCCAACATAATTTAAATAACAATTTAAAAGTCAGAGCTCGAAACCAGAGCTCTGATACCAATTATTGGGAATTTAGGGGTGCCCGGATCTACTCGAGATGATTTTAAATACATATATAAATTAATCAATTAATTACTAGTATGAATTAATCCTAAATCAATTCAACATAATAATTAATAAGCGAATAAACAACATGCGTACACGTAATCCACGTAAATCCTAAGCATGCGGAATCTAGGAGTTACGAGATTACTAACCTCTTGTAGAGACAACTGATAAGACGATGGATCAACCCAAAGAGCCTTCCCAAATATGTCCCAAGTCCATGAACGCAATCCGGTGGTAGGATTCTCACGAACGATTTTAATAAGAGAGAAAACCAAAATATTTTGACACCACCTTTGTGGATTTCTAATATTTCCAACACATGAAATTACAGTTGGGAATGAAAAATTCATTCCCTATATATAGGAAGGGGTGGGTGGCCGATTTTTTGAGGAAAAAATAAGGGGATAAAATCTTTTTCTTGATCTTCAAGAAATCTTAAATATATCTCCTATATTTTTTTCTTCTTAATTAAATTTTTCCATAAAAATCTTATTCCCCTTTTATCCCAATTTTTCGAAAATTACAAGGAAGAAGGAGTCAAGATTTGACTTCTTGAATTTATGGGATAATTATGTATTCCAAGAATACTTATCTCTTTCCATAAAATCTTTTCAAGAAAATCAAGAAAATCTTTATCTTCCTTATTCCTACAAATTTTGAAAATTACAAAAATATTAGGCAAGAATATTTTCTTCTCTCTTTCATTAATTAGACTTTATTTTCGGCTATTTGAGGGGCCTTTAGGAGAAATAAGATTGGACCTCCAATGGACTATGAAGCTATAATATTGGGCCCAATATTATTCAAAGTCCATTAATATTAATTTATTCCACTATAAAATTAATATTGAACTATCCATCTGAACCCATATTACGACTTTACTATAATATGGCTCCCGGTCATTATTTCCCGTGTTTAAGATTATTTTAGTCCATTAATTAATTAAGCCACTGAACAAGCTTTATATTAATTAATATCTTTATCCTTGGAGTAAAGACAACTCAACATTATTATCCATACCGGAAATAAATTTCCACTTGCAAGATTTGGTATGATAAAGGTTCTGAGCCCACCAAGGGGACAAATCAAACAAGACGTACTTGCACACGATTCTCCATATTAAATGTCAGCAATTCTCATGTAATTAATAATATTGCCCAAGATATAAGGTATCGAATCCCAATAACTCTCTTCCTATCATAAGTCAAAACAATAGTTATTAATTTCACACGATCCTATTTAAGGGACGGAGATTAAGAAATAACACACCACTGAGGTCTAATTCTTGTATATTCAGTACCGAAGAATTTATCCTCCTGTAGGTCCTATTCAGCGCATCCAAATGCACTAGTATAATCTCTTGGTCAAGACAAGTCAATCTGAGCCTTATACATCAACCTTTCATGATGGTTTGTTCATTTCCATCTAGGTTGTGAATTTGTACTTAATTAAATTTGATCTTCTGTGATCTGGTATCACCAAATTAACTACAACGTAATACGTACTGACTTATTGAATGAGTTTGCAATAAATATATATAACATTCATTCATATTTAAATGCAATAGTGATTGATAATTTATTTCAGTAAATAAATAAGAAAATTCAGTTTGGTTATACAAAGTAATAGCATACTTTTCAGTATAACCCCAACATCGAGTTACCCCAAATACCACATATTTATCTTCAATAACTTGTTTGAGAAGGGTGGCATAGTTTCACATAATTTTCCCTATCCCGTGTTTAGCCATATGTAAAATATGCATAACATGAGTAAAATAGATAAACACGAATACGAACAAACATTTGCAAGACCTGTTCAAGGTCCTATCAATCAGTCCTTTAGTGAAACCATTTTCTTCCAAGAACTGGGACAATGTATCATACCAAGCTCTAGGAGCCTATTTCAGGCCATAAAGAGCCTTCTTTAAACGGTATACCTGATTATTCGTTTCAAAACCTGGAGGTTGTTCAACATACACCTCTTCAATCAGTATTCCATTTAAGAATGCACTCTTTACGTCCATCTGATACACAATAAATAACCCCGTGAGCAACATAAGCCAGAAATAACCGAATGGCTTCAAGACGAGCGACTGGTGCAAAGGTTTCATCATAATCAATCCGTTCTAATTGTGAATATCCCTTAGCAACAAGTCTTGCCTTATTTCTGGTTATCACATTGTGATCATCCTTTTTGTTCTTGAAGACCCACTTAGTGCCAATCACATCTTAGTGAGTTGGTCTGTCTACAAGTTCCCAAACTTGATTCCTTTCAAATTGCTCTAGTTCTTCTTGCTTGGCTAGAATCCAATTTGCATCTTGGAGAGCTTCTTCAATTGTGAGAGGTTCCTTTAAAGACAAATAACAACAATACATTGCACTTTCACCAATCTGATGTCTAGTTTGAAGTTTATCAGATGGGTCTCCGATGATCAGGTCAGTTGGATAACTGGTTATCCAGGTCCTTCTTCCCTGATTTTCATCAGTTTGGAGAACATCATCCTCTTCTGATAATGATTCATCACTAGAGACTGGGAGAGGTACTTTAGTAGGATCTGTTGGGGTTATACTGAAAAATATGCTTTTACTTTGTATAACCAAACTGAATTTTCTTATTTATTTACTGAAATAAATTATCAATCACTATTGCATTTAAATATGAATGAATGTTATATATATTTATTGCAAACCCGTTCAATAAGTCAGTACGTATTACGTTGTAGTTAATTTGGTGATACCAGATCACAGAAGATCAAATTAACAGCTCCTCGTAATTAAGTACAAATTCACAACCTAGATGGAAATGAACAAACCATCATGAAAGGTTGATGTATAAGGCTCAGATTGACTTGTCTTGACCAAGAGATTATACCAGTGCATTTGGATGCGCTGAATAGGACCTACATGAGGATAAATTCTTCGGTACTAAATATACAAGAATTAGACCTCAGTGGTGTGTTATTTTTTAATCTCCGTCCCTTAAATAGGATCGTGTGAAATTAATAACTATTGCTTTGACTTATGATAGGAAGAGAGTCATTGCGATTTGATACCTTATATCTTGGGCAATATTATTAATTACATGATGATTGCTGACATTTAATATGGAGAATCGTGTGCAAGTACGTCTTGTTTGATTTGTCCCCTTGGTGGGCTCAGAACCTTTATCATACCAAATCTTGCAAGTGGAAATTTATTTCCGGTATGGATAATAATGTTGAGTTGTCTTTACTCCAAGGATAAAGATATTAATTAATATAAAGCTTGTTCAGTGGCTTAATTTATTAATGGACTAAAATAATCTTAAACACGAGAAATAATGACCGGAAGCCATATTATAGTAAAGTCGTAATATGGGTTAAGATGGATAGTTCAATATTAATTTTATAGTGGAATAAATTAATATTATGGATTTTGAATAATAATTGGCCCAATATTATAGCTTCATAGTCCATTGGAGGTCCAATCATAATTCTCCTAAAGGCCCCTCAAATAGCCCAAAATAAAGTTCAATTAATGAAAGAGTGCCTAATATTTTTGTAATTTTCGAAACGTAATATGTCTTTTGTCCTCACTGCACAAAAACATCATTGGGTTCTTGGTGGTTGAAAAACCAACTGAAAGGTCATCAAGTGCAGAAAGATGTTTGTACAAAATCTGGGAGCAAGCAAACGAATCAATGAAACTCGTAATCTTGACTTCACTGTCTGATGATTTGAGACTCATTCATGAGGGGGTTGATTCGGCTGTGGAATTTGTACAAAGTCTTGAGGAGATGTTTTCCTCAGAGAGCAATATGGCCAAAGAGTTTCATCAAAATGGTGTGGAAAAGCTGAAAATGATCGAGGGAACGCCCGTAAGGGATCACATTCTCAAGATCAGACGTCATTTTGAAAAACTTGCTTACCTCGGTACTCGATACTGTGATGAGGCTCAAATAAAATTCTTTTTCCTAACTCTTCCAAGGTGCTTTAATGAGTTCTACTGTGGTTTTGTGATGAGTGATCACATGTTTACCATGGATACTCTGCAAGAAATCTTGGAGACGATAGAGAAACACTTGGGACAAGAAGACGAAGCTTTGGTGACTAAGAAACTTCTCTCAAGATCTAGACCAATGGTGGGTAAGATCGTTGAGAAGATGAATGGTCCGATCTAAAGCAAAGCCACTAAGAAAAAGGGTAAGAAGGCCAGTTGGCTAAAGGTCCAAAAGAAACCAAAGGGAAAATGTTTCAAGTGCGGTGAAGTAGGACATTGAAGGTCAGCCTGTCCCAATCCCAAAAGGAATGGAAAGAAAGGTAATTCTCACTCACTAGTTATTAAAACTTGTTTGGCGGAGTATGCTGCCCATTCGTGGGTAGTGGATACGGGATCCACTGATCATGTTTGTTTATAGGGTTTCAAGCTAACCCGGCAACTTAGTGGAAGTGAGATCCTCATCACGCTAGGCGATGCTACGAGAGTGAAAGCTGAAGCAGTGGGAGACGTGCACTTGTCTTTCGAAGACCAGTTTTTAATTTTGAGAGATGTTCTTTATGTTCCTGTTTTTCGGAAAAACCTTGTTTCAGTTTCTAAACTATTTGTCGATGGATATTGTTTTCGTTTTAATAAGCATGTTACTGTTTTTCATAATGATGTGATTATCTGTCGTGGAATTTTACGGAACAATCTCTATATTATTAACTGTGCACACCACTCACAAAATGCATCGTATAACACATCTACTATTTCATGTAAAAGAAAGCATTCGGCTAACGTGAACGAAACACTTCTTTGGCACCTAAGATTAGGTCATATTAACCCAAAAATAATTCAAAGGTTTGTTCAAGATGGTTCATTGGGGTCTCTCCAGATTGAACCATTTCCAACTTACGAATCGTGCTTTGAGGGTAAAATGACCAAGAGGGCATTTGGAGCCAAGGGGCTTAGAGCTAAGGAAGTGTTAAAAATCGTTCACACCGACGTGTGTGGTCCAATGCAAATCAAAGCTAGAGGTGGCTATGAGTATTTCGTTACGTTTATCAATGATTACTCACGCTACGGATACATTTTCCTAATGAAGCATAAATCTGAGACCTTTGATAAATTCAAAGAATTTAAGGCTCAAGCAGAGAATCATAAGGAAAAGACTATCAAGTTTCTATGATCTGATCGTGGAGGCGAATACCTCAGTGATGAATTCTTGAACTACCTGTTGGAAGAGGGGATTGCATCCTAGTTGACTGCACCCGGTACCTCTCAACAAAATGGGGTTGCATAACGAAGAAATATAATGCTTCTAGAAATGGTAAGATCAATGATGAGTTATGCAGATTTACCAAAATCGTTCTGGGGTTACGCTTTGGAAATATCGACTTATATTCTAAACTTAGTGCCATCCAAATCAGTTCCTAAAACCCCGAGAGAATTGTGGACAGAGCGCAAGCCTAGCTATGGACACATCAGGATCAGGGGGTGTCCGGCATACTTGTTGGACAAGGAAGCTGGTAAGTTAGATGCACGTACAAAATTAAGGTTGTTCATTGGGTATCCCGACGTTACAAAAGGATGCATGTTCTATGGTCCCAAAGATCAAAAGGTCGTAATCAGTACGCACTTTAAATTTTTGGAAGAAGATTATATGAACGATAAAAAGCCTAGAAGTGAGATTACCTTGGAAGAACTTAAGGGGCCAACTCCATTGCCAACTGTACAAAATGATATACCAAACGTCACGCCTTCACAACCGGAACCTCGTCGTAGTGGGAGGGTTGTCCGACAACCCGAGCGATTCTTAGGGATTGGAGAGTCTTTGGACTTGATCTCAGTCAAAGAATCAGATCCCTGATCCTACAATGAGGCGATCCAAGACAAAGATGCAAACTCTTGGCAAACAACAATGGAAGCCGAAATGGGTTCAATGGATAACAATAAAGTGTGGGAGCTAGTCGAACCACTTAATGGGGTAAAACCCATTGGATGCAAGTGGGTATACAAGAGAAAAAGAGGACCGGAAAAAAAGATTGAAACTTTTAAAGAAAGACTAGTGGCGAAAGGTTACACTCAGAAAGAAGGGATCGACTATGAGGAAACCTTTTCGCCAGTAGTCATGCTCAAGTCCATCCACATTCTCTTGTCGATTGCTGCACATTTAGACTTTGAGATCTGGCAAATGGACGTCAAGACAAGTTTCCTCAATGGAAGTCTTGACAAAGAAATCTATATGCAACAACCCGAAAGCTTCATTGAAAAAGGTCAAGAGCATCTGGTTTGTAAGCTTAAGAAGTCCATTTATGGGCTGAAGCAAGGATCCCGTGCTTGGAATCAGTGTTTTGATCAAATTATAAAATCCTACGGTTTTGATCAAGACAACTTTGAAAGTTGTGTTTACAAAAGGCGTGACGGAACTGCATTGTTATTTTTGGTACTATACGTTGACGACATATTGCTCATCGGAAACGATGTAAAGGTGTAATTGGACGTAAGGGCATGGCTATCAAAACAGTTTTATATGAAGGATCTAGGAGAAGCCGGTCACATCCTAGGGATCAAGATCACCCGAGATCGTAAGAAAAGGATGATCGGGCTTTCGCAAGCCTCATACATAGATACTGATTTGAAACGCTTCAGCATGCAAGATTCCAAGAAAGGCTTTGTGCCCTACAGACATGGAATCCATATATCCAAAGAAATGTGTCCCAAAACATAGAATGAGATAGATGACATGAAAGGCATCCCTTATGCTTCGGCTGTGGGAAGCCTCATGTACGCAATACTGTGCACGAGACCGGATATCTGCTTTGCCGTAGGCATGGTAGCTAGATATCAAAGTAACCCTGGGAAAGTGCATTGGACTGCGGTAAAGAACATTCTGAAGTATCTGAAGAGGACACGGGACAAAATGTTAGTTTACCAGTCAGACAGTCTAATCCCCATCGGTTACACAAACTCAGATTTCCAATCAGACGTGGACTCCAGAAAGTCTAACTCGGGTAGTGTGTATTGCATGGGGGGAGGAGCCATGACATGGAGAAGCGTAAAGCAGAAATGCATCGCCGATTCTACCATGGAAGCCGAATACGTAGCTGCTTGTGAAGCAACGAAGAAAGCGATTTGGCTGAAGAACTTCCTAGTGGACTTGGACGTTGTCCTGGATTTGCCCAGCACAATCACAGTCTATTGTGATAATGCCAGAGCAGTTGTAAATTCGAGGGAACCGAGAGCACACAAGGCCAGCAAACACATTGAAATAAAATACCATCTTATACAAGAAATCGTTAAGAGAGGAGACATTGAGGTGGCAAAGATTGCATCGAAAGACAACCTAGCAGATCCATTCACAAAGGGTCTGCCTCAGAGTACATTCGAGAGACATGTGGAAGGAATGGGTGTCAAGAACGTTGCCAATCTACTTTGAGTATAAATGGGAGAAATTATTAGGTTCGTGTAGGGTGAAATTAGATGTCACATAGAACAAGAGACATGTTGTAGTATACTTAAAAGCAGACTTTGAGTATAAGTGGGAGATTGTTAGGGTTATACTGAAAAGTATGTTTTTACTTTGTATAACCAAACTAAATTTTCTTATTTATTTACAGAAAAAAATTATTAGTCACTGTTGCATTTAAATATGAATGAATGTTATATATATTTATTGCAAACCCGTTCAATAAGTCAGTACGTATTACATTGTAGTTAATTTGGTGATACCAGATCACAGAAGATCAAATTAACAGCTCCTCGTAATTAAGTACAAATTCACAACCTAGATGGAAATGAACAACCCATCATGAAAGGTTGATGTATAAGGCTCAGATTGACTTGTCTTGACCAAGAGATTATACTAACGCATTTGGATGCGCTGAATAGGACCTACAGGAGGATAAATTCTTCGGTACTGAATATACAGGAATTAGACCTCAGTGATGAGTTATTTCTTAACCTCCGTCCCTTAAATAGGATCGTGTGAAATTAATAACTATTGATTTGACTTATGATAGGAAGAGAGTCATTGCGATTCGATACCTTATATCTTGGGCAATATTATTAATTACATGACGATTGCTGACATTTAATATGGAGAATCGTGTGCAAGTACGTCTTATTTGATTTGTCCCCTTGGTGGGC
Organism: Stenogyne calaminthoides; assembly: GCA_037126765.1. Lineage (NCBI taxonomy): Eukaryota > Viridiplantae > Streptophyta > Magnoliopsida > Lamiales > Lamiaceae > Stenogyne > Stenogyne calaminthoides. The sequence goes on from JBBCBC010000016.1 coordinate 28,772,413, forward strand.
TCAGAACCTTTATCATACCAAATCTTGCAAGTGGAAATTTATTTCCGGTATGGATAATAATGTTGAGCTGTCTTTACTCCAAGGATAAAAATATTAATTAATATAAAACTTTTTCAGTGGCTTAATTAATTAATGGACTAAAATAATCTTAAAAACGGGAAATAATGACCGAGAGCCATATTATAGTGTTGGAAAATATGTAATTTAGTTTTGATGGAAGTTCCAAAACAGGTTGTAATAGGACCGGTCGGACACATTGGTATTGATCGATGACTTAGATTCAGAATAAGATGACCAGCTGAAATGTATAGATAGCTGATGTAAAAGATAGGTCACATATTGAGGGAGAACTCAGTATGTATAGGTCAGGTCGAAGTATCAGATGACCCAGAGAAGGTCAGATGATCTGAAGACTAAGCGCAAATCAGAAGATAAGAAGTCAGAAGATCAGGTGAAGACAAGAAGACATCAAGACTCGGAAGAACTCAAGACTCGGATGAACTCGAAGACTCGGATAACATGAAGACTCGGATGAACTCGAAGACTCGGATAACATCAAGACTCGGATGAACTCAAGACTCGGATAAACTCAAGACTCACCATCAAACTCAAGACTCAAAGTCTGTTGAATACACTGAGGCTCAGAGACACCTGAAAATCAAAAGACCTGAAGACCTACTTTTAGCAGAGTCTATATATTGAAGCTAAGACAATGTGCAACCAAAGACTCAACATGGTAGATCGATGGGTTATTTGATCAAGTCGGCTCATTTTTTTGGTGACAATAAAAAGATACACCGAGACATAAGGCGAATCCTCTCCAAAAGGAATATCAATTGTCTAACGGGCAAATTTCGGAAGTCTTGCCGCCTCGGCGAAGGAGAAAGCGACACGTGCACAAAAAGAGCCGACAATACGGGGATGACGCCGCAGAGACAAAAATGGAGCTAATCATGCCGACGGCCACACCGAAAATCGCAGCACGTCTCAATCATATCCTACAGCCTACCTAATATAGCCCGAAATTCAAATTTCTCTCCAACGGCTTCTTGATTTAGAGGTCTATAAAATGGGATCATTCTTCATTTTGAAGAAGAGGTTCAACAAGTGAAAAACGCAAGAACAAAACATGGAGACATCGCAAAAAGAAGCTAAAAGCTACAAAGAAATCTCCACTCAAAAGAACACTACATCCAAGATTATTCTTAGAGTGTTCATCCCATAGTTCTTAGCAAGAAATCCTATCCACTAGCATTTTGAATACCTAAAGCACCAGGATAGATTTCCAGTTGGAACCCTCAATCATTCTTTACCCAAAAGTAAGTTAGGTCAAGTCTGTAGAGTGAGAACTCATTAAACATCTCGGCTATCCTCTTTGTAGGATATAAGTCCCGCTGGTTACGTTGTAGAGTGGGAACTCGATAAACATCTCGACTATCCTCTTTGTAGGATATAAGTCTCGTTGGTTACGTTGTAGAGTGGGAACTCGATAAACATCTCGGCTATCCTGAAAAGGATATAAGTCCCGTAGGTTAAGCTTGAGTGGGAACTCGGTAAACATCTCGCCATCCCGAAAAGGATATAAGTCCCATGAGTTAAAGTAAGTTAAGGTTCCCTGTGTTAAGGGAAGAGTGGGCGTGGGGCGGGTTTTGTCCGAACCACTATAAAACGTCTTGTGTGCATTTACTTGCTTTCTTATCGCTTTACACAAGTCACATAAACCGAGTTTAAAGCGCATACATAGTCTAAAGTTAAAGTTCGGTCTGCGCACAAGCAACCGATCGATAAGTCGACACTTGATTAAACCCGGTTAAAAACTAACTTAAGAATCGATTGATAAAACGGGTTTTTCACACACGGTAAAAAACAAGCTTCGCAGACTATTCAGTTAAACCGACAGATATCAAACCTGACCGCCCTCGGGCACTCAAGAAGATTGAACATCGATCTAAACCGATACACTAAAGACTGATCGGGTGTCTGCGGTTCACACTCGATCCGCACGAAAAGTTTTGGAAGTCTATTCACCCCCTCCCTAGACTTCCACCCTCACAAAATGATGGAATTCAGGGTTCGAAGGACCCATCATCATATATCGATTCTTGAGGAAGAATCTTTGTGGTCATTTGAACGGATCTTGAAATCCGTTTTTAAAAACTTTGCGGCATGGAAGTCTTGTATGAAAAAAAACCTAAATTTTTATGGATGCGAGAGGAAAGAAAGTTGTTCGACCATCTCGAAATGATGGAATCATCGAAGCGCATATAATCATGAAGACAATGGATAAAGTCACCAATGAGAAGATAAAGTTGTTATCTCAAAAGGCATATAATCAATGTGGGATACTCACCAAAGAGAAGATAAAGATCTGCAAAAGCAATGTGGGAGAAATGATCGAGATCGAATGAAATGATCAGATCAAAGACACCGCCTACCAAGCTGAACTGGTGAAGTTCGAAAAGTTAAAGATGTTGCCCAACGAGACCATCAACGAGCTCGATGGGAGGATCACCATGTCAGTCAATAAGCTACGAGAACTTGGTAGAGAGATGTCAGACAAAGATATCAACTACAAGATCTTAAGATCTCTCACCAAGAAATGGGACATGAAAGTCACGGTAATCAAGGATTGCCAAGACATTTCAAAAATGAAGCCAAGTAGCTTGTTCCTAAGCCTTAAAGCTCACGAGTTCGATTTAATCGAAAGAGGACAAGCAAGATGAAGATGAGACGCTGTTGAAGCCTCAACGTCTAAATCGATTCTTATTTAAAGCAACCAAAGAAGCAGATCGAAGGCCATCGAACCCGTTGGAAACATCATAAGTCAAGCAGAACAGATCGCTCTGCTTACCAAGAAACTTGAAAGAACAAATACTCAGCTTGGTAAGTATCGGAGATTCTACAGTGACTATCAAAGAAACAGGAGGCCAACTGACAGATCACGAGAAAGAACCAGATCTGATGATCGAAGAGATCACAGAGAAGAAAAGAAAAGAGATGATCTGACAGATGAGAGAAGAGATAACAGATCTGACAGAAGAAGTTCTGATTACTATCAGAAAGGGAAGTCACCTGACAGATTCTACAGACGGAGTGACTCACCTGGCAGAGGAAGTTCCGTAGATCGAGGATCATGCTTCAACTGCGAGAAACCAGTCACTACAAAGACCGGACGCCTCGACCGACTCCGGAGAGAAAGAGAAGAGAAACGGAACAAAAGAGAGCAACGCCTCAGAGATAGGAAAGCCCTGGTAGCTGACACATCTGGAATTGATGATTCCTATCTGCCTTCTGAGGACTCTGGGTACTCATCTGTAGAAGACTTCTGTCTGATAAGCAGTGTTGTTGACTTCCACGAGCATGAAGATCTGATATTCTCTTCAGATGACGATGAAGTCTGCCTAATGGCCAAGGAGGACCAATCTGAGGTAACCTCAAACCTTTCGCTTTTTTCAAATTCCACACCTGCTATTATTAGCACACCTGCTGGAGAGATTGACTTGCAGCTCTACTCTGAGCAATTGCTTGATGAACTCTCTGAAGCAGTAGACACTTATACAATAGTGGAAGCTGAAAATGACAAGATAAGGATCAGAAATAATCAGCTCGTTAAAGAGAACGCTCTCAAGAAAGCTACCGAATCGAAATCACTTAAACCGCCGAAGGTAAATGGCGAGGAACTTAACGCTCAAGGTTAAATCTTTCTGATCAGGAGAAACAGATCAAAGATCAGCTAGCAATCAACAAACAGCAAGCTGATGATTTCAAAATCCTTCAAGCTAAATTTGATGAGCTATTCGGACTACATGAGAGTCTTAAATCTACTAAGGATAGTCTGCGGAAGAAAATAGAGGTTTTCACAAAATCATCTAAAACCGTTCAAGAAATGAACACCTATTTTCGAACGCCGACTAACAAGAAGGGAATTGGGTATGAGAACCCTTCTACATCCTCAAAAGCCCCGTTTGTTTCACTTCAAAAGGGTGTAATCAAACGAGTCTCTAACAAAGATACACTAAAAGCTAAAATTGTATCTAATAAGGGAAAAAGTCCTGCTGAGCAAGTAAGGCAGGTGCCTAATCATAAAGGGAACAGAAAAGGACCCCAACTGATAAAGCATCAGCCGATGAATCAACAGAAAAACCCAGTTCTTCTGAAGAGACCTCAACCTGATCAGCAGATTAGGTATCAGAAGAGACAACCCATGAGAAGGAAATCTAATCTGAGACTCATTCAAGGTCAGCTGCCTAATAAGCAAGCTATAGGTAAACTGCAAAGACCACCTATGCCAAAAAGATATGAATCTTTTGATGGTAGCAGTAGTACCTACCCCTATAATCAGAGATCTAGGGCTACTGCACCTGAGCCACACTGGATTAAAAGAAGACAAAATATAAAGAAAATCCCAAGTCTTCTAAGTCATCCAAGGCTCACACTAATAATCATACTAATCAGAAAGCATATAAAGAGACGTATGATTATGTTGATATGTATGGGAAACAAATCAGACCTTCTAATCTTTCAAATTTTCATAGAAGTGCTCTATTTGTGTGGATCCCTAAATCCACCACTAACCCCCCCAGGACCCAATTCCAAAGGGGTACCTAAAGCCTGATTTGATTGCAGGTTCGCGTGGGACTGGCCAACAAAGGAGGTGCACAAGCAACTATCTGGTACACCGATAGTGGATGCTCAAGGCACATGACAGGAAGCAAACATCTCCTTAGATCTTACAAAGAACAAGAAGGCCCACGTGTACTCTTCGGTGATGACAACTTTGGTTTTACCAAGGGATTCAGAACCTTAGAGAATGATGATGTACAAGTAACTGGAGTCTCGTATGTCGAAGGATTGAAGCACAATCTACTATCAGTATCACAATTTTGTGACAACTGATTCAGCGTTGAGTTCTCGAGCGACAAGTGTACGATAAGGAATTGAGCCACTCAACAAATCTTGCTAACTGGTTCAAGGAAAGGTACGATCTACATAGCAGATTGGAACAGTTGCCTCAAGAATACATGCTTAATTGTTAAGAGTTCTAAAAGTTGCAGTTGGCTCTAGCATAAAAGATTGAGTCATCTGAACTTCAAGACTCTTAACAAGATCTCTAGGATGTCTTTGGTTGAGGGACTTCCGAATGAGATATTCTCCAAAGATCAGACATGTGCCACATGTCAGAAGGGAAAACAAGTTAAAGCCTCATTCAAGGGAATACGGGACCAAAGATCCAAGAGAGTATCAAGAATCGATCCATATGGATCTATTCGGACCAGTTACACCAGCCAGTCTCAGTGGACGCAAATATACTCTTGTAATCGTGGATGATTATTCCAAGTTTACTTGGGTTGTATTCTTATACAAGAAGAACGAGACAACGACTAAGATACCCGAACTGCTCAAAAAGCTACAAAATGAGAAGGGTGTCAAAGATAGTAAAGATCGATCGATAAAGGTACTGAGTTCTGAATTCCTTTATTCTTGATTTTTGCAACCGAGTTTGGTATATCTGATGAAACGTCGGCTGCAAGAACGCCACAACAAAATGGAGTAGCAGAATGGAGAAACATAACTCTCAAGGAAGCTGCTCGCACTATGTTACCTGAACATGCCACACCAAGCCGTTTCTGGGCAGAAGCAATAAACACAACATGTCATACTCAGAACAGATGTTCTCTGACTAAGACTCACTTCAAACACCTTATGAACTATGGAAAGACGTAAAACCTCGTGTTTCATACTTCCATGTTTTTGGGTGCAAATGTTTCATAAACAACAATGGGAAAAATCAGTTGAAGACTTTTGAGGCCAAGTCAGATGAGGGTATATTCTTAGGATATTCCTCATCCAGAGCAAGGCTTTCAGAGTTTACAACAAACGAACTCTAGTTGTGGAAGAAACACCCCATGTGGTCTTTGATGAGACATCGAACAAGAGAAAGTCGCCTCGAGAACAAAGCCGCCCGGATCAACCGCTATTACGACATGCAAAAATGGATCATTCCTAAGCATCTAGGAGAAAGAAGCTGAACACGTAAAAGTGTACATCCCAGAACTTGATCTTGCTGATTCAACAGTCAATCGGACCCAAAGGTACGCGATAAACCGTCGCTGAAAGAAAGTTATATGGTGAGACAAGATCAAATGAATCATCTCGGTTCGGTGGGGAACTTCTGAAGTTCCTATGAACAGACTTCAACACATGATGAGTCCAACATCAGCTGAGACATGTTCTTATCAAGTGGATCATAATTCTGCACCACTCCCAATCACTAGTAATGAACTATCAGATATGGAAGGTGGTCTCCAAACAGATGCACATCGTAGCGAAGGACACGGATTACCGGTCATCCAAGTGATCAGTTATCGGAGACCCATCGATAGAGTCAAAACTAGACATCGATTTGGTGAAAGTGCCATATCTTTGTTGTTATCTGTCTATGAAGGAACCAACTACAGTAGAGGAAGCTCTACAAGACGCAAGCTGGATTCTAGCCATGCAGGAGGAGCTGGAACAGTTCGAGAGAAATCAAGTTTGGGAATTGGTGGACAGACCAACTCATCAAGACGTAATTTGAACAAAGTTGGTATTCAAGAACAAGAGAGATGAGAAAAATGTCATAACTAGGAATAAGGCAAGACTTTGTTTCTAAGGGGTATTCACAATCAGAAGGAATTGATTATGATGAGACCTTTGCACCGCCGCCGCCGCTTTAGAGCCCATTCAATTTATTTTTTCGCATATGCTTCCCACAGAGGGTTCACTGTGTATCAGATGGATGTAAAGAGTTCATTCTTAAACGGGGTACTAGCAGAGGAGGTTTATGTCGAACAACCTCCAGGCTTTGAAAAAGGCAACCAAGTGTACCGTTTAAGGAAAGCTCTTTACGGCCTGAAACAAGCTCCTCGAGCTTGGTATGATACACTCTCTCGGTTCTTGCATAAGTGGGTTCACTAAAGGAGCGATGGACGTAACCTTATTGAGAATAGAAGATGGAGAAGATATTTCGATGGTCGGAGATCACGTGGACGACATTATCTTCGGATCTCCCAACAAAAGGTTATGTGAGAAGTTCAGCAAGTTGATGCAAGGGAAATTCGAGATGTCCATGATGGGTCAGATGAATTACTTTCTGGGATTACAAGTCAAGCAGAGTTCAGAAGGGATATTCATCTGCCAGGCGAAGTACACAAGGAATCTACTGGCAAAGTTCGGAGTTCAACACTGCAAGGAAGCCAGAATTCCAATGATGACCGGATTCAAGATGGATCCAGACGAAGATGGTCAGAAAACGAATCAGAAGGAGTATAGAGCTCTAATTGGATCTCTACTATACCTGACTGCCAGCAGACCAGACATTACTTTTGCAGTAGGTGTATGTGCCAGATTTCAAGCAAATCCAATGCAAAGCCACCTAGAAGCAGCTAAGCGGATTCTCAAGTATCTGGCGGTATCTTTGTAAACCTTGGTTTATTTTACCCATCAGATGACAATCTAGAGCTTAGTGGGTATTCTGATTCAGACTACGGAGGTTGCAGAATCGGCGAAGTCAACCTCGAGGTTCATGTCGGGCCGGGAAATAAACCGATCTCTTGGTTTTCGAAGAAGCGGACATCGATTCACGACATCTCTGTTGAAGCGAGAATATATGGTGCGGAGAAGTGTTGTTCCCAACCGCTCTAGCTAAGTCGGCGGTGAGGGATTACAACATCGTAGCTAAGAACTTACCTATATTCGCGGCGATAATAGTGTTATTGCAATCACTCAGAATCTGTTCTACATACAAGATGCAAGCATGTGGATGTCCGACACCATTTTATCCAGAGATCATGTTGAAAAGAAGAATATCAGGATGGAAAAGATCCATATTGACAAGCGAAAAGTCGATATCTTAACCAAGCCACTAGCCGAGATCGATTCGAGAGTTATGCAACGAGCTAGGGCTTACGGATCTTGGAGAAAATGCACCGGATATGGTGAAGGATTGATCTCGATTCGGGTTGGTTAAAAGACTAACCAAGGTTAAGTGGAATCGGTTGAGTTAGGAATCTCAACCGATCGATTTAACAGACGAGCGAGCCAATCGAAGTTCGGATAGGAGCAGATCGAAAAGTCGAAAAGGTAGCCGATCCGAAGTTCGGACAAAGGGCGATAAGTTCATGATATATCGAGTTAAGGGGAACCGATCGATTGAAGATTACTTTATAAGCCGATTAAAGTTGCAGTCAACAAGCAAATCAAGAGTAAAGCTACAGATCGCATAAGTCAGAAGAAAACAACACAACAATGGAATAATAGAGTTTTTCATTGATAAAGACCCGAAGGTCAGATTTACAAGTTACAAGTGATATCACAAGATTACAAATGCTACATCTATCTTCAAGTGGTATTACAAGTACAAGAAGACCCGGAGGTCGATACATAAACCATCGGACCTAAGACAACCCGAGGCAGGGAACGCAAAAGAGAGTTCAAGGTATGATGCTCTCATTTTCCCTCAGACCTAGAAGAGGCATCAGAGAGGCTTCGAGAATACTGAGCCAATCTTAAAGCTTCGGAAGGAGGAGCTAGAGAGGCTCTGAAGGATGTCTAAGCCGAAGCCCTCAGACGTAAAATCAACAGGACTTCCAGCTGTTAAATGAGGCACAGTACCAAAGGTTTGGTCACAAGGACCAAACAGACACTTGTGTCGCATGCAAATATTGAGTTTGATATACTATTGTGTATATCAAACTCATGTTTTGTTTCAGACTAAGTCTGTTGATGCTAATACCGTCATCTCGATAGGCGAACAAGGTGCATACGGTTAGGAGAAGTGCCTTCTCATTTGCCTTAGCAGATCCGCCTCCATGGTGGTAAAGAAGCTTAGCATTGATCGTATGTGAAATCTTAGATGATGATTAAAAGCGGTGTGAAGGAACACATTGGGGTTGATCGAGAAAATTTTTTCATTAGAAAAGGGCTAAAGGTTCCCCACGGAAGTTTCACCGGAAATAAGGAACTCATCGGAAAAGCATGAAGGATATGCTAAAAAAGATGAAATGGTTTATGATTGTGTTGTTTTACTTTAACACCCCCGTGCTATTTATAGAAGGAAATTAGGGGTATAAATGCAAATTTTATCGTCTCAGAAGATCTTAAGAGAAATTTGCATCGACAACGCGTTTGGAACACGAGGCTAATGGTTGGATGAGTTAATGATGTGATTAAATCACAACGTATCTATGCCATTATTACGGAATATCAAATCGCATCAATTTGGGAATCGAGGCGACTTTTGGACTCCCCGAAGTTAAAGTTTTTGTAGGAGTTGACCTCAGTTAATGCGAGATTATAGAAGAAAACTGAAGGATGAAGTTTTTCAGAAAAGAGGATCAGATAAGTGGCGAAGCGTTACATGCAAAGAATCTGATCAGATAAGCGAAGATATTGTTGGGAAATGCATGAGGCAAACATCAGATAAGTCAACAAAGTACCGGATCGGATCACGTTATGGCGATTGATTACAATATCAATCGATCGGATCATTCTCTTATTTATCTCTTTCTGAATATCTTTATATGCGTTATTTATTTTAATTGATTTATTTTACACTATTTATGACGCATGCCCTGCAAAGCTTTTAATGCGGACCTGAAAATGTTTTCAAAATATTTTTATTACGATTTTTCGAGTCCGGAAAACGAGAAGACTGTTTTTCTCAACCGTGCGATCAAAATACTTTTTGGCCGACTAATCTTAGCCATCGATTTCAAAATACGGATACTTGAGTACTTTGAAAAGTTGTGCAAAAAGGTTTTCCCTCGTTTTCTACAAAATCCAAATTTTTCTCAGAAAACCGCTTTCCACTACTTCGTCTTCTCAAAATTCTGAAAAGATCACATTTGTTTAAAATTCTCTGAGAATTACCTTCGAAATCATTTGATTATACACTTCTGATTTTAAAATCCTTCGAATCAATTACTGGTAATTTCTTGTTTTAAATCATTTGCATGATCTAGAATTCTCTATGGTACCTAGGTTTACAAGTTGTATTTCTGTAATTTATTTTATCTAAACACTTATTTGCAACATTGATGCTGAATTTTTTTTGGTTTGGATGAATTTATTGAAATATCTTACTCAAACTAAACATCAATCTGCATATCTTACAGAAATGGCACATCTTGTTTCAAGACCGGGACAAGGGAAAAAGTACTGCAATTTTGCATCGATGAAGAAAGACATCATTGATGAAAAGTACATCGTCTTCAACATCACCTCAGATCCGGAATCGCTGGAAATTCTAGAGTGCTTAAGAGCGTGTGGACTGGAACGATATTGCTCTACTCATCAGAACATCGTTCACACCCATGAAGCCCTGGAGTTTCTTTACAATCTGCAGAGGGATGAAGATAATGATGCTGACCTGATTTCTTCCGTTGGCGGAATGGAAGTTCGAGTGACGAATGACGATCTACAGAGGATATTCGGACTAACTCGAGGAAGCATCAATCCAAAGACCTACACAACTGCTGTAGGAGAAATGAGTTTCTTGAAGTCGAGCTGTTGAGACCAGCAAACAAGGAGAACACGACGAACGTCAAATCCTCCTATCTGAAAAGAAAGTATCGCCTTCTTCTAGAGATCGTTCAGAAGGTGATCATGTGCTCAACTTACAGCCTTGATGCGGTCACTTCATACAAGATAAGTGTAATGGCTGCAATAATCAAGAAGGCTTCAGACATCGATTGGTTGGGTATGGTCAAAGCAAGACTTAGAAAAGACTCCGGGAAGTTCGAGCTGACCCAGAGCAATTAAGTGTGCTTATCTTTGAAGTGCTCATTCATACACAAAATCTCTATCATTCTATCAGATAAGCTGCCACAGAATTATGAATGGAACGAGAATGGAGCAAAGATTTATCAAGCAAAGCACAAGGCCATATTGGGCAAAGATGAGTCCCTGCCTGGACAAGCTGATGAGGATCCGACTCCTTATGTGCCCAAACCCAGGGGAGAAAAGAAAGGAAAAGATAAGGCAACTGCATCATCTGAAGTGCAGGAAAAGGCCATTCAAGAGAAGAGGATAAAGAGGAAGGATCTGGCCAAGAAACCAGATGCTCAGCGGAAACGTCAGAAGAGAGTCTCATCTCCTCTGAAAACTGCTCCAAGTTCTGCCCAGCAAGCCAGCAGAACAGAGGATCTGATGCAAGAAAGATCAAACAAAGAGATAGCAGTCCGTTCTGAGCCAACTATCAGAGAAGTACGGGAAGAACAGATGATCACAGCATAAGGAGAGAAATCCATCAGAAGGACAGAAGTGGTGCAATCTAAGGAAGAATCACCATCTGATTCTCTGCCTCTAACCAAGATCTTCCAGAGAGCAAGATCGCCAATGCCCACTTCCAAATCACCATCACCCTCTCCTCAGAAATCATCACCTCCACCCTCTTCCCACAAAACCTTCTCTCCCTCACCTCTCAGAACAAAATCTCCCACACCACCAATCAATGAACCCGTTCAGAAAACTGAACACCCTCTACACGCTGAAAATGAACCTGAACAACAAACATCCCAATCCCCAATCTAGTCCCAAGAACCTGAGAGAGTCGACGATCATGTGTCCATCTCTCATAATCCTTTCAACACCAGAACAGTACTTGCTTCATCTGCTCCAGAGAGCCCCATCGTAAGAATAATGAAGCAACAAATCAAAGAGTATCTGCTGGATCTATGCCCTGAATTGGATCAACATCCTGACATCCAGCAACAGATAGAAGATATAGTGTTCTGGAGGGATATCAGACTGAAGAGCATTGAAGAACTTCTGATTCTAATGACAACTCTGGGATCAGACTTCTTTGTAGACTTAGAGTTGAAATGTCTACACAATGCTGGGATTGAAAGTGTTGTTGAATTAGCATCAGACGACGATATCCAATGGCTGATTCACAAAAGGTTCGGAATTACTGATAACAGGGAGGAAACCGAAATGCCGATGAACCAAGAATGGGTGCTGCAGATGAGACCCAATTTGGCAAGGCTTCAACATTTGAACAGACTGCTAAAATGAGCTCGATACCCTAGATCATCATTCTAAGAAGATTCAGGATGGGATCCAAGTTGCATTTGAAGACAAATTCGCAGCGCTCACAGCAGATCTGATGAAGCGGTTTGAAGATGAGCAAGCAAAACTAGTTGACAAGGAACGAAGTCACACTGCTGGGATGCACAATGCCATCCTTGCTGAAGTAATGCAACTAGTATACCCTCTTGCTGAGAAGCTCAAGCTCCAGTCTGACAAACTCTCAGTTCAGACAAAGATGCTCAATCAGACACAAGTACTTTTGGAGAATGTCTGGGCATCCTTGGACAAAACCAACAATCACTTGGATATGGGTTGGAAAAATTTTCTAGCTTCTACAGAAAAGGCAAGACAGGAAATTGAAACTGCTCTCAGACGCTTCTACACACCTGCACCTTCTGCCACCGTCCAGATCACTCCTCTTGTTGTCGAGGAACTTAGAGAGGAGATCTCACGGCAATTAACAACTCAACAAAGAAGATGTCCAACCTCTTTGATGCAACCAAAAAGGGGGAAGGAAAAGAGTCTGAAGGAAAAGAGAATACAGAAAAACAGACTCAAGAAAAAGAGAAGGAAGAAGAACAGACTCAGACACAGTTGGTAAAATTTTCATCTCTACCAAAAACCATTGTATCTAACTTGCCAGCCACTCCATCTACCGATCTCGTTGCTGAAATAAAAGAAACTGTGGAGCAACACAGTAAAGAGATCGCTGAGCAGAAAAGTACTCTTTCAGATATTACTACCAGAGTCGACAAAATTGAAGACTTCTCTTCATCCGTTCAGAAAAGAATGGAAGCTGATGATCAGGCCAAGCGCCTTGAACTCGCTAAGAAATTAGCTGAAGAAGAAGAACAAGATGAACCTGAGCAGACTCTGAGGAGGAAGAAAGGCAAAGGCAAGATGATGAAAGCAACTGCGGAAGATCAGAGACAAGTCCAGACATTCTCCACCAAAAGCAAGATGACTCCTGAACAAGTTCAAGAGCAAACAAGACAGAGAATAAGAGAGGCCGCAATTAAGAAGCAGAAGTTAGCAGAGGCAAAGGGGCTGAACATTGCCTACATCCGAAGGAAGAGGAAGACCGAAGCTGCAGCAGAGGAGATTGCTTGGGAGAAAAATGCTCTTCCAGCACCTGTCAAAGGCATCCTCTGTGCACGACAAGATTTGCTTCCAGAATAGAATCAGATCAGAGGAGAATGGTTATGTGACGTCCCATCATGGAGAAGATTCCAATTCATCAAGATCAGACTGAAAATGATGATGAATTTCGAAACTGGTTAGAAATAAAATATCCAGACTTCTACCAGACAGTGATGACAGAAGGCAAGATCATGTCACTCATACTAGAAGCTCCACCCTTTGAACTACTCCTTCCACCTTTGCGTCCAGACAACAAGCTAGATCCCGTTAAATTCAAAACATCTACTATGGACTAGCTGAAAAAGGAGGAATCCATAGAAAAGAAGAGCTGGACAAGCTAATGCAAAGGATGTACAGGATGTTTGGCATCCCCAAAGAACTGCAAATGTTCAAGTACACCTGAAGAAGATAACTTGGAATCAGATGATAGGTACGCTTTACACTATTCTACAATGCACACACCTATCTGAATAAAACTTTCCATCCCACTGATTCTAAGACATTCATCTCATTGTCTTCTGAGGTATGTACTATTTGCATTATCTACATTTCCATTCATGGTATCTATTTTTCTGATCAAGTTTTGTTAAGTGTTTTGGTTCCATCAAAAAGGGGGAAATTGTTGGGAAATATGTAATTTAGTTTTGATGGAAGTTCCAAAACAAAGTTGTAATAGGACCGGTCGGACTGTTAAATTTAATCGATGACTTAGATTCGAGAATAAGATGACCAAATTGAAATGTATAGATAGTCGATGTAAAAGATAGGTCACATATTGAGGAGAACTCAAGATGTATAGGTCAGTCAAAATATCGGATGACCCGGAGAAGGTCGATGATCTCAAGACTAAGCGCAAATCAAGATAAGAAGTCAAGAAGATAAAGAAGACAAGAAGACGGTGAAGACAAGAAGAACTCAAGACTCAGGATAACATCAAGACTCGGATGAACTCAAGACTCAAATAACATGAAGACTCGGATGAACTCAAGACTCAGATAAAACTCAAGACTCAAAGATCAAACTCAAGACTCAAGACGATTGAATACACCGAGGCTCGAGAGACACCGAAGATCAAAAGACCAAGACCTACTTTCAAAGCAGAGTCGTGATATTGAAGCTAAGACAATGTGCAACCAAAGACTCAACATGGTAGACCGATCGCCATTTGATCAAGTCACCACATCTGGTGACAAATAAAAAGATACACCGCACAAGATGAATCCTCTCCAAAAGGAATATCAATCGCCTAATGGGCAAATTTCGAAGTGCCGCCACGGCACGAAGGAGGAAAGCGACACGTGCACAAAAAGAGCCGATAATACGGGATACGATGTTGCGCATAAAAATGGCGCTAATCATGCCGATACCACGCCAAAAAAATCGCAAAGACGCCTCAATCATATCCTACAGCCTACCTAATATAGCCCGAAATTCAAATTTCTCTCCAACGACTTCTTGATTTCGAGGTCTATAAAATGGGATCATTCTTCATTTTGAAGAAGGGTTCAACAAGTGAAAAATGCAAGAACAAACACGGAGACATCGCAAAAGAAGCTAAAGCTACATCAAATCTCCACTCAAAAGAACACTACATCTGAAGATTATTCTTAGAGTGTTCATCCCATAGTTCTTAGCAAAAAATCCTATCCACTAGCATTTTGGCTATCTAAAGCACCAGGATAGATTTCCAGTTGGAACCCTCAATCATTCTTTACCCAAACGAAAGTTAGGTCAAGTCTGTAGAGTGAGAACTCATTAAACATCTCGGCTATCCTCTTTGTAGGATATAAGTCCCGCTGGTTACGTTGTAGAGTGGGAACTCGATAAACATCTCGGCTATCCTCTTTGTAGGATATAACTCCCACTGGTTACGTTGTAGAGTGGGAACTCGATAAACATCTAAATTTATCCTCTTTGTAGGATATAACATTGGTTAGGTTGTAGAGTGGGAACTCGATAAACATCTCGGCTATCATGAAAAGGATATAAGTCCCGTAGGTTAAGCTTGAGTGGGAACTCGGTAAACATCTCGGCCATCCTGAAAAGGATATAAGTCCCGCAGGTTAAAGTAGGTTAAGGTTCCCCTGTGTTAAGGGAAAAGTGGATGTAGGACGGGTTTTGTCCGAACCACTATAAAACGTCTTGTGTGCATTTACTTGCTTTCTTATCGCTTTACACAAGTCACACAACTGAGTTTAAACTGCATACATAGTCTAAAGTTAAAGTTCAGTCTGCACCAAGCAATTGATCTGATCAGTCTGACACTTCAGTCAACTGGTTAAAAATTAACTTAAGAATCTGATTGATAAAACTGGTTTTTCACATGGGTAAAAACAAGCTTCCGCACCATTCAGTTAAACTGACAGATATCAAACTGATCTGCCCTCAGGCACTTAGTAAGATTGAACATCAGTCTAAACTGATACACTAGCACTGACGGGTGTCTGCAGGTTCACACCTGATCCGCACAAAAAGTTTTGGAAGTCTATTCACCCCTCCCCTCTAGACTTCCACCCTCACAAAATCCATTCGGGACCTACATATAGTAAAGTCGTAATATGGGTTAAGATGGATAGTTCAATATTAATTTTATAGTGGAATAAATTAATATTAATGGACTTTGAATAATATTTGGCCCAATATTATAGCTTCATAGTCCATTGGAGGTCCAATCTTAATTCTCCTAAAGGCCCTTCAAATAGTCCAAAATAAACTCCAATTAATGAAAGAGAGAAGAAAATATTATTGCCTAATATTTTTGTAATTTTCGAAATTTGTAGGAATAAGGAAGAGAAAGATTTTCTTGATTTTCTTGAAAAGATTTTATGGAAAGAGATAAGTATTCTTGGAATACATAATTATCCCATAAATTCAAGAAGTCAAATCTTGAATCCTTCTTCCTTGTAATTTTTGAAAATTTGGGATAAAAGGGGAATAAGAGTTTTATGGAAAAATTTAAGTTAGGAGAAAAGAATATAGGAGATATATTCAAGATTTCTTGAAGATCAAGAAAAAGATTTTCTCCCCTTATTTTTTCCTTAAAAAATTGGCCACCCCTCCCTATATATAGGGGATGAATTTTCATTCCCAACGGTAATTCCATGTGTTGGAAATATTAGAAATCCACAAAGGTGGTGGTAAAATATTTTTGGTTTTCTCTCTTATTAAAATCGTTCGTGAGAATCCTCCCACCGAATTGCGTTTGTGGACTTGAGACATATTTGGGAAGGCTCTTTGGGTTGATCCATCGTCTCATCAATTGTCTCTACAAGAGGTTAGTAATTTCGTAACTCCTAGATTCTGCATGCTTAGGATTTACGTGGATTACGTGTACACATGTTGTTTATTCTCTTATTAATTATTATGTTGAATTGATTTAGGATTAATTCATGCTAGTAATTAATTGATTAATTTAAATATGTATTAATAGATCCGGGCACCCCTAATTTCTCAACAGGATCCACTTGGCATGGACATATCTCAGCTGATGTTGGACTCATCATATGCTGAAGTCTGTCCGTCGGAACATCAGGTGTTCCCCCTGAACCAGATGGTTCAGTTGTTACTGTCTCAGTTGTACCAGCTTCTTCACTGACAGTTGTACGTACCTTAGGGTCTGACTGACCTGGTGAATCATCAAGGTCAAAGTTAGGAATGTATACAATGACATATTATGGATCCTTTCCTTTGAGCCTCAACTGATTCATTTTCAGTGATTCTGGTTTATCAGGTACGTCTTGTTCTGCTGCAAATTTCTCCTTATCAGATGTTGACTCATCAAAGACCACATGAGGTGTCTCTTCCACAACTAGGGTTAGTTTATTGAAAACCCTAAATGCTTTGCTGGTTAAGGAATATCCTAAGATTATACCCTCATCTGACTTGGCATCGAAGGTTCTCAACTGACTCTTCCTATTGTTGTGAATGAAACACTTGCACCCGAACACATGAAAGTAGGAAACACGAGGTTTTCTGCCTTTCCACAGTTCGAAGGGTGTTTTGAAGTGAATCTTAGTCAGAGAACATCTGTTCTTGGTATGACATGCAGTGTTGATTGCTTCTACCCAGAAACAGTTTGGTGTGGCATGTTCAGCTAACATAGTGCTAGCAGCTTCTTTGAGTGTTCTGTTTCTCCTTTTTGCTACACCATTTTGTTGTGGCTTTCTGGCAGCTGATGTCTCATGTTGTATACCAAACTCAGAGCAAAAATCAGATATAAACTGGTTCAAGAATTTTGTACCTTTATCTAATCTGATTTTCATTATACAGAGACCCTTTTCATTCTGAATCTTCTTGAGAAGTTCATGTATCTTTGTTGTAGTTTCATTCTTCTTATACAAGAATATAACCCAGGTGAACTTGGAGTAATCATCCACAACCACCAGAGTGTATTTGCGTCCACTGAAGCCTTTGAATGATGGAGGAGAAGGAATCCCTTTGAATGAAGCCCTTTGAATAAAGCCTTGACTTGTTTTCCCTTCTGACATGCGGCACATGTCTGATCCTTATAGAAAACTTCATTTCGGAGACCCTCAACCATGGACATCCTTGCTATCTTGTTAAGATTTTTAAAGTTCAGATGACTCATTCTCTTGTGCCAGAGCCAACTGACACTTTTGGTACTCTTAACAATCAAGCATGCATTTCTTTGACAACTGTCCCAATCTGCAGTGTAGATCGTTCCTTTTCTGGAGCCAGTTAGCAAGATCTGTTGAGTAACTCGATTTCTGATTTTGCATCTATCTGTTGAGAACTCAACACTAAATCTGTTGTTTCAGAATTGTGATACAGATAACAGGTTGTGCCTTAAGCCATCAAAGTATGAAACACCTGTAACTTGTACATCACCGTTCACTAAGGTTCCAACTCCTCTGGTAAAACCAAGGTTGTCATCCCCAAAGAGAACTCGTGGGCCTGACTTCTCAATGTAATCGCTGAGGAGATATTGACTTCCAGTCATGTGCCTTGAGCATCCACTATCTATGACAAGATAGTTGCTTGTACACCTCATTTATTTGCCAATCCCACGCGAACCTATGAACAAATCAGACTTTAGGTACCCCAGTAGAGTTGGGTCCTGGGGGGTTAGCTGTAACTTTTAAGATCCAGACAAACAAGGCATTTCTATTATAATCCTCAAGATCAGAAGGCCTTATTTGTCTCCCATATGCATCTACATAATCATACGTCTCATCATGTGCGTTTCAATCAGTATGATTACTAGTGTGAGCCTTTGATGAATCAGAAGACTTATGATATTTCTTGTTGACTGGTCTTCTTTTAATCCAGTGGGGCTCAAGTGCACCAGTCCTTGATTTCTGATTGTAAGGGTAGGTAAGACTGCTACCATCAAAAGATTCATATCTTTTCTGCACAGATGGCTTGATCAGTTTACCTTTAGCTTCTTTGGTTAGGCAACTCGATCGAGTGGACTTGGGCCAGGATCGTCCCCTTACGAGATGGTTCAGGCTGAGGTCTACTCTGTTGATTCCTCTGCTGGTGTCTGATCATGTGGGGTCCATTTTTGTTCCCTTTCTGATCTGACGCTCGCCTTGCCTGACAAGTTGGTCCTTTTCCCTTATTTAATACAGATTTGGTATAATTTGTATCTTTATCAGAAACTCATTTGGTTACACTTTTCTGATGTGAACAAACGGGACTTTTGAGGATCCAGAAGGGTTCTCAAACCCAATTCCCTTTTTATCAGTTGGCGCACGAAAATAGTTGTTCAAGTCTTGAACAATTTTAGATGATTTTGTGAAAACCTCTATTTTCTTACGCAAAGTATTCTCAATGGCTTTCAGATTCTCATGCATTCGGAAGAATTCATCAAAATTAACCTGAAGGACTTTGAGATCTCCTGCTTGTTATAGATTGATAGTTTGGTGTTCATTAATCAACCTTTTCTGATCAGAAGAGCCAACTTTTAGAACATCCAGTTCTATGGTCATCTTCTGAACAGTTTCAGTCAATTTCTGTTCAGCAGTTCTACTCTCTTTACTTTCTTTTACGGACATTCTCTGCCCTTAGGTTATCATTCTCAGCTTCCACTCTTGTATAAGTATCTGTTGCATTAAAGAGATCATCAAGCAATTGGTCATTGTAGACCCGCAGGTTAATCTCTCCAGCAGATGTGCTCAGCACAATAGGTGTAGAACAGGAAGCCACAGAAGGTTTAGAGATTACCTCAGATTGGTCAGTTTCTCTGGCCATCAGACATATATCATCATCAAATGAGAAATTCAGATTTTGACATCGTCAGTGTTGGTTATCAGACAGAAATCTTCAACAGATGAGTATCCAGAGCCATCTGATGGCAGGTAAGAGTCATCGATACTAGATGTATGCGACATGAGGTGGAGCGACCAGGGTGCGATGAGCATCCACATGGAGGTCGCCTCAGCCTAGTCATCATTATCCGGCGACCATCTTTAGTGCTAGTTGAGCGAGCAAGGGATAGAATCTAAGGGGCCAATAAAATTGGGCCTCCGGAGCACAATTACAGAATGCATGGCCAGACGGCAGGATCATCGCCGATAATTACGGGTTTCGTTCCCTTCTGTTAGGAAACCCTAGCAGACCAAAGGCTTCGGCCCATGAGGGACGGAGGAAACCTAATTTTGCACTTATAAATATGTGTTGTCAATTTCATTGTAAAGGATCAAAATCCTAGAACTCAGGCAGATATTATAGTAGAACTTATAGTGAAACTCCTGGCTTGGTATTGCCCCCGGACGTAGCCACCTTTAGCGAATCCGGGTTAACAAATCGTGTGTTCTTTTATATTTCTGTGCATTGTCATTATCTTGTGAGTGATTGTTATACGTTCGGATAAGTCTAGCTATAACAATTTGACACCGTCTGTGGGAAATCACTACCACTACTCTATAAGAACTCACAAGGAACGATTGCACAAAGCAACATCCCGATCACTGGGCTCGAAACTGATCCGTGCGACGGAGTGGAGGCATCCCTATCCTAGGAGTCAAGGCCCCAGCAAGAGCAAGCGGTGGACGAGCGAAATTGGGCCCAGATTTTCAAGACTACCGCAGAGATGAAGAACGCTTGGGTGTACTTGCACAAGCAGAATCTGAACTTCGACGATGACGAAGGCCTGCAACCCATCATCAAAGCCGCCACAAAGGGGAAGGCACAATTAGGGGGACAACTCGGCCTTAATCAGGCCATCTCGGCCGCAAAGGCCAATCCTCCCCCGAGGGAGGGAGTGAACGGAGCCCACCTCACAGACAAGCTACCCATGGGGCCCCAAGAGCTCTCAGTGTTCCGCCGACTAGGGTATAACCGAACAAACAACTCAGTGTTTGACCGCCTGGGCGATAACTTAGCGCGAAAAGGATCAGATCAGGAAGAGGATGAAGTCAATTCCCACCAAATGGTCATGGTCGAAAGGGGAAAGCACCAAAGGAAGTTCAGGAATGAGCCTTGCATCTCAGCACTAAGCCGGCTCAGCACCAACGACCATCGAAAGGCTCATGCAAGTAAACACGAGGCGGAACTTGCCGCCCTGAGACAAACAGTCAGGGCTCTCCAAGAAAGGATGGACACTCAACCTGTCCCGGCCAGGTCGACAACCAACTTGGCCCTCCCCTCATCGCCGCTCAGCGCAACCATTATGGCCTCTCCCGCCCAGACTAAGATCAACATGACCTCGATCGACCGATACGGGGGAGATTCTAATTGAAGGATGCATCTTGCCAAATACAATTCATACATGACATCTGTGGGAGCTTCCGATGCGACCATGTGTCGACTCTTTCCCCTCACGCTGAATGAACAAGCGCACAAGTGGTTCACATCCATCCCGCCTCAGTCAATCGACTCCTTCGAGCAATTGGGTTGGCTATTCATGGGACATTTCGTGACCATGGCACCCAGATCCGCAGGAAAGCAGCGACTGGTAAATATCGAACAAGGTGATGACAACACAGACAGGGCCTACCTGGATAGGTTCGACCGACTCATCTTAGACGGAGAACTAGTAGGTGACAAGGCCAAGCTTTTAGGAGCGATCACCGGACTAAAAAAGGGAACTAAGCTCTGGCGGAACATCACCGCCAACTACCCAGCAACTTACGAGGAATTTAGGACCCGCGCGAGCGACATCATCAACACCATGGAACTCCTGGAGGCTAGGATGGGTGAAGGAAAGAGATCCACGCCCCCAAAAATAGGCAAGAAGCCGGGGCAATACAAAACCCCGGGAAACTTCAAACCATTTGAAGACTCAGTGGCAGTTAAGCTAATAGACGCCTTCGGTGTGTCTCCCGGACACATCTTCACCCAGATAAAAGACAAGCGACTACTCGGCGACCCTCGGCCCATCAAGAAAAGCGATGGCAGGCAGTGCCCGGGAAAGTATTGCCACTACCACGAGATGGTCGGCCATAACACCAGTGAGTGTCGTGACCTCCTGAAATAGCTCTGGAAACTCTATGAAGACGGGATGCTACACGAACATGTCAAGCGACCTCCGCATAAAGATAACCGCGCTTGCGATAGCGCACCACCTCAACAGCACGAGGTCGCCAGAAAATAGGGGGAGCAAAAGACCGGTCGACAAGCACCTCCCATGCCAGAGGAGAACAACGAAAGGGTAATCCACACCCTATCACGACTTGGGGCAGTGGACAGTCTCTATACGTCGACCTCTCTATCTAAAAGACGCCAGAAGGCCGAACTCATAGAAATGACCAACGCGGTGCAACTATGCCTTAAAGTGAACGTCACCGCATTAGAAAGTGGTCAGATCTAATTCGGCGAGCAGGACAAGGCATTGATTATGTATCCGAAGACTGACCCTCTGGTCATATCGGCGAAGATCATGGGGGTAACAGTCAAACGTCTACTGGTCGATAGCGGAGCATTCTACAACATACTGTTCAAGAGGACTTTCGATGAACTCGGTGACTACCACAGCTATCTCGAACCCAGTGAACATCTAGTCAGAGGTTTCGGCGATGCCACCAAGAAGCCCCACGGGATCATACGCCTAGCAATGGAAGTGGTGTCAACCATAGATAGGGCCATTAGGGCCACAAAACTTTGTGATTTCCTTGTAATCGACCTACCGTCGACCTTTAATGGATTCCTCGGTTGGCCTTTCGAGCATGAATTTGAGGCTGCATCCTCCACTTATTATTTTTGTGTAAAATTCCCCACTTTAGATGGGGTTGTCGGCTTCATTAAGGGTGGTCAACTCGATCCAGGATGATGTTCTATTTATTCTCGGTCTCATTTAAATTTTAGCACACAAAAAACCACAAGTAATCAAATAAACTCAATGGAAATCGACCAAAACGAATGGCTAAACAAGGACCTCAAGCAAAGACTCGGATCCGAACCACACGACTTCATCATCCAAGGAACAATCGACAACCCCAGAAGGGACCATAATCGAGCAACACTGGACGACAAACTCGAAAAGGTCAAAGTGGATCCAGCCCAATAGGACTTGGAAGTCATAATCGGCTCTAAGATCCCAACGGAACTGAAAGGAAAGCTGGTCAACTTCCTCAAATGAAATCTTGATGTGTTTGCCTGGTCGCACAAGGATATGGTGGGAATTAACCTCGAAATCGCCTGCCATCGACTCAATATAGACCCCGACAAAAAACCAGTCCGCGAAAAAATGGAGAAAGTTCGAGCCCAAAAAGTATGCGACATTAGCCAAAGAAGTGAAGAAACTCCTCGACAATGACCTGATCACACAAGCCGAACAACCCCAGTGGGTATCTAACGCCGTCCTAGTCAAAAAGTCCAACGGGACATGGAGACTTTGCATCGACTTCACCGATCTGAACGAGGCATGCCAAAAAAATTTCTTCTCCATGCCCCACATCGACCACCTGATCGACAGTACAGCCGGGCATGAGATGATGTCCTTCATGGATGCCTTCGTAGGCTACCATCAAATATCCATGCATGAAGACGACCAACAACACACCTCCTTCCTCACCGAGAAGAACATGTATTGCTGGAAGAGGATGCCTTTCGGCCTCAAAAATGTGGGGGCTACCTATCAGCGACTGGTAAACCAAATGTTTGCGGTAGAAATCGGGAATTCAATGGAAGTGTACGTAGACAATATAGTCATCAAAAGCCTAAAGAAAGAAGATCACCTCGCCGACCTAGCTCGAGCATTCGGCATCTTGAGAAGATTGAACATGAAACTCAACCCAAAGAAATGCAACTTCGGCGTAGAGTCTGGCAAATTCCTCGGCCACCTGGTTAGCAAGTGGGGAATAGAAGCCAACCCAACAAAAATCAGGGCAATTCTAGAAATGAGCAGCCCCAGGAACCCGAAAGAAGTCCAGAAGCTCGCAAGTAACCTGGCCGCCCTCAACAGATTCATATCCCATATGGGGGATAGATGTAAACCCTTCTTCAAAACACTGAAGAAAGCCAAAAGGTATTTTCAGTGGACGGAAGAGGCCTAGGCAGCCTTGGACGGTATCAAGGAGTATCTCGTCAATCCCAGGATATTGGCTAAACCCATTCCCAAGGAAAAACTCTTCCTCTACCTAGCCGCTTACAAAATAGCCTTGAGCTCGGTCCGGTAAGAGACGAAGGAAAAGATTACCTACCGGTGTATTACGTAAGACAAGTACTCAACAAAGCAGAACGAAGATAACCCCCCTCGAGAAGCTCGCCTACGCCCTCGTAATGAGCGTAAGAAAGTTGCGACCATACTTCTTCAACCACCAGGTGGAAGTGCTGACCTCACTACCCTTAAGAAACGCTCTACACCGCCCGATATGGTCGGACGCTGCATGAAATGGGTCAATCGAGATCGGCCAATTCAGGGTCACTTACGCCCCGCGGACTGCCATCAAGGCCCAGGCCCTGGCCGACTTCATAGTGGAACTCACCTACCCCATGACCACGCCAGATGCATCAACAGGGCCACCTTGGGAACTTTACGTGGATAGCTCCGCCACCTAAGCCCGATCCGGGGCGGGCATAATCTTAGTTAGCCCTGACGGACATTCCTTCCAGACATCTATCACTTTCGATTTTCAGGCCACCAACAATGAAGCGGAGTACGAGGCCCTGATCGGGGGCTCGAGATGGTAATAGCCATAGGAGTGAAGAGATTAAAAATACACACCGACTCGCAACTGGTCGCATGCCAAGTGTTGGGAGAGTATGAGGCCAAATGTAATCGCAGGACCGCGTACCAGGGAGTTATCCGATCCCTACTCGAGAAATTCAACCAAGTCTACGTGGAACTGATACCCAGGAGTACAAACTCCCAAGCAGATGCCCTGGCCAGGCTAGCAACGTCAGAAGGACCGCAGATATGAAAGATATCACCATCATTAAACTAACCCACCCATCCACCACATATGCGTTGGTCGCCCTCACCGACCCGATGGATGTCGACCACGAGGACTGGAGGACTCCAATACTCGAATATCTAAAGACGGGTAACCTGCCGAAAAACAGAATCGACGCCCAACAACTGCAAATGAGGGCAGTGAGGTACGTAATGATCGATGACCATTTGTACAAGCAGGGATTTAGCATCCCGCTACTGAGATGCGTGACTAAGGCCGAGGGGCAAGCCATCCTGAAAGAAATCCACGAAGGGATCTGCGGAAATCATGCAGGAGGCTAATCCCTGGCCCACAAAGCCATCCGACAAGGATATTTCTGGCCGATGCTAAAAAGAGATGCCCTCAATTACGCAAAAACCAGCCACCGATACCAAATATTCACCCCCTCGATTAAGGTATCCCCAGAAGAATTGACCAGCATCTTGAGCCTGTGGCCTTTTGCAAAATGGGGAATCAACATCATCTGACCCCTTCCTACCGCTCCAGGCACCGTACGGTTCGCCCTCGTGGCAGTCGACTACTTCACAAAATGGGTGGAGGCGGAAGCTCTCACAACGGTCGACCAGGACAACGTGATAAAATTCATATGGAGAAACATAATTTGCCGATTCGGCCTCCCACAAGCAATCGTGACCGACAACGGCAAACAATTTGACGGCCTCAAAGTCGACGCATTCTTCAGAAAGTGGAGGATAACAAAGCTCTTCTCCACCCATACCATCCACAATCCAACGGGCAAGTCGAGGCAATCAACTAAATTATCAAGCACAAGCTAAAGGCCCGACTGGAGGGGGGGAAGGGCAAGTGGGCAAGAGAATTGCTCGAAGTTTTATTGTCGTACAGAACAACCTGCAGGACTTCCATGGGGGAAACACCCTACTCCCTCACTTTCGGGACAGAGGCAGCGATCCCGGCAGAAATCACCATACCCAGCCACCGGACAAGCAACAGAGCATCGGGCAGAATGACATGGCTATGACAACAAGTTTGGACCTATAAGAAGAAAAAAGGCTGGAAGCCAATCTGAAGAACGCTGGGTACAAGCGGCAAATAGAAAAATATTACAATTCAAAAGTCAGACTCCGGCAATTCAAGAAAGACAACCTTGTCCTAAAAAAGGTACTCGGAGTACCCAAAGGAGTATTCGATCCAAATTGGGAAGGCCCGTTCAGAATATCCAAGTGTCTGGCCAACGGCACATACGAAATTGAAGACCCAGATGGCACCCCCACAATATCCATAGAACGCGGCCCACCTGAAGAAATACTACCAGTAATGAGCAAATAGTAGCATGACACATTAGTATATCCGTCACTACATTGTAATAATTTGCCATCCCTACGGGGAATAATTTATGAGAATTTACATTCAAGAATTACTTTGTACACCTCAAAATAAATCAGTTAAGTATAGTTCCATGCTTACTACCTAAACAACCAAGATCGAGGAAAAAGAAAAAATGGTCGCCCAACATAGGAAACGACCACCTATGATGAAAAGCATAAACTCGGAACTCACGTTGACAAGGCTGTCGCCGAATTGGCCAACCCGCCCAAGCACTGCCTTTAAGAGTCTCCCCACTTTGGGCATCCGCCGCTGCACGACCACCATCCGTTGTCTCGGTCGAAGGCGCTGGCGCCGCGACCGAACCAACAGGCGCCTTCCCTGAAGGGCCCCCAACATCAAGACCGCTGCCCGGCCTCACCAGCCTGCTCAGTAGGGCCAAGAAGGATAAGTCGATGCCAAAGTCGGCCAGGTCCGCCACGGGCAGCACCACATCAACCTCAGGCGGGCAGTCAGCCACAAAAGCCTTGAAGTCCTCAATGAGCCTTTGATGAATCAGAAGATTTAGGATATTTCTTGTTGACTGGTCTTCTTTTAATCTAGTGGGACTCAGGTGCACCAGTCATTGGTTTCTGATTGTAAGGGTAGGTACGATTGCTACCATCAAAAGATTCATATCTTTTCTGCACAAATGGCTTGATCAGATTACCTTTAGCTTGCTGGTTAGGCAACTTGGACTGAGTCAACTTCAGCTGGGACTGTCCCTTGCGAGATGGTCCAGGCTGAGGCCTACTCTGCTGATTTGGCTGAGGTCTCTTCAGAAGAACAGGATTCTTCTGTTGATTCCTCGGCTGGTGTCTGATCATGTGGGGTCCATTTTTGTTCCCTTTCTAATCCGACACTCGCCTTGCCTGACTAGCTAGTCATTTTCCCTTATTTGATACAGATTTGGTATAATTTGTATCTTTATTAGAAACTCATTTGGTTAGACTTTTCTGATGTGAACCAGACTGAACTTTTGAGGATCCAGAAGGGTTCTCAAACCCAATTCCCTTCTTATCAGTTGGTGCACGAAAATAGTTGTTCAAGTCTTGAATAGTTTTAGATGATTTTGTGAAAACCTCTATTTTCTTACACAAACTGTCCTCAATGGCTTTTAGATTCTCATGCATTCGGAAGAGTTCATCAAATTTAGCCTGAAGGACTTTGAGATCTCCTGCTTGTTTCAGATTGATAGTTTGGTGTTCATTAATCAACCTTTCCTGATCAAAAGAGCCAACTTTTAGAACATCTAGTTCTATGGTCATCTTCCAACGATTTGATCAATTACATTCGCTCAGTTCTACTCTCTTTACTTTCTTTTACAAGCCGGACATTTTCTGCCCTTAGTTTATCATTCTCAGCTTCCACTCTTATATAAGTATATGTTGCATTAAAGAGATCATCAAGCAATTGGTCATTGTAGACCTGCAGGTTAATCTCTCCAGCAGATGTGCTCAGCACAACAGGTGTAGAACAGGAAGACACAGAAGGTTTAGAGATTACCTCAGATTGGTCAGTTTCTCTAGCCATCAGACAGATGTCATCATCAGATGAGAAATTCAGATCGTTGATATCGTTAGTGTTGGTTATCAGACAGAAATCTTCAACAAATGAGTATCCAGAGCCATCTGATGGCAGGTAAGAGTCATCGATACCAGATGTATCTGTTGTTGTGGTCCCACTATAATTAGGCGACATGAGGTGGAGCGACCAGGGTACGACGAGCATCCACATGGAGGTCGCCTCAGCCTGGTCGTCATTATCCCAATGACCATATTCGATCTTTAGTTGAGCAAGCAAGGATAGAATCCAGGGCCGATAAAATTGGGCCTCCGAGCACAATGGCGTAGGCATGGCTGATCATCGCCAATAATTGCGGGATTTGTTCCCTTCTGTTAGGAAACCCTAGCAGACCGAAGGCCTCGGCCCATGAGGGATGGAGAAAACCTAATTTTGCACTTATAAATATGTGTTGTCAATTTCATTGTAAAGGATAAAATCCTAGAACTCAGACAGATATTATAGTAGAACTTATAGTGAAACTCCTGGCTTGGTATTGCCCCCGGACATAGCCACCTTTGGCGAACCGGGTTAACAAATCGTGTGTTCTTTCATATTTATGTGCATCGTCATTATCTTGTGAGTGATTGTTATACGTTCGGATAAGTCTAGCTATAACATCTGCTATCATAGTTTTTATGTCTCTGTATCGTTGCTCTCTTCTGTTTCTCTTCTCCTCTCTTTCCTTACGGGTCAGGTCGGGGTAGTCTGTGTTGTAGTGACCTGGTTTATGGCAGTTAAAACATGTTCCTGAATCTCCAGATCCTCTTCTGTTAGGTGAATCATTTCTTCGATAATTTCTATCAGGTGACTTTTCTCCTTGTTTGTAATCAGAACTCCTTCATTCTGATTTGTCACCATGTCTGTCTCCTCTGCGATCATCCTTTCTATCATCTCTTCGGTCATCTCTCCGATCCTCTCTTCGATCGTCTCTTCTGTCATCAGAATGATCCCTTTCTGGTGATCTGTCAGTAGATCTCCTGTCTCTTCCTCTGCTCTGTTTATAGTCTTTGTAGAACTTTCTGTACTTTCCCATTTGAATGTTTGATCTTTCAAGTTTTCTGGTCAGCAGAGCAATTTGTTCATCTTTGTTGATGATGTTTCCCATAGGTTCAGCTGATCGTGAAATGCAATATTTTTCGTAGCTGTGGTAGCTTCAGAAAGACCATCATCTGATTCTCTGCTTCTCTCAATCAGATCAAATTCATGTGCTTTCAAACTGAAGAACAGATCATTCGGCTTCATGGTACTAATATCTTGACAGTCTTTGATCACTGTTAACTTCGTATCCCATTTCTTTGTCAGTGATCTCAGAATCTTGTAGTTGATATCCTTGTCTGACATTACTCGGCCTAAATCACGTAGTCTGTTGACTCCTCGAGTAATTCTTCCATCTAGCTGATCAATTATCTCGTTTGGTAACATCTTCAGTTTCTCGAAGTTTACCAGTTCAGCTTGTAGTCTATTGTCCTTAATCAGATCATTACCTTTGTAGATTTCAACAAGTGTATCCCAAACTTCCTTAGTTGTCTTCAAATACTTGACCTTCTCACGTGTGGTAGAATCCACCGTCTTCATGATCAGATGTCTGGCCACCGTATCCAGGTTGGACAACTTCCTCTCTTATGCGTCCATCAGCGAAGGACTCTTTCTGATTCTTGCTCCAACTGGTTGTGTCGGATCACCTCCTTCAGCTGGATTATAGTGATAGATGATGATAGGTCCTATCTCAAGAATCTCCCTCATTCTGTTGCTGATGACTCCCAGATGGTCACTCAAGTCGAGAGACCAGTCGGCGTACTCGTCGACAGAGAATTGGGCAGATCATGATTCATCCCAGATGTGTTATCCATGCTTACGTGAGTTTGAAGAATATGAGTTTTTAAAAATGGATTTTTCAAGATCAGTTCAAGTGACCACAAAGATTCTTCCTCAAGAACCGATGATATTCAAAGCCACTGGTAAAAAGAACCATTGCTCTGATACCACTTGTAGGTCCCGAACATGTTTTCGTGAGGGCAGAAGTCTAGAGGGGAGGGGTGAATAGACTTCTGAAACTTTTGCGTGAATCAGGTGTGATAAGCAGATAAGCTTGATTAGAGTGCGAGTGATCAGTTTTGACGATATGCAACTTACTGAATGCCTGAGGGCAGATTAGTTTGGTGTCTATCAGTTTAAATAATGTGCGGAAGCTAAATTCTAACCCGTGTGAAAATCAGTTTAACTCAAATCAGATTTCGAGTGTCTGTTTTAGACCAGATGACAAAAGTGTCAAGATGATCAGATCAGTTGCTTGGTGCAAGTCTAATCTAGATTCAGAATATGCATGTAAGATAAAGCAAGTAGTGTGAAAGAGTGTAAAGCAGATAAATCACACAAGATTTATAGTGGTTCGGACAACTCGTCCTACATCCACTCTTCCCTATCAGCAGGGGCACTCACTTAACCAAACTGGACTTAGTTTAATGTGTTAGTCCAACACAATACAATAGATGTTTCAAGATTTCTCACTCAACAATCCCAGAAATCATAAACTAGAAACCCTAGTCTGAAATCTTGCTTAACAAACTTAACCTAACTTTGTGGGTTTGGGTATAAGATTTGTATATTCCAACTGGAATTCTATCCTAGTATCTGAGTAGCCTAAAGCTAAAGGATAAGAATTCAAAGCTAAGAACTATAGGATGAACACTTAGAAAATTAATCTTCGTTAGAGTGTTCTTCGTGCGGAAATCTGTTTGAGCTTTTGAGCTTGATGATAATTTATGTAACCTTACTAAGAAGGTTTGATCCCATATATATGACCTTGAAATGAATGAGCCGTTGGAGAGCAATTTGAATCTAGGTCTATTTTAGGTAGGTTTGCAGGGGTGATTTGTTGTTCTTCAGAACATGCATGGCCGAAAGCGTGCAATTTGTCCTTTCTAGCCGTTGAGCTTTAAGCCTTTCACACCATGAAATCAGTTTCGTACAAACGTGTTGATCCTCCATTAGCTACCAAGTACCATGAATCTTGGACTTGACAGTTCTTCAGTCTTAATGTCTAATCGACTTTGTTTGACATAGGCTGATTCTTCTGAATCATCTTTACTGAACTGATTAGATCAGTAGAAACTGATTTGCCTTTCTTGTAGTCACCAGATATAAGTTGTATTAGCTCAACTTACTGACTTCTTCTGATGTAGTCTTATCTGGTCTCCTGTCTTGTTATCTTCTTCTTCATAACCTCAGATGTGTTCTGGTCTTCACTTCTGATCTTCTAGACTGAAGACTACTCACATTGAGTTCCCCCTCAATGTGTGATCTATCTATCTTTACATCAGTTGCTATATACAATAATTATCAACTGGTCAACTTAGTCCTAAATCTAGATCATCAGTAAGCTATCAGTTCTGACTGGTCCTATTACAACTGTTTTGGAACTTTCATCAAAACTAATAAATTTCCCAACACAAGCTTATTCAGAAAAGTGATAAGCATAACTACTTATCCAAGGCATACAATGTATATCAAACCAGAAGAATGTTAACATAATTGGCTTTTCAAGGCGCCGAATAAGTGTACTTGTTAGCCACTAAGAGGTCGACACGTATGTACAGATCTGACGATGCAGGATATGGCATATCAGGGCAAACAACTAGAAAGGATGAAATTGCACGAAGACAGCATGACCTTCCCGAGCATGTCAAATCAGACCTGCAAGCTACCTAAAATAGCCTGAGATTCAAAATGCTCTCCAACGGCTCTTTGATTCCAAGGTCTATAAATATGGGATCAACCTTCATAGTAAGGTTACGAAAATAATCCACAAGCTCCAGTAAAGCTACATTTCCGCACCAAGAACACAAGATCAAGCAAATATTCTAAGTGTTCATCCCATAAGTTCTTAGCAAGAATTCTTATCCTCTAGCTTTAGGCTATTCATATACTAGGATAGAATTCCAGTTGGAACATAACAAATATTATATCCAAACCAAAGTTAGGTTAAGTTTGTTTAGCAAGATTTCACACTAGGGTTTCTAGTTCTGATTTCTGGGATTGGTTGAGTGAGAACTCTTGAAACATCAGTTGTACTATGTTGGACTAACACATAAAACTCAGTCCAGTTGGTTAGTTGGTGCCCCCGCTGATAGGGAAGAGTGAACGTAGGACAAGTTGTCTGAACCACTATAAAAATCTTGTGTGCATTATCTGATTTACCTGCTTTACACTTTGCACACTGCCTGTTTAAGCTTCACATGCATATTCTAAGTCTGGATCAGATTTGCACCATGCAACTGATCTGATTAGTTTGACACTTTGTCATCCGATTCAAAACAGATAACTTAGAAACCTGATTTAACAAACTGGTTTTTCACAAGGGTAAAACTTAGCTTCCGCACATCAGTTAAACCGAAAGACACCGAACTAATCTGCCTGAGGGTGATCAGTAAGTTGGATATCACTCAAAACTGATTCACTCGCACTCTGATCAGGTAACTTGCTTATCACACCTGATCTCACGCAAAAGTTTTTCAAAAGTATATTCACCCCTCCCCTCTAGACTTCTGCCCTCACGAAAACCCGTTCGGGACCTACAAGTGGTATCAGAGCAGGTGTTCTATGAACCACTGGCTTTGAGTATCATTGGTTCTTGAGGAAGAACCATTGTGGTCACTTGAACAGATCTTGAAAAACCTTTTTTAAAAGCTCGTCTATTTTTCAAAACTCACATTCAGCATGGATAACACTTCGGGTATGTATCACGATATGCCCAAGTTCAATGTCGATGAGTATGTCGACTGGAAGATCTTCATGGGGAACCATCCGAGTTCAATCAGTAACAGAGTGATAAAAGTTCTTGAACGAGAACCAATCATCATTTATCATACGAACCCAAATGATGATAACAGAGATCCATATCATATTGTTGGTGCACGTGTCAAAAAGAGTCCTCCGCTGATGGATGCTAAAGAGAGAAAATTATCCAATCTGGATACAGTAGCCAAACATCTCATCATGAAGACAATGGACGAGACAACAAAGGAGAAATTCAAGTACCTGCAAATAGCTAAGGAAGTATGGGATACGTTTGCTGAAATATGCCAAGGAAATGATTTGATCAAGGAAAGCAGATTGCAAGCTGAAATGGTTAACTTTGAGAAACTCAGAATGCTACCAAATGAGACAATCAATCAGTTTGATGGAAGGATCACGATGGGGGTCAATAGACTTCGTGATTTGGGCCGAGTTATGTCAGACAAAGACATCAATTATAAGATTCTGAGGTCCATACCGAAGAAATTGGACATGAAGGTAATTGTGATCAAAGATATCAATGATCTTGCTACTCTGAAGCTAAGCAAGCTATTCCTCAGTCTGAAAGCTCACGAGTATGACCTGAAAGAGAGAAATCCTGGAACAGAAAAAGTTCTTGCTGAAGCTGCATCAAATTCATCGAAAGCTGTTGCATTTCAGGCAACCAGTAGCAGTGCAAGAATTCCTGAACCAGTAGGAAGGATTGTGAGTCAGGCTGAAGAAATTGCCTTGCTGACCAGAAAGCTGGAAAGGTTTAATGTTCAAATGGGAAAATATCAGAAGTTCTATAAAGACTATCAGAACAGCAGAAGACATAAGAGATCTACTGATAGATCGAAAGAAAGAAATCATTCTGATGACAGAAGAGATGATCATAGAGATGACCAAAGAGAAGAAAAGAGAGATGATTGTTCGGATGATAAAAAAGACAACATACAAAAAGAAGAATTCTGATTGCAAGTAAACTGGGAAGTCACCTGACAGATCCTACAGAAGAAATGACTCAACTGGCAGACGAAATTCTGGAGAATCTGGAGCGTGCTTCAACTGTCAGAAACTAGGCCACTACAGTGCTGATTGCCCTGACCTGACTCCAAAGGAAAGAGAAGAGAAGCGCAACAGAAGAGAGCAACGGTACCGGGACAGAAAAGCCATGGTTGCTGATACATCAGGTATCGATGACTCTTATCTACCTTCGGATGATTCTGGTTACTCATCTGTCGAAGACTTCTGCTTGATGACCACAATTGATGATGTCGATGACTCCAACGATCTGATATTCTCATCTGACAACGACATCTGTCTCATGGCCAAAGAAGTCACTTCATCTGAGGTAATCTCAAACCCTGTTTCTGTGTCTTCTATTTCCGCTTCCACACATGCTGTGCCGAGCTCACCTGCGGGAGAGATTGACCTGATGCTCATCAATGAGCGATTTCTTGATGATCTCTCTAATGAAATTGACACTTATACTGATGTGGAAGTTGAGAACGATAAGCTAAGGGCTAAGAACATCAGTCTTGCTAAGGATAATGCCTTAAGAAGAGCAGCTAAATTGAAATTAGTTGAGACTGTTCAGAAAATGACAACAGAACTGGAGTTTCTGAAAGTTAGCTCTTCTGATAAGGGTAATCTGGTTAAGGAACAGCAAGCTATCAACAAACAGCAAGCTGATGATCTCAAAGTCCTTCAATCTAAGTTTGATGAACTCTTCCGATAACATGAGAGTCTAAAACAAAGTGAGGACAGTTTGCGAAAGAAAGTAGAGGTTTATGGAAAAGCTTCTAGAAATGTTGATGAAATAACAAGCTACTTTCGTAAGGCAACTGATAAGAATGGTATTGGGTTTGAAAGCCCTTCTGGATCCTCACATGTCCAATCTGATTCACATTCCAAAAGTGAATCTAGGAAGGTTTCTGGACAAGATACACGACATGCCAAATCTGTATCAAAGAAGGGAAAAAGACCTGCTGAACAGGAAAGGCGAATGCCTGATTAGAAAGGGAAAAGAAATGGGCCTCACCTGATCAAACATCAGCCGAGGAATCAACAGAAGAACTCTGTTCTTCTAAAGATACCCTAGCCTAGTCAGTAGATCAGGAATCAGAAAGGACAATCTCACAAGGGAAAGTCCAATCTGAGACCTGATCAAGTCAAGCTGCATAATCAGCATGCTAAGGGTAAACTGCATAAACCAACTGTGCAAAAGAGATAGGAATCTTTTGATGGTAGCAGTCGTACCTATCCCTTCAACCAGAAATCCAGGACATCTGCACCTGAACTACACTGGATTAAAAGAAGACAGATCAATCAGAAAAATCCCAAGTCTTTTTATTCATCCAAGGTTCACACTCGTAATCATACTGACCAGAAATCACATGAAGAGATGTATGATTATGTAGATGCTTATGGGAGACAAATCAGGCCTTCTAATCTTGATGATTACCATAGAAGTGCCCTGTATGTTTGGATACCGAAAGGTAACACTAACCCCTCAAGACCCAATCCTACAGGGGTACCTAAAGCCTGATTTGATTGCAGGTTCGCATGGGTTTGGCCAATAAGGGAGGTGTACAAGTAACTATCTGGTACATCGATAGTGGATGCTCAAGGCACATGACTGGAAGTCAGCATCTCCTTAGTTCTTATGTTGAAAAAGAAGGCCCATGTGTACTCTTTGGTGACGACAACTTTGGTGTTACCAGAGGAGTTAGAACCTAAGTGAATGATGATGTACAGGTTACCGGAGTCTCGTATGTCGATGGTTTAAAGCATAACCTGTTATCGGTTTCACAATTCTGCGACAACGGATTCAGCGTTGAGTTCTCGACTGATTAGTGCACTATAAGGAATCGAGCTACTCAACAAATTTTGCTAACTGGTTCTAGGAAAGGAGCGATCTACACTGCAGATTGAGACAGTTGTCCAAGAAATGCATGTCTGATTATTAAGAGTTCCAAAAGCAACAGTTGGCTCTGGCATAAGAGAATGAGTCATTTGAACTTTAAGACTCTTAACAAGATAGCAAGGATGTATTTGGTTGACTTCTCTAAGGATCAGACATGTGCCACATGTCAGAAGGGAAAGCAAGTCAAGACTTCATTCAAAGGGATTCCATCACCTCCATCTAGTAGAGTATTACAACTGTTCCACATGGTTTTATTCGGACCAGTTTCAGAGGATGCAAATTCACTCTTATGATTGTGGATGATTTCTCCAAGTTCACCTGGGTTGTATTCTTGTATAAGAATAATGAAACTACTACAAAGATACCTGAGCTGCTCAAGAGATTGCAGAATGAGAAAGGTGTCAGTGTTGTGAAAATCAGATCAGATAAGGGAATAGAATTCGAATTCATTCATAGCTGATTTTTGCAAGGAGTTTGGTAAACAACATGAGACATCAGCTGCCAGAATGCCACAACGGAATGGTGTAGCAGAAAGGAGGAACATAACACTCAAAGAAGCTGCTCGCACAATGTTGGCTAAACATGCAACTCCAAACCGTTTATGGGCAAAGCAATCAACACTGCATGTCACACTCAGAACAGATGTTTCTGATTAAGACTCACTTCAAAACACCCTATGAACTGTGGAAGGGCAGAAAACCTCGTGTTTCTTACTTCTATGTTTTTGGGTGCAAGTGTTTTATTCACAACAATGGGAAGAGTCCGTTGAAACCTTTTGAGGCTAAGTCAGATGAGGGTATATTCTTAGGATATTCCTCAACCAGCAAAGCTTTCAGGGTGTTCAACAGGCGAACCCTAGTTGTGGAGGAGACACCTCATGTGGTCTTTGATGAGACATCTTCTGAACAAGAGAAATCTGCCGCAGAACAAGCCGTACCAGATCAACCCAGACCTGATGCTCAGAAAATGGATCAGTTGAGTATCAAAGAAAAGGAATCAAAACACGTCACTGTGTATGTTCCAAACTTTGATCTTGATGATTCATCAGGTCAGTCAGACCCTAAGGTACGTACAACTGTCGATGAAGAAGTTGGTGCAATTTGAGACAAAGAACAAACCGAACCATCTGTTTTGGGGAACACCGTTGTTAAAATGACGACTTCAAAGATATGATGATTCCAACATCAGCTGAGATATGTCCATTCCAAGTGGATCTCATCAAGTACTCTCTCCGGTCTCTAGTGATTTAATCACTATCAGAAGAGGATGATGTTCTCGAAACTGATGAAAATCAGGGAAGAAGGACCTGCATAACCAGTCATCCAACTGACCTGATCATCGGAGACCCGTCTGATAGAGTCCAAACTAGACATCAGATTGGTGAAAGTGCAATGTATTGTTGCTATCTGTCTTTGAAGGAACTCCTCACAGTTGAAGAAGCTCTAGTTGATGCAAGCTGGATTCTGGCCATGCAAGAAAAACTAGAGCAGTTTGAAAGGAATCAAGTTTGGGAACTTGTAGACAGACCAACTCACCAAGATGTGATTGGCACTAAGTGGGTCTTCAAGAACAAGAAGGATGAGCACAATGTGATAACCAGAAATAAGGCAAGACTTGTTGCTAAGGGATATTCACAATCAGAAGGGATTGATTATGATGAAACCTTTTGCACCGGCCGCTCATTTTGAAGTCATTCATTTATTTAAGCTTTCGCTTATGTCGCTCATAGGGATTTATTGTATATTAGATGGATGTAAAGAGTGCATTCTTAAATGGGGTACTAGCTGAGGAAGTTTATGTTGAACAACCTCCTGGCTTTGAAATGAGTAACCAAGTGTACCGTTTAAGAAAAGCTCTTTATGGACATAAACAGGCTCCCAGAGCTTGGTATGATACACTATCCCAGTTCTTGCTAGACAACGGGTTTACTAAGGGATTGATAGATAGGACCTTGTTCAGAATTGAAGATGGAGAAGACATTCAGATGGTCCAGATCTATGTGGACGATATTATCTTCGGATCTCCCAATAAGAACTTATGTGGGAAGTTCAGCAAGCTGATGCAAAGGAAATTTGAGATGTCCATGATAGGTTAGATGAACTACTTTTTAGGTCTTCAAGTAAGACAAAGTACTGAAGGAATATTCATCTGCCAGGCTAAATACACCAGAAATCTGTTGGCCAAGTATGGAGCTCAAAACTGGAAGACTGCCAGAATTTCAATGATCACTTCTTTTAGAATGGATCTAGAAGAGAATGGTTAGAAAACTAATTAGAAAGAGTATAGGGCTCTCATTGGATCATTATTATACCTAACTTCCATCAGACCAGATATAACATTTGCAGTAGGTGTATCTGCCAGATTTCAGGCAAATCCAATGCAAAGCCACCTGGAAGTAGCTAAGCGGATTCCTAAGTATTTGAAGAGGACAGTTAACCTTGGGTTATACTACTCTTTAGATGATAATCTAGAGCTTATTGGGTACTCTGATTCTGATTATGGAGGTTGCAGAATAGACAGAATGTCAACCTCAGGTACATGTCAGTTTCTGGGAAATAAGCTGGCCTCTTGGTTTTCAAAGATACAGACATCTGTTGCCACATCTACTACTGAAGCAGAATATATGGCCGCAGAAAGTTGTTGCTCCCAACTGCTCTGGCTTTGTCAACAGCTGAGGGATTATAACATTATAGCTACTAATGTGCCTATCTTCTGTGACACCAATAGTGCTATTGCAATCACACAAAACTCAGTTCTACATACCATATGCAAGCACGTGGACATTAGACATCACTTTATAAGAGACCATGTGGAAAAGAAAAATATCAGAATGGAAAAGAACCATACTGATAAGCAGAAAGCTGATATCTTAACCAAGCCACCAGCGGAAGTCAAATTCAGAGAACTATGCAATGAGCTAGGACTTTTGGACTTAGGAGAAGATGCACCAGAATTCTTCAGTGGATTGATCTCCAAGACCAGTTGGTTAAGGAACTGATTAGAGAAGGAGGATTAGTTGAGTAATGGAATCTCAACTAACCAGGAAGGATCAGTCGGGGACTGATCAGAAAAGGAATAACAGTTGAAGGGGGAACTTCAACTGATAAGAGAGATCGGAGGTACAACTGATCAGAAAGGACATTGTTGGGAAAAGACTAAGGATTAGAAGGGAAATTTTAAGATCAACACTTAAGAAATCAGAAAAAGGGGTGATATGAATTGACAACTCGTGGTAATTGACTGATTACAATATCAGTCAATCAGATACGCGTCCCTAATTCCCTGTTATTTCTGTTTTCATTTATGTGTTGTTTGGGTATTGCTTACATTTAAATATTAATTAAATGATGTCATACTGACATCATTAAATACAGACGCGAGACGCATGTATTAAATGCATTAATTACGCACTTTAAAATTCAAAAGCTGTGGTCTATGTTTTCTTTGATCACACGATCTCCACTTTCAAAAACCACCTCACCCTGACCGTCGCTCTGAGAATAGACGTCGTTTCGGTTTCCAATTTGAAAAATGATTATGTTTTTCCCTCTCCTTTTAAAACCCCAAACCCTTTCACATTTCATCACTTTCATTTCTCTCTGCAAAACCCTCTCTTCAAATCTTCACACACTCTAAATCTTTTACCGATTCTTAAACTCATCCTCTTGATTATTTAAATCTGGTAAATGCTTAGGTGTTATATTTATGATATCTATATCTTGTGTATGATTGTTTGTGTTTGATTGATTAAGTTAACGTAATTTCTCAAATCTAATAACACCAATTTTGCAGAAATGGCTCCAAAAGCAAAGCAAATTGCAAAATCTGCACATTCTTCGTCCCACGCCTCACCCGCCTCCCCAGAACCTGAAGATCCAATATTTAGGAATTTTTTCGATGAGGTGATCGAAGAAAGATGTGTCGATTTCAGGACGACCACAGATCCCGAGTCTCTTGAAATTCTAAAAATGCTGAAGGACTGAGGGCTGAAAACATACTTTTAGCGAGTGCAGATTCGATTCTCTTGGATGGGGCTCTGGAATTCCTTTACAACCTAAGAGATCATGAAGGGGTGTTGTACTCAGAAGTACAAGGAGAACATCTGGAGATTACAGATGAAGACCTTCATAGAATTTTTCGGCTTCCAGCTCCGGCGGATGGAATTATGCCAGATGCTTATCGCGCCAATGAAGACAGGGCGATTTTCAATCATCATCTCCGCCCAGCTGATGCTCATCACACCAAAGGTTTCAAAAAACCTATGTTGAAGCGGAAATATCGGTTGCTAGTCGATATTGTCCAAAAGGTAATTGTGGGAATTACCTACAAATTGGATGTCGTTACCCAAGAGAAGGCACGAACCATGACGACGATCATTGACAATGCCAAGATTAACTGGCTGGAGTTTCTGAAAAGTTGATTTTAGATTAGAACTTAATGATTGTCATTTCGTTCTTCTTGTTACTCACAACATTATTTTCATTCCTTTGTTAGACATTGATGGTTATTCCTTCCATTTTAGTGATAATGATTGTTATTTCACGTTGTGGTTTATGGGAATGCCCCTATGGTGAATGGTTTATACTTGTTGCATTGTGGATATAATATTCTTAATATACAAAAATAAAAGACTCAAACTTAGTAATCATGAAAACCCGACTTATTTGTAGCATTGTAGACTTGATCATGTAAACGAGCAAGGAATTGCAAGGTTAAGAAAGTTAGACTACTTAACCCCATTTGACTTTGAGTCTTATGGAGATTACGAATCTTGTCTCAAGGGCAAGATGATCAACAAACCTTTTCCTGGGAAAGGGGTGTGTGCCAAAGAAGTTCTAGAGCTGATCTACAACAATATATGTGGACCATCGCCCACTCTAGCTAGGGGTCACTTCTGATACTTCATCACTTTTACTGATGATTTCTCAAGATACGGATACATGTATCTTATGAAACACAAATTTGAATCTTTTGAGAAATTCAAAGAGTTTAAGGTTGAAGTAGAGAAGTAACTTGGTAAAAGTATCAAGACTCTTTGATCAGATCGAGGAGGTGAAACCTTAGCCATGAATTCATTGATTACTTGAAGTTACATGAAATCCAGTCACAATGGACTCCTCCCGGAACACCTCAGATGAATGGTGTGTCCGAGAGTGTTGTGGCATGAAATAATTTGACCTGGTGCAGCGACCCTCCATTATGTATCTGTCATTTGGAGCGACCTCACTTGGTCTGAGGAGGCCGCAAAGCGACTTGGAAAAGTGTGAAGATCGCAAGGAGACTTTGAGAAAGTCTGCAGGTTGGAGGAGACTTCAACTCGGAATCGACGAAGAGATAAATATGGGAAAGATACGGACAATTAATGGAACGAATATAGCGGGGCATAAGCAAGGCAAGTGTATCCAGACGCGAAAATCGCGAATTGGCTAGGGAAAGCCTAGCACCGGCGGCTAGAGCCTCAGCAAGCCCACGAAAGAAGCCCATGAATATATGTAACCTAATTCTTTGTCTATATATATCTCATGTACTATTCATTAAGGCTATTGGAGGAATCAACCAAATTTGTGGTAGAAAACAAGAAGGTTGTGTTATCAGCCAAGATTACCATGCTGCACAAGGTAACTTTGATCCTGATTGATCTGATGAAGGACATAGATTGGAGCGAGGACGAAATGATTCCCTATAAACTCACGCATAAGAAGATGCTGCTGGTCAACAGGCTGATACCTGGCCGAGCTAACGATGATGATGAGGTTGCTGTTAAACCAACAACAAAAGTCCGCAAAAAGGGACAAGTTGGCCAAAAGTGGAAGGTTGCTGCAAGGAAGCCAGAAAAGGGGATAGTTCTCAAGGAGCCAGCCCAGCCAGCTGTAAAGAGAGCCAAATCAGCACCAATTGCTGATGTTGCGGCAAAAGGGAAAAAGAAGGAGTTAAAGCTGGTGGATGAGCCTTTAGATTCTGATGATGATGTTGATCACATTCCGATCGGTAGACTGCCAAGAGGACCAGGTCAGGCCCCCAAGGCTACATCTCATGGTGTTGCTCAGACTGAACCTCAACAGAAGACCATTCAGGTTTCTTCTGATAAACCTACATCTACCGAATCTGCTCATCTGGATACTTCATCTACTCCACCTGTAGCAAATCCAGACCCTCTCTCTGTTGTGCCATTCTCTCCATCCTCCTCGCCCGAGCCAGAACCATAAATTCTCTCTTTCACTGAGAAAATAATAAGACTGCGACTGGAGAAAATGTTGGAGGACAGATATCCGGAATTGGCCATCAAACCAGATGCTAAGGCCACAGTCCTTGATGTGCTCACCTGTAGAGACATCCGATTGAAGAAAATTGAGGATTTCGGAACTTTTTTAGAGCAGAAGGGTGGCATTCGTTCATTTCATGAGTATGAGCTACATATGAGGAAGATAGCTGGTGTGGAAACTGCTCTTGACCTGATTTATGATGATGCGGTGGCCGGCTTGATCACAAGAGAGTTGGGTATGCCGGACACCCCAATGCACAGGGAGCTGACTCACAAAATGGTCAGGTATAGTCGGACCATGCAGCAGATGAAAATGGTTGATAAGGAGATCAGTGATGGTGGACCAATTAAGGTAGAGGAATTGTTTGAGCAGATGGCTGATACAAAGCAGACAGCCAAAGAAATGAGAATCATTGAGGAACCTGAAGAGCCAGAAGGAGCTGCCGATGAAGCTGATGTGGGAGATGAGGCACAATCCCCATCAGCTGAGGCACAATCAACCAAGCTCGTAGTAGACCTAACTGCTGGAGGGAGTTAAGCTGAAGAAATGGAGGTCGAAGGCCCCTCAACATCAGCAAGTCAGGTAGTTCAGATTTTGCAAACCTCTCCTAACTTTGAAGCAGATATGATGAAGTACATCAAAAACACATTCCGTGCAAACATGGCACAAATGTTCAGGGATGATGTCAACTTCTTCGTTCCCCGATAGTTAGAGAAAGCCATCAGAACTGAAAGAGAATATGTATCTTCTCACTTCATGAGAATGACTAAAGAATTAAGAGATACAACAGCTGATAAGATTGTGGAGGTGAACGAGCAGCTGGTAAGATTGAGGAGAAAAGAAATCAACAATTAACTTTGATGATGAATGAAAAGATG
Source organism: Stenogyne calaminthoides (assembly GCA_037126765.1). Classification (NCBI taxonomy): domain Eukaryota; kingdom Viridiplantae; phylum Streptophyta; class Magnoliopsida; order Lamiales; family Lamiaceae; genus Stenogyne; species Stenogyne calaminthoides. The sequence goes on from JBBCBC010000016.1 coordinate 28,814,711, forward strand.
ACCGAGTTGACCAAGATGCAAAATGATCTTGCTGATGCAACAAAGAGAGTCAACTCTTTTGCTGATAAGCTTGAGAACATGTTCGATAAAGTCAGACGGTTGTGGATAAAGCTCAAAGTTCTATGATGACAGTAATTGAAAAAGCAAGACCTGATGCTGGTATTGAGTCTCCTGCCCTTAAAGATTTGAAGCAAAATCTTACAAAGCAGATTGGTGACCTCAACTCTGAGTTGAAAGCTCTTTTTGAGGGAACCAAAAAGGAGGAAGAGGAGAAAGATGCTGAAGTCCAGGGGAGACTGAATCAAGTCAAAAACTTTATAATGGGATCCAGATCACTCTGGAGAAGAAAAAACTAAAGAAATATGCCCAAGCAGCTGCAGAGTTAGAGAAAGATGAAGTGATTTCTTCTTCGACTGAATCAGGCAAAGAAGCAAGAACAGTCAAGAAAAATGTTGTTGCAGAGAAGAAGAAGAAGTTCTTTGGATCTTGGCCGACAAAAAAAAAAAAGAATTGAAGAATCTCGAAAAGATGTAAAAAAAGAATGCAAAAGCTCGAAAGATGAAGAAAAGAAAATGAGGATGAATCGGGAGAAGATGCCTAAACCAGATCCTTCCCGGAGATGTGGAAGATTGTTAAAGGATAAGAACATGGTGAAAGAATGGAGACAAATCAAAGGTGAATGGTATATCTCGACTTATATCAATCCAGTTATTCCTACCAATGTAGACAGAGATGAAATCTTCAGAGATTGGTTAAGTAACAAATATTCAGTATTCTATGACAATATCATGAGTGAGGCCAAGAAACTGAGTTGCATACCAGTTTCCCAGAGGTTGAAATCATGGAATAAAAGAAGACTCCAGATGGAAGGTTGGAAAAGATTGCTTTCAATGTAACTCTAAACAAATATCTGTCTCAAGACGACATCTTCGATGAGAGCAAAGTTGCAGAAGTTAAGTTATGATTGTTTGAGATGTGTGTTGTACCTGAATAAGAAAGATACTGAAGTTATCAGAAGACCTTTTGTAAGATCAAATTATGATATTTTCGTTCTGTACTTGTAATACCTATATGACTAATGAAATGTTCTACTTTTCTGATCTTAAGACAAACTCTCATTGTCTTCTGATATACTGTCTTTTCTTCACTTGCGTTTAATTTATGTTCAGCATACTTTCTGGTTAATGTTTTGGTTCAATCAAAAAGGGGAAAATTGTTGGGAAATTTATAAGTTTTGATGGAAGTTCCAAAACAATTGTAATAGGACTAGTCGAACCTGTTAGTCGACTGATGAACTGATAGGAAACTAGCTGAACATGTTAGACAACCGATGAATTAGACTAGGTCACATATTGAGGGGGAACTCAATATGTATAGGTTAGGTCAAGATCAGAAGCGAAGATCAGAAGAGAAGATCAGTAAATGCAGAAGACCAGAAGACCTATTCTATGGGGACATCAGCAAAGTCGACAGGTTGAAGCTAAGACAACCATATTAGAAGACTCAAGGTGACTGATTAGTAGTGTACTGATCAGATCAAGCTTAGTCAGAAAAGTGATAAGCACATCTACTTATCCAAGGCATGCGATGTATATCAGACCAGAAGAATGTTAACATAGTTGGCTTTTCAAGGCGCCGAATAAGTGTACTCGTTAGCCACTAAGAGGTCGACACGTATGTACTGATCTGACGATGCAAGATATCGCGTATCAGGGCAAACAGCTAGAAAGGACGAAATTGCACGAAGACGACATGGCCTTCCTGAGCACGTCAAATCAGACCTGCAAGCTACCTAAAATAGCCTGAGATTCAAATTGCTCTCCAACGGCTCTTTGATTTCAAGGTTTATAAATATGGGATCAACCTTCATAGTAAGGTTACGGAAATAATCCACAAGCTCAAGCAAATCTACATTTCCACACCAAGAACACAAGATCAAGCAAATATTCTAAGTGTTCATCCCATAGGTTCTTAGCAAGAATTCTTATCATCTAGCTTTAGGCTATTCATATACTAGGATAGAATTCCAGTTGGAACATAACATATCTTATACCCAAACCAAAGTTAGGTTAAGTTTATTTAGCAAGATTTCAGACTAGGGTTTCTAGTTCTGATTTCTGGGATTGGTTGAGTGAGAACTCTTGAAACATATGTTGTACTGTGTTGGACTAACACATAAAACTCAGTCCAGTTGGTTAGTTTGTGCCCCTGCTGATAGGGAAGAGTGGACGTAGGATAAGTTGTCCGAACTACTATAAAAATATGGTGTGCATTATCTGATTTACCTGCCTTACATTTTGCACACTACCTGTTTAAGCTTCGCATGCATATTCTAAGTCTGGATCAGATTTGCAACAAGCAACTGATCTGGTCAGTTTGACACTTTGTCATCTGATTCAAAATGGATAACTTAAAAACCTGATTTAACAAACTGGTTTTTCACACGGATAAACTTAGCTTCTGCACATCAGTTAAACTGATAGACACCGAACTGATCTGCCCCCAGGCGATCAGTAAGTTGGATATCAGTTCAAATTGATTCACTCGCCTCTAATCAGGTAACTTGCTTATCACATCTTATCTCACGCAAATGTTTTTCAGAAGTCTTTTCACCCCCCTCTAGACTTCTGCCCTCACGAAAACTCGTTCGGGACCTACACGATTATCTTTAGCGTGGTTTCAATATATTATTTTTTTTAATTCGATATTCAACCCAATGACCAATTAATTTGATGGATCAATTCCCATGTGAACAAAGTTTTGTATGTACTAATCTATCATAGGAATTAATCGCATCTTGAAATTTCAATGGATCAATTAAGATTATTTATTTCCTACTCTCAATATTTTTGTGTATGAATTTACCAATTGAAAGTGTTTATTTATTAAACAAAAAATATAGTAACTTTTTTATATTGAGTTCGCAAAATATAAAGGGTTTCTAAATATTTAACGAAACATGTTTCGACGCCAACGAGAGTGACATCCTAAATGTTCAAACTTTTGAACGCCATCGTGGTCTCAAATGTATATCATTTAACTAGCTAATAATGTGCTTAGTAGGGCAAATAATTCTGCGCACTAGATATTTTTGATTCAATTTTGATCAAAATTTGATTCTTTCCCACAAAAAATAGTTTGACTAATTTTTTTTAAATTAAAATTGTAAGAGTTGCATTACGCAATTGGTGCATCAAAATGTTTTTGATATCATCTAAGGGGTAGATGGTGCTCAAATTGTTGGTCATTTGACTGGCTAAAAAGGCATTTAGTAATATTTTAAAATCAAGCTTCATTTAGCAATTGTATTAATTTCCTGCTCAACACTATAATTACAATTTACTATTTTACTATTCGTGCAAAAATTGAGTCATTAAAATGTAGTAGCAAAAGAATAGTAGTTGTGTTGTAATGTCATCGTCCATAATCCTAATCCTATGCATCTATATATCTATGTATGAGCTGTGAAGTTGTAAGGATCAACTCCGATTGACTTGTAATAAATTTTCTCTGCATTCTCCATTCGTTTTCTGAACATTTCCCACTCTTGTTTACACCTCTGTCTCACCTAAACCAAACAACAACAAGAGTTAAACATATTTTCTTAAAGAAATTGGGTCAATAATCACTACAAGAAAATGAAGATTTGCCTACGAAATTTTTCTAATAGCTACAAAATTTTTCTACAAAAATAATTTGGTCCTGAAAAAGTGAGGATTGCCTACGACCTGCTACCAATTTTTAGAATAATCTATAAAAAATTTCCTACACAAATACTTATCTAGACAAACAAATTATCTACGAGCAAACGGTCTACACATTTATAATTTCCATAACAAACAAATTACCTATACAAATAATTCCCTAAATTTACATTTCCGTAGACAATTATATTTGTAGTCCTCAAACAAATTTACCTATAAATGAAAATGTCTAAATGATTGAAAAAATTATAGGCAAGTCATACGCAATAAGACAATTTAAGGACGAAATTATTTTTGTTGAAAATTTCATAGGCATGTGAAAAATTCCATAGAAAATTCTCAATTTTCTTGTAGAATGTACCACATGACTAATGAATTCATTTTAATTTTAATCCAAACAAATCATTTAATTACACTAGTACTACTACTACATACCCCTTGCCATGGAGCCTTGCCATTTTCTGCTTGCCCCTGTCAAAAAAAATAGAGATTGAGATTGAAATTGAGAGAGTGGTTACGCAAACATGAACATTTTATTGCACCTTTCGTATTCGTACCTGGTTTCCGAGTGAAGGAAGTGTTTGATGAACAATCCATTGAGCGTCTACGACTCCAATTCTTTCATGAGCGGGCTACAACCATAACAATTAATTATATAAATATTGCATGAACCAATTTCAAAACGAAACAAAATTGCTGGACATATTTCAAAATGAAACAAAATTAGTTGTTTGGTCACCTGCTACAGCAGACTAAAGGATCAATTTAAAAAATATTGATAATTTACATGACCAAAATTAAAAAGTCAAAATAATCGGGATCAATTTCAAAACGAAGCAAAATTATTGTTCTACGAAAAACGTAACCCCCATGGAAAAATCAACCGATAAGAGAAGACATGATGCTGACCTCTACGCATCTTTGGAGGGCAAAGTCGAGACCCCATCCATGGACTAAGTCATTCTACAAAATTATCATTATCAAGACCAATCAATCAGTATATACACAAAGGACAAGACAGTAATTTTGATTCACTGGAAAAAATATAAGCCACCACCTGAATCATATGCCACACGCAGCGCCACGCATCTCGAGAAAACACGGGAGCCATGATCTCTACAAAACTGATGTGCATTTCTGTAGATATTAGTTGTTTTTCTGAAAGGTATTAGTTGTTTTGCTGAAAGGTATTAGTTATTTATCTAAAAACACATAAAAGAGAAGGCCATACGCTGCACAGGGAGGCAAACGGGAGTCGGAACACCATCCTGGCCTCTCCTCAGTTTCCCTGTAATTATGCATAACAAGAAAAAAGGCATAAAAATCATCACTAAATGATCGTGGAAGTTACGTGTGTCTACGTGTGTATAGTAGTAAAGAGTGGGTCTCATGTACGTCCAGGTGCACCATACACTCATAGTGCATTTTAGAAACGTGCGACTTATTATACTGAAAAGTGCAACTTATTTACACTGAATTGTGCAACTATTTTTCCATATTAATAATTGTACGTTTCAATGTAAACAAGTTGCACTTTCCAGTATAATAAGTTGCATGTTTCTTAAATGCACTATAAGTTCACGGTGCACCTGAATGTATCAAGACCTGGTAAATGGTAATGCACTAACTTGTGAACATCGCGACCGCCTCTTCTTTTGGTCATCTGCCAAGTAGTTTCCCTGTTTGGCTCCAGGCCTGGCTGTGAAATTTCTAACCCATACTTCCTCACAAGCTTAATGTATCTGCAATTTGCAAAGGCAACAAGTTAGCATTCTGAAACTCTACCTCTACAAAAAAACTCGACGGACTTACTCTTCTGCATCAAAATGCTCCACCCCGAGGTCTTCGTCCCAAATAAAGATGTAATCATACGGCGCAACAATGTCAGGATGCAGAAACCTTTTAGCATACCACCTTTCAACAAGTTGAGAGAGATATGTAAACTAATACTTTATAGTAGAAAAACTAATACATTTTAATGAAACAACTAATACTATAAGAAAACACACACAAAATGCAAAAAAGTTGCATAGTGAAACTGGTTTACATAAGACTTTGCCATTACCATTTTGTTTGTTTCCTGGCACTAACATGAATAGCTCGTTTGGACCACTCGAACTCATCCCATTCACTCGTTTTTCCATCATAATGAAACAAAAGGATGGTAAAATTTCCCGAGAACTGCAACAACACAATATAATTAGTGAGAGGTGGAGTGTGTGTAGGCGGAATTAAGCAATGGGGGCATACTGACCTTTTTTACTGCAGCATCAATGTTTTTCATTTGATCTTTACCAACAGTAAACGTCACAAGATATTTTGGTTTGTTTGTCAAGTCCTAAAAGAGTCACAAGGTAAACAAATATCAAAACTCATATTCATACATCTTTTTAAACTTCATATAGTCAGTTTTTTTTTCCCCAAAATTTTATGGCAAAGTATAGGATGAACAAGTTTCCTATATTATTAAAGGGTATTAGTTGTGATAACTGATGGGTGTGACTTTTTACTATAAAGAGTATTACTCGTAACACTTAAGGGTGTGACTTATATTACAGCAAGGGGTATTAATAGTGATAACTGAATGACGTGATTTATATTACAAAAGAGTATTAATCGTGATAACTGAAGGATCATGCCTGTAAAAAATGAATCAATTTCACATTTCACAGCATACCAACTCAAATTCTATTACCTCAAGTATGAATGACCTATGTGGTTTAGCCCTTAATGTTGTTAACATGTAGAAGTTGAGATTTTTTAGATTGACATCACTTATCTTATTTAGCACATTCTGTTTCATTTCTTTCTGAACTTGATTATGAAGTTTGGCATCCAAGATAAGGGATTGATAATCAATAACCCTTACCTACTTTATTTTTGCCAAATGCCTGAGTATATAATAGAGGAAGTAAATCATGATGTTGAATACTACTACCTCAAATTTCATATTGATCTGGGCACGAAAACCAAAAAAATGTTACTCTTTGTTTTATTAAAGTGATAAAGTAAAAGTATTTGAGTCAAATCAACTTTAATTGTATAATTGTGAGTTAGTTGTGTTAATAAAAGTAATGGTATATAGTGTAAATAAATATATATTGTGAAGGTGGGAGTTAGAAGTAAAGTTTCATTTTTTTGGTGTAAAAACTAATGTGAAACAAACCAAAAAGGAAAGTGTGAAAATTGATTTGAAACCGATGGAGTATCATAATTACCTCACTAGGTTTGCCCCATAGTCTTCGGAGATATAAGTCCGACTCAGATGCAACAATACCTGGAGGCAATCTTTCTGCACCTTTCGGATTTGATGGCACCCAAATCTGAATCACAATCATATCAGAAAAATACATTGATCAGTATCTAGTTGTTTTCACTGAGCAGTATTAGCTATGTACAACAAACTTAGAGCCTGTTTGGCTGAGCTTACAAGCTCCATAAAAGTGTTGGGTAATAATTTATAAGATGTTAAAATAAATTCTTTCATAAGCAAATTTATAAGATATTTAAAACAAATTTAGCCAAACGAGCTCTTGCTCGTTAAGAAGATGCATCATATAAGTCTAACAAGACCAATGATTTATGTGAAGAAAAACATACCTTTGATGTATCCATTACGATTTTGCTATTTGTATTGTTTTGTGAAGAGTTGGGTGTACCTTTGTCCCCAATTATTGAAAAATGAGCAGATGTTTTTAGCTGCAAATTAAAATTTTAGAATTAAAGAGAGAATAAAAACAAAAACAACCATTTTGTGTACCTTTGTTGACAGAAGAGTGGGAGTTAAGAGTCCTAAGAAGAAGCCAAATATCATTCCAACACAGATTGAATTAAAAATCTTCATACTTTTATTTGCCTTTTTAACCAATGTGCTGAAACAATGAAAATCACATGTAAGTGTTAAATACTACTACCTCCGTCCCAAATTCGTTGTCACATTTACTTTTTATTTTGTTAGCGAGTTTTGTTGTAGTAATTAAAATGATATAATAATTTTAAGGAATGATTCATCTATCATATCCTTCCTTAAAAGTCACTTTATCATTGCAATTACAACTCGTTTGTAAAAATGCGTACAAACAGTAAATGTGACATCGAATTTGGGACGGAAAGAGTATTTGGTTGCAGTTATTTATATAACCAAAACTCACTTACCTGCGTCCAATATTCCCCTTTTTGTACACCATATCAAATTCCATATATTTTATATACACTTTCAATGACTTCTCTTCATTCCCCTACACCAGAACAGCACTTGAGGCAGTTTGAAAACCATAAAAAACACAAAATTCTTATGTGACCAGTTTGACACAAATTCTTATGTAACCAATTGTCTAATTTATGGAAAAATAATAAAGGAAGGGATCGAGTAGATTTATGATTTGATTTATTTATTTACTTGATTTGCTTAGAATTGTAAATATAATTTATTTCATTTTTACACTTATTTGATTTGCCCAGTATTGTAGATATGATTTATTTCCTTCTTACATATCCCAATTGCTTAGGGATTAAGATTTTAGATTCTAGGTTATTCTTGAGTTGCTGCATTACTTTGGGAGAGGTTTCATTAAAAGATAGTCTCTCTATCCCACTATAAATTTCTCACTTTCATTTTTTATGTGTCTCACAGTAAGTTTTCCCTTCCATAAATGAAAAAAATAACTTCAATATCTATAATTTTTATCCTCACTTTTAACATAATATTACAAAAAAATCACTCATTACTGTTGGGATTGTTGGAGTCTGAGTTGCGGAATGAGTCCAGGGAGGACAAGACGTTCGGAATGAGTCCAGGGAGGACAAGACGTTCGGAATGAGTCCAGGGAGGACAAGACGTTCGACCTAGTTGAGGTCGTGCACTTCCGCTCTAGTGTCGGGCCTCGTGTTAATCTCCAAGTGGGAGATTGTTGGGTTATGGAGCCTGAGTGAAACGGGGATGCAGGGCGCGGGAGGCGCTCGACCAGTGCTCGAGGTCGAGCAGGTGTGCTCGGTCGAAGCGCCCCTTTTTGGCAGAGAAGGCGCCGAGCAAGGTTTTGGTCGAGCATTGTTGGGTTATGGAGCCCGAGTGAAACGGGGATGCAGGTGGCGCGGAGGCGCTTTTGACCAAAGGTTTCGAGGTCGCGCCGAGTGTGCTCGGTCGAGCACCTTTTTTTGGTGAGAAGGCGCCGAGCAAGGTTATTGATCGAAGGTAACCGCCACCAAGGGCCGAGGTCGACCGGTTCGAGGCCTGTATGCGGAGGCCCAGTTTCATCTTTTAGGGTTTCGGCTAGGATGGGCCAAACCTAGGTTTCTATTATAAATACCCCCTGACTCCCCTATTGTATCTTGCACTACTTGCACTATCTTATACGATATAGTAGATCTCTCCTGGCTTGGTAGTGCCCCCAGATGTAGTCAGTTTGACGAACTGGATAACCAAATTGTTTTGTTCTCTTAATCCATAGTTCCATTATTTTATCCCATAATTGCTTGTTTAAATTCCTAACAACTGGTATAAGAGCATCAGGCTCAAGGGATCTGGTGGGAGCAATTATGGTGGCTGAAGGAAATTTCTGTTGAGAAGTTTGACGGAACAGATTTCGGATTTGGGCTTCGCTCGGTATGCGGTCGGGCACAACCACTGAACTTCTGAGAACGCACAAGGCGCTCGAGCAAGCTGGTTGGTCGAAAGGCGAACCGCCGACCAAAGCCCCTGTGTCGAAAGCGGGTTGATGAAGGATCATGGAGTATGGGGCGTTGCTTGGAGTAGGTGGTTGGATGAGAGATTGGGAAGACGAGTTACAGTTGGAGTCAGTCTTCAGGTGGGAGATTGTTGGGATTGTTGGAGACTGAGTTGGGGAATGAGTCCAGGGAGGACAAGACGTTCGTAATGAGTCCAGGGAGGACAAGACGTTCGACCTAGTTGAGGTCGTGCACTTCCGCTTCAGTGTCAGTCTCCAGGTTCAGTCTCCAAGTGGGAGATTGTTGGGTTATGGAGCCTGAGTGAAACGGGGATGCAGGGCGCGGGAGGCGCTTGACCAGTGCTCGAGGTCGACCAGGTGTGCTCGGTCGAGCACCCCCCTTTTGCAGCGGTGAGAAGGCGCTCGAGCAAGGTTACTGATCGAGCAGAACCGCTCGACCAAGGGCTGAGGTCGACCGGTTCCGAGGCCTGTATGCGGAGGCCCAGTTTCATCTTTTAGGGTTTCGGCTAGGATGGGCCAAACCTAGGTTTCTATTATAAATACCCCCTGACTCCCCTATTGTATCTTGCACTACTTGAACTATCTTATACGATATAGTAGATCTCTCCTGGCTTGGTAGTGCCCCCAGATGTAGTCAGTTTGACGAACTGGGTAACCAAATTGTTTTGTTCTCTTAATCCATAGTTCCATTATTTTCTCCCATAATTGATTGCTTAAATTCCTAACAATTACTCCACTCATTACTACATATATCTTTTTCCTCTCTTCCAATACCCAAAACTATCATTCATATATATTATTTTATTATTTTTTTTTCAAAAGAAAGGGAAAAATTCAAGTTTGAAAACACTATAAAAAGTTGAATTAATTAACAGCATGGTAAAAACTATTTGAAATAAGACAAACTCATAATTTATAGCATCATTGAAGATATTGAAAACTTTAGAGCCAGAAAATTGTTGATATTTCCAAGATTACAGGTATATTATAATACAATGTCTCGTATCAGAATATTTCTAGGAGATTTATCTACAAGAAGATCAGAAGAAAATCACGGTAGAAATTTTATTATAATTCGTGCTTGAACAAAACAAAGGAAGAAAAGTTGCAATTGATTGGGCTTGACCATTCTCACATAGAACGACCAAGACCATCTTCAATTTATTTCTTTCACAATAGCACAAGGCACAAACATACCAAGATCATAACTTTAAAATCATCAATATAAACAATTAAGACCCTCCACCTTCCACTAATGTTTGAACGTCACCAAAAAAAAGTTGACGAAATTATTTATTTACGCATATTTGTGGTGATAATGTCAATATATTTAAAATAATAAAATAAAAAGTATGAAGATATAGATGGAGATGACAAGTTACCTGAAATTGAGGAGGAGAAAACCAGAAATAATAATATTGAAAATTAAACCGCCGAGAAGAATGTCTTCTGAATTTAAAGGAGTCAAGAAACAGGCTCTCTTAATCGTCGAGTAAATGCATGAAAGCATAAATAAAGAGATGAAAGTGAGAAAACTTGTGTATAGTAGTAAAAATCGTGATATTAGGAGCACAAATATTGTGATCGACGAGGGAATTAAAAAAGATGGAGAAACAAAAGACTAGAAAATGGAAAAGTAACCACCAGTTGGACTAGCTTTCTCTTGGCTATTTTTATACTTTATTTTATTTGTTTATTTATTAAGTTTTATGACAAGTATATCATCACTTTATTATTCCTATACGGACTACGGTATACGCCAATCCAAGTATTTCAGTACCAGGTTATCTTATAAAACCAACAATTCCGTATTATTAAATAGATTAAACAAATTATATATTGTTTAGAATCGGAATCATCATTTTGCATATCACATTTCATGGAAATATTCATGGATATCAATATCAATACTTATATGTCAGATTTTAGATAAATATGTAGACAAGATTTGATTTGATTTGATTTGATTTAATATTTAAGATATATTTAGTTTTCTTGTTTACTAAGTTAATAAATAGAGATATTCTAGATTATTTTATTAAATTATGTTTGCTGATTTCGACACTTTGCACCCACATTCAATATATAATACTTTTTATAAGTGAAAATAAGTATTAGAAATTAAAATAAATATTCCAATTAAATAAGAATATTTTTAGATGAGATCTTAGAAAACAGAGGACATTATTATGATTTTTCCCCAAAAAAAATTGAGATTATTATCATGTCTTTGAAAAAGCTGGAATTTTTGGTTTGGTTTGTCCCTTTGAATTCCTATATCTAATGAATTGCCACGATGCCCACGACCACATTTTCCTTTTAACAGTTGATGATAATTACCTCCCCAAATTTTGCAGAATTAATTATTTAATAAAATTGTTTCGTGTCATTGATCTCAGAATATATTCGTCTACTATTTATCTCTTAATTATAAAAGTTCAATACTAATAAAATATCAATAAAATATGTTCTTTAAATTATTTTCTTCCAATATATTCATCCAGTATAAATTCATCCGAGAAGAAAATGTCATTATTTATTTAGGTATTAATTTGAGGATTGTCAAAAGGCATAATTATGTGGTTTAAATTGTGGAAGTGATTTAGTCAGCACCAACTTTATTGCATTCAAATTGTAAATGTGACTCTTGGAAGAAGTGATAAAATATTGGTGATATGTCTAATCTTAATTGGTCCAATTAATATGTGAGTTTAATGGTATTGTTCCACTTAGAAATAAATGACTTCAACTTTGTCCACAATGTTTGACTTTTATTAGCCGACGTATCTGATTTTCCCAACTTGTATCAAATATTCTATTATTCCCTATTTTTCATCAAGTAATTAATTTTGTAATTAAAGAATTTAAAATTAAGTTGACCCACGTCAAAGGCGTTTGACAAACGTATCTTTAGTTTTAATCTTTGATATATATAAAAATATAAATTTTAAGGCAAATTCCAATCACTCTATTTAAAAAAAAAATTGACAAAAACTTGTGTAGACCTGATTCATGCTATGAAATCGGGTAAAATTTGATCCATATACTACAAAGCAGGTCAAATATAAATTATTTGGACTGCCACTTTCCCTTCTGCTCCATGTAAAGCTGCTCGTTAATTTCAGTTGCAGGAGGACTGGCACTCTCGATTACCTCCCACCTGAGATGGGTATGCTAATTTATATTAAAACATGCTTTTTCCAGAGTTGGAATTCCAAATGTGGATATATGGAGCCTTGGTGTTCTCTGCTATGACTTTCTCTATGGGGTGTTGCCTTTCGAAGCTAAAGAAATTCAAATACATACGGAATGTATATACATATATACACTGGGATTTAGTTTCTAATGGAATAAAAAGGGAAAGATATACGAATCATTGCAATCTTACGATCAGGCTTCATTCGTTGTTTTATGGAATAATATTGAGAGTTTTATAGAAAAATAGTGAGAATTTTCTGAATAACCGTAAGAGTTTTATAAAATAATAGTGATAGTTTAATAACAAAATAGTGAGAATTTTGTAGAGTGATAGTTTTATAGCGTAATAGTCAGAGTTTTATAGAATAAAAGTGTTTTTCTGAATAACAATGATAGTTTAATAACATAATAGTGAGTTTTATAGAGTGATGGTTTTGTAACCTAACAGTGAGAGTTTTATAGGATAATAATGATAGTTTTATAGCATAACAATGAGAGTTTTATAAAATAGCAATGAGTGATAGTTTTATAGCATAATAGTGAGAGTTTTATAAAATAACAGTGATAGTTTTATAGCATATAGTGAGAGCTTTATAGCATAACAACCCCATCACGGAGGTGGTGCTCAATCACCTACTGTCGTTGAAGTTGATTGATGTTGTGACATTGTCGTGGCCAACGCCTGCGATGTGTTCTCCTAAGACACGACAAATTATGGAGTCTGGTTGTTGGTTGATGTGGTGAGGAGAATCAGAAAGCGATGGGTTCGTGAGGCGATGTTGGCATGTTAGCACGACAGAGAACTACGCGTGGAATGAGAGTGGGGCGAAAATTCGGGTTAACCCATCCTCAAAATGGGTCATATTGAATTAGGGTTCATAGTGTGAACCTGGTTCATAGGAGTGTTACTCAAATTTTTTAACTCTTAGTAACTCTAATTTTAAATTTAATCTCAGGCGTATATATATATATTTTTTAATCTCTACCCTTCAATACATGAGATATTATAAATTTTATATTTAATAATAAGGTATATTAATGATCAAATCCTAAAAGATATGCTAATTATTATATATGAGATTTTTTATAAATTTTAATTATACAATCATTGTTTTTGTCTACTTATTATTTTACAATTCTTAAATTTTTTGTCCTACACACTCTTAATGATTTTGAATATACGTTTATCTGGTGCTATATTTAGTCACGTTTGATTATGAGTTAAAATTAGCTTGAAAAGTTACACATTTATTGTCAATAGGGATTGATTTTAAGTAAATTAGTATCTTATTGAAACTTAATTATGTGCAAGAATTTTTTAAAAATTAAAAGGATAATTTGAAGTTATACTTGAGATATAATCTAATTCAAATTAATAAATGAAAATTTATTTTGATAAAAGTTCCACCAATTGAAATAGAGCTAAACTTATAAGTAAAATGATATGAATGTAAAATCTTTAAATAGTTAATATCCGATCACAAAATATCACATTAACAGTTCCTTGTAAATAAGTATGTTGGTCCTGAAAAACCAGATTTAAAACTCGTAAAATTTCAATGGGAGGTGACTTTAAAATTTTTCGAATATGTTATGCCGATTTTGCTAAAGTATGTATGACAGTTAATATGAAAGCAAATAAGAACACACGTATTTTTATAGTGGTTCGGACTAACTTGTCCTACATCCACTCTTCCCTTCATTGGGCACCAACTTAACCAACAAATATTTATGGAGCTGTCACTCAACGAGACTTATCTCCCTCACGGGATCGCCTATACATGTTTAATAAGTTCTCACTCTCGGGACTTATCTCCCTCACGGGATTACCTATTAACTACCTCACTTAACCACCAATTTTCTCTTTCAAGAAAGGGTTTGGGTTTGGTGTTATTTCCAACTAGGTGAGATTTTCTCTTACATTGTTTTAGCCTTAAAGCTAAGGTTGAGAAAATCTCTCTAAGCTTAGGATATGATATTTATGCTTAGATATAATGAAGAACACTCTTGGGTAAATTTGGATATTTAATGCTCTGTGTTCTTCAATGGAGATACTTGAATATTTGGCTTTAATCTTCACTTTGCAGCATCCTCCATTATCTTCTTTTGAAGATAGTGCAATGTATTTATAGTGTGGATTTGAATATTACCGTTGGAGAGTAAATTCAAATCCATACTAATAGTCTTCCAGCTTTTCTTTGTCCTTTTGCACTGTTGCTTGCAACTTTATGTCACATCAATAAATGTGTTGTCATCTTCTCATTGGCCAACTTTTTGTGTGCTGATTTTACTGTTCATCTCTTCTGATTTCAGCTCGCCTGCTTACTGTTCATCTCTTCTGATTTTACTGTTCATCTCTTCTGATTTCAGCTCGCCCACTTACTGTTCGTCTCTTCTGATTTTACTGTTCATCTCTCCTGATTTCAGCTCGCCTGCTTACTGTTCATCTCTTCTGATTTTAGCTCGCCTGCTTACTGTTCATATCTTCTGATTTTATTGTTCATCTCTTCTGATTTCTGGTTGCCTGATCTGGTCTGGTCTGCAGATTTCTGCACTTCATCTGCACTGCATCAGCCTTTCTTCTTCACAAATCAATACGCTTCATCTTGTTCAACTCATTAGTTTACATTGAACTCATTTGTCTCGTTTCGTTCTAATTAGCCTCGTCTTCTCTTGATGAGTTTCCCCTCAACTTGTTACCTGTAAGAATAAAACTAAGTCTAGAAATACAAGCTTTCTATACAACTTAGCTTGTCCTATTACAAGGTGTTTTGACATAATAATCAAAACTAAGATTATCCCAACAAAGTACATCTTCACAACCTAGTTAGAATTGAACACACCATTGGTAGAGGTTGAAGTGCAAAGCTCAGATTGACTTGTCTTGACCAAGAGATTGCACTAGTGCATTGTGATGCGCTGAAGCGGACCTATAGAGAGGATAAATTCATCCATACTGGGTTATGGGATGAAGAATTAGACCTCATTGGTTGTTGATTTCTTAATCTCTGTCACTTAAATTGGAATGTGTTTGATTTATATTTATTGCTTTGATCTATGTTGGGTTTAGAATCAGAGAGCGATTCCATACTTTGTATTTTGGGGAATATTATTAATTAAACGACAATTACTAATATTTAATACAGAGAAACGTGTGCAAGGAAAGTCTTGTTTGATTTGTCCCCTTGGTGGGCTCAAAAGTTTTATCATACAAATCTTGCAAGTGGATTAATTTTCGGTATGGATAATAATGTTTAGTTTTCTTTACTCCAAGGAATAAGATATTAATTAATATAAAACTTTTCAGTGGCTTAAATAATTAATGGACAAAATAATCTTAAACACGGGAAATAATAACCGGTTGCCATATTATCGTAATATGGGTTAAGATGGATAGTGCAATATTAATTTTATAGTGGAGTAAATTAATATTAATGGACTTAATAATATTGTGGCTCAATATTAGAATTCAGAGTCCATTAGGAGGTCCAATCTTAATTCTCCTAAAGGTCCCTCAAGTAGTCCAATATAAGTACAACTAATGAAAATGTTATTAAAATAAAAGAAATAATTATTGCCTAATTTTTCTACAAATTTTCGAAAATAATGGATAAAGAAAGAAGGAGATTTTCTTGGAAAGATTTTATGGAAGATAAGTATTCTTTGAATACAAGATTATCTCATAAATTCAAGAATCTTTAACTTTGACTTTTTCCTTCCTAATTTTCGAAAAATAGGGGAATAAAATAAGGAGAGATTTTGTGGGAAGATATTTATGGAAAACAGAATATATGAGATATATTCAAGATTGTATCTTGGAGAAGATAGAAGAAAATTTCCCATAAACCCCAAAATCCCCAAATTTTCAACCACCCCTATAGTTATAAATAGGGGATGAATTTTTCATTCTCAACACAATTTTAGTCTTGGAAAAATTAGAAATTCACAAAAGTGGTGCAATAAATTTTTCTTTATTCATTTGTTTAAATTTGTTCGTGTGAATCTACCACCGGATTACGAGCAAAGGGCTTGGGATATACTTGAGAAGACATTTAGGTTTGATCCATCGTCTTAACGGTTGTCTCTTCAAGAGGTACGTTTCATGTAAATTCCTAGATTCCGCATGTGTAGGACTTTACGTGAAATTAATTGTACACATGTATGTTTTTGGTATTTGCTTTTTGAATTAATACGTTAATTCATGTTAGTAGTAAATTGTTTATTTAAATTACACCTCAAATAGATCCGGGCAAAACGTTCCCCAACACCTCTGTCATAATTATATAGGTCACATTTCCTTTTATGAATGTTCCACTCAATTATATAAGCTTGTTTTTCTATAGAGTAATATTTTTTACTCATTTACTAATATAATCTTATGCATTAATGATAGTGATACGCTCACTTGTATTTGTACATACATATACTAATATTTATTTTGTGTTGATAAAAAAAGGGAAATGAGGTTTTAATGGGGAAATTACTATATATGGTAATGGATGTAAGAAGCTTTTCACACTCATTTTTACGATCTTTGGAAAGGTAATATATTCATTTTTATTCCCAATAGATATTTCTCAACCGTTCCTCTTCCCAATTGGCGGCGGCCGACGAGCGATTTTCATGTTACCTACTATTTTCATCAAAACGTTCCTCTCAACTCACAGATTCCGAATTCACCAGCTGATCATCTTTTTTTATTAGAAAATAAATGTATTCATAAATCAGGGGTATAAGAGATACCAAAAAATGAATCACCAGCTGATCATCTGTCCGTCCATCCTATCGCCAGGAATTTAAAAAAAAAAAAGCAGTCTTTCTTTTAGAAAATGACAATTATGTCCCTTTGCATCGTTGCCATATAGACGTGTTAGTGTTAGTGTCCTAGAGACAATCTATTGTAAGGACATAATACTAAATGATATTCAGTTTGATTTAATATTATAGTTCATTTAATATTAATGTATGGCAATACACTTGTTTGAATATTATGTTTGATTGTTTGCATTTATTCATACAAGTGTTCCCATGAGTCATTGCTGTCATTGAGACTGTGAGAAGTCAGATGACTTAAACATGATTCTCAAATAGCCCCGATCAAGGATCATCAAAAATGGGATATTGATGATGCAATGGAGATTGATGTGCTATCTGAATCATACTCTTAGAGAGTGTAGTAAGATCTCACTTACTACGAGAAACTAGGTATCTCATGATGGATGCACAAATACCTTAGAGAGTATTGGTATACCCATCCGAGAAACCGTTTGATGTAGTTCCACTATATGTGTCTACGGGTGTCTCGGTTAGTGGGAGCGATGTGACGCTCCTTTGACTTGAGGTCAATACGCACGACATGTGTGGAGTGATGAACTTTGACGATGACCGACGCTTGCACCCTTCCATGGGTAGATATGACTTGGATTGGGTTCATCACAAAGTGCATGCGCGTGGTAGTTGAACCAAGAAAAGGATTCGATTTTCAAAGTGGATTTAGAGAGAATACTCATCTTCTCGTCATAATTGGATATAAGTCATCGGTCGATGCACGTCAACTTAGACTTTGTGGCTAAGTGTGACATACATGATCAATTAGTGATTAGAGATAAATTGATTAAGTTATTTGAATAGATGCTTCATCATGTTCAAGACTAATCGAGTATTCGTGAATGAAATGAGGAAATCGTAATAGCCCATGTTTCAGTTATAGGTAGTTGCACATTTCTCTCAACGTACCTCATATATTGAGAATGTCTGATTTATTGTCTAGGGTTCAATTAAGACCGTTAGTTTGACTAATCACTCGATATATGAGGGCCTATGGGTCACACAATAAGTAACAGTTGTTTACTAATTATAGTTGGTTGATTAAATGTTAAATTAGATTTAATATTTAATTTATGGAGAAGAAATTAATAATATATTAATTTGGAATTAATTATTATTAATATTTAATTAAATAAGAATTCTCAATAATAATATTTGGAATATTATTGTTGGATTTAATATATATAAAAACAAATCGTAGAGATTTGTCATATATGAAATTTTAATCCGTAGAGATTTATATGTTGAAAATAAATCTAAGAGATTTATTTAAATAAAGATTAGGGATTTTATTTCCTAATTAGATTTGCTTGAGACTTAAGTTAATCCTCTCCTATATGTATGAACTCTTGCGAAATTCATATTACATGAATTCATATTTCTCCATAAAATCTCTAAGTTAGAATTTTCCTAGCAAATTCATCTCGGAGATTCAACGCTGGCAGATCTGTGCGAGTTAGTAAACGACTGTTACGTGGATGCCATAGTTGAGGAATCCGTGTACGAATTGCTGTAAGAATTTTGTTTACGTCTACTCGCATTTAATTATGTAATTAACTGTTCGTTGTTGGTGAACTTTAATTTCCGTTGCGCATGTATTACGTGTTTACGTGTCTCTACAATCCAACAATGGTATCAGAGCTTCAGGCTCTTAATTTAATTGCATGAATTGAACTCAATTAATTTATTTTGATAAATTGAATTGGGGTGCGGTCGATATTTGATATCAACCACACTGATTGCGGTTTTGTTTTTGGTTCACTACTTGGTATTGCACCAATTGTTTATTATGTTGGGTGAGTTTATTTGTTTAATAATTGCAACCCACCAATATATCACTCATTTTGTTTCCTCCGCCTGAATCTTTTGACCAAAGGTTTTGAACCTTAACCCAAATTTTGTGCGCCGCTTGATGGCGGCGGCGGAGGCCCGCGATGTGCTGCTTGAGACGGCGGCTTGCGCTGCGCCTTGCGACCATCACGTGGACCCGCATCACCGTACGCGGCGGGGACAACTTCATTACGCGAAACTGAAAAGAGGCATCACGAAGCCCTAGGTCTCGATTTGAACCAGGCTCACGACCGCGTTCTTCATTACGGTGGACCTATGGCTGCGGCGATTCAAAATCGCGCTGCTTACGGTCGCATCAGTGACGATGTGCCTGCTCACGTTCTCTCCAGTGATATGGATTTGAACCCCTAGGTGAATCAGCGATTCGAAAACTCTAGGTCTCGAATTGCAGGCCACCGCGCGGTGGAGGCGGCGATTCGACCCACTTATGTTCTTTTCGATGGTTTTCTGCGATTGTGTTTGTCGTCTGGGTGTTTTTCATTGTTGGTGTGGCTGAGGCGAAGCCGCTCGGCGTCAGCTGTCTCAACCGACTTGCGACGGCCTCACACCTTGCTGCGTTTTCACGATTGTTGCTTGACCCTGTTCTTAATTCACTGAACCTCGTTTATCAAATTTTGTTAAAAGTTTTGGATGAACATGTAATTCAATTATTGATGATGGTTTGGTGAATATTTGGAAATGGATGTCCCAATTTGTAGAATGGTTGCTGTGAAATTGGGCGGTGATGCAGAAAGGGCTGGATTGAAAATTTGATTTTCACCAAGCCCTTCTGAGCAATTTTGGAAATTGCACCGAGCCCCTATATTTATTAATTAAAATTAAATTGGATTTAATTTGTTAGAATTAATAAAATTTGGGTTTTTAATAAAAACATATTAGTTGGACTAATGACGGACATAATTAATTGGATTAATTTTAACAAGAATTAAAAGGTTGGACTTTTTAATCATAATTAATTGGATTAATTGTTAACTTTTAATAATTTAAAATCGAATTTAAATTGGATTTTGAAATTCGGTAAAGAAAATTATTAAATCCCACTTGTTTAACTGATTTAATTAATTCGTTAACGCCTTTATAGTCCGCATTATAAATATTTGGGTAGGCGACACCCAATAATTGTCGGACCGTATTAATTGTTTGGGTAGACGACGTCCATATAGGTGTTAGTTCGTATAAAATCATGTTTGGGTAGGCGGCGCCCAATAATTGCCAAATGTGATGTAGATTAACATGTTGGATCTCGATTAAGCAATTAATACCCCGCCTTTAAAACGTTCCTCACTAAAATATGATTTTCATTAAGTTGAACGATGCCTTCCATCAAAATTAAAAGTAAACAGGAGATTTCGTTCCAATGGGTATTTAAGGCCCAAGTCTTTTGCTCGGATTTACATTTAACGGGACTTTTATAGGGACACGAAGTGTTGCCGGTTGATGGTTGTAAATCAACTTGACTTTGTTTCACCAACCCAAGCAGGGAAATGAAAGTCAAGGGGCATCCGATTGAACTAGGTTCAATCAACTAGGAATTGCAGTTTTACAATTGGTTTGAAGACCTACCAGTTATGCTATTGCAGTAATCAGCCCAGGCAGATATTGTAATAGTAGGAATGTGGATCCTAGTCCATTACAATTTATATTTGATATAAATTCGTACTCTTCCGATGAGGTCGTTGAGTATGTGAAAATAATGGAGATAAAATAAATACAAAAGAAAGACCACATTTATTTTGATTGCTGAATATTGATCATAGGAATTATGTGTTTAATTCCCATTTTATTTTATTTCTCTTGGTTAGGTGAAATGTATAACTGTTATTGAGATGTGTTTTGGAAACAAACTGAATTGGCTAGGCCAAGTTTTCTAGACTGGCACCAAAACATGTGTTTGGTGTTAAGGCAAGAAAAGATTGAGTACGTGTTAGACACGTATATCCCGATTACCCTTAAAGATGGTACTCTGAGGCAACCACGTTTGACGTAGCAGCTCAGAAGAAGCATCAAGAGGATGCTTCCCAGACTCAGTGTGTGATGTTGCTCGGCATGACTTCCGATATACATAGGCAACATGAGAAAATTGGGTCCCTTCTAGATGCTCAAGCATCTGAAGGATCTTTTTTATTCTGAATCTCATTCTGAGATTTATGAAGTGATAAGATATCTATTCGGATGCCGGTTAGCTAAAGAAAGGAAGATTTCACCTCATGTGCTAATGATGATAGACTTAATTGAGAAATTTGGTAATTTAGGCATTGAGCTAAAAAATCGACGTTTTCATTTATGTTATCCTCAAGTCGCTCTCGATTCATATTTCAGTTTCATTGTGAATAATAATATGAATAAGACGGATGCGACCATGCCTGAACTTCACAACGTGCTCAAGACTTTTGAGTTCACTATCACTAAGATGGTGTTTGAAAAAAGGAGCGGGTAAACAAGGATGTGTGCCTATACTATAAGTAGAAGAGGGCATTGGAAGAAGGACTATAAGGTTCTGGTTGCTAAAAGGAAGGCACTGGGTGCTTCTGGCACTAGAACATGTATGTTTGTTATTAAGATAAACATGTCCACTAATAGCGCTAACTGCTTGGTATTGGATACCGGATGTGGCTCTCACATTTGTGTTGGGAAAATCGGGGTGCCCGGATCTATTCGAGGTGATTATTTAAATACATATTTAAATTAAACAGATAATTACTAACATGAATTAATCCTAAATCAATTCAACATAATAATAAACGACATGCGTACACATAATTCACGTAAATCCTAAACATGCGGAACTAGGAGTTACAGAATTACTAACCTCTTGAAGAATCAAACGGATGAATCAACCCAAGAACCTTCCCAAATATATCCCCAAAGTCCACGAACGCTATCCGGTGGGAAGATTTCAACGAACGATTTTAATGGGAGAGAAATTAAATATTTTGCTACCACTTTTGTGGATTTCTAATATTTCCAACACATGGAATTGCACTTGGGAATGAAGAGCTCATCCCCTATAAATAGGGAGGAGGGGGTCGAAAATTTAGGTCAAGAAAATAAGGAATAAAATCTTTTCTTGATCTCCAAGAAATCTTGAATATATCTCCTATATTCTTTTCTCCTTAATTAAATTTTCCATAAAAATCTCTTTCCCCTCTTCTACCCATTATTTTTGAAAATTACACTATTATAGAGTCAAGATTTGACTTCTTGAATTTATGGGATGATTATGTATTCTACAATAATTATCTCTTTCCATAAAAATATCTACAAGAAAATCAAGACAATCTTTTCTTCCTTTTAATAGACAAAAAATCGAAAATTACAATTGGAAATTTAGCAAGAATATTTTCTTTCTCTCTCATTAATTGGACTTTATTTTGAAATTTATTTGGGGGCCTTTAGGAGAGTTAAGATTGGACCTCCAATGGACTATGAAGCTATAATATTTTGGGCCAAGTCCATTAATATTAATTTACTCCACTATAAAATTAATATTGAACTATCCATCTTAACCCATATTACGATTTCACATGTAACATGGTTCCCGGTCATTATTTCCCGCGTTTAAGATTATCTTAGTCCATTAATTAATTAAGCCATTTGAACAAGCTTTATATTAATTAATATCTTTGTCCTTGGAGTAAAGATGACTCAACATTATTATCCATCGGAAATAAATTTCCACTTGCAAGATTTGACATGATAAAGGATATGAGCCCACCAAGGGGACAAATCAAGCAAGACGTACTTGCATGCGATTCTCCGTATTAAATGTCAGCAATCGTCATGTAATTAATAATATTGCCCAAGATAAAAGGTATCGAATCGCATTGACTCTCTTCCCATCATAAGTCAAAGCAATAGTTATTAATTTCACACGATCTTATTTAAGGGACGGAGATTAAGAAACAACGCACCACCGAGGTCTAATTCTTGTATATTGAGATCGAAGAATTTGTCCTCTCCCAGAGGTCCTCATTCAAGTAAGACCTAAATGCGCTAGTGTGATCCCTTGGTCAAGACAGGCCAATTTGGGTCTCACACTTCAACCGTTCATGATGGTTCGTTCATTTTCATCTAGGTTGTGAATTTGTACTTAATTACGAGGGCTGTTAATTTGATCTTCAGTGATCGGGTATCACCAAATTAACTACAACGTAATACGTACTGTCTTATCGAACGGGTTTGCAATAAACATATATAACATTCATTCATATTTAATGCAACAATGATTAAATAATTTATTTCAGTAAATAAATAAAAAACTTCAGTTTGGTTATACAAAGTAAAAACATACTTTTCAGTATAACCCCAACAATCTCCCACTTATACTCAAAGTCTGCTTTTAAGTATACTACATCATGTCTCGTGTTCTATGTGACATCTAATGTCACCCTACACGAACCTAATAATATTTCTCCCACTTACACTCAAAGCAGATTGACAACGTCCTTGACACTCATTCCTTCCACATGTCTCTCGAATGTACTCTGAGGCAGACCCTTTGTGAATGGATCTGCTAGGTTGTCTTCCGATGCAATCTTAGCCACCTCAATGTCTCCTCTCTTAACGATTTCTCGTATAAGATGGTATTTTCTTTCAATGTGTTTACTGGCTTTGTGGGCTCTCGGTTCCTTTGAATTTGCAACTGCTCCGGCGTTATCAATGTAGACCGTGATTTTGCCGGGCAAATTCGGGACCACGTCCAAGTCCACCAGGAAGTTCTTGAGCCAAACCGCATCCTTCGCTGCTTCAAGACCAGCGACGTACTCGGTTTCCATGGTAGAATCAGCGATGCATTTCTGCTTTACGCTTCTCCATGTCATGGCTCCTCCCCCCATGCAGAACACACTACCCAAGGTAGACTTTCTAAAGTAGATGTCTGATTGGAAATCTGAGTCCGTGTAACCGATGGGGATCAGCCTGTCTGACTTGTAAACCAACATTCTGTCCCGTGTCCTTTTCAGGTACTTCAGAATGTTCTTTACTGCAGTCCAATGCTCTTTCCCAGGGTTACTTTGATATCTTGCCACCATGCCTACGACAAAGCAGATATCCGGTCTCGTACACAGCATTGTATACATGAGGCTTCCCACAGCCGAAGCAAAAGGGATGTCCTTCATGTCATCTATCTCTTTCTGTGTCTTGGGACACATCTCTTTGGATAGATGGATTCCGTGTCTGTAGGGCACAAAGCCTTTCTTGGAATCCTGCATGCTGAAGCGCTTCAAAATAATATCTATGTATGAGGCTTGCGAAAGCCCGATCATTATATTCCTGCGATCTCGAGTGATCTTGATCCCTAGGATGTGACCGGCTTCCCCTAAGTCCTTCATATCAAACGGTTTTGACAGCCATGCCCTTACGTCTGATAACACCTTTACATCGTTTCCGATGAGCAAAATGTCGTCCACGTAGAGTACCAAAAATACCAATGCAGTTCTGTCACACTTTTTATAGACATAATTTTCAAATTCGTTTTGATCGAATCCGTAGGATTTTATAACTTGATCAAAACACTGATTCCAAGCTCGGGATGCTTGCTTCAGTCCATAAATGGACCTCCTGAGCTTGCAAACCAGATGCTCTTGGCATTTTTCAATGAAGCCTTCGGGTTGTTGCATATAGATTACTTGGTCAAGATTCCCATTAAGGAAAGCTGTCTTGACGTCCATTTGCCAGATCTCAAAATCTAGATGTGCAGCAATCGACAAGAGAATGCGGATGGCCTTGAGCTTGGCTATGGGCAAAAAGGTTTCCTTATAATCGATCCCTTCTTTCTGAGTGTACCCTTTCGCCACAAGTCTTGCTTTGAAGGTTTCAACCCTTCCATCCGGTCCCCTTTTTCTCTTGTATACCCACTTGCATCCGATGGATTTTACCCCATCAAGTGGTTCGACTAGCCCCCACACCTTGTTGTGATCCATTGAACCCATCTCGGCTTCCATTGCTGTTTGCCAAGATTGAGCATCTTTGTCTTGGATCGCCTCGTTGAAGGACCATGGATCTGATTCTTCTGCGGAGATCAAGTCCGAAGACTCTCCGATCCCCAAGAATCTCTCGGGCTGTCTGATAACCCTCCCACTACGACGAGGTTCCGGTTGTGTAGGCGTGAAATTTGGTATGTCATTTTGGACAGTTGGAAAAAGAGTCGGCCCCCTAAGTTCTTCTAAGGTAATTACACTTCTAGGCTTTCGACTGTTCATATAGTCTTCTTCCAAAAATCTAAAGTGAGTACTGATTACCACCTTTTGATCTTCGGGACCATAGAACATGCATCCTTTAGTTCCTTCGGGGTACCCTATGAACATCCTTAACTCCGAACGTGCATCCAATTTACCGGCTTCCTTGTCTAGCATGTATGCCGGACACCCCCAGATCCTGATGTGTCCAAAACTGGGCTTGCGCCCCGTCCACAGTTCTCTTGGGGTTTTAGGTACCGATTTGGATGGTACTAGGTTAAGAATATAAGCCGCTGTTTCTAATGCGTAACCCCAGAACAATTTTGGTAAATCCGCATAACTCATCATTGACCTTACCATTTATAAAAGTGTTCCATTCCTTCGTTCTGCAATCCCGTTTTGTTGAGGGGTACCGGGTGCAGTCAACTAGGATGCAATCCCCACTTCCGATAGGTAGTTCAAAAATTCACCGTTGAGGTATTCGCCTCTACGATCAGATCGTAAAAACTTGATACTTTTTCCCTTATGATTCTCTGCTTGAGCCTTAAATTCTTTGAATTTATCGAAGGTCTCAGTTTTATGCTTCATTAGGAAAATGTATCCGTAGCGTGAGTAATCATCGATAAAATTAACGAAATACTCGTAGACACCTCTAGCTTTGATTTGCATTGGACCACACACATCGGTGTGAACGATTTCTAACACTTCTTTAGCTCTAAGCCCCTTGGATCCAAATGCCCTCTTGGTCATTTTACCTTCCAAGCACGATTCGCAAGTCGGAAATGCTCAATTTGGAGAGACCCCAAAGAACCATCTTTCACCAACCTTTGAATCCTTTTCGGGTTAATATGACCTAATTTTAGGTGCCAAAGAAGTGTCTCGTTCACGTCAACCGAGCGCTTTCATTTACAAGAAATAGTAGATGTGTTATAGGATGCATTTTGTGAGTGATGTGCACAGTTAATAATATAGAGATTGTTCCTCAAAGTTCCACGATAGATAATCACATCGTTACGAAAAACAGTAACATCTTTATTAAAACGAACATAATATCCATCGATAAACAGTTTAGAAATAGAAATAAGGTTTTTCCAAAAAATAGGAGCATAAAGAACATCTCTTAAAATTAACGTCTTGTCACCAAAGGACAGGTGCATTTCTCCCACTGCTTCAGTTGCCACTCTCGTAGCATCGCCTAGCGTGATGAGGATCTCACTCTCACTTAGTCGCCGGGTCTGCTTGAAACCCTGCAATATGAAACATACATGATCAGTGGATCCCGTATCCAATACCCACGAATGGGTAGCATACTCCGCCAAACAAGTTTCAACGACTAGCGAGTGTGAATTACCTTTCTTTCCATTCCTTTTGGGTTTGTAATAGGCCGACTTCCAATGTCCTTTTTCTCCACAGTTAAAACATTTTCCTTTTGGTGTCTTCTGGACTTTCAACCAACTTGCTTTCTTACCCTTTTCTTTTGTGGCCTTGCTTTGGATCAGACTATTCATCTCCTTCTCAATCTTGCCTTCCTTTGGCCTAGATTTTGAGAGCAGTTTCTTAGTCACCAAAGCTCCGTCTTCTTGTCCCAAGTGTTTCTCTACAGTCTCCAAGATCTCTTCTAGGGTATCTATGGTAAACATGTGATCGTTCATCACAAAATTACAATAGAACTCATTAAAGCTCCTTGGAAGAGTTAGGAACAAGAATTCGATTTGTGCCTCATCATCGTATCGTGCACCAAGGTAAGCAAGTTTTTCAAAATGGCGTCTGATTTTGAGAATGTGATCCCTTACGGGGTGTTCCCTCAATCATTTTCATCCTTTCGACTCCATTTTGATGAAACTCTTTGATCATGCAGTTCTCAGAGGAAAACATTTCCTCAAGACTTTGAACAATCTCCGCAGCTGAATCAATTTCCTCATGAATGAGCCTCAAATCATCAGAAAATGAAGTCAAGATTATCGATTTTATTGATTCATTGGCTTGCTCCCAGATTTCGTACAAACATCTTTCCAAACTAGATGACCCTTCAGTGATTCTATCAGGTTTATGTCCGCCAAGAACCTAATAATATTTTTGTGCAGAGAGGACAAAAGTCATATTACGTTTCCAAGTGACATAGTTTTCACCAGTGAGTTGGTTTCTTTTCAGTATATTGGACAGTGGATTAAAAGGTTGCGACATGATGAACTGAAATAAACATATATTTTGCATCAATATCCAGATCAACACAAAATTAAATCACATAATTCGATCACATGATTCATATTAAAATATCAAAAAAAATATGAACATGCATCAGCCAACATCTCAAAATAGATTTAAATGAGCCTCGTGGGAGGGTCATCATTTAAATCACATTCAAGGTGTTACAAACAAAACGATTTACAAACCTTTAATTAAAAAAAAATTAATATTGGCTCCACTTGACCAATATAAAATTGGCGGGGACTTCGGAGAAGTATATAAATATCAATTTTATACCTAAGTAATAACCATGATTAAATCTGAAATTATTACTTCGCTTTGATCGAGCCTCGTTGGAGGGTCATCGTCGCCACTAATAATAATTCACAATCATCCTTTTGGGAATTTATTCATGTGAAAGCTATCTTTTGACCGTCCCGTAGGGGAATTTCTCCAAAAGATTTCACAAATAAATAAATCATGGAGGTCAAAATTAATTTGTGTCAAGACAAATTAATTATCATAACATACTTAGTAATTTTTTAATTTAAGATTTTTCGTTGAGCAATTCTCGTGCAAACACATTTAAACAAATTAAATAAAGCACAAGAAAATACAACATTAATAAATCAAGCAAAGCAGAAAATAAACACATTGGGCACAAATTATCCAGCTGTACTGGTTTGATTTTCTTTGGCTTGATTTTGAAGAAACGCCGCCTTGAATTTCTTCCACTCGTTTGTCTCGAAAAGAACTCCATCATGAAACGCCACACCAAGCAGCTCGCAGCCGGGATGCCTGCCCGCATCCGGCCGGCCACTTGGCCGGGCGCCCGTGCCCATGCCCCTAGGGTGCAGCGCACATCGACCGCGTGCTCTAGGCGGCCTCGGTAGGCACACCTTGGCGTGCCCTTGCATCCTTGCCTTGGCTCGCCCATTGCCCGCCCTCCGCGCTCCTCGCCCAGGCGTCCGTCCTCGGGGCTGATCCCGCCTTTGGCGCTAGCGCCTAGGCCCATGCGTCTTGCGTCGTCGTTTTTACAAGTGCCTCCCTTGGCACGTTTTGGAAATCCTAAACATGCGGAACTAGGAGTTACATAATTACTAACCTCTTGAAGAATCAAACGGTTGAATCAACCCAAGAGCCTTCCCAAATATATCCCCAAAGTCCACGAACGCTATCCGGTGGGAAGATTTCAACGAACGATTTTAATGGGAGAGAAATTAAATATTTTGCTACCACCTTTGTGGATTTCTAATATTTCCAACACATGAAATTGCACTTGGGAATGAAGAGCTCATCCCCTATAAATAGGGAGGAGGGGGTCGAAAATTTAGGTCAAGAAAATAAGGAAGAAAATATTTTCTTGATCTCCAAGAAATCTTGAATATATCTCCTATATTCTTTTCTCCTTAATTAAATTTTCCATAAAAATCTCTTTCCCCTCTTCTACCCATTATTTTCGAAAATTACACTATTATAGGAGTCAAGATTTGACTTCCTGAATTTATGGGATGATTATGTATTCCTACAATAATTATCTCTTTCCATAAAATATCTACAAGAAAATCAAGACAATCTTTTATTCCTTTTAATAGACAAAAAAATTGAAAAATTACAATTGGAAATTTAGCAAGAATATTTTCTTCTCTATCTCATTAATTGGACTTTATTTTGGGCTATTTGGGGGGCCTTTAGGAGAGTTAAGATTGGACCTCCAATGGACTATGAAGCTATAATATTTTGGGCCAAATATTATTCAAGTCCATTAATATTAATTTACTCCACTATAAAATTAATATTGAACTATCCATCTTAACTCATATTACGATTTCACATGTAACATGGTTCCCGGTCATTATTTCCCGCGTTTAAAATTATCTTAGTCCATTAATTAATTAAGCCACTGAACAAACTTTATATTAATTAATATCTTTGTCCTTAGAGTAAAGACAGCTCAACATTATTATCCATGCCGGAAATAAATTTCCACTTGCAAGATTTGACATGATAAAGGATATGAGCCCACCAAGGGGATAAATCAAGCAAGACGTACTTGCACGCGATTCTCCGTATTAAATGTCAGCAATCTTCATGTAATTAATAATATTGCCCAAGATATAAGGTATCGAATCGCATTGACTCTCTTTCCATCATAAGTCAAAACAATAGTTATTAATTTCACACGATCTTATTTAAGGGACGGAGATTAAGAAACAACACACCACTGAGGTCTAATTCTTGTATATTCAGTACCGAAGAATTTGTCTTCCTGTAGGTCCTCATTCAGCGCACCTAAATGCGCTAGTGTGATCCCTTGGTCAAGACAAGCCAATCTGGGTCTCACACTTCAACCGTTCATGATGGTTCGTTCATTTCCATCTGGGTTGTGAATTTGTACTTAATTACGAGGGCTGTTAATTTGATCTTCAGTGATCGGGTATCACCAAATTAACTACAATGTAATACGTACTGTCTTATCGAATGGGTTTGCAATAAACATATATAACATTCATTCATATTTAATGCAACAGTGATTAAATAATTTATTTCAGTAAATAAATAAGAAACTTCAGTTTGGTTATACAAAGTAAAAGCATACTTTTCAGTATAACCCCAACAATTTGCACTAATGTTAAAGGGCTCATGTGTCATAGTGCAGTTAGGGCGGGTGAAGTTGTCTTACACGTGGAAACGGAGCAAGAGTTGCTAACTGAATGAGTGGGGACTTATGTGTCAGACTTACCCTTTGGTTTTAGATTAGAACTTAATGATTGTTATTTAGTTATTTCTATTACTCGCAACATGGTTTTTTGTTGCATTATGGATATGATGTTCTTAATATACAAAATAAAAGACTCAAACTTAGTAATCATGAAAACCCGACTTACTTATGGCATTGTAGAACTTGATCATGTAAACGAGAAAAGAATTGCAAGGTTAAGAAAGTTAGACTACTTAACCCCATTCGACTATGAGTCTTATGGAGATTGTGAATCTTATCTCATGGGCAAGATGATAAATAGACCCTTTTCTGGGAAAGAGGTGCATGCCAAAGAAGTTCTAGAGTTGATCCACAGTGAAGTATGCGGATCATTGCCCACTCTAGCTAGGGGTCACTTCGGATACTTCATCACTTTTGCTGATGATTTCTCAAGATACGGATACGTGTATCTTATGAAACACAAATTCGAATCTTTTTGAGAAATTCAAAGAGTTTAAGGATGAAGTAGAGAAGCAACTTGGTAAGTGTATCAAGACTCTTCGATCGGATCGAGGAGGTGAATACCTCAGCCATGAATTCACTGATTACTTGAATTTACATGGAATCCAGTCACAATCCCGGCACACCTCAGATGAACGGTGTGTCCGATAGAAGAAACCAAACCCTGTTAGACATGGTGAGGTCCATGATGAGCTTTTCTTGTCTTCCAACATTCTTATGGGATACGCGTTACAAACCTCAATTTACATTTTGAATAGAATTCCATCTAAATCGGTTGAGCATTCACCATATGAACCATGGTGTGGCAAGAAGCCAACTTTTACACATATCTAACATGGGGTTGCCCCGTGATTGTGAAAAGGATGCTTACCGACAAGTTGGAATACAAAGGTGAAAAGGGTTACTTTGTGGGATATCCTAAAGAAACTAAAGGATATTACTTCTATCTACCTGAGAAATAATTAGTGATTGTTTCTAGGCAGACCAAGTTCCTTGAAGAAGACTATGTCTTTAAGGAACAAGGTCGTAAGCTGATAGAACTTGAAGAAATTCAAGAACCACAAATTAACAAAGAGACTGATATATTGTCAAAGCAACATAACAAGGAATAAGTGGGAGCATTCAGCAACTTTCACAGTGGAAGTCTTTCACAAGGTGATCGTCTTTCAGCCAGTGGGAGCATAATTGGAGTAGGCTTGCCAGTGCAAGAACCTCCAAGTGGGCTGAATGAGAACAACATAGTTCAAACTCCCGCCCAAGAGGCATCTGAAAGTGTAGCTCTTGAGGACTCTCCGGACATTGATGAAATCTATGCACCACAAAATTTTCACAATCAGAATGTACAGTCTGCACAACCACAGCTTCGTAAGTCAATTAGGAAACATAATCCGCCCATTAGATACGGTTACCTCTTGGAGGAACTCATTAATGTGGACATACCGGATAAGGATGGTCCTAATACTTATTCTGAAGCAATATCAGATATTGATTCAGGGAAGTGACATGAAGCCATGAAAGAAGATGGACTCGATGTACACCAATCAAGTCTGGGACTTGGTTGAGTTTCCTAAAGGGGTTGGTGGCGAAGGGTTATAGTTAAAGCGAAGGCATTGACTATGATGAGACCTTCTCACCAGTTGCAAAGATCAAGTCCATTCGAATTTTACTTGCGATAGCACTAAACTATGATTATGAGATTTGACATATGGATGTCAAAACAATTTTCCTCAATGGAAACATTGATAAAGAAATGTTTATGACTCAACCAGAAGGTTCTATATCTAAGTCAAATTCTAAATCTAGTATGCAAGCTAAAGAGATCCATCTATGGATTGAAGCAAGCTTCTAGGAGTTGGAATATCCGATTTGATGAAGCTATCAAGTCTTTTGACTTCATCAGAAATTCGGAAGATCCTTGCAAGAATATTGTTTTCATAATCGTATATGTCGACGACATGTTGATTTTAGGAAATAATATCCCGTTAATGCAGTCCGTTGAAGATTGGTTGTCAAAGACCTTCATGATGAAGGATCTTTGTGAAGCCTGCTACATCTTAGGGATCAAGGTCCATAGGGATAGATCCAAGAGGATGGCTGAGGCTGTCACAGTCCACCTATGTAGACAAGGTGTTGAAGCATTTTGCAATAGAGAACTCTAAGAGAGGGTCTCTACCTACAAATCATGGGATAAAGCTTTCAAAGAAGGATTGTCCTTCTATTGAAGCTGATATCAAGCACATGAAAGATGTCCCATATGCATATGCAATTGGGTCAATCATGTACACCATGACTTGCACTAGGCCAAACGTGGCCTATGCTATCAACATCACTGGCAGATACCAACAGAATCCGGGTGAGTCTCACTGGATTGCTGTCAAGACCATTCTGAAGTATCTCAGACGAACAAAATAATATTTTCTTGTCTATGGTGGACAGCCAGAACTAGTAGTGACTGGTTAAGCTGATACAATTTCCAATCCGACTGTGATGATTACATATCACAGTCAGGTTATGTTTCACTCTCAATAATGAGGCGGTCAGTTGGAATAGTTCCAAGCAAAAGGACCGTAGATTCAACAACCAAAGTTGAGTATATTGTTTTATCAGAAGCCTCAAGGAGGCTGTTTGGATTTTATAGTTCTTAAGAGAACTAGGGGTAGTTTCGAGTGCCAGTTGTCTAATAAAGTTGTATTAAGACAACGTTGGTGCGATTGCAAAAGCAAAGGAACCGAGATCAACAAGCATAAACGAGCATGTACCTAGACTTATCAATTGATCCGGGAGATCATAACGATATGAGAAATAGAATTAAAATGTATTCCATCATATTTAATTTGGAAGATCATCTCACCAAAACATTGAGTGTTCATGTACACACTAGACATTTGTTGGTCTAGGGGTTAGATATGTAGGTGATTGACTCTAGTCCAAGTCAGAGATTGTTAGTGTTAGTGTCCTAGAGACAATCTATTGTAAGGACATAATACTAGATGATATTCAGTTTGATTTAATATTATAGTTCATTTAATATTAATGTATGGAAATACACTTGTTTGAACATTATGTTTGATTGTTTGCATTTATTCATACAAGTGTTCCCATGAGTCATTTCTGTCATTGAGGTTGTGAGAACTCAGATGACTTAAGCATGATTATCAAATAGCCCCGATCAAGGATCATCAAGAATGGGATATTGATGATGCAATGGAGATTGATGTGCGATCTGGATCATACTCTTAGAGAGTGTATTAAGATCTCACTTACTACGAGATATTAGGTATCTCATGATGGATGCACACATACCTTAGAGGGTATTGGTATACCCATCTGAGAAACCGTTTGATGTAGTTCCACTATATGTATCTACAGGTGTCTCGGTTAGTGGGAGCGATGCGATACTCCTTTGACTTGAGGTCAATACGCATGACATCTGTGGAGTGATGAACTTTGACCATGACTGACGCTTGCACCCTTCCATGGGTAGATATGGCTTGGATTGGGTTCATCACAAAGTGCATGCGCGTGGTAGTTGAGCCAAGAAAATGATTCGATCTTCACACTGGATTTAGAGAGAATACTCATCTTCTCGTCATAATTGAATATAAGTCATCGGTCGATGCACATCAACTTAGACTTTGTGGCTAAGTGTGACATACATGATCAATTAGTGATTAGAGATAAATTGATTAAGTTATTTGAATAGACACTTCATCATGTTCAAGACTAATCGAGTATTCGTGAATGAAAGGAGGAAATCGTAATAGCCCATGTTTCAGTTATAGGTAGTTGCACATTTCTCGCAACGTACCTCATATATTGAGAATGTCAAGACCATTAGTTTGACTAATCGCTCGATATATGAGGGCATATGGGCCACACAACAAGTAACAATTGTTTACTAATTATAGTTGGTTGATTAAATGTTAAATTAGATTTAATATTTAATTTATGGAGAAGAAATTAATAATAAATTAATTTGGAATTAATTATTATTAATATTTAATTAAATTATATTTAATTAATTAAAAATTCCCAATAATAATATTTGGAATATTACTGTAGGATTTAATATATATGGAAACAAATCGTAGAAATTTGTCATATATGGAATTTAAATCCGTAGAGATTTATATGTGGGATATAAATCTAAGAGATTTATTTAAATAAAGATTAGGGATTTTATTTCCTAATTAGATTTGCTTGAGACTTAAGCTAATCCTCTCCTATATGTATGAGCTCTTGGGAAATTCATATTACGTGAATTCATATTTTCCCATAAAATCTCCAAGTTAGAATTTTCCTAGCAAATTCATCTCGGGGATTCAACGCTGGCAGATCTGTGCGAGTTAGTAAATGACTGTTACGTGGATACCATAGTTAAGGAATCCGTGTACGAATTGCTGTAAGAATTCTGTTTACGTTTACTCGTATTTAATTATGCAATTAAATGTTCGTTGTTGGTGAACTTTAATTTCCACTGCGCATGTATTACGTGTTTACGTGCCTCTATAATCCAACAAGACGAACGACAACCTTCAAGCTTTATACCTCTCGAAGCTCTTGCAAAGCGGAGCAAGAACTCTACTAATTCCTCGGTCAGATGCCGGGAAGGTGTCCGATTTTCGTCTGAAAATTTCAAGAAACCCATGTTTTTTTAAGAAAACTTCTTTAAGCTTCGGTTGAACCATTTATGTTGTTTTTGGTGTCTCCATGTGTTGGGTTCGGTCGTAGACACGCTTTTTTTACCTTAGATAGGGAAGAGGGAGCTTCCCCGTAAAATTTTGAGTTAGTATGTGTGTGTGCACGTTTAAGTGTTTGTACATCTTTTTTGAGGACGTCCAGTGTTGAATATTGTCAATATTGGTGTTGAGAAGTAGCTAGAGTCGAGGAGATTCTAGCGGTGTTTTCGGTTCGTGAATGTAATTCTTATCACTTTTAAGTCCAAATTCTTTCATATTAATTCTTAATCCTTCCTGATCACTTAAGATACCCTTTAATTACTTGTATATGCATAAATTTATGATTATAATGCTGTACGCTAATGACACTTTACACTTTGTAGTACCTGTTGATCACGATATTGCTTAGGATTTCGGTTGCACTCCCTGCTAATACTTTTCACACGCCTTTGAAGTGGGGGTTCTACTCTTCACCGAGTATATATGTTATTGACTGTTATTGTTAAAGTGTCGTGTGTAATCAATAGATGTTATGAATATGTGCATATTTTCTTTACACCCCATGCTTCAAGTAAATTCTAATATTATGCCTGATTTAATCCACATAATTATTTCAAAATTATAACCAGATTATTGGCAGCTTGTTTGATATATTAAGATATTATTTGGCGTATGTCTGCGGTGTTCGTAACATGCTCGGATATTTGTTTGCATATGTTCGCAATGTGCACACTTGGATATATTTTACACATGTTGCAATGTTCGCAATATGCATACTTGGATATTATTTGACATAAGTTCGTAGTGTGCGCAATATGCTTGGATATTTGTTCGCATATGTTTGAAATGTGCACACTTGGACATAATTTACACTTGTTGTAATGTTCGCAATATGCATATTTGTATATTATTTGATATATGTTCCCAGTGTTCGTAACATACTTGAATATTGCTCTGCCTCCATATCAATTATATTGCTCATCTACCAGTGACCACCCTAGGATAGGGACTGTAAGAAAATAAATTTACACCGAATTAAATTGCGACACGTGTATAAATTAAATATTAATACCAAATAAAATAAATTATTCATCTATTGAGAATTTACTAAATTAATTCAAGATTAAGGCTGAAAGCCCCTCCGATAAGATGTTTTCTTCTAAGGCATTCTTAAAGACTCTTGAAGATTTGAAGACGTTCTTCACCAGCTTCAAGGCGTTCTTCACGAAAATTGTCTAGAAATGACAGCCGATCCGAGATCAAGGCTCAAAACTGATGGAACACGAATCTATGCTCCGCAAAGGGGTGAGACTGCGTCTCAAGTAGTCAGGAAATTCCTGGAAAGATATATTATTCAATATTCAAATGTGTCTTTACAATGAAAATAGATCACATATTTATACTAGAAATTAAAGAAACAAGAAAGGGAAATCCTAATCTTGATGCCCAAGTACTTCTTAATCTTGGTGAGCATGTAAGTATCATTCAAGGGAATACATATTATATATGAAAAATGTGAAGAGGCGATGAATCATTCTGCATCAACCTTCCCCTCTTCGGCGAGATTCATTCACGAATCTAGATGAATCATTCTTGAGGAAAGTGCGCAGACGAGCCGGAACAACACATGACAAATCTTAAGTAAATCATCCAGGAGAAAAATGCGCAGACAAGCCGGGATATCTTTGAACTCGTGCAAGTAAGGCTTAACCATATTTGAAAATATGTCTGCCAAAATATCTTTGAACCCGCGAAAGCAATGTGGGAGAATTTTTAAAAATATTGTCACGGTAGCATCATGATGTTCATCATAAGTAGAAAACATAAAATCAATGACGGACTGCTCCTCATCAAAAATAGGTGTCCCAATATAAAATTGGGACCCATTAAAACTATCCAACACAACAATAACAAATGGCCAATTCGAGTCAAATGACCCATTTGATTCCTCCTTTGTGACTTCGTCTTATATAGACTCCAGTGTTGGAGGGGGGTTGTGGGTGATGGTGGCGGATTGCAGCGGCAAGGTGGTTTGGTGAGTGGATAGATTTTTCACAAAATCCATATCATCCTCATCCAAATCATTCGGGTACTCGTCGAAGACGGGTAGTTCTCGATCTTGATTTAATAGTAGGGTGGCGGTCAAAGAGGGTAGGTGCCGCTGGTGTTGGGGAATAGGGTGCCCTAATTAGGTTTATGGGAAATTTCTTTATATCTTCCCAATATACAATCTTGAATATATCTCATATATTTTATTTTCTATAAATAATGAAAAAAGATATCTTCCCCATAACTTTATATAATTTTTGAAAAATACAAGGCAAAAGAAACAAGATTTGATTTCTTGAATTTATGGGATAATTTTGTATTCCAAGAATACTTATCTTTTTCCATAAAATCTTTTCAAGAAAATCAAGAAAATCTTTTCCTCTTCTTTGGCCTACAATTTTCGAAAATATTGAAAAAATAAGCAATAATATTTTCTTCTCTTCTTCATTAATTGGACTTATATTGGACTATTTGAGGGGCTTTTTGGAGAATTAAGATTGGATCTCCAATGGGCTCTGAATTTCTAAATATTGAGCCACAATATTATTCAGCCCATTAATAATAATTTATTCCACTATAAAATTAATATTGCACTATCCATCTTAATCCATATTACGATAATATGACTCCCGGTTATTATTTTCCGTGTTTAAGATTAGTCCGTTAATTAATTAAGCCACTGAAAAATTTTATATTAATTAATATCTTTTTCATTGGAGTGAAGACAACTCAACATTATTATCTATACCAGAAATTAATTCCACTTACAAGATTTGGTATGATAAAACTTCTCAGCCCACCAAGGGGACAAATCATACAAGACCTTCCTTGCACACGTTGTTTTGTGTTAAATCTTAGCAATTGCCATGTAATTAATAATATTGCCCAAAATGCAAAGTATAGAATCACTCTCTAACTCTAAACCCAACGCAGATCAATTCAAAAAAATAATAATTACACACAATCCTATTTAAGTGACAGAGATTAAGAAATCAACAGCCACTGAGGTCTAATTCTTCATCCCATAAGTCAGTACGGAAGAATTTATCCTCTATGTAGGTCCTCTTCAGCACATCACAATGTGCAAGTGCAGTCTCTTGGTCAAGCTAAGTCAATCTGTGCTTTGAACATCAACTTCTACCGATGGAGTGTTCAATTCCATCTAGGTTTTGAAGATGTACTTTTATTTACAAGGATCTGTTAATGTGATCTTCTGTGATCGGGTATCACCACATTAACTACAATGTAATATGTACTAATATTGAACGGTTTGTGATAAATAAATAACATTCTTTCATAATTAAAGCAATAGTGATAAAATATTTATATTCAGTAAATAAGAGTACATTAGTCTGTTATTACGTAAAAGCATACTTCCACGTATAACCCCAACAATCTCCCACTTATACTCAAAGTCTGATTTTAAATATACTACAACACGTCACATGTCCTACACATGTTCCTAATATTTCTCCCACTTATACTCAAAGCAGCTTAGCGACACACTTGACAATCATTCTTTTCACATGTCTCTTGAATGTATTCTGAGAGGCAGACACTTTGTGAAAAGATTAACTAGGTTATCCTCCGATGCGATCTTAACCACCGCTTAATCTTCTCTCTTAACGATTTCTCGTATAAGATGGTATTTTCTTTTAATGTATTTGTTGGCCTTGTGGGCTCTTGGCTCCCTTGAATTTGCAACCGCCTATAACAGATATTGCAGGGTGTTGTAACACGAATAATCCCGCCATGTGGACAAGTTGCAAAGCTGACAAGTAGCCCGCCGACAACCAGGTAAAGCGACTTGAGAGTGAGACTCTATGAACCAGAAGCTTGAAGATCAGATGCTCTGAAGGCCAGATGATCAAGAAGTCATTCAAGAAGTCGCAGGTCACAAGTCGTAGGTAGCTCATAGGCTACCAGAAGTCACAGGTCACAGGTCGTAGGTAGCTCACAGGAGGCCAGAAGTCGTAGGTCACAGGTCGTAGGTAGCCCATAGGCTGCTAGAGCTCGCAAATCCTGTCAACGTACACTTGGAAATCATGCGACAAGCCGCAAGATCCACCCCCGAAGTCTGCCCCATAATTGGCGCACACTAAATGCAACGACCTCTGACCCGGCGAGGTGGAATTCCCGGCCAGCGAGATTGAAGCCACTTTTATTGCATATTCCTTATGTAAATTCCCGCCCGAGAGGCGGGAATCCTTGTATAAATAGGCCACCATGGCCATACTAGAAATGGGTTGGAACGTTGATATGAATCCTTAGTGTTAGAAACATATAAGATAGTAAAAACACTCCTGGCTTGGTTCGCCCCCAGACGAACTGGGTCAACAAATTTTGAGTTTTTATTATTTTTTGTTCAATAATTCATCATTTAATTAACTTGTTGGCCGGAAAATTAAACCGGGCACAACAATTGGCGCCGTCTATGGAAAATATTTCTACTGATTGTTCATCATTCTTAGAAGACCCACCTTCTGTTCATCAACAATGGCCATCAACCAGACCGAAGCTGCTCGACATAAGGCTGACGCTCATGATGGGGCAGAAGCCTCCGTGAGTTCCCATCACACCCATCAAATGGCCGCTACAGCTACTCTAGACTGGGGCAATCTCATCCGGACACTAGAGGATAAAAAAGCTGTCATGGCCGTCCTCAACAAAAGGCGTCTCAATTTTGGCGGCCCGAAAGATCAACCACCGGTAAAAAAGACCGCCAACGACGCCGGACCTTCCAAGGGTAAGGGTGCCCTAATCGAAAAGGAACGATTGACAGGTCAACTGGCCTACCTCCCGGTGAAGCACGCAATCATCCGAAACTATCGAATCCTGAGAAAGACCCGCGGGCTCGAACAATGTGTTCACCCGCCTCGGAAACTAGGTGGTACGAAGAGCGCCGGTAGAAGCTGAGGATGAGGCTCATTCTCAGCCTCGACATTCAGAGCAGGTGGCACACGACCTTGCCATGATGCTGAACATACACCATGACGAGTTGCCAAGAGACTCGGTTATCTATCATGGCAATAGGTAGGGCGCCTTCCCGACCTCACATCTTCGCGACGCGCAAGTCGCCACACTTACCCACATGGTTCAGGCATTGCTAGAATGGGTTGAAGATCAGAATGGGATGATGGAGAAGGACACCAACCTCGTTATACCGAGATCACCATTTGGTACGCTAATTACTTTAGCACCCACTCAGAGAAAAGTCGATGCAGCGGCAATAGACCCAAGAGTTCATGTATCGAGGTATATCTCCTACATGGCATCTATGGGTGCAACCGACGCAACCAGATGTAGGCTCTTTCCATTGACTTTGAGTGACCATGCTCATATGTGGTTCACCTCACTGCCTTCATGCTCGGTGGACACATTCAATCAGCTCGCTGGACTATTCTTGAGTTATTTCTCGATAATGGCTCCCCGACCAGTGATGAAGCAACACCTGATGAATGCTCAACAGGGCAACAATGAGTCTGATCGATCCTATATTGAAAGGACTGAGAAGCTCATCCTTGAGGGATATCCCTTAGGGGATGAGGCGAAACTGCTTGGGGCCATTGGGGGCTCAAGAAAGGAACTAAGATGTGGCGACACATGACCGCTGACTATCCGACCAGCTATGCCGACTTCAGAAGGCGGGCTGGCGACCTGATACTCACTACGGAGCTCCTGGAGTCCCGAATCTCCAACACAGGGGAAGTCGTGGTACTGAAGAGGGGTTCCAAGGGAATCGGTAGCAATCAAAAAGCTCCCAACAACTACGAACCGTTCAAGGAGTCAATTTCTGTGAAGTTGATGGATGTCCTAGACATGACACCCACTAATGTCTACACGCAGATTGAGGGTCGAGGGCTACTTCTCCCATCTCGCCCAATGAAGAATATGAACAAGCAGAACCCATACAAGTTCTGCCACTACCACGACCAGAGAGGTCACTACACAAGTGAATGCAAGGACCTGCTGTAATAACTTTGGAGGCTATATGAGGAAGGTTTATTGAATGAGTTCGTCAAGCGACCTCAAGCGGACAATGAGCTAGAGCCTCGAGGTCGCTAATCACCCAGCCATCCCAAAGGAGGAGATCTAGCCGATAGGTCTCTCCATCATCGAAGACACCAAGATGTCTACCTATTAAAGCTTACGAGCTCAAACACTGACATGGCACAAAGATAGTACCCATGAAATGTGTCTCACCCGAAGAACTATTTCGGAGGTCACCTTTTTATACTAGTTTAGCCAAGTTAAATAAAGTGTCATATTTCTTTTCAAAATTCCTATGTGTTTAAACTGAAGGAGGTCACATGAGTCATCAACCTCCCGAGGTACGATTATTGACATACTGGCGGCGAGATCGCCACCCTAGCGGTGCGGTCCTCCCCCGACTTTGTAAGATGACTAAGCAAAGTTCATAAATAAGCTGCATCCAAATAAGACGGCAAGAACACACGCAATTCTAAAAGTCGCATAAGGAAATCAAGTCGGCACAATAAAATGAGGAAGATGAAATGACTTTCATTAATCACAGAACGCCCGATGGCTGATTACATCAAGTTGCGAACCGCTCGGCCAGAAATGGTCGCCGACAAGCGCAATCAAGTCTCGTATAAAGGAGCTTGCTACCTCAAAATATGAGCACATAAAAGACTTGTACAAAGAGGCTCGCTACCTCAGAGTACAAGCACAAAAAAGACTTGTACAAAGAGGCTCGCTACCTCGGAGTATAAGCACATGCAAGACTCGGATAGAGAGTTCAAATCAAAGTGCGAGCACAGACAAGACTCGCACAGAGAGTTCAAATCAAAGTGCGAGCATAGAGAAGACTCGCACAAAGAGTTCAACTCAAAGTGCGAGCACAGACAAGACTCGCACAGAGAGATTCAACTCAAAATGCGAGCACAGATAAAACTCGCATAGAGTTTTCAACTCAAAGTGCGAACATCGACCAGAACTCTCGACAAACTTGATCTCGGCGGATAACAATCTCACACAACTAATCCCCCGACCTAGGGGCATGAGGGAGAATCTAGCCTGCAAAGATATGTCAAACTTAATACCAAGAATACAACCTCAAGTGCGGAAAGCAGACAAGTCATAATTCGTAGTAGAGATCAAGACCGGCCTCCGAACGAAGTCGAAGTCTGCTCTTGGGGGTAATTGTTGTAACACGAAAAATCCCACCCTGTGGACAAGTTACAAAGCTGACAAGTAGGCCGCCGGAGACTAGGTAAAGCGACTTGAGAGTGAGACTCTATGAACCAGAAGCTTGAAGATCAGATGCTCTGAAGGCCAGATGATCAAGAAGTCATTCAAGAAGTCGCAGGTCACGGGTCGTAGGTAGCTCACAGGTTGCCAGAAGTCACAGGTCACAGGTCGTAGGTAGCTCACAAGCGGCCAGAAGTCGCAGGTCACAGGTCGTAGGTAGCCCACAGGCTGCTAGAGATTGCAAATCCTGTCAACACTTGGAAAACACGCAACAAGCCGCAAGATCCGCCCCCGAAGTCTGCCCCATAATTGGTGCGCACTAAATGCAATGACCTCTGACCCGGCGAGGTGGAATTCCCGGCCAGTGAGATTGAAGCCACTTTTATTGCATATTCCTTATGTAAATTCCCGCCCGAGAGGCGGGAATCCTTGTATAAATAGGCCACCATGGCCATACTAGAAAGGGGTTGGAACTTTGATCTGAATCCTTAGTGTTAGAAACATATAAGATAGTAAAAACACTCCTGGCTTGGTTCTCCCCCAGACATAGTCTCTTCAAAGATGAACTGGGTCAACAAATTCTAAGTTTTTATTGTTTTTTTGTTCAATAATTCATCGTTTAATTAACTTGTTGGCCGGAAAATTAAACCGGGCACAACTCTGGGAAAATTCGAAGTTCGTCATAGCCCACTAAAAAGTTCTTGAGCCAAACCACTTCTTTCATTGCTTCACAAGCAGCTACTTATTCGGCTTACATGGTTGAGTCAGTGATGCAATCTTGCTTCATACTCCTTCATGTCATGGCTACACTTCCCACACTTAGCACATTACCTGAGGCAGATCTTCTGGAATCTATACTTGATTGGAAATTTGAGACTCTGTATCCCACGAGAATAAGACTGCCTGATTGATAAACTGACATCCTATCTTGAGTTCTTTTAAGATACTTTAGAATATTTTTAACAACAGTCCAGTGTTCTTTTCCTGGAATACTCTGATATCTTGCTACCATTCCTACGACAAAGTAAGTATCCAGCCTCGTGTACAGCATTAGATACATGAGGCTTCCAATTGCCGATGCATATGGAATTCCCCTCATGTCATCTATCTCGTTTTGTGTCTTAGGAAACATTTCTTTTGACAGATGGATTCCATGCCTGAAAGGTAAGAAACCCTTCTTGGAATCTTGCATGTTGAATCTCTTCAAAACAGTGTCTATGTATGAAGCTTGGGACAAGCCAATCATCCTTTTCCTACGATCTCGAGTGATCTTGATCCCTATGATGTGACCGACTTCTCCTAAATCTTTCATATCAAACTGATTTGACAACCATACCCTTACGTCTGACAACACCTTTACATCATTTCCGATGAGCAAAATATCAACTATGTATAGTACTAAGAATACCAAGGTAGTTTTGACATACTTTCTGTAGGTCCCGAACAGGTTTTGTGAGGTTAGAAGTCTAGAGGGGAGGGCTGAATAAACTTCTAAAACTTTTGTGAGATCAGGTGTGGATATGCAAGTATGCCTGATTAGAGTGCGAGTGAAGCAGTACGGACTGATATCCGACTTACTGATCGCTTGGAACCAGATCAGTTCGTCGTCTATTAATTCAACTATTGGTGCGGAAGATAAGTTAACCCGTGTGAAAAACCAGTTTGCTCAAACAGATTCTGAGTAATCAGTTTTATATCAGATGACAAAGGGATCAAACTGATCAGATTAGTTGCTTGGTGCAAATCTGATCTAGACTCGAAACATGCATGTAATATAAAGCATGTAGTGTGCTAAGAGTGTAAAGCAGATATATCACTTAAGATTCATAGTGGTTCGGACAACTTGTCCTACGTCCACTCTTCCCTATCACCAGGGGCACTCACTTAACCAATCTGGACTTAGATTAATGTGTTAGTCCAACACAATACAACAGATGTTTCAAGAGTTTTAACGTAACAATCTTAGAGATCAGAAACTAGAAACCCTAGTCTGAAATCTTGCTAAACAAACTTAACCTAACTTTGTGGGTTAGGGTATAAGATTTGTATGTTCCAACTGGAATTCTATCCTAGTATTTGAGTAGCCTAAAGCTAGAGGATAAGAATTCTATGCTAAGAACTTTAT
Organism: Stenogyne calaminthoides; assembly: GCA_037126765.1. Classification (NCBI taxonomy): domain Eukaryota; kingdom Viridiplantae; phylum Streptophyta; class Magnoliopsida; order Lamiales; family Lamiaceae; genus Stenogyne; species Stenogyne calaminthoides. The sequence goes on from JBBCBC010000016.1 coordinate 28,859,124, forward strand.
GGGATGAACACTTAGATTAAATCTTGTGTTGTGTTCTTCGTGCGGAAATCTTGGTCGAGCTTGAGCTTGTGTAATTTCCGTAACCTTAGAATGAAGGTTGATCCCATATTTATAGGCACGAAATCGAACTAGTCGTTGGAGAGAAATTCGAATTTCGGTCTATTTAAGGTAGGATTGCAGGTTTGATGTGACGTGCTCAGAGGCAGCATGGCTGAAAGCATGCAAGCTTGTTCGTTGTAGCCGTTGGACTCTAAATCACTAGTCCTGGAAGTGTCAGTTCCGTACGTGCGTGTCTTCTTCTCATTGGTTCACAAGTACACAAATTCGGCACTTGATTTACTAACAAGATTAACATTCTTCTTGTCTGATTGACTTAGCTCGTACTAGGTTTGAATCTTCTGATGTAGGTTGTCTTAGCACAACTTACTGATTCTTCTTCGTGTTATCTGATGTAGGTCTTCTAGTCTTGATGTATTCTGATCTTCAACTCTTCTGATCTTCTGATCTTCAACTCTTCTGATCTTGATCTTCTTCTGATTATCTGATCTTCTGATCATCAAGAATTAGCCTATACATATTGAGTTCCCCCTCAATATGTGACTTATCTATTACATCAGCTGTCTATACAACTCAGCTTGTCATCCTATCTGATATATAAGTCATCAGTCAGCTAACAGGTCTGACTGATCTTATTACAATCTATTTCCGAACTTCCATCGAAACTATAAATTTCCCAACAATTTCCCTCTTTTTGATGGAACCAAAACAGTTAATCAGGAAAATAGATAACTAGAATGTAAATAACAGAAATAACACACAGTTTAGAAGACAATGAGAAATTGTCTTAGGATCAGAAAGATAGAGCATTTCATTAAAGATATGAATGTGTACAAGTACGGAAATACCTATCAACTGGTCCTAAACTAGTCTTCTGATCAGTTGTCTTCAATATTTGAATTTCTGGAGCTCTATTGGAATATCAAACAATTTATACATCCTCTACATCAGAGCAACCTGTCGATCCTTCTCAATGATCCCTCCTTTCTTGGCAAAATCATAATATAACTTCTTAAAGGCAATAGGATCAAGAGTTTTGTTCGGTCTGAGAGGTGGCAAGAGAATTTCGAATGGGGGTGCCTCAGGAATTAAGTTCATCTTCTTGCCCTCTTTCATTATGATCTCGGAGAATTCTGGGTATTTGGTTTCTAGCCAACTTCTGAATTCATCATCGAATTCCCCTTGATCAGTAGCAATGGGAATCTTCTCCAGAATGTAGACATCACATAACCAGTCTCCTCGAATCTTGTTCCATTCTGGTATCAGAATCATCTCGGGCAACCAGAATGTCTTTCACTGATGCAGGCAAGGCCCTTTCTTCCCAGACAATGTCCTCAGCAATAGCAGCCTTCTTCCTCTGTCTTCTGACATAACTTGTGTGAAAACCTTTAGCTTCAGCCAGTTTCTTCTTATTGATGGCAGCATTGATCACTCTCTGTCTGGCTTTCTGCTCTCCTGACTGTGCTGGGGTTATCTGAGACCTAGATCGTATCTCAATCTGCTTATGGGTTTGAGTAGGTACCTTGGCCTGCTTGCCCTAGGCTTGTTCCCTTTTCTTGGCTTCTGCCACTGCAGCTTTCTCTTCCTCAAGCAACTGCTTCTCCAGCTCAAGGCTCTTGGCCTGATCTTCAGATTCGTACCGTTTTTGAACGTTGGATGAGAAATCTTCTACCTTATTTACTCTGACAACAACATCAAATAAGATAGACTTTTGTTCAGAAATGGCCTTCCATTGAGCTTCAATATCTTGCCAATGCTTTTCAACTGTCTGATGCATTTTCACCAGTTCGGTGTCAGGCACAACAACAATTGAGACAATTTCTGGCATGGCAGCAGTTTCAGCAATTGGTGCAGATGGTGCAGATGGAGTCGGTACAGATGTTCCAGCAGTTGGCAATGTACCCGCAACAATTAACCGCATCTATTTTTCTGCCTCCTCTTCCCCCTTTTTGGTTGCATCAAAAATATTTGTTAGCCTGAGGTTTAGTGCCCTGAAGCATTTCATCCTTGAGCTCCTCAACTGCTAACGGGGTAATCTGCACCGTGGAAGATGAGGGTTCAGGGCTCAACAATCTGTTCAGACCAGCTTCAATTGACTTCTTGGCCCTGAGAATTGATCCCTCAAATCTCTTCCACCCGGCATCAAGATAAGTATTTGTCCTCTCCAGAGATGACCAGACACTTTCTAACAAGGTTCCTAGATCAGAGAGTATCGAAACCTGTAGAGATATCTTCTCTGTGATTGGATCAACTTTCTTCATCACAGAGGCAGTAATATTGTCGTGCAAACTCATTAGTTTGGCTACAGTTAATTTCCTCTCTGCATCAACCAGAGCTTGCTGCTCTTCTCCGAACCTTTTCATCAGGTCAGTTGCCAAAGTGTTGAATTGTGTTTCAACGACTACCTTTACCCCATCTTGAATATTCTTCAAAAGGCGATCTAGGGTATCGACATCTAAGGCAACAACCCTGCCATATGTTGAAGCCTCTCCAGATAGGGTCACATTGGCAACACCCAAACCTGGTTCATCGGCAGCTAGCTCATATTCAGCATTGCCATGAGCCAGTAAGCTTCCTCCTCCACCGCAGCAATTCCAAACCTCTCGTGAATAAACCATGTGATGTCATCATCAGAAGCCAATTCAGCTGTTGCTTACTCTAGCATTCTCCATACACCTCGTCTCTAGATCCACAAAGTACTCAGATCCGAGAGCTTCCATCAGAATCAGAAATTCTTCAATACCCTTCAGACGGATATCCCTCTAGAAGATAATTTCTTCAATCTTCGGCTAGAGGCCTGGATTGTTAATCAGATCCGGGCATATCTTGTTCAAATAAACCTTTACCTGTTGCTTCAGAATGAACATAGTGGGATCCTCGGTGTCTGACTCTGGGGATTCCAGAAAAATCCTAGTGTTGAATGGATTGTGAGTAAGAGAGACATAGAGGTCATCTCTTGGAACAACTTCTTCAGCAACCTGTTCCTCAAACCTTTCTGGTTCCTTTGCAGTCTGTTCTGATGGTTGATCTAACATGGGAGTGGGAATTTGTGGTTCACTGGGTGGGGTAGTTTGTGGTTGTGTTGGAGTTGGCTCAGATTGGGGTTGAATCTGGGGTTCAGGGGCAGTTTGCGGTTGTGGTTGAGCTGGTGCAGATGGGGTTGGGGTTGGAGATGGTGGTTTGGCTGGTGATGGTAATTTGGCTGGTGATGGTGAGGGTGATTTGGATGTAGGTGTAGGTGACCTGTCCCTTCTGAATAACTAACTAAGTGGCACAGAATCTGAGGGTTCCTGCTCCCCAGTTGGCTCATCTTCAGCTTCTACTCCTTCTCCTTCTGCTTCACCTTCTCCTTTTGCCATCTGCTCTATCTGCCCCCCCTCTGATTTAATGTGAATCAGCTCCTCAACTCTTTCTACCTCAGCTGGTTTAGGTCCAGCTTCCTCCATTACGTCCTCGAAGGTTGTCCAGGTGCCTTCTTCTGAAGAGTGGTAATCCTCTTTTGATGCTTTTTTGACTCATTTGGTTTCTTGGCCAGTGCCTTTTGTTTCAACTTCTTCTTGGGGGCGGCCTGTTCATATGTTTCTGACTGGACAGAAGACACAGTTGCCTTAGTTTCTTTTCCTTTACCCTCTCCTCTTGGTCTAGGCACATATGGAGCTGGGTTATCGTCAGATTGGCCTGGTAGGGGTTCATCTTTTCCCAGAATGGCCTTAAACTTTGCTAGATATACCTTCTTTCCATCTTCATTCCACTGGAAATTATTAGGCAGTTTATCCGCAAGGATGATAGAAACCTTGTGAATAAATGAGCACTTTGATGTCATAAATACTTCCTTCCTCTCATTAAGTGCAAACTTCCTATTCTCCTTCATCAATCTTGCATTGAACATCCCTAGCCAGTCAACATTCTTGGCTTTCTTGATAATAGCAGTCATGACACCCTGCTTGTGTGAAGTGACGGCGTCAAGACTGTAAATTAAGCACATTATCACCAGGAAACAATCTCAAATAGGAGTCGATATTTCCTTTTGAGATGAGGGACACGGATGTTCACAATCTAGTCTCGATTCGCCGGTCTAAACAATTCGGCCTGTAGAAACCCCTTTTCTCCCAGTTCAGTAGTGAAAGTTTCCGGAGCAATACTTCCCTATTGAAGACCAAAAATTCTCTGTAAGTCGTTATCAGTCACTACTATCTTCTTTCCTCCAACGGATGAAACAAGATTTTCCTCATCATCCTCTTCTCTCTTAAGATTATACAGAAACTCCAGAGCTTCATATGTGTACACAATATCCTGGTGACGATAGCAGAATTGCTCAAGTCCACAGGCTTGAAGGCATTCCAAAATTTCAATCGACTCAGGGTTAGAGGTGACTGAGAAAATGATGAATTTCTCATCAATGATGTCCTTCTTCATTAATGCGAAATTGCACATCTTCTTGCCTTGTCCAGCGCGTGCAATGAGTTGTGCCATTCTGTGAAAACAAACAATTTTAGGGATGAGTTTGAATAAGTTATTTCAATAAGTATAGTAAAACACACAACCCTAATCCACTAATCATATATCTTAAGCACTGACTCATATTAAGACAAGTATACATTTAGGACAAATCAAGAACAGTACATTATCGCAACAAGATCTATTTCCAGAATTTTAGTAACACATTTTGTAAGCATAAACAATCATTTTGACAAACAGTGATACCAAAAAGAAATTTAAGTAAAGCATATTCAGAAATTTACCAGATATCGATTCAAAGATTTTGAAAGACGAAAGATGAATCGATTGAGAGTTCAAAGTGAATTTGTTCGCAAGGTTTATCTCTCAAGAATTTGGTAAATTTAAAAGTGTAAAAGTTTTCTAGAAACTGAGTTAGGGTTTTATATAGTGCGAGGGAAAATATTTTTCACAACTCCCTTTAAATACTCAAGTATCCGTGTTTTGAAATCAACGACTGAGATTAGGTGGTCGTAAAGTATTTTAATCGTGCAGTTGAGAAAATTGACCCGCCCGTATTTTGGACGTGAAAAGTGTAATAAATACCAATAAATACATATTCCCCACGCCCGTATTTAATACTTTGCAGTGCGTGCGTCATAAAGTAAAGCCAACAGTAATAATAACATTTTAAGAGATAAGCTCAGACAATATGAATCAGATAAGATAAAGCAGATAATGTAAATCAGAAAACTTATCTGACTGATTGATATCGTAATCAATCAGTTACCACTCGATCTGATCTGACTTCTCTAATTTTTGTCGATCTCACTGTGTAGCTTAAACCTTAGAAAATATTCCCAACAATGTTTTATCCCTCAGATCAGGTTCCTTTTGATCTAGAAATCCGTAGTCAGTTGAGTTCCCCCTTTAAATGATATTCCTTTCTGATCAGTACCCAACTGATCCTATCTCATCAGTTGAAGTTCCCTTCTTCAACTGACCTTCTTACCTGGTCATGTACATAACCAACTGATAATGTAGATTAAGCCACCGAAGTATTCTGGTGCATCTTCTCCAAGATCCAGAAGCCCTGGCTCATTGCACAGTTCTCTGAATTTGACTTCAGCTAAAGGCTTGGTTAAAATATCAGCTTTATGCTTATCAATATGAATCTTTTCCATTCTGATGTTCTTCTTTTCCACATGGTCTCTGATAAAGTGATGTCTGATGTCCACATGCTTGCATCTTGTATGCAGAACTGGGTTCTGAGTGATTGTAATGGCACTATTACTGTCATAGAAGATAGGCACATTCTTAGCTATAATGTTATAATCCCTCAGCTGCTGACAAAGCCAGAGCAGTTGGGAGCAACAACTTCCTGCGGCCATATATTCTGCTTCAGTAGTAGATGTGGCAATAGATGTCTGTTTCTTTGAAAACCAAGAGACCAGTTTACTTCCCAGAAACTGACATGTACCTGAGGTTGCCATAATCAGAATCAGAGTACCCAGTAAGCTCTAGATTATCATATGCAGGGTACCATAAACCAAGGTTTACAGTTCCCTTCAGATACTTAAGAATCTGCTTAGCTGCTATCAGGTGGCTTTGTTTTGGATTCGCCTGGAATCTGGCACATACACCTACTGAAAATATTTTATCTGGTCTACTGGAAGTAAGGTATAATAAGGATCCAATCAAAGCCCTATACTCCTTCTGATTAGTTTCGTGACCACTCTCATCTGGATCCATCTTGAAGGCTGTCATCATTGGAATCTTTGTAATTCTGGATTCCATACTTAGCCAAAATATTCCTTATATACTTGGCCTGACAGATGAAGATCCCAGTATGAGCTTGCTTAACTTGAAGACCTAGAAAGTAGTTCATCTGACCCATCATGGACATCTCGAATTTCCCTTGCATCAGTTTGCTAAACTTATCACATAAGTACTTGTTGGGAGATCTGAAGATAATATCGTCCACATAGATCTGAACCATCAGAATATCATCACCATCTTCTATTCTGAACAAGGTCCTATCAATCAGTCTCTTAGTGAAACCATTTTCTTCCAAGAACTGAGACAGTGTATCATACCAAGCTCTAGGAACCTGTTTCAGGCCATAAAGAGCCTTCTTTAAATGGTATACCTGATTATTCATTTCAAAGCCAGGAGGTTGTTCAACATACACCTCTTCAACCAGCATTCCATTTAAAAATGCACTCTTTACGTCCATCTGATACACAGTGAATCCCAATTGAGCAGCATAAGCCATAAATAGCCGAATGGCTTCTAAGCGAGCAACAGGTGCGTAGGTCTCATCATAATCAATCCCTTCTGATTGTGAATACCCCTTTGCAACCAGTCTTGTCTTATTTCTGGTTATCACATTGTGCTCATCTTTCTTGTTCTTGAAGACCCATCTGGTTCCAATAACACTTTGGTGAGTTGGTCTGTCTACAAGTTCCCAAATTTGATTCCTCTCAAACTGCTCTAGTTCTTCTTGCATGGCAAGAATCCAGTTTGCATCTTGAAGGGTTTCTTCAATGGTTAGGGGTTCGTTGAGAGACAGATAACAACAGTACATTGCACTATCGCCAATCTGATGTCTAGTCTGAACCCTGTTGCTTGGATCTCCTATAATTTGATCAGTTGGATGATCTCTTAACCAGATTTTCTTTTCTTGAGTAGCTTCATCTTGGAGATCTTCTATTGGGATTATACTGGAAAGTATACTTTTTACTTTGTATAATCGAAACTGAATTTTCAGACTTATTTACTAAAATAAATTGTTTATCACTGATGCTTTAAATATTATTGAATGTTACATATATTTCTTTGCATAAGATATTCAATAAATAAGTCGCACGTGTTACATTGTAGTTAATTTAGTGATACCGATCACGTAAGATTAAATAATGATCCCCTTGTAACTAAAAGTACGCTATTCACGACCTAGATGGAGATGAACAACCCATCGTGAAAGGTTGAAGTGTAAGGCTCAGATTGGCTTGTCTTGACCAAGAGATTACACTAGTGCATGACTGATGCACCGAATAGGACCTACAGGAGGATAAATTCTTCTTTAATCGAACAAGGAAGAATTAGACCTCAGTGGTTCATTATTTCTTAATCTTCGTTCCTTAAATAGGATCATGTGGGATTGGTAACTATTGCTTTGACTTATCATGGGTAGCGAATCAGAGAGATTCAATACTTTTTATCTTGGGCAATATTATTAGTCACATGTGATTACTAAGATTTAATACTTAAGAAGAATCGTAAGCACGCTTGTTTGACGATTTGCCCCTTGGGAGGTCCATAAGCTTTATCATACCAAATCTTGCAAGTGGAATTAGTTTCGGTATGGATAATAATGTTGAACCGTTTCTTTGACCAAGGACAAAAGATATTAATTAATGGAAAGCTATTTCAAATGGCTTGAATTAATTAATGGGCTAGATAATCTAAAAACACGGAAAAAAATGTCCTGAGCCATATCGACCGGGCTCAATATTAGATATTCAAGGTCCATTAGAAGGTCCAATCTTAATTCTCCTAAAAGGCCCCCCCGTAGCCCAACATATAGTCCATTAACCGAAAAAAAAGTGATTAAAATAAAATAAATATTGTTGCTTAATTTTCCAACTAAAATTTTCGAAAATTATAAATATGTTGGGGAAAAGATTTTCTTTGAATTTTGTTATGGAATGAAGATATGTATTCTTGGAATACAAGATTATCTCATTAAATTCAAGAAATCTCCCTTGATTATTTATAATGATATTTTTAAATTTTGAAAATATCATAAAAAGATTTTCTTGATTTTCTTGAAAAAAGGATATATTATGGAAAAAATATCATAAATTTCTCCAAATCTGAGAATATTTTATAAAATTCCAGAAAATTGTTAAATCTTGGTTTCTTGCTGGATTTATATAAGAGACTATTCATCATCTTGAGAAGGAAAATACATTGTTTTTGGAATTTTGTTCATCTAATATCTATAAATTATAATTATGGGAAAAAAAATTGAAAAAATTATAAATCCAATAAAATATATATTTTCATAAATGGAGAATTCTTCCATCCGGAAAGATATTTTAAGGGACATTGTTTTTTTATAGCAGTCTAATTTTAATGTCATCCCAGTACGCTCATAAATGAGGGATGATTCTTTCATTTGAATTTACGAAATATGTCTTTGGAAAAAATTAGTGATTAATTCCCTAGTAAGTGGTAAAGAATTATTTTATTTTCCTTTTATTCATCGTTCTAGAAATCCTTAGTTCGATGATAAGGACTAAGGAATAGGATTTAAAGATACGTTGAATTATTAGAGAATTTTTTGCGGTATCGTAATTATCATGGAATTTAATGTGTTTATGCATGCACATAAACCGTTTTTTAATGCATGATATGTTGATTCATTTTGCCTCGTGAGAAAAATCCGAGTAGATTAGAATTTGTTTGATTTGGATCAATTAAGAAATAGTCTTAAATTTTTATTTAATTTTTTGTAAATAAATTGCAACAGGATCAAAAAAAGCAGGATCGAGAATTAAAGGATAAAATCCGAACCAATAAATTTAATTGGCATTAAATGGCGGCAAAGTAAATGCATTAGATCTTTAGGGCGGTGCGCGTGCGTTCGAGTTTAATGTGTTTAATGCATGCATATAAGTGGGAGGAAATTATTCGTGAGCGGGGTTTCTTCGGAATCAAGCCAGACGGCCGCTGGGAAAACCATGACAATCGGCGGCGCGCAGGCGGATAATTTAGGCGGCCCAATATATTTATTTTCCGTTTAGCGATTTATTTGTGCCGGTTCCAGTAGCGCCACGGATTTAATTTGTTTTAAATGGTGTTTGCATGAGTATTGCCCGAGACGACGAGTGGGAGAAATTCGAGATTCACCTTGGGAAGCCAAGAAAATCAAAGTATGTTTAAATAATTAATTGACAATTTTTTTCCGGATAATATTTGCGGCTTTGCGGCTTTTATTTAATTTGTTTGAAAAACTCCATGATTTATTGCAAATGAAAATTCTTTTTGGAAAATTTCACATGTTTAACAGTGACTGGAAATTTTATAGCTTTAAAATTGAATGAATTCAGTGGATGATTTATTTATTTTAAGGCGATGACCCTCCCCACGCCAAAAGGCTCGAATGAATTCCAAGTGATGAAATGGGTTATTAGTCTACATTTATTTAATCATGTCGATCAAAATTACCAAAGGTATAAATTTAATCATCGTATACTTTAGGTATAAAATTGATCGATTTTATTGATATGCATATACTTCCCTGTCAATTTTATATTGGTGGGGAGCCAACTATTGTCTGGATATTAAAGGTTTGTACTTGTTCTTGTTTTGTAACTTTTGAATGAATGTGTTTAAATAATGACCCACCCTACGCGTGGCTTATTTGTTTTTTTGAATGTTATTTGCATGTTCATATTTTTTTAGATTTTAATATAAGCATGTGATCGAACCTTGTGATATATTTGTGCTTATGCATGTTATTATTTTTTTCGGTTCATCATGTGCAACCTTTTAATCCACTATTCAATATACTAAAAGACAATTTGCTCCTTTGGAGAAAAAATTTTGTTGATTGAATCGAAACTCACTATTGTCCTCATCGCACAAAGTCATAACGGGTTTACCACACTCTAAAAACAGTTAAACCATCCAGATGAGTCCACTAAAATGGTTAAGAAAGAGTATCTTTGTCGCGGGGCGGTACAACGAAATGGAAAAGTGTACCATCTTGGCTTCTATATGGATGTGTGCAACACCAACACGAGCAACGTTGAGGCCGTGGAAATCATGACCCCAGATCTTAAGCGATGTTTCAACATCGTATGTGGCTCTATGATCACCATGAGGACTTGCTCTCTATATGAAAATGGTGGAGGTCATAAAGAAGACGTTCTCGGATGATTTCACCTTAATAAGACTATACTTGGAATACGAAAAGAAAACCCAGATTTGAGATTACTCTGTAAAAGTTTTGAAGCAATTTCGGGCAAAACTACCGGATGAATAATCTGAAGTTCTAGATGATATGCATTGAACTTTAGTACGCGGCGATATTAACCGAGAGCCAAGCCTTGGGGAGGGTTCTTCTTCTGCTTCTAGACCAAGGGGTGGTAAAACGAAAAGAGAACAAAAGGACGGAGTGAACTTTCAGTGACAATTGAAGATAAGGTGAAAGAAGGATGGACATATGAACAAGCAGGCACCCAAGATGCTTCAAGCTGCGGTGAGAAAAAGGAAATTGGAAATCGACTTGTTCCAGACCAAATGGATGAAGAAATGTAATTCTATAACTTAGTTGTTGAAACTTGTTTAGCATTATGCCTCCCCGTTAATGGGGTGGTGGAAATGAGATCCCTTAATCATGTTTGTTTATATAAGGGGTTCAAAAGGAGGACCTTAGTGAAGTGAGGTCCTCATCACCGGGCGATTCTAGTGGCCAAAGGTTATGCTCAACTCTTTTGAAGCGATTTTTAATTTTTGAGATGTTCTTTCGTTAGGGTTTTTAGAAAGAATTTGTTTCGGTTTTAAACTTTTTATGATGGATAAGGTTACTTTTTAATAAAGTTGTTACCATTTTTCTTTTGATAAATTTATCTATCATGAGCGTTTGTTAAATGATCTCTACAATTAAGCTGTGCAACACTCACGAAATGTATCTACACACATGCTTTACAAAAAGAAAAGCGTTTCATCGAAGAAAGCAAGACATTTCCAAGAACACCTAAGATTGGGTTATAAATCAAAAGAGGATCCAGGTTGGTGACCAAAGATCCGGTTCACTGAGAGCTTCTCCAAGTTGAACCGATTAAACCTCGCGAATCATGTTTGAGGTAATATGACCAAGAGGGCATTGGAGAGGGAAAAAGAGGGAAAACGTATCAAGTCTCTGCGATACGATCATGGAATAATTATGATGAGTTTTTGATTCTAAATTTATCCGAATGAAGGGAAGGCATCCAGCAAGAAGCGGCAACAGAACCCCCAACAAACCAGCAGGACAAGGAAAACAATTCTTTTGGAAATGGTTGGGATCAATGATGAGTTAGGCGGATCTTAGAAAAGGGATGGGTCATGTCTTGGAAAGAAGACTTACATTCGAACTTGGTGCCATCAAAGATGTTCCCAGAACTCCCAAAGAATTGTGGACTTCGCAAGCCCATTATAGGAACACATGAGAATTTGGGGAAAATGTCCCGGTTGACAAGGAAGCAAAAATTGGATCCTGACAAAGAGGTTGTTTGTAGAAGGATACCCTCGAGGAACAATGTATGCAATGTATGTTCTATGGTCCCTAAGATCAAAAGGTGGTCATCAAGACCCACTTTAAGATTTTGGAAAGACTATATGAACCAAAAAAACATTGAGATTACCTTAAATGAAAAGGGCAAACCTCGATAAGAAATCTTAGATGATATACGTAGTCTGTTTCCCCATCGGAGCCTCGTCATAGTGGGAGGGTTTCCAATCGCGACGTAGATTCACGGAATAGGAGAGTCCTGGGACTTGATTTGACAAATGGGAAATTTGACCGGAGGACATACACAAACGTTACCCAAGATAAGGATCTAATATGTAGGCAAACAACAATGAAAGCTAAACGGGTTCTATGTTTCATAGCACTTCCTAGTGGAGCTTCGAACCACTTAATGAGGTCCAAACCCATTAATCATCAGTGGGTATATAAGTGAAAAGAGACCGGGGCGAGGAAGGTTGAAACCTTTAAAGCAAGACTAGTGGCGGGTTATACTCGTAAAAACACGGATTGATTATGAGGAATACCATTTTTTACCAGATACGCTTAAGTCCATCAAAGATTCTCTTGGAAAAAGATTGCTCCGGCGGATTGCCAAGAGCTTTCCAATTCAAGGCAAATGGATGTCATATGCAACAACCCCGTTTCATTCAGCTAAAGAAGATATTGAATGAAGGTCCATTTAGACCAAACGTATCCTAAACCTAATAATGTTTGAACCGTTCTTGACCAAGGACAAAAAGATGTTAATTAATGGAAAGCTAGGATGGGATTGGTGGCTTAATCTTATTCCCCAACATCTTCATCATCATCATTATCTGCAATAGAATCACTAGAAACTTGTATAGGGATGTTAGTTGGGTCTACCTGACAGGGACATATTTCAAAAGATGTTTAAATCATCTCGGATTCTTTGCGATATCGCTTTTGATTATCAGTGTTCACCTGAACTGGATGGTTCATTGTTACATTCTCTCAAAAATTTGCACCGGCTTCTTCATTCGACGGTTTAGACGTACCTTAGTGGTCCGATCGACTGGTGAATCATCAAGGTCAAAGTTGGGAATATACACAGTGATGTGTTTTGAATCCTTTCCTTTGAGCCTCAACTGATCCATTTTCAGTGTTTCTGGTCCATCAGGTATGACTTGTTCTATGACAGATTTCTCCTGATCAAATGTTGACTCATCAAAGACCACATGAGGTGTTTCTTCCACAACTAGAGTTTGTTTTTTGAAAACCCTAAATGCTTTGCTGGTTGAGGAATATCCTAAGAATATACCCTCATCTGACTTAGCATCGAAAGTTCTCAACTGACTCTTCCCATTATTATGAATGAAGCACTTACACCCCAACACATGAAAGTAGAAAACTCGAGGTTTTCTTTCCTTCCACAGTTCACAAGGTATTTTGAAGTGAATCTTAGTCAGAGAACATCTGTTCTGGGTATGACATGCAGTATTGATTGCTTCTATCCAGAAACGATTTGGTGTTGCATGTTCAGCTAACATGGTGCGAGCAGCTTCTTTGAGTGTTCTGTTTCTCCTTTCTGGTATGCCATTTTGTTGTGGTGTTCTGACAGCTGAGTTCTCATGCTATATACCAAACTTAGAGTAAAAATCAGATGTAAACTGGTTCAAGAATTTTGTACCTTTATCTGATCTAATTTTTACTATGCTGAGACCCTTTTCATTCTGAATCTTCTTGAGAAGTTCAGGTAGCTTTGTTGTAGTCTTATTCTTCTTATACAAGAATACAACCCAGGTGAATTTGGAGTAATCATCCACGACCACCAGAGTGTATTTGCGTCCACTGAAACTAAGAGGCGTAACTGGTCCAAATAAATCCATATGGAGCAGTTGCAATACTCTGCTGGATGGAGGAGAAGGAATCTCTTTGAATGAAGCCTTGACTTGCTTTCCCTTCTAACATGCAGCACATGTCTGATCCTTAGAGAAAACTTCATTCGGGAGACCTTCAACCAAGGACATCCTTGCTATCTTGTTAAGAGTCTTAAAGTTCAGATGACTCATTCTCTTGTGCCAGAGCCAACTGACACTTTTGGTACTCTTAACAATCAAGCATGCATTTCTTGGACAACTATCCCAATCTGCAGTGTAGATGGTTCCTTTTCTGGAGCCAGTTAGCAGGATCTGCTGAGTAACTCGATTTCTAATTGTGCATTTATCTATCGAGAGCTCAACACTAAAACTGTTGTCGCAGAATTGTGACACAGATAACAGGTTAAGCCATTAACATACGAAACACCTGTAACCTGTACATAATCATTCACTAAGGTTCCAACTCCTCCGGTAAAACTAAAGTTGTCGTCAGCAAAGAGAACTCGTGGGCCTGGTTTCTCAATGTAATTGCTGAGGAGATGTTGACTTCCAGTCATGTGCCTTGAGCATCCACTTTCTATATACCAGATAGTTGCTTGTACACCTCCTTTATTGGCCAATCCCACGCGAACCTGCGAGCAAATCAGATTTTAGGGATCCAGACAAACAAGACATTTCTATTATAATCATCAAGATCAGAAGGCCTTATATGTCTCCCATATGCATCTACATAATCATACGTATAATCATGTGCGGTTTTATCAGTATGATTATTAGTGTGAGCCTTGGATGAATCAGAAGACTTGGGATTTTTCTGTTGGGATTATACTGAAAAGTATGCTTTTTACTTTGTATAATTGAAAATGAATTTTTAGACTTATTTACTGAAATAAATTGTTTATCACTGATGCTTTAAATATGATTGAATGTTACATATATTTACTGCATAACTGTTCAATAATTAAATGCGTGTTACATTGTAGTTAATTTAGTGATACCAGATCACAGAAGATTAAATTAACAGTCCCTTGTAACTAAAAGTACGCCATTCACGACCTAGATGGAAATGAGCAACCCATCAACAAAGGTTGAGGTGTAAGGCTCAGATTGGTTTGTCTTGACCAAGAGATTACACTAGTGCATGACTGATGCACTGAATAGGACCTACAGGAGGATAAATTCTTCAGAACTGAACAACGAAGAATTAGACCTCAGTGGTTCATTGTTTCTTAACCTTCGTCCCTTAAATAGGATCACGTGGGATTGGTAACTATTGCTTTGACTTATCATGGGTAGCGAATCAGAGAGAGATTCAATATTTTTTATCTTGGGCAATATTATTGGTCACATGTGATTGCTAAGATTTAATCGAAGAATCGGTGCAAAATCGTTTGTTCGATTTGCTTACTTGGGAGGTCCATAAGCTTTATCATACCAAATCTTGCAAGTGGAATTAGTTTTCGGTATGGATAATAATGTTGAACCGTTCTCGACCAAGAACAAAAAGATGTTAATTAATGGAAAGCTATTTGGTGGCTTGAATTAATTAATGGTCTAGATAATCTTAAAACACGGAAATAATGATAGGGAGCCATATTGACTGTAATATGGGTTAAGATGGATAGTGCAATATTAATTATGTAGTGGGAATAATTAATATTTATGGGCTTGAATTATATTGTGGCTCAATATTAGATATTCAAGGTCCATTAGAAGGTCCAATCTTAATTCTCCTAAAGGCCCCCTGAGTAGCCCAACAAATAGTCCATTAACTGAAAAGGTGATTAAAATAAAATAAATATTGTTGCTTATTTTTCCAACTAAAATTTTGAAATTTATAGATATGTTGGGAGAAAGATTTTCTTTGAATTTTGTTATGGAATGAAGATATGTATTCTTGGAATACAAGATTCTCTCATTAAATTCAAGAAATCTCCCACTAGGTTATCTATATTGAAATTTTCGAAAATTAGAAAATATAATGAGCAAGAAAGATTTTCTTGATTTTCTTGAAAATATATTATGGAAGATATGTATTTCTTGAAATACAAGAATATCTCATAAATTCAAGAAGATCCAAATCTTGGATTCTTGCACACATTATTTTCAAAAATCCATATGGTTGAGGAGGTGGGATTTTTGTGAAATATTTTAATTATGGGAAAAAGAATATAGGAGATATATTCAAGATTTCTTGGTGAACAAGAAAAGTTTTTTCCCACATTGTTTTTCTACTGAAAAATCGACCACCTCTCACCTATAAATAGGGGATGATTCTTTCATTCTAAACACAATTCCATGTGCTGGAAAAATTAGTAAATCCACGAAAGTGGTGCAACAAAGTTTATTTTTTTCCTTTTGTTAATTGTTCGCGAGTATCCTTCCACCGGATTGTCGAGCAAGGGCTAAGGGAATACTTGGGAAGTCCTTTTGGTTAGTCCGTCCAACCGAATTCACTGCCATCCCGAGAGGTACATTCACGTAAACCCGTAGATTCTGCATGCGTAGGTTTTACGTGGCTTTTTATATGCATGATATGTTGTTGCAATTATTATTTGAATTAATATAGGATTAATTCATGCTAGTAATAATTAATGAATTAAATTTGTATTTAAATATTCACCCCGAATAGATCTGTGCAACTCATTCCCCAACATTTTCTTGTTAACTGGTCTTCTTTTAATCCAGTGGGGTTCAGGTGCAACAGTCCTAGGTTTCTGATTGCAAGGGTAGGTACAACTGCTACCATCAAAAGATTCGTATCTTTTCTGCACAGATGGCTTGATCAGTTTACCCTTAGCTTGCTGGTTAGGCAGCTTGGACTGAGTCGACTTCAGCTGGGACTGTCCCTTGCGAGATGGTCCAGGCTGAGGCCTACTCTGCTGATTGGGCTGAGGTCTCTTCAGAAGAACAGGGTTCTTCTGTTGATTCCTCAGCTGGTGTCTGATCAGTTGGGGTCCATTTATGTTCCCTTTCTGATCCGGCACTCGCTTTGCCTGATCAGCTGGTCCTTTTCCCTTATCTGATACAGATTTGGCATAATTTGTATCTTTATCAGAAACTCGTTTGGTTACACTTTTCTGATGTGAACATGAAAATAGTTGTTCAAATTCTGAATAGTTTTAGATGATTTTATGAAAACCTCTATTTTCTTGCGCAAACTGTCCTCATTGGCTTTTAGATTCTCATGCATTCGGAAGAGTTCATCAAATTTAGCCTGAAGGACTTTGAGATCTCCTGCTTGTTTTAGATTGGTAGCTTGCTATTCATTAATCGATCTTTCCTGACCAGAAGAGCCAACTTTTAGAACATCCAGTTCTATGGTCATCTTCTGAACAATTTCAATCAATTTCTGTTCAGCAGTTCTACTTTCCTTGCATTCTTTTTCAAGCCAGACATCCTCTTCCCTTAGTTTATCATTCTCAACTTCCACTCTTGTATAAGTATCTATTGTATTATAGAGATCATCAAGCAATTGGTCATTATAGACCTGCAGGTTAATCTCTCCAGCAGATGTGCTCAGCACAATAGGTGTGGAACAAGAAGTCACAGAAGGTTTAGAGAGTACCTCAGATTGGTCAGCTTCTCTGGATATCAGACAGATGTCATCATCAGATGAGAAGTTCAGATCTTTGACATCGTCAGTGTTGGTTATCAGATAGAAATCTTCAACAGATGAGTATCCAGAGTCATCTGATGGCAGGTAAGAGTCATCAATACTAGATGTGTCTGCTATCATAGCTTTTATGTCTCTGTGTCGTTGCTCTCTTCTGTTTCGCTTCTCTTCTCTCTCTTTAGGAGTCAGGTCGGCGCAGTCTGTGCTGTAGTGACCTAGTTTGTGGCAGTTGAAGAAAGTTCCAGATTCTCCAGATCCTCTCCTGTTAGGTTAATCATTTCTTCGATAAGATCTGTCAGGTGACTTTCCACCTTGCTTGTAATCAAACTCCTTCTTTCTAATTTGTCACCACGTCTGTCTCCTTTGCGATCATCCCTTCGATCATCCTTTCTGTCATCTCTTTGGTCATCTCTCCTATCTTCTCTTCGATAGTCTCTTCTGTCATCAGAATGATCTCGTTCTGGTGATCTGTTAGTAGATCTCCTATCTCTTCCTCTGCTTTGTCTATAGTCTTTGTAGAACATTTTGTACTTTACCATTTGAACGTTTGATCATTCAAGATTTCTAGTCAGCAGAGCAATCTGTTCATCTTTGCTGATGATGTTACCCATTGGTTCAACAGATCGTGAACTGCTACTGGTTGCCTAAAATGCAACAGTTTTTGTAGAGTTTGTGGTAGCTTCAGAAGGAACATCATCTGATTCTCTGTCTCTTTCAATAAGATCAAATTCATGCGCTTTCAAGCTGAAGAACAGATCGTTCGGCTTCATGGTTCCAATATCTTGACAATCTTTGATCACTGTTACTTTAGTATCCCATTTATTTGTCAGTGATCTCAGAATCTTTTAGTTGATATCCTTATCTTACATTACTTGGCCTAAATCACGCAGTCTGTTGACTCCTCGAGTAATTCTTCCATCAAGTTGATCAATCGTCTCGTTTGGTAACATCTTCAATTTCTCGAAGTTTACCAGTTCAGCTTGTAATTTGCTATCCTTAATCAGATCATTACCTTTGCAAATTTCAGCAAGGGTATCCCATACTTCCTTAACACTCTTCAAATACTTGACCTTCTCAAGTGTGGTAGAGTCCACAGTCTTCATGATCAGATGCCTGGCCACCGTATCCAGGTTGGACAATTTCCTCTCTTATTCATCCATCAGCGAAGGACTCTTTCTGATTCTTGATCCAACTGGTTGCATCGGATCTCCTCCTTCAGATGGATTATAATGATAGATAACGATGGATCTTATCTCAAGAATCTCCTTCATTCTATTGCTGATGAATCCCAGATGGTCACTCATGTCGAGAGACCAGTCGGCGTACTCGTCGACAGAGAACTTGGGCAGATCATGATTCATTCCAGACGTATTATCCATGCTTACTTGAATTTAAAGATTATGAGTTTTAAAAACAGATTTTTCAAGATCAGTTCAAGTGACCACAAAGATTCTTCCTCAAGAATCGATGATATTCAAAGCCAGTGGTCGGAATAACCATTGCTCTGATACCACTTGTAGGTCCTGAACGGGTTTTGTGAGGGTAGAAGTCTAGAGGGGAGGGGTGAATAGACTTCTAAAACTTTTGTGAGATCAGGTGTGGATATGAAAGTATGCCTGACCATAGTGCGAGTGAAGCAGTACGGACTGATATCCGACTTACTGATCGCTTGGAAGCAGATCAGTTCGGCGTCTATCAGTTCAACTGTTGGTGCGAAAGATAAGTTAACCCGTGTGAAAAACCAGTTTGCTCAAACCAGATTCTGAGTAATCTGTTTTAGATTAGATGACAAAGGGGTCAAACTAATCAGATCAAATGCTTGGTGCAAATCTGATCTAGACTCAAAACACGCATATAATATAAAGTAGGTAGTGTGCTAAGAGTGTAAAGCAGATAAATCACACAAGATTTATAGTGGTTCGGACAACTTGTCCTACGTTCACTCTTCCCTATCAGCAGGGGCACTCACATAACAAATCTGGACTTAGATTAATGTGTTAGTCCAACACAATACAACAGATGTTTCAAGAGTACTCACTCAACAATCCCAGAGATCAGAAACTAGAAACCCTAGTCTGAAATCTTGCTAAACAAACTTAACCTAACTTTGTGGGTTTGGGTATAAGATTTGTATGTTCCAACATGAATTCTATCCTAGTATTTGAGTAGCCTAAAGCTAGAGGATGAGAATTCTATGCTAAGAACTTTATGGGATGAACACTTACATTAATTCTTGAGTTGTGTTCTTCCTGCGGAAATCTTGCTTGAGCTTGAGCTTGTGTAATTTCCGTAATGTTAGAATGAAGGTTGATCCCATATTTATAAGCACGAAATCGAACTAGCCGTTGGAGAGCAATTTGAATTTCAGTCTATTTAAGGTAGGATTGCATGTTTGATGTGACGTGCTCAGAGGCGGCATGGCCAAAAGCATGCAAGCTTGTCCTTTGTAGCTGTTGGACTCTAAAGCACTAGTCCGACAAGTGTCAGTTCCGTACGTGTGTGTCTTCTTCTCATTGGTTTACAAGTACACAAATTCGGCACTTGATTTACTAACAAGATTGACATTCTTCTTGTCTGATTGACTTGGCTCGTACTAGGTAACTTGATGTAGTCACCTGATGTATCTGACCAGGTCAGTTAAGACTGATCTGTCTACCTGGTTTGAATCTTCTCATGTAGGTTGTCTTAGCACAACTTACTTATTCTTCTTCGTGTTATCTGATGTAGGTCTTCTGGTCTTGATGTCTTCTGATCTTCAGCTCTTCTGATCTTCTGATCTCCGATCTTCTGATCTTCAACTCTTCTGATTATCTGATCTTCTCATCATCAAGACTTAACCTATACATATTGAGTTCCCCCTGAATATGTGACTTATCTGTTACATCAGCTGTCTATACAACTCAGCTGGTCATCCTATCTGATATCTAAGTCATCAGTCAGCTAACAGGCCTGACTGGTCCTATTACAATCTGTTTTGGAACTTCCATCGAAACTATAAATTTCCCAACATTTTATATATACACAACTCTCGAACTCGTTTTGATCAAAACCGTAGGATTTTATAACTTGATCAAAATATTGGTTCCAATCTCGGGATGCTTGCTTTAGTCCGTAAATAGATTTCTTAAGCTTGCAAACTAGATGCTCTTTGCCTCTTGCAATGAAGCCTTTCGGGTTGGCGCATATAGATTCCCCTTTCAAGACTTCCATTTAGGAAAGCTGTCTTGACATCCATTTACCAAATCTCAAAATCTAGATGTGTAGCTATCGACAAGAGAATACAGATGGATTTGAGCATGGCTACAGGCAAAAAGGTTTCCTCATAATCGATCCTTTCTTTCTGAGTATACCTTTTTGCCACAAGCCTAGCCTTGAAGGTCTGAACCTTTCCGTCTGGTCCTTTTTTTCTCTTGTATACCCACTTGCATCTAATGGATTTTACCCCATTGAGTGGTTCGATTAGCGTCCACACTTGATTATGATCCATAGAATTCATCTCGGCTTCCATTGCTGTTTGCCAAGAATCTGCATCCTTGTCTTAGATCGCCTCGTTGTAAGACCATGGGTCTAATTTTTTCCTTAGATCAAGTTTGAAGACTCTCCTATCCCTAAGAATTGCTCGGGTTGTCTAACAACCCTCCCACTTCGACGAGGTTCCGGTTGTGTAAGTGTGACACTTGGTATATCGACTTGTACAATTGGTGTTGGAGTTGGCCCTCTTAACTCATTTAAGGTAATCTCACTGTTGGGCTTTCTATTGTTCATGTAGTCTTCTTCCAAGAATCTAAAGTATGTACTTATTACAACTCTTTGATCATTGGGACCACAGAACATACACCCTTTCGTTCCCTCAGGATACCCTATAAACAACCTTAATTTCAAAAGTGGGTCCAACTTACATGCTTTCTTGTCCAACACGTAAACCGGACAACCCCAAATTCTCATGTGTCTTTAGATTGGGCTTGTACCCGGTCCACAGTTCATTTGGGGTTTTAGGAACCGATTTCGATGTACTATGTTTAGAATGTAAGCTACTGTTTTCAAGGCATGCCCCCAAAACAACTTGGGAAGATCCGAATAACTCATCATTGATCTGACAATTTCTAAAAGAGTGTTGTTTCTTCGTTCTACTACCCTGTTTTGTTGAGGGGTACCAGGAGCAGTTAACAGGTGTTGGGAAATGTATATTTTTTATGGAAGTTCAAAAACATATGTAATAGGACCAGTCAGACCTGTTAGCTGACTAATGTTTTAGAAATCATAATAGGATGACCTGCTGAGATGTATAGACAACTGATGTAATAGATAGGTCACATATTGAGGGGGAACTCAATATGTATAGGTTAAGTCTTGAAGAAGATCAAATATGTATAGGGGGAACTCAGTAAGTTGAGCTAAGATAACTTACATGAGAAGACTTAATTAGATAGACTGATCAGTCCTAACTGATCAGGTCAGTTCAATCAGGTAACACACCAAGTGTTTGCCTAAGACGTACAAGTCGATCAGACAAGAAGAATGTTAACCTAAGTTGGTGAATCAAGCGCCGAATAAGTGTACTTGACAACCAATGAGAGCGAGACACGTATGTATGGAACTGATGTTGTAGGACAAGATGGTTCAGAGTTAAACGACTATAAAGGATGATGAAGTACGCATTTAGTCATGCCATCTCTGAGCACGTCAAATCAGCCCTGCAAACCTACCTTTAATAGACCAAAATTCGAATTGCTCTCCAACGGCTAGTTCAATTTCATGCCTATAAATATGAGATCAAACCTTCAGAGTAAGGTTACGGAAATTATACACAAGCTCAAGCTACAAGCAATTTCCGCAAGACCACCAAGATCAAGCAAATATTCTAAGTGTTCATCCCATAGGTTCTTAGCAAGAAATCTTATCCTTTAGTTTTAGGCTACTCAAATACTAGGATAGATTTCCAGTTGGAAACCATACAAATCTTACCCCAAACCGAGTGTTAGGATAAGTTTGTTTAGCAAGATTTCAAGCTAGGGTTTCTAGTCTTGATTTTTGGGATTGTTGAGTGAGAACTCCATAAACATCTGTTGTATTGTGTTGGACTAACACATTAAAATAAGTCCAGTTTGTTAAGTAAGTGTCCCTGCTTATAGGGAAGAGTGGACGTAGGACAAGTTGTCCGAACCACTATAAATTGTTTGTTCTTTATCTTGCTTTACATTATTGCACACTAATTTTCCAATAAGATAACATGCATATTCTAAGAGTAGACCAGTTCTGCATCAAGAAGCTGATCTGATCAGGTTGACCCTTGTCATCTGATCGGATTTAGAAACCTTAGAATCTGATTTACTAATCTTCCACACAATCAATTAAACTTATAGACACCAAACTGATCAGCTTACCAGTGGTTAGTAGGTTGGATATCAGTTTGTACTGATTCTCACACGCACTCGGTATCAGTTAACTTGCAATCACAACTGATTACACAAAAAGTTTTGGAAGTCTATTCACCCCTCCCCTCTAGACTTCCACCTCTCTGAAACCCGTTCGGGACCTACAAGTGGTATCAGAGCAGTGGTTCTATGGACCACTGGTTTTGAGTATCATCGGTTCTTGAAGAAAAACCATTGTGGTCACATGAACAGATCTTGAAAAACCCATTTTTAAAACTCATCTATTTTCAACTCACATATTTAGCATGGATAACACATCAGGGATGTATCATGATCTACTTAAGTTCTCTGTCAATGTGTATGTTGACTGGACTATCTATATGGGCAATCATCTGGGTTTGATAAGCAAGATAATGATGGAAGTTCTCGAACAAGGACCCATCATCATCTATCACCTTAATCCATCTGAAGGAGGTGATCCAACACATCCTACTGGAGCAAGAGTCAGAAAGAGCCCTTCTCTAATGGATGTAGAGAAAAGAAAGTTTGCCAACCTGGATACTGTTGCCAGGCATATCATCATGAAGACATTGGACAAAAATACACGTGAGAAAGTCAAGTACTTAAAAATTGCTAAGGAAATGTGGGATACTCTGGCTGAGATATGTGAAGGGACTGATCTGATTAATGATAGTATACTGCAAGCTGAACTGGTCAAGTTCGAGAAATTGAAGATGCTGCCCAATGAGACCATTAATCAACTTGATGGAAGGATCACCAAAGGAATTAATAAGCTACTTGAACTAGGACGCGAAATGTCAGATAAGGACATTAACTATAAGATTCTGAGGTCCCTGACCAAGAAATGGGACATGAAGGTTACTGTGATTAAGGATTGTCAAGATATTGCGACATTGAAGCTGAGAAACCTGTATCTCAGTCTGAAAGCTCATGCGTTCGACCTGATTGAGAGAGGTCAAGAAGAAGGTGAAGAGCCACCTACTGAAGTTGCACCTACCACAACAAAAGTTGTTGCATTTCAGGCAACTAGTAGCAGTTCGAGATCTACAGAACCAATAGAAAAAATCATGAGTCAGACAGAAGAGATTGCTTTGCTGACCAGAAAGCTTGAACGATCAAATGTTCAACTGGGAAAGTATCGGAAGTTCTATCATGACTATAGAAACAACAGAGGAAGAGATAGGAGATCTACTGATAGATCACTTGAAATCACAGAAGAGACACCAGAGAGATGATCATAGAGATGACCATAGAGATGATAAGAGAGATTATCGTAAGGACGACAGACGAGATGACAGATCAGATCGAAGAGGTTCTAATTACAGGAAAGCTGGAAAATCTCCTGAAAGATCGTATAGGAGAAGAGACTCACCTGGCAGAAGAAATTCCAAGGATTTTGGAGTGTGCTTCAACTGTCAGAAATTAGGTCACTACAGTGTCGACTTCCCTGACTTGACTCCTAAAGAGAGAGAACAAAAGCGGAACAGAAGAGAGCAAGGATACAAGGACAGAAGAGCAATTGTTGCAGACACTTCTGGTATTGATGATTCTTATCTGCCTTCAGATGACTCTCGATATTCATCTGTCGAGGACTTCTGCCCGATGACCACTACTGATGATGTCGACGATCTGTTATTCTCATCTGATGATGACATCTGTCTCATGATCAAAGAAGCTGACCAAACTGAGGTAATCTCTAAACCTTCTGTGCTTTCTACCTGTTTTGCTTAGCACACGTGCCGGAGAGATTGACCTGCAGCTCTACAATGAGCAATTGCTTGATGATCTCTCTGCTGTAGTAGACACTTATACGATAGTGGAAGCTGAGAACGATAAGCTAAGGGCTGATAACATTGGACTTGTCAAAGATAATGCTATCAGAAGAGCAGTTGAACTGAAATCAGTTGAGACTATTCAGAAGATGACTACAGAAGTGGAGTTTCTGAAAGTCAGTACTTCTGATCAGGGTAAACTGATTAAGGAACATCAGTGTCTCAATCTAAAACAAGCTGATGATCTCAAAGTCCTACAAGCTAAGTTTGATGAACTCTTCCGACTGCATGAGAGTCTAAAAATCAGTGAGGACAGTTTGCGAAAGAAAATAGAGGTTTTCAGAAAAGCTTCTAAAAATATTGATGAAATAACGAGCTACTATCGCAAGTCAACTGATATGGAGTGTTGGTCCCAAAAAAAAAATAATTTACTTTTATGAAGGGAGGGGGGGGGATGGTGATTTTAAAAAATAAAATTCTTTCTTACAAAATTGCTTGCTTGTTAGTAAACATTTGCACATGACAAGAACATAAAGCAATAAAGAACACAATAAACTATAGTGGTTCGGAGACTCAAGCTCCTACGTCCACTCTCTCTGATTCACAGGGGAATTTCTTAACTCTCGGAATTCATTTGGTTTAGAGTTCCAAGGGACACTGATCAAATTAACCTCTCTAAGGTAATTTGATCCATAGGAAACATGAGTCCTAGTGCTCAACTGGACGTATCACCCTCACGGGTTCGCCTCTTAACTACCTCACTTGACCACTAATTCTCTCTCAAGAAAGGGGTTTGAGTTGGTGTTGTCTCCAACTAGGTTGAGATTTTCCCTTACAATGGTTTAGCCTTTGTGCTAAGGTTGGAAAAATCTCTCTAAGCTTAAGATATAACATTATTTTCTTAGATACAAACTAGAACACTGGTGGATGTATTTGTATATCTCTTGCTTTGTGTTCTATGGTGGGAATGCTTGAGGATATGGATCTTAGCTTGATAGCATTTTCCACACTTAAAATGATGGAAGAGCGTGTATTTATAGTGTGGATTTGAATGTTACCATTGGATAAAGTCACATTCAAATCCATATTATTCTATAATTTCTGCAGCTTTTTGTCAGGCTTTTTGACCACTCTGATCGGTCCAAGTCAGCATTCAGGATTCAACATTCAACATTTCAACAATCAGCATTCAGCATTCAGGATTCCAGCATTCAGGATTCAGGATTCCAGCATTCAGGATTCTAACATTCAGCATTCAGGATTCCAACATTCAGCAATTCAGCGTTCAGGATTTCAGCATTCAACATTTCAACATTCAGTACTCAGGCCGCTTTCAGCATTCAGGCCACTTTCAGCATTCATCATTTTCAGTGTTCAGAAATTCAGCATTCAACATTTCAGCATTCAGGTCACTCGGCTTTCAGCCTATTTTTCTCAGGAGACTTCAGATCTCTTCCCCCTCAACTTGTTCACCTCCCTCTCAATTTACCTGTAGAAATGAACTTAAATAATACAAGTTGACAATTACATAATGTTTTGGCATAAATAATAAAAACTAAAATATCCCAACAAGAAGGGTATTGGGTTTGACGGCCCTTCTGGATCCTCACATGTACAATCTTGTTCACCTTCAAAAAGTGAATCAAAGAAGATTTCTGAAAAAGATACAAATTATGCTACATCTGTATCTGTTGGGGAATTAATTGCCCGGATCTATTCGGGGTGAATATTTAAATATAAATTTAATTCTAACAATTATTACTAGCATGAATTAATACTATATTAATTCAAGTAATAATCCAAAAATAAATCATGCATATAAACAAGCCACATAAATCCCACGCATGCGGAATTGCTAGGAGTTTACATGAACTAACCTCTTGGAGTGATAACTGTTGAGAAGATGGATATCCCGTTCACACGAACAAACCCAAAGAGCCTTCTCAAGTATTCCTTCGTCCTTGCTCAATAATCCGGTGGAAGGATGCTCGCGAATAATTAACAAAAGGAAAAATAAAATTATGTTGCACCACCTTTGTGGATTTCTAATTTTTCCAACACATGGAATATTAAATTCAAGAAATCTCTCACTTGGTTATTTATTTGGGGATTTTCGAAAATTGTGGAAAAATAAGGAAAGAAAAGATTTTCTTGATTTTCTTGAAAAGATAGTATGGAAGATATGTATTCTTGGAATACAAGAATATCTCATAAATTCAAGAAGATCCAAATCTTGGATTCCTTACTCCTTAATTTTTCGAAAATCCATAAATATAAGAAGGTGGAATTTTGTGTAATATTTTAAGTATGGAGAAAAGAATATATGAGATATATTCAAGATTTGTTGGAGATCAAAAAAAAGATTTTCCTATCTTTGTTCCTCATAAAAAATCGGCCACCACCCCTTATTATAAATAGGGGATGAATCTTTCATCACCGGTGTAGATAATCTTGTATTCCAAGAATACTTATCTTCATTCCATAAAAAATTTCAAAGAAAATCTTTCTCCCCTTTTTATTTATTATTTTCGAAAATAATTAGGAAAATTAGGCAACAATAATTTATTTTATTTTAAACACCTTTTTCAGTTATTGGACTTTATCTTTGGGCTACTTGAGCGGCCTTTAGAAGAATTAAGATTGGACCTTCCAATGGACCTTGAATTATCAATATTGACCAACAATATTATTCAAGCCCATAAATATTAATTAATCCTACTACATAATTAATATTGCACTGTCCATCTTAAACCATATTACTGCTAATATGGTTCCCGGTTATTATTTCTCGTGTTTAAGGTTATCTAGTCCATTAATTAATTCTAGTCACTGAAAAGTTTTATTTTAATTAATATCTTTTTCCTTGGATTAGGAACAGCTCAAAATCATTATCCATACCGGAAACTGTAGGTCCCGAACGGGTTTCGGTGAGGGTTGAAGTCTAGAGAGGATGGGTGAATAGACTTCAAAAACTTTTAGTGGATCAGAAGTGATTTGCACGTATGTCTGATCAGAGTGCGATGTGAATCAGTTTGGACTGATATCTGACTTACTGATTTGTCAAGCAAATCAGTTCGGCGTATATCAGTTTAACTGATGGTGCGGAAGATAAGTTAACCCGTGTGAAAACCAGTTTTAAACAAATAAGGATTCTGACCAGTAAGGTTCAGATCAGATGACAAGGGCGTCAAACTGATCAGATCAGTAGCTTGATGCTAATCTGATCCAGGTACAGAATATGCATGCAGATAACAAGAGTAGTGTGCAAGTAAGTGTAAAGCAAAGTAAAGGTACACAAATTTATAGTGGTTCGGACAACTTGTCCTACGTCCACTCTTCCCTATCAGCAGGGACACCAACTTAACCAACTGGACTAAGTTTAATGTGTTAGTCTAACACAGTACAACCAACAGATGTTTCACGAGTTCTCACTCAACCAATCCCAGAAATCTGATCTAGAAACCCTAGACAGAAATCTTGCTATAACAAAGTTAACCTAACCTTTGTTTGGGTATAAGATTTGTGTTGTTCCAACTGGAATACTATCCTATCTTTTATGTAGCCTAAAGCTAGAGGATAAGTATCCTATGCTAAGAACTATGGGATGAACACTTAAGAATAAATCTTGAATTTGTGTTCTTCGTGAGGAAATCTTGAGAGCTTGAGATTGATGATAATTTCCGTAACCTTATTCTGAAGGTTGATCCCATAATTATAGGCACGAAATCGAACTAGCCGTTGGAGAGCAATTCGAATTTTGGTTTATTTTAGGTAGGCTTGCAGAGTTTTCATCAGAGCCGGCATGGCTGAAAGCGTGCAATTTTATCCTGTCTAGCCGTTGGACTTTAAGCCTTCAACCCTGAGTCATATCAGTTCCGTACAAACGTGTCGATCTCTCATTGGCTAGCAAGTACCATGAATGCTGGTCTTGATAGATCTAAATGCTTGTTGTCTGATCGATTTGTTTGATGTAGGTTGTAACTTTCAGACTTAAACCTTTCTTGGAACTGAACAGATCAGATAAACTGATCTGCCCTACTTGAAGTCTTCAACTGTAAGTTGTCTTAGCTCAACTTACTGACTTCATCTGATGTACTTCGATCTGGTCTTCAGTCTTGATGTCTTCTTCATGTCTTCAGATAGGTTCTGATCTTCTGATCTTTACTCATGATCTTTACTTCTAATATTCAAGACTTACATTGAGTTCCCCCTCAATGTGTGATCTATTCTAACTTTAAATAAGTTGTTCTATACAATAATTATTAACTGGTCAACTTAGTTCTCAAGCTAAATCATCAGTCAGCTAACATTTTCTTACTGATCCTATTACATCTGTTTTGGAACTTTTATCAAAACTTAATAAGTTTCCCAACAGAAACTAATTTCACTTGCAAGATTTAGAATGATAAAACTTCTGAGCCTCCCAAGGGGACAAATCAAGCAAGACGTACTTGCACATGATTCTCTGTATTAAATTTTAGCAATCGTCATGTAACTAATAATATTGCCCAAGATATAAAGTATTGAATCAAATTGATTCTCTACCCATCATAAGTCAAAGCAATAATTATTAATTCCACACGATCCTATTTAAGGGACGGGGCTTAAAAAATAACGAACCACTGAGGTCTCATTCTTCTATATTCAGCACTGAAGAATTTATCCTCCTGTAGGTCCTATTCAGCGCATCATAATGCACTATTGCAATCTCTTGGTCAAGACAAGCCAATCTGAGCCTTACACTTCAACCTTTCATGGTGGGTTGTACATTTCCATCTGGGTTGTGAATTTTGTACTTTTGGTTACAAGGGACTGTTAATTTAATCTTCTATGATCTGGTATCACTAAATTAACTACAATGTAACACGTACTATTTATTGAAAAATTATGCAGTAAATATATGTAACATTCAATCATATTTAAGGCAACAGTGATAAATAATTTATTTCAACAAATAAGACATTATTTCAGTTTGATTATACAAAGTAAAAACATACATTCCAGTATAACCCCAACAGTATCAAATAAGGGAAAAGGACCAGTTGATCAGGCAAGGCAAGTGTCTGGTAAGAAGGGGAACATAAATGAACCTCAACTGATCAGACATCAGCCGAGGAATCAACAGAAGAACCCAGTTCTTCTGAAGAGACCTCAGCCCAATCAGTAGACTAGGTATCAGCCTGGACCATCTCGCAAGGGACAGTCCCAGCTGAAACCTAATTAGGTAAAGCTGCCTAACCAGCATTCTAAAGGTAACCTAACTAAACCATTTGTGCAAAGAAGATATGAATCTTTTTATGGAAGCAAGTCGTACCTACCCTTATAACCAGAAATCCAGGACAATTGCACCTGAGCCCCACTGGATTAAAAGAAGACAACCTAACAAGAAAGACCCCAAGTCTTCTGATTCATCCAAGGTTCACACTCATAATCATACTGATCAGAACGCACATGAAGAGATGTATGATTATGTAGATGCTTATGGGAGACAAATCAGGCCTTTTGATCTAGATGATTACAATAGAAGTGCCCTGTTTGTTTGGAACCCGAAAGGTAACACTAACCCCTCAGGACCCAATCCTACTGGGGTACGTAAAGCCTAATCTAATTGCAGGTTCGCGTGGGTTTGGCCAATAAAGGCTGTGTACAAGCAACTATCTGGTACATCGATAGTGGATGCTCAAGGCACATGACTGGCAACAAGCATCTCCTCAGTTCATATATAGAACAAGAAGGCCCACATGTACTCTTTGGTGACAATAAATTTGGTTTTACCAGAGGATTTGGAACCTTAGTTAATGATAATGTACATGTTTCTAGAGTCTCGTATGTCGATGGTTTAAAGCATAACCTGTTATCAATTTCACAATTCCGCGATAACGGATTTAGCGTTGAGTTCTCGACTGATCCATGCAATATCAAGAATCGAGCTACTCAACAGATTTTGTTGACAGGTTCCAGAAAAGGAACGATCTACACTGCATATCGGGACAGTTGTCCAAGAAATAAATGCCTGATTCTTAAGAGTTTCAAAAGTAGTAGTTGGCTCTGGCACAAGAGAATGAGTCATCTGAACTTTAAAACTCTTAACAAGATAGCAAGGATGTCCTTGGTTGAAGGTCTCGCGAATGAAGTTTTCTATAAGGATCAGACATGTGCCGCATGTCAGAAGGAAAATCAAGTCAAGACTTCATTCAAAGGGATTCCATCACCTCCATCCAGCAGAGTATTGAAACTGCTCCATATTGATCTTTTTGGACCAGTTACGCCACTTAGTTTCAGCGGACGCAAGTACACTCTGGTGATCGCGGATGACTTCTCCAAGTTTACCTGGGTTGTATTTTTGTATAGGAAGAATGAAACTACAACGAAGATACCTGAGCTGCTCAAGAGATTACATAATGAGAAAGGTGTCAGTATTGTGAAAATCAGATCAGACAAGGGAACTGAATTTCTGAATTCTTTCATATCTGATTTTTGTAAAGATTTTGGGTTACAATATGAAACATCGGCTGCAAGAACACCTCAATAGAATGGTGTAGCAGAAAGGAGAAATAGAACACTCAAAGAAGCTGCTCGCACTATGTTGGTTGAACATGCAACTCCAAACCGTTTCTGGGCAGAAGCAATCAACACTGCATGTCATACTCAAAACAAATGTTCTCTGACTAAGATTCACTTCAAAACACCTTATGAACTGTGGAAGGGCAGAAACCCTCGTGTTTCTTACTTCCATATTTTTCGGTGCAAGTGTTTTATTCACAACAATGGGAAGAGTCAGTTGAAAACCTTTAAAGTTAAGTCAGATGAGGGCATATTCTTATGATTTTCTTCAACCAGTAAGGCTTTCAGGGTGTTCAACAGGCGAACTCTAGTTGTAGAAGAAACACCTCATATGGTCTTTGATGAGTCAACATCTGATCAGGAGAAATCTACTTCAGAAAAGGCCATGCCAGAACAAGATGTACCTGATGCTCAGAAAATGAATTAGTTAAGTATCAAAGAAAAGGAATCAGATCATGTCACAGTGTATGTTTTTAACTTTGATCTTGACGATTCACTAGGTCAGTCAGACCCTAAGGTACGTACAACTGTCGATGAAGAACTGGTACATCTGAGATAGTAACAACTGAACATCTGGTTCAGGGGGAACACATGATGTTCCGGTAGACAGACATCAGCCTATGATGATTCCAACATCAGCTTAGACATGTCCATGCCAAGTGGATCCTGCCTCTTTGCCTCTCCCAATCTCTTGTGACTCAATATCAGATGAGGATGAGGATCTCCAAACTGATGTAACTCAGGAAAGAAGGACCTAGTTAAAGAACCATCCTACTGACCTGATAATTGGAGACCCATTTGGTAGAGTTCAGACTAGACATCAGATTGGTGAAAGTGCTATGCATTGTTGTTATCTGTCTTTGAAGAAACCCCTCACTGTTGAAGGGGCTCTATCTGATGCGAACTGGATTCTAGCCATGCAAGAAGAACTAGAGCAGTTCGAGAGGAATCAATTTTGGGAACTTTTAGATAGACTTACTCACCAAGATGTGGTTGGCACTAAATGGGTCTTCAAGATCAAGAAGGATGACAACAACGTGATAACCAGAATACGACAAAACTTGTTGCTAAGGGGTATTCACAATCAAAAGGAATTGATTATGATGAGACATTCGCACCAGTCGCTCACCTAGAAGTCATTCGGCTGTTTCTGGCTTATGCTGCTCATAGACGGTTTACTATGTATCAAATGGACGTAAAGAGTGCATTCTGAAACAGGCTCCCAGAGTTTGGTATGATATACTATCCTAGTTCTTGACAGACAACGAGTTCACTAAGGGACTTATAGACAGAACCTTGTTTAGAATTGAAGATGGAGATGATATTCTGATGGTTCAGATCTACGTGGACGACATTATCTTCGGATCTCGCAATCAGAACTTATGTGAGAAGTTCAGCCAACTGATGCAAGGGAAATTCGAGATGTCCATGATGGGTCAGATGAACTACTTTCTAGGTCTTCAGGTAAGAACTGAAGAAATTTTCATCTGTCAGGCCAAGTATACCAGAAATATGTTGGCAAAATATGGAATTCAGAACTGCAAGACTGCCAGAATTCCCATGATAACTAACAGAAAGAATATAGGGCTCCCATTGGATCATTATTATACATGACTGCCAACAGACCAAACATTACTATTGTAGTAGGTGTATGTGCCAGATTTTAGGGAAATCCAATGCAAAGCCACCTGGAAGCAGCTAAGTGGATTCTTTAGTAACTGAAGGGGACAGTTAACCTTGGGTTATACTACCCATCAGATGATAATCTAGAGCTTAGTGGGTATTCTGATTCTGATTATGGAGGTTGCAGAATAGACAGAAAGTCAACCTCGGGAACATGTCAGTTCTTAGGTAGTAAACTGGTCTCTTGGTTCTCAAAGAAACAAACTGTTAGTGTTAGTGTCCTAAAGACAAACTATTGTAAGGACATAATACTCGATGATATTCAGTTTGAAAACAGTTGTTACCAGATCTGAGCTGCTAATGTCTAAAGAACAGATTGACATGTGTTTTGCACACACTAACCTCTCAAGTATAAGAGGGTCGTTTCGTGCCCGGTTAAATATCGATCCACGGGACTAGGATGGTGGATATAGCCCAATTGCTATGTGTTGTCGCATGATTATAGTGTTAAACAATTTGGAAACTTAAAACAAGCAATATCCAACAATCGAACAAAGATAAACAATAAAGGAGCAAGCTAAGAGAAAGCAATTAAATAGCAAACAAGTTTGTTCACTAGCGAAAGAAGATGTGCTCTGGTATTTTTCCTTGTGAAACGATTATCAAAAGATCAATTATGGTGTTTACCTCTATTTTCGGTTATTCCATAAGGGCGATCACTAAACATATACCATTCCCATACTTAGTAAGCCTAGGGTACGATATCATTTTAATCCTTAAGATCGATAGGTGAATCTCCCTTTGCTAACCCAGGTAATTGCACGGATATGGTCCTCTAATTAGCTAACTACTCCGTCACCGTGTGTTCCCACTTGTAGACTAAGGTTGATGCTCCTATGTGCTCTTCACCACCCACTCAAGGTTTTAAATCAAGAAGATAATGTAGATTAGGGGGGTTCTAAAGTATCTACCCAACTCTCGTTGTGATAGGACTTAATCGACTCCAATTCGGGTGAATTAAACCAATACCCATATGCCTAAACTCATCTACCCAACTCTCGTTGAAATAAACTAGCAAAAATACACAAGCTCATAGCAAAACCACCAAAATAGAACAATAAAATTCCCCTAGTCTAAAGGATAACCATCAATAGAGATAAACTTCCATAATCAAGTAATTAAACAATCATCACCACAATTCCAAACACCCAAACACTAATAACCTTAGCCCATGATGCACAAGGAAAAACTCATGGCTAAACAACAAGAAATTAAATAACCCATATCAAAATAAACAACAAATTTGCAATTAAAAGTAAGAATCACCTCTTTGATGAAATTGTAGCACAAAAGCATAATAAAACTAACAAATCAACCTTGAATCTTGTCTTAGCTCTTGAAAACCAAAGACATCTACATTAAAAATCAATAAATTACCTAATGGAGTGTTGGTGTGTGTGGAGGAGAAAAACTCTTAAAACCCTATCTAAAACCCTTCTATCCTAGAAACTCTCCTCTCTAATTTCCTTCTGCTCTCCAATTTATTTTTCTCTGCTGGCTCCCGGTTTTCTATCTCTTAAGTCGCTGAAGCTATTTTAATCAATTTAAGGAATAAGCAACTTTAACCATAGCCACATGCGATTTCCTTTTGATTCTAAAGTGGGGGCCACCGACTACAATAGCAGCATTCTCATTTTCATTTGCCCGCTGAATAAGAAATAGGCTTGTCAATGTTGACCAAAAAATGAAAGAGTTGAAAATTGATTAGCCATGCACTTGGAGTTGCTAGCTACTTTGGGCCGCGGCGAAAATTAATTATTTGGGCCTCAATTGATGATGTTCTGGGCCTTGTTCACAATTTTCGCGAAGTGGGCCGAGTGGGTATTTTTCAGCTGCGCGACATTTTTGTTTCGCCCATAACTCGAGCTCCCGAACTCTGATTGAGTTGATTCTTTTTTTGTTGCGACCGTCTCTTCGAGAAGCTTCACTTAGTTCAACCCTATTCTCCTATTTCCTTCTGGATCAGAACAGTTTTTTCATTGTTTCTTACTCATTTTTCACCAATTTCCTACACAACAATCAAAACACGACCTTTCTCGACATTAAGGCTCAATTAAGTGAAATTAGTGCAATACAAGCATGAATTCCTATAAAATTGAGCACTAAAATCACATAAATACAAGCAATTATGACACCCAATCAACCTCAGAGAGAAAGAAGAAAGAGCTAGGAGACAGAAGGCGATTGATGAAGCAATCAAGAGAAAGAAAATCTTGGATGCAGCTGGACTGAATAGAAGGTATGTCAGGTGACAAAGATTGAAAGTTTTTGCTGCTGAAGAAATAAACTGGGAAGAAAGAGCTTTTTCTGCTCCAATGTTGAGCATTCTGGTATGCCTTTAGGACCTCGTTCCAGAATGGAACAGGATCAAGACATATTGGCTGGTTGATGTATATATCCTTCAGAAAATACCAGAAGAAGAAGACCAAGGCAAGTTCGATGCCGACTTTCTGAATTGGTTGGAGGCGAAGTATGAAGATTTCTACAATGTGGCGATGTACGAGGAAAAAACCATGACATGGTGCCAACTGCACCCAGATCTGAGCCCATAATCCCAACCCTCAGACCCAACCAGACCTTCGACCAAGTTGCCTTAAAGAAGTTTTTCTACGATTTTGCTGAGAGAGGAGATATCATTGAAGAAGCAGTTAACTGATAGACACCAAACTGTCATCATACCAGCAGTTAGTAGGTTGGATATCAGTCTGTACTGATTCTCACACGCACTCGATATCAGTTAACTTGCCATCACAACCGACTACACAAAAAGCTTTGGAAGTCTTTTTACCCCTCCCCTCAGACTTCAACCTCACTGAAACCCGTTCGGGACCCACAACTGGGATACAATCCCTTAATCTGATAAGTAGTTCAAGAAATGATGACATTCCATCAAAAGAATTTTAGAAACTGAAAGTGAGTTCTTTCAAAAACTGGGAACATAAAGAACGTCTCTTAAAACTAAAAGTATATCACTAAAAGATAGGTGCACTTCTCCCACTGTAATAACCGCTACTTTCGTAGCAAAGCTCACAGTGATAGTGATCTCACTCCCACTTAATTTCCCGATTATCTAGAATCCTTGAAATATTAAAATAAGTATGATTAATGGTTCTTGCATCCATTTTTCACGAATGGGAAGCATGCGCCGCTAAATAAATTTCAATAACTGGTGTGTGAGTATTACCTTACGTACTAACCTTCTTAGGCTTAGTACATGATGACCTCCGATGTCCTTTCATACCGCATTTGAAACACTTCCCTTAGCAATCTTCTTGACACCCAACTTTTTGGTTCACCTTCTCTTTAACCTTGGCAACGCTTGAGTTGACTTGGTTTTGTCCTTTTGCCCTCTTCTTCTTCTTACCTCCATTTGGTCTAGAAGAAGTGCAAGGTCCGGTTGCCACCAAGGCTTGATTTTTACGTCAAAAACCTCAAGCTTGTTAAGGTGATCCATCATCTGGGGAACGTGCTCCCTTACAGGCGTTCCCTTCACCATTTTCTACGACAACATATCTCGCATGGTGATCTGCCTAGCCGTACGATTCTGATGTTTAAATATTGCTTTAAGATTTTGCATAATTTCCGCAGCAGTTCCAATGTTCCCTTTCATTGGAATGCTCCCAGTCATTATACTGTTTCTTATCCGTTTTGCTAGAGTAATCAGTAGGCTTTTCAGGTTTAGGTACATCAAGAACCCACTTGTTTTGTTCTGCAGTTAGGACAATTGATAATTTACTATTCCAATCAATATAGTTTCGTACTTTCATTTTATTAACATTAAGTATGCTAAATAGTGGGTAAAAGGAAAAAGACATGTTGAACTGAAAATAAACATACATTTTTGTGTTAATATCCAGATTAAACACAAAATTTATCTTATAATTCGATCACATGTAGCATATTAAAATCTCAAATGAATATGAACATGTATCAGTCAACATCTCAAAATAGTTTAAATAGGTCATGTGGGGTGAACTATCTATTTAAACACATTTAAGCAGGTTACAAACAAGACAACTACAAACCTTTAATTTAAAATTAATAGTTGGCTCCCACTTGACCATATAAAAATGATAGGAACTTCGGGGAAGTATATGCATATCAATTTTACAACTTAGATGATCTAGTGCAAGCTCTAGAATTGGCTGAGATAAGAATGGGGCACCATAATCAGGACTTGGTGGCCAACGGTCCCTCTACTCTTTCTAGATCAAGGGGAGGTAAGAATGGGAAGAAGGCAGAAAGGCCAGACCAAGTTAATTCAATGTTTGTCAAATTAATCCAAGGACATGGTAAGGGGAAGTGTTTTAACTGTGGTGAGAAAGGACATTGGAGGTCGGCATGATCCAAGCCCAAACGGGCGGAAAAGAAAGGTAATACTCATGCACTAGTTGTTGAAACTTGTTTAGCGGCGTATGCTTCCCATTCGTGGGTAATGGATACGAGAGCCACTGATCATGTTTGTTTCACTTTACAGGGGTTCAAGCGGATCCAAAAACTTAGTGGGAGTGAGATCCTAATCACACTGGGCGATGCTACGAGAGTGACAGCTGAAACAGTGGGAGAAGTGCAACTATCTTTTGAAGATAGAGTTTTAATTTTAAGAGATGTTCTTTACGTTCCTAGTTTTAGAAAGAATTTAATTTCAGTTTCTAAACTCTTTTATGATAGATATTTGGTTACTTTTAATAAAGTTGTTACCATTACTCTAAATAATGAGTTTATCTGTCATGGAATGTTGTCGAATAATCTCTATACAATTAACTGTGCACACCACTCACGAAATGCATCCTATAACACATCGACTATTTCAAGCAATAAAAGAAAACATTCAGCAGACGTGAACGAGACACTTCTATGGCATTTAAGACTGGGTCATATTAATTCAAAGAGGATTCAAAGGTTGGTTAAAGATGGTTCAATGGAGCTCTCCAGGTTACTCCATTTGCAACATGTGAATCATGTTTGGAGGGTAAATGACCAAGAGGGCATTTGGAGCCAAGGGGAATAGAGCCAAAGAAGTGTTAGAGATCCTTCACACTGACGTATGTTGTTGGGAGATGAATTTAATAAAGATTTTGATCAGATCCCAAAACCCGTGAGTATGACATGTATCAGGACATCTTGGTAGCTAAGGATCAGGTTTTCAATAGGTGATAAGCTCAGGATTATTTGCACCATGTATAGTCAGCAAATATAGATCAGGATAAATAGGGTTGCTTCAAGTTGCCTGAAGACTCTGAAGATCCTGAAGACACAGAAGATCCTGAAGACTTAGAAGATCCTGAAGACTGTATTGTACTGACCAATAAGACCCTGAACAGCTATTTCGGAGTAAATGGTGTTTTGTTCATTCTTATTACAAACAAAGAGAATTTTATTCATTCGTGGACATTAAGGAATATATCAGTTCAGTGTGGTTGACCTAAGAAGAGCTGTTTTGTTTGTCTCTGTTCAAAGGAAGATTTCGACCAATGAGGAGGCGACAACAGCGTACTATACTGACACTGAAAGCAACATCTCACTGAGGAAATATCAGGACTGATATCTTCCAGTTCACAGAAAGTGGTGATTAGATGTTTGGCTATATATTACCCAAACCATGCAAGGGCACGTTCAAACCCTAAATGTAGCCGTTTACCACTAACCAAAAGAGGAAACCCTTGATGCTATCTCTTCCAATGGATAGTTTTTCAAGAGTAACTCTTAGAGAGTTGCCTATAAATACTGAAGGCCTTGCAACATTCAAGGTTACGGTAAATCAAGCACCTCCAGAGCTCAAGCATATTCAAGTTTGTTTTGAAGCACTCGAAACCCTAAAGATTTCCAAAGTGTTTCATCTTTGAAGAGAGCTCATATACTAAGCCTAGTATTGTTATGATTCAAGCTTAGTAGAGATATCCTAGCCTTTGCATTTGTTCTTATTTGTAAAGGATATCTCAACCTTAGTTGGAAACCAAACCAAAACTGAAACCCTAAGTGTTAGGTAGTTTATGTAGTTTGTTTTTTGGAAGTTGAGAGAGTTGTTGAACAAGTTAGTAAGCTGGTGTGACAGTCTGAGGTCAGGGAGAGTGGACGTAGGAGCTTGAGTCTCCGAACCACTATATTTGTTGTGTTGTTTATTGCTTTCTATACTGCATTTACTGTTGCATATTTTCACTAAAATCATACAAAGGTTTTCTAATTCAGTTGGAAACAATCCACTGAAAGTGCATTAATTTGATCACAGACTTAACCATCTTTTTCATAAAGAAAAGGTATTTTCAGCAAGTTAAAACGAGTATAAACTTAGGGCCTACACTTTCCGCACCTTAGTTAGCTAGTGTAGATAGTTATCAAACTGAATAACTCTCTGAGTGTTCAGTAAGATTATTATCTTTACCAAGATACTCAGTGATGGTCCCGGTGGAAAACCCATTTACACGTGCGGAAGCAAATATTTTATAAGCGATGCATATAAAACAGGGGTGAGGGCAGAGTGATTCCAATTTTTACGTTTTAAGCTCATGTGTTGTGTTTTGCTTATAATCGAATGCATATGACAAGATAAGAACGTAAAGCAGTAAACAACACAACAATGTATAGTGGTTCAGAGGCTCAAGCTCCTACATCCACTCTTCCTGTTCCTAGGAAAATTCCTACCAACTGGACTTATCACCCTCCACGGGATTGCCTACAGATGTTTATCGAGTTCACACTCCAACGGGACTTATCACCCTCACTCGGGATTGCCTACCCTCCCTTTCGGGATTGCTAGATGTTTACCGAGTTCACACTCACCTACAAACTTAACCGACTGATTTGGGTAAGGTTTGTTTGGTTTCCAACTATGGTGAGATTTTCCCTTACATTTGTTTAGCCTCAATGCTAAGGTTGGGAAAATCTCTCTAAGCTTAAGATACATCGTGGGTTGCTTAGATTGGGTTCTAGAACACTCTTTGAATATATTTGTATATCTAGAGACTTGTGTTCTATGGTGGGAATGCTTGACTATAAGGCTCTTGGCTCTGTAGCATCTTTTGCATATTCTCCACACGAATAATGAAGGAAGAACTTGTATTTATAGTGTGGATTTGAATGTTACCGTTGGATGGAGTCACATTCAAATCCATACATTCAAACCCATACTATTCTGTAGCTTCTTGCAGCTTTTCCAGTCTGGTTGTCTTCATCTCATTGGTCCACGTCAGCTGATTCTAACGGATATAATCTTCAGGATCTTACGAGTCTCGGGTTTATTCGATCCTCGGCTTCTAGCCGAACTTCGGGCTTCCTTGGACTCGGGGATTCTTGATTCGGCGGACTTCTCTTCCGGACCTTATCGATCGGTATCTTGATACTCGGCCGCCCGAGTTCGATTCTTACATCTTGAACAATCGACCCTCAGTCACTTCCTTTTCAACTAGCGATGATCATCGCCGGATTCCGATTCTCGGTGAATATGATTCGAGATGACTTCTCTTGGATGACTTCTTTCCGATATGGTATCTTGATTTACGGTTTTCGATATTTGATTTCTTCTACTTTGATCGATCGGCTCACATGATCGGATCGGTATAGCATCAGTCGAGATATCGGTTTATGCGCATCAGATTAGTACATCAGGTTAGCATATTGGGTTAGCATATCGGTTTAGCACATGTCGATCTCAATCGCGTCGATTTTGATCATCGCTCATCTTCATCTCGATCTCGATCACGTCGATCTCGTCGGTCTCATCTGCCCCTCTCCGATCTGCAACCTTTTCTTCCGATCTTACGGTCGGTTTCTTTCGATCGGCTTATACCTCTTCGATCACCATATCGGCTCGTCATTCTTCGATCATCGATCATATCATTACGGTTATCGATCGGTTCATACGGTCATCGATCTTACGATCAACCGCTTTAGCTTTCTTCTCTTACGATTTTGCCTGACTCATTGATTAACTCCAAAACTCATCTTACTCATCGATCTCGTCGGTCTAAATCTAACAACCTCGTCGATCTTGATCATCTAAATCGATTTCGTGAGTTCCCCTCAATTTGTTCTCTCGTTCCCCCTCAACTTGTTATCTGTAAATCAGCTTCAACAACACAAGTTGATAATGTTTTGGCATAATTCATCAAAACTAAAATATCCCAACACTCAGGATTGTAGCACTCAGGATCAGTTGAGTTATCTGTAGATCTGAAAGCAAGCTCAGGGTGATTGTCTCAGTAGACTATTACTCAGGGTAATTTGTGCTTCTCAGGATTAAATTCGTGAAGACCTGACTCATTGTTCAGTAAAGTTTTGAAAAGTTGAAAAATATTATACACGTGTATTCCCCCCCCATACATGTGTGAGACTCGTACTTGGGACCAACAAGTGGTATCAGAGCAGTGGTTCAACTGACCACTTACTTTGGTAGCCATAAGTCTTGTTTTCTGAGAGACTTTGGTGGTCTACTGAATAGATCTTACTGTTGATATCTTACAAGGCTCATTTATCATGCATTCTAAGAAACTACCTATGTTCTCTGTTGAGAACTATGATCTATGGATACTAAGAATTCAGGCACATATGTACTCTAAACATGAGAGAATGTGGAGAGTTGTGTCTCAAGGACCTTTTGAATATAAGGTTGTTAATTCTAGATCTACTGATGCTGAAAAAGATGATCCAATGGATGGATTTCCCAAAACTGATGATCAACTTACACCTGAAGAGATAAAGTTGGTTAACTTGGACTACATTGCTAAAGATACACTGTATAGCACTATTGATGATGGTGTTATGGGAATGATTTCCCACTGTAAAACTGCTAAGGAAATCTGGGACACACTTGCTATTATGTGTCAAGGCTTTGATCATATTAAGGAAAACAAACTGTCTGTAGCCATTGCAAAATTTGATGGTTTTGAAATGGAAGATGGTGAATCTATTGAAAGACTTGAAGTAAGATTCACTAGTATCATGAATGATCTGAGTGCTATTAGAAAAAGATATCCCAAAAGATAAGTTGCACTGAAAATCCTTAGAGGACTCTCTAAGAAATGGGATATACATGTTGTGGTGATTGAGAACACCAAAGATATTGCATCTATGCCATATCAACAAGTTTTTTCTGAACTGAAAGCTTATGAGTTTGTGATTGATAAGAAAACTAAGAAACCTAATGGCAAACATGAATCATCATCTAGCAAGAATGTGGTTTTTAAAGCCAAAGAGAAACTTTACATTACTAAAGAGCCTAAAAACACACTTGCCAAAGAACAGGATAAAAAAGATGAGAAATATGCCCTGATGGAAAGGAGGTTTAATAGACTCAATAGTAAGTTTGGGAGATACAAAAGGTATTTCAAAGATAACAGGTACAGGAACAGGAAAAGGAACAACTCTGATGGTGGGGACAAGTCTACTGAGAAGAAGAAGGACCACAAAGCTGAAGGATCTTCATTCAGAAAGAAGGACTCAAAATCCAAGGAAGAGAGTGATCAGGATGATGATACCAATAGATGCTACAATTGCAAGAAGAAAGGTCACTTCCAGTATGACTACCCTGAGTTGAACTCCAAGGAAAGAAAGGAGAGACAAGCTAAAAGAGACAAGAAGTACTCAAGCAAGAAGGCTATGGTTGGTGAAGAAGGATCTAGCTCTTCAGAACAAATGTTCTCAGATAGTGATAGTGATGATGTCTGCCTTGTTGCTATTGAGGAGGTAAATTCTTCTATCTCTGTTGCTGCTCCTACAGAAGCACATGAGTTGTCAAGTTCTTCTGTAACCAGTAATTTTGACCTGATGGGTTCTTTTGAGAATCTGATGAAGGACTAGTCTGTGTTACAAGAACTGTTCATTGAAACTCACGAGCAGAATGAGGAATTGACTGCTGAGAATCTTAAGTGGAAAAAACTCTAATGCTACTGAGATCACTTCTCAATTAATGGGAGTTACTGATGAACTAGATGTTCTGAAAGTACAGCTCTCAGAGAAAGAGAAAGTGATAGAGGCCCTGAAAGGAAAGTTAAAGAAATCCATTGAAGAGAATCAGTTTATCAAGACTGAATTCAATGACCTCTTTGAGAAACATGACACTCTAGAGAAAAGTGGGGATAGTTTGCGGAGAAAGTTAGCTCTATTGAATTATGCATCTAATGCAATAGATGAAATTCAGAGTTATCAAAGACCTGCAACTATAAAGGTTGCATTAGGATATAATCCAGGGAGAACCTCACAAGGTCTTCTGAATGATGCTTCTTCTAGTTGCACTAAGACTGTCTTTGTTAAACCGGTGGTTCGTACTGTTCTTCTTATTGAAGAACAACCCCGTGTTTTGGACAAGGGTAAAGGACCTATTGTTTTAGCGAACCTAAAGGTGCAGGAAAGAAAGCCTAAACCTCAGGAAAAGGCTAGAAAATCTAAACACTCAGTAGGAAGTCCTCAGGCCAGTACTTTGAAGCCTCAGGCTAAGAATACCAACCTGAAGAAATCTCCCCTGAACCATCAGAGGAATCTTTAGAAGAGAAACACTCAGCCGAGAAATTCTCAACTGAAAAAAACAAGTCCTCAGATTATTTCAAGACCTCAATTTCAGTACAGGCAACCTAAACCCCACTAGCTTAAGGGTAAAGGTTTCCAGAACCCAAGTCAACAGAGACATAGACCAGCTGCACCAAGGCCAAAGCAATGGAACAAGAGGCCTGAACGCAAGAAGAACTCTAAGGCTCATTTTCATGCTAAGAATGACACTCATACACAGGATACTGCCAAGGCACCTAGGGTGGTGAATGTGTATGTAGATGTTTATGGAAGATAAATCAGACACTCTAAAGTAATTAGAGTTGTCAGGCAGATTTGGGTTCCAAAAGGTACAGCTAACCTGGTAGGACCCTATACCAAATAGGTACCTAAGGCCTGATTTTATTTTAGGTGAAGGAGAAGGGCACCGAGCTGAATGAAGATAACATAGCCCTTATGAGTGGA
Source organism: Stenogyne calaminthoides (assembly GCA_037126765.1). NCBI lineage: Eukaryota > Viridiplantae > Streptophyta > Magnoliopsida > Lamiales > Lamiaceae > Stenogyne > Stenogyne calaminthoides. The sequence continues at coordinate 28,902,734 of JBBCBC010000016.1, forward strand.
AGTGAAATGGCACATGTTGCATGACATCTAGACAGTTGATGTTCAAGGCACATGACAAGATATAAGCAATTGCTCACTAACTATTTTGAACAAAAAGGCCCTCAGATAACTTTTGGAGACAATTCCAAAGGACAAACTGAAGGATATGGAAAACTTGAAGTTGATACTGTTCATATCCATGGTGTATCATATATGTCTGGTTTAAAGCATAACCTGCTTTCCATCAGTCAATTATGTGATAAAGGATTCAGTGTTGAATTCTCAAAGAACTTGTGCTATGTAAAAGATAATGTTTCACAACAAGTATTACTGACTGGTACTAGAAAAGGAAATGTTTATCTTGCTGATTGGAGACTGACTCCTATGGATACATGTTTAGTTGCTAAGAAAGCTACTGAAACCAGGTTGTTATGGCACAAAAGACTGAGTCACTTAAACTTTAAAACCCTAAACAAACTTGCAAGATTATCACTTGTGAGAGGGTTACCTAATGAAGTATTCAGTAAAGATCATGTGTGTGATGCTTGTCAGAAAGGCAAACAAATCAGAGCATCATTCAAAAGCAAAGTAGAAGTGTCTACTGATAGAATACTTCAATTGTTACATATGGATCTATTTGGTCCGGTAACACCTGTGAGCACTAATGACAGAAAATATACACTTGTGGTAGTTGATGACTACTCTAGATACACATGGGTCATATTCTTACTCAGTAAGAAAGAGACTCAGACAAAACTGCCAGAATTACTGAAAAGACTCAGTAATGAAAAGAATCTGAGTGTGGTCAAAATCAGATCAGATAAAGGCACTAATTTTATCAACCATATTATATCTGATTATTGTGCAGCAAATGAAATAGCTCATGAAACATCAGCTGCAAGGACCCCACAACAGAATGGTGTTCTTGAAAGAAGAAATAGAAAACTGAAAGAAGCTGCAAGAACAATGATTGCTGAAGCTGACATTCCTAAAATATTTTGGGCTGAGGCAGTCAACACTGCATGCTACTCTCAGAACAAATCTATGCTGACAAAGAATCAAGAAAAAACACCATATGAACTGTGGAATGAAAGGAAGCCTCTTGTTTATTTCTTTCGTGTGTTTGGTTGTAAGTGTTTCATACACAATAATGGTAAAGATCAATTGAAAACTTTTGATAGCAAAACTGATGAAGGGATATTCTGAAATTAATAAAGCCTTCAGAGTTTACAACTGTAGGACCCTTATTGTGGAAGAAACACCTCACGTTGTTTTTGATGAATCTACTTGTGTTCAGAAGAAACAAGAACATGACTCTAGAGACTTGACAAAGAGGATCACCAGACTTAGCCTGAAGAAAAATGCCAAAACATCATGTGAGCCTGAAAAGAAGAAGCCAATCATAATTTATGAATGGAGTGAGTCAGACTCAGATAAAGAAGCTCAAGATGAAGATAATCAGGCTGTTGAAACTCAGGATGATAGTTCTCCACTGAAGAAAAGCCAACACACTGAAGTTGACCAATCTGGACAAACCCCAGTTCAGACTCAGGTATGTAATGCCGATGAAGATGTGGTCACAGCTGAGGTAAATTATGAATCTATCAACCAAGGGGGAACAAATGTCACTGACAATGTTCTGAATGGAATTTCCCCTAAGGAAAATGATTCCCTTTCTCCTTTTCTGTTGTTCCCTGGTTTTAATGAATTACCTGAACCTAACATTTATGATGTTTAGGATACTACTGAAGGGGGAACATCAAGGAGAACATGGTTAGATAGTAATCCCTCAAGTCAGATTGTGGGTGATCTATCCGAAGGAGTTAAAACAAGAAGGTTCCATGGTGAAAGTTTATTGTTCTGTTGCTTCCTATCTGAGAAAGAGCCTACTGAGATTGAGGAAGCTCTTCAAGATTCTTTCTGGATCACTGCTATGCAAGAGGAGCTGAATCAGTTTACAAAGAATGAAGTTTGGGAGTTAGTAGATAGACCTAAGAGGCACAATGTGATTGAAACTAAGTGGGTGTTCAAAAACGTACAAGAGAGATAAGAATAATATCATTATAAGAAACAAGACAAGGCTAGTTGCCCAAGGTTATTCCCAAGAAGAAGGCTTGGATTATGATGAAACCTTTGCACCTGTTGCAAGACTAGAAGCCATTAGATTATTTCTTGTATATGCTGCTCACATGAAATTCATAGTCTATCAAATGGATGTGAAGAGTGCATTTCTGAATGGTGTGCTTAAAGAAGAGGTTTATGTGGAACAACCTCCTGTCTTTTGTCAGAATGACCAAGTTTACAGGCTCAGGAAAGCCTTGTTTGGTCTAGAGCAAGATATGATACCCTTTCTTAGTTTCTTACTGATCATGGTTTTACCAAAGGTACAGTTAATAGAACCTTGTTTAGGATAGAAGATGAGAAAGATATCTTACTAGTTCAGAATTATGTGGATGACATCATATTTGGATCTCCTAATCATCAGATGTGTGAGAAGTTTTCTGGCCTGATGAAAGGAAAGTTTGAAAGGTCAATGATGGGGGAGATGAATTTCTTTCTAGGACTTCAGGTGAAACAATCTAAGGAAGGAATATTCATCAATCAGGCAAAGTACACCAGAGATCTGATTGCTAAGTTTGGTGTACAATATTGCAATGTAGTTAGGATTCCTATGAATATTAACTATAGGATGGATCCTGATTCTGAAGGATAATCAGTTAACCACACTGATAATAGAGGGATCATTTGATCACTGTTATATCTCACTGCAAGTAGGCCTTATATTACCTTGCTGTTGGGATATGTGCAAGATACCAAGTTAATCCTAAGGCTAGTCACATGGAAGCTGCCAAAAAGATCCTGAGATATCTTAAAGGCACAATGAATAGAGGATTATGGTATCCAACTGATGATAACCATGAATTAACTGGTTATTCAAATGCTGATTATGGTGGTTGTAGAATTGACAGGAAGTCCACTTCAGGAACTTGTCAATTTCTTGGAAACAAGCTGATATCCTGGTTTTCTAAGAAACAAACTTCAGCTGCAACCAGTACTACTGGAGCAGAATATATGGCTGCAGAAAGCTGTTGTGCCCAGATTCTTTGGCTAAGGCAACTATTGATGGATTATAAGATAAAACCAATGAAGTAACCATATTTTGTGACAATAATAGTGCAATTGTTATTACACAAAATCCAGTATTGCACACCAGATGCAAACATGTTGATATCAGACATCATTTCATTAGAGACCATGTTGAGAAGAAGGATATCAGGATGGAGAAAATTCATACTGATAAGCAAAAAGCTGATATTCTTACTAAGCCTTTTGCTTAGTCAAGATTTCAGGAATTGTCAGTAGAATTAGGGATGTTGGATCCAGGTGAGTAAAATTCACTGAAGTGAGAAGTCCTTCAGATGCATGAAGTTATTCAGGAAGGAATAACCCAGAACAAAAATCTCTTAGGATGGAAACTGAGACTCAAGACGATTTTTTTCACGGTCAGTATTCAGTAAGGTTTAAATATTCAATTAATCCTGAAACAATATTTGACACATGCATTTACTCACAAACATTTATTTCAGTCAGTAATTATTTGAAATAAATGACAAAAGGCCTGAACTTTGAGCGGGAATGTTTGGAAGAATACTATTGGTTGAAATTTTGGCAGAGAGCCGAAGGGTTGTCTCGATTAGCGTGAAACATCATCTTGTCATCCTAATTGCTGCTATTTATTCAAATATGTCTGATCAAATATCTATAAATAGCAAAAACCCTCGAGATTATTTTAACTCTCAGATTAAATCTCAACCGTTCATCTGATTTATCTTCTAAGATTTAATCTCAACCATTGATCTATGTTTTTCAAATCATATATATATATAAGTGTTTGCCTTCGATCATTCACTTTACACTCTTAGCCTATTCAAACGTTTCAAACATTCAAACCCATCTTCAAACCCTCTAAATTCCATTTCCCAGAAATCATTCTACAATGGAGTTTCCCAAATACTCGATGATTAAGGACTTAGCCAAAACTAAAAAACCCTACTTTGAGCATGTGGTAGCCATAATCGACAACAAAGCTACAACAATCAAAGAAGAAGCTCTCAACATGCTGTGACTGGCTCGATTGCACAGGCTGGTGAGCAATAGGCCAGATAGAGAACTTTCTCAAGAAGTTCTGCAATTTGTAGCCAATCTTTTCAAAGGAGAATGGGGTTCACTTGTCTCGCAGTTAATTTTTGGAACTTATGCGAAATCCAAAGCATAGGTTGTATGTACCAGAGAGGTAATATTGTCTCTTGATGATATTAATGTTGTTTTTGAACTTAATGATAAAGGAGAGGATCCTACATTATATATGACTGGCAAGGAACAAGAAATTTTGGACCGTTTTACAGAGACTAAGGCAGAATTAAAAGTGGCTCTGCATAAACGTTGTTGGAAGGCCAAATACAGGGTCTCGATCGATATTGTAACCAAGTGCTTGATGAGAACTTCTGGGAGCTTGGAGCAGTTGAGCCAGAACAAGTTGAGGCTCATGGCTGCGATTGAAGATTCTTCATATGTTGAATTCAACTGGCTAAAGTTCCTAGCAGACTGCATTCTGCATCAAAACCAAAAATTGTCATTTGCAAAAGGGGCTGTCAAGAAGACTGGAAAGGTACTTTTTGGTACAAAGATTAGTTTTCTTCTTGAAACATTGCCCAAAGAGAATGAGTTTTTGATGTCTGGAGTTGAGTTTTCTCGGAATAGAATCATGTTCTGGAAACCTAAGTCACAGAGGAGAAAACTAGCTACTTCAGGAAGTCCGGGTTCCACGGCTCAGGAGGAACCGGAGGAATCTGAGTTTGATCAGGACAATATATCTATTGAAAAATTGGCCAAGAAGAATGTCAGAAAAGGTTTGGAAAAACGTCCTGAAGAGTCAAAGAAAAGAAAGAAGCCCTTGAGTTGTTGAAGGTGAAGAGAGAAGTTGGAGAGAAAAAGAAGGCTCAGGACGAGCAAAAGAGGAAGAAGAAAAAGATCAGAACCATTTGAGAGCTAGAGTCAGGGGAGAAGTCACCACTTGACACTCTTGCCAAAGTGGTTTCACAAACCACTGAACAAGAATCCACTCAGGAAGAAAATCTACCTGAAGGAGGAGATGATGAAGAAGATGTCTTTACTGAGGTACTAGGTACCAGTATTGGCACTGACAGGATAACCCGAGAGATCTTCACAGATTCTCAAAAACCTACTGAAGAAGCCAAATAACCATCCCACCCACACAACCCTTAAAGCCAAATATTTTCATACTTTCAGAGGCTCATTCTAACTCTGACGAGGAGGCACCTGTTCCTGAACTCAGGAAAGGTGAAGCTGAAGAGAGGGGGTGGAGGCAAAAATTAGAAAGATTTATCTTGGACAAATATTCTGAACTTTCAGACTATCCTGATCTTCAGGTTATGTTTTTCAAATTGAAAACTGCAATGTTGATTGTAAATCAATCCTTTTCCATGATGCTGAAAATTGGGAACTTCAGAGGGGAAGACTTCTGGGCAGAGGAAGTTGCTGAGCTAGATGCCTTTTCCGGTCCTGGAAAAAGAAGACTAAGGATCAAACAATCTGAGTTTGATGCCTTAGTACAGAAGAAAATTTCTGAAATGAAAGGTTTGTTAGTGTTAGTGTCCTAGAGACAATCCATTGTAAGGACATAATGCTCAGATAATATTCAGTATTGATTTATTATTATTGTTTATTTAATATTAAATGTATGGCGTTGCACTTATCAGAATATTATGTTTGATTGTTTGCATTTATTCTTATCTGTGTTCCCTTGAGTCACTGCTGTCATTGAGTGTGTGAGAACTCAGATGACTTAAGCATGATTCTCAAATAGCCCCGATCAAGGATCATCAAGAATGGGATATTGATGATGCAATGGAGATTGGTGTGAGATCTGCATCATACTCTTGGAGAGTGTAGTGAGATTTCACTCACTACGAGATACTATGTATCTCATGATGGATGCACAAATACCTTAGAGGGTATTGGTATACCCATCCGAGAATCCGTTTGCCGTAGTTCCACTATATGTGTCTACGGGTGTCTCGGTTAGTGGGAGCGATGCGATACTCCTTTGACTTGAGGTCAATACGCACGACATGTGTGGAGTGATGAACTTTGACCATGACCGACTCTTGCACCCTTCCATGGGTAGATATGGCTTGGATTGGGTTCATCACGAAGTGCATGTGCGTGGTAATTAAGCCAATAAAATGATTCATTCCTCAAATTGGATTTAGAGAGAATACTCATCTTCTCATCATAATTGGATCAAAGTCATTGGTCAATGCACGTCAACTTGGACTTTGTGGCCAAGTGTGACATAAGTGATAAATTAGTAATTGTAGATAAAGTGATTAAGTTATTTGAATAGACACTTCATCATGTTCAAGACTAATCGAGTATTCGCGAATGAAAGGAGGAAATCGCAATAGCCCATGTTTCAGTTACAGGTAGTTGCACATTTTCTCGCAACGTACCTCCTATATTGAGAATGTCTGATTTTTTGTCTAGGGTTCAATTATGACCGTTAGTTTGACTAATCGCTCTATATATGAGGGCCTATGGGTCACACAACAGGTAGCGGTTGTTTACTAATTATAGTTGGTTGATTAAATGTTAAATTAGATTTAATATTTAATTTATGGAGAAGGAATTAATAATAGATTGATTTGAAATTAATTATTACTAATATTTAATTAAATTGGATTTAATTAAATAAGAATTCCCAATAATAATATTTGGAATATTATTGTAGGATTTAATATATATGGAAACAAATCGTATATATGGAATTTAAATCCGTAGAGATTTATATGTGGGAAATAAATCTAAGAGATTTATTTAAATAAAGAGTAGGGATTTTATTTCTTAATTAGGTTAGCTTGAGACTTAAGCTAATTCTCTCCTATATATATGAGCTCTTCGAAAATTCATAATACGTGAATTCATATTTCTCCATAAAATCTCTAAGTTAGAATTTTCCTAGCAAATTCATCTCGGGGATTCAACGCTGGCAGATTTGTTCGAGTTAGTAAATGACTGTTACGTGGATAACATAGTTGAGGAATTCGTGTACGAATTGTTGTAAGAATTCTATTTACGTTTACTCGTATTTAATTATGCAATTAACTGTACGTTGTTGGTGAACTTTAATTTATGCTGCGCATGTATTACGTGTTTACGTGCCTCTATATTCCAACAGTGGTATCAGAGCTTCAGGCTCTTGATTTAATTGCATATTGATTGTTTTATAATTTTATTTTTTTTAAAACATGTGGAGCGGCCAAACTAGGTTTGACCGCACAATAAATTGTTTTGATTGTTATTGGGGCATATGAGTATGTGGAGTGAAATAGCAAGTGGTTTTATTTGATAAAACCACACACTTTTCGTCCATCTTCATCTTCCTCACGATTAGGGTTTTCAAAACCCCAAATCGAGTTTCTTCACCATGCGCCGCTCGGCTGGGGGCAAAGACCCACGGCGCGTCGTTGGGTGACGGCCGCGCGGACCCGCTCACCTCAGTGCAACGGCACCGTGCATCGATCCCGTTTGCCCAGTTCGCAAATCATTTTGTCTTCGCCACCATGTTTGTGCACTGATTTAATTCTCGAAGCGATGGCGGTTCGCCGTCTTCGTCTTCAGCGTGTCGACCTCACACTCAAACCCTATCGGCGGCGACGCTTGATCTTGTTTGAATCGTTTGGAGCAAATCACCGATCGTCTGAACCGAGCGGCGATGGCGATACACCAGAACGCCTAGGTTGATGCAGTGAAATCACCCGCGCTCTGGCCTTAACGACGGAGGCCCGCTCCCCTCTGATGTTTGCGCTCGCTATGAAATTGGGTTGACCCGATTTTGCATCGCCTCTGGCGGCGTCGATTGGTCTGCTTCGTTTCGTCTCTGACGCCGACTGGTTGCCATCATCGTCCCTTAACCCTATTTTGAATTTGGCTTTGGTACTGAATCCCTCACTGTTTGAACTTGGGTGTCGATTTTGTGCCATTGATTGCCTGTTCTTCGACTACCCTTCGTTGGCTGAATGTTCTGGACAAAATTGTTGGACTGAAATCTGATTAATTTTGTGAAATTTGGCACTTTGGATTGTAGTTCTGATTTTGGGTTTGGAAACGGATGTCCCGAATTACAGATTAGATGCTGTCGATTTGGGCGGTGATGGTGGAGGGCTGTTTTACAAATTTGATTTGGAACAGGCCCTCCGGTACAATTTTGACAATTGCATCTGAGCCCCTGACAATAAAATAATTAAAATCGATTTGAAATTAATTTGATTAATATTAAAATTTGTAATAAAATTGGATTTTATTCATAATTAATTAGATTGATTATTGAAGTTTAATAATTATAAAATTGAATTTGAAATTGAATTTGAAATTGGATTTTCAAATTCGTTTTAAAAGAAATTATTAAATTCCACTTGTTAAAGTACTTTAAATATAATTCGTTAAGCGCTTTACAGTCCGCATTCGTTAAGCGCTTTACAGTCCACCATAATTATAATTGTTTGGGTAGGCGGCACTATTCATAATTTGGACCGTGTTTATTGTTTGGGTAGACGGTGCCCATATAAGTGTTAGTCCGTGTAATATCATGTTTGGGTAGGCGGCGCCCAATAATTGCTCAAATGTGATATAGATTAATATGTTGGATCTCGATTAAGCAATTAATACCCCGCCTTTGAAAATGTTCCTCACTAAAATATGATTTTCATTAATTTGAACGATGTCTTCCATCAAAATTAAAAGTAAACTGGAGATTTTGTTCCAATGAGTATTTAAGGCCCAAGTTTTTTGCTCGGATCTACATCTAACGGGGCTTTTATAGGGACACGAAGTGTCGCCGCTTGATGGTTGTAAATCAACTTGACTTTGTTTCACCAACCCAAGCAGGGAAACTAAAGTCAAGGGGCATCTGATTGAACTAGGTTCAATCAACTAGGAATTGCAGTCTTGCAATTGGTTGGAAGACCTACAAGTTATGCTATTGCAGTAATCAACCCAAGCAAATTTTGTAATAGTAGGATTGTGGATCCTAGTCCATTATGATTTATATTAGATATAAATTCGTATTCTTCCGATGAGGTCATTGAATATGTGAAAATGATGGAGACAAAATAAATTTGAAAGACCATGTTTATTTTGATTGCTGAATATTGATCATAGGAATTATGTGTTTTAATTCCCGTTTTATTTTATTTTTCTAGGATTGTTGAAATGAATAACTTATCACTTAGAAGGATTTTGGAAACGAACAAATTGGTTGGGCCAAATTTTCTCGACTGGCACTGTAACGTTCGTTTGGTGCTTAGGCAAGAAAAGATTGAGAACATGTTGGACACGTCCATCCCTGTTACCCCAGAGGATGGTACTGAAGAGTATGAGGCGTTTGACGCCGAAGCTCAAAAGAAGCATCAAGAGGATGCTTCCCAGGCTCAGTGTGTTATGCTACTCGGGATGACTCCCGAATTGCAAAGGCAACATGAGAAGATGCTCCCCTTCAAGATGATTAAGCATCTGAAGGATCTCTTTGATTCTGAATCTCGTTCCGAGATTTATGAAGTGATGAGAGATCTGTTTAGATGCCAATTGTCTGAGGGAGAGAAGGTTTCTCCTCATGTGTTGAAGATGATTGGGCTAATCGAGAAACTTGGTCGTCTGGGCATTGAGCTCAAAACCAACGTTGTTGTTTATGTCATTCTTCAGTCACTTCCCGATTCATATTCGAGTTTCGTTGTATACTTTAATATGAATAAGACGAAATCGACTATGCCCGAGCTTTATAACATGCTAAAGACTTTTGAGTCTTCCACTGCTAAGGAAAAGTCTGTACACATGGTGAGTGCCTCTACTTCTTCTGCCTCGAAAGGAAAGAAGAAGTGAAGGGGCAAGGCAAAGAAAGGCTCTAAGCCAAGCTTCCTTAAGCCCAAAGGTGGAATTCAAAATAAGGAGAGGGTGGATAAGGATGTATGCCTCTACTGCAAGCAGGAGGGGCATTGGAAGAAGGACTGCAAGGTTCTAGTAGCTGAAAAGAGGACACAAGGTGTCTCAGCCTCTGGAACAGGTATGTTTGTTATTGAGATAAACATGTCCGCAAATGATATTAATTGTTGGGTATTAGATACCGGTTGTGGCTCACACATTTGTACTAATGTGTAGGGCCTCAAGCATAGCAGGGCAGTTAGGCTGAGTGAAGTCGCCCTACACGTTGGGAATGGAGCAAGAGTTGCTGCTGAATGTGTTTTAGAGTTGCTGCTAAACTTAGGATGATCCACCTCTGCATATGATCACCTTTGGAGAAACTGTCCGTTACCAGCAAGAGCCTGCAGCTACACTGACTGAGATTGCAGACGCTGGAGTTCAAACTGAAGCTGAAGTTCCAACTCCTCCACAACCAACTGTTGATCTTACTCCAGTACTTGAGAAGCTTACCAAGCTTGAGCCGCCTTTTGATCAAATTTCAAAGCTTGAGCCTCTGGTGGACCAAGTGTCGAAGCTTGCTGATGCACAAACTTCTCAGAGCAAAAAAGTTGATTTGCTAAACACATCTATTGTGACATCTGATCAAGTAACTTTATTATCCACTACTATTAATAATGAGTTTGCTGATATAGATACTAGATTAGGAGATATATCTAGAGATTTGTTGGGAGAAATGGAGAAGAAGTTTGACCTGAGATCAAAACTGTTGGAGGATATGATGAAAGCTAGGTGAGATGAGCTAATCAAAGCTGTTGTTGAGAAGATGAGTACTTCACTCATGGACAAAATGTGTGCAACCTATGGTGGTCTTGCTGAGGACAAGACAACGGGATTGAATGTACTTAAAAATTTGCAGAAAGAAAATTCCTCATTGCTGCTGAACTTCGGTCTGTAGGCAGGGAGCAAATGCATATGGACAGAACCCTCTCTGAGATACTTGTGAATTATGATTCCAAAAAGGGGGAAAGTTATGATAGATTGGTTACTTTGCCCTCCTTGGAAAGAAAACAACCTGAAGTTGAGACAATTATTCACAGAGGGGGAAATAGGAAGGAACCAGAAGTAGTAATTCATCCTTAAGCTGCTATGGAAGTCTTAGAGCAGCGAAGAAAAAGGCAGAGAGCACAGGAATCAAGCAAAATGGGAGAAGCTCATGGTGTTCTGAACCCTCCAAAATCATCTGCTGCTTTTGTTGAAAAGCATGTTCAGAAGAAGAAACAATCTAAAAAGCCAATCAGGAGAAAATTATCAGAAGAATTCTCTGAGGCAGATATTGTTGAAACTAAAGCACAAAGGAGTGAAGAATCTGAAGCTGATGATTTGTTCAAGGAAGGATTTGGTGAATATGATGTTGCTTCAAAGAGAATTAACTGGGATTGGCACAATTCTGTCAAGATGATTGGAGCTGAAAGAAGGAGGAAGGCTGCCTTGTCTGTGTCGGGAGTAGAATGGGAATAAGCAAAAAGGCCAGACCAAGTTAATTCAATGTTTGCCAAATTAATCCAAGGACATGGTAAGAGAAAGTGTTTTAACTGCGGTGAGAAATGACATTGGAGGTCGGCCTGATCCAAGCCCAAACGTCCGGAAAAGAAAGGTAATACTCATGCACTAGTTGTTGAAACTTGTTAAGCGGCGTATTCTTCCCATTCGTGGGTAGTGGATACGGGAGCCACTGATCATGTTTGTTTCACTTTACAGAGGTTCAAGCAGACCCGACAACTTAGTGGGAGTGAGATCCTCATCACACTTGGCGATGCTATGAGAGTGGCAGATGAAACAGTGGGAGAAGTGCAACTATCTTTTGAAGATGGAGTTTAATTTTAAGAGATGTTCTTTACGTTCCTAGTTTTAGAAAGAATTTAATTTCAGTTTCTAAACTCTTTTATGATGGATATTCAGTTACTTTTAATAAACTTGTTACCATTACTCTAAATAATAAGTTTATCTATCATGGAACATTGTCGAATAATCTCTATACAATTAACTGTGCACACCACTCACGGAATGCATCCTATAACACATCGACTATTTCAAGCAATAAAAGGAAACGTTCAGCAGACGTGAACGAGAAACTTCTATGGCATCTAAGGCTGGGTCATATTAATTCAAAGAGGATTCAAAGATTAGTTCAAGATGGTTAATTGGAGTCTCTCCGGGTTAATCCATTTCCAACTTGCGAATCGTGTTTGGAGGGTAAAATGACCAAGAGGGCATTTGCACCCAAGGGGAATAGGGCCAAAGAAGTGTTAGAGATCGTTCACACTGGTGTATGTGGTCCAATATCAATCAAAGCAAGAGGAGCTTATGTATATATCGTTAGTTTTTTCGATGATTGCTCAAGATATGGGTACATTTTTCTTATGAAGCATAAATCTGAGACCTTTGATAAATTCAAAGAATTTAAGGCTCAAGCAGAGAATCATGGGGAAAAGAGATCAAGTTTCTACGATCCGATTGTGGAGGCAAATACCTCAGTGATGAATTTTTGAACTACTTGCCATACGAAGGGATTGTATCCCAGTTGACTGCACCCAGAACCCCTCAACAAAATGGGGTTGCGGAACGAAGAAACAGAACCCTTTTAGAGATGGTCAGATCAATGATGAGTTATGTGGATCTACCCAAATAGTTTTGAGGTCATGCCTCGGAAACAACAACTTACATTCTAAACCTGGTACCATCCAAATTGGTTCCCAAAACCCCTAAAGAATTATGGACCGGGTGCAAGCCCAGTTTGAGACACATGAGAATCTATGGGTGTCCGGCACACGTGTTGGACAAGGAAGCCAGTAAATTAGATCCACGTTCAGAATTAAGGTTGTTTATAGGGTATCCCGAGGGAACGAAAGGGTGCATGTCCTATGGTCCTGAATATCAAAGAGCGCACTTTAGATTTTTGGAAGAAGACTATATGAACGATAGAAAGCCCAAAAGTGAGATTACCTTAGACGAGCTAAGAGGGCCAACTCCAATGCCAACTGTACAAGTTGACATACCAAGCAACACACTTACACAATCGGAACCTCATCGTAGTAGGAGGGTTGTTAGACAGCCTGAGTGATGCATGGGGATGGGAGAGTCCTCGGACTTAGTCCCCGATGATGATGAATAAGACCCCTGGTCTTACAACGAGGCGATCCAAGACAAGGGTGCAGTTTCTTGGCAAACAACAATGGAAGCTGAGATGGATTCTATGGATCATAATCAAGTGTGGGAGCTAGTCGAACCACTTAATAGGGTGAAACCCATTGGATGTAAGTGGGTATACAAGAGAAAAAGTGGATCGGATGGGAAGGTAGAGACCCTCAAGGCTAGGCTTGTGACAAAAGAATACACTCAGAAAGAAGGGATCGATTATGAGGAAACCTTTCCACCTATAGCTATGCTAAAGTCCATCAGTATTTTCTTGTCGATAGTTGTACATCTTGATTTTGAGATCTAGCAAATGGATGTCAAGATAGCTTTCCTTAGCGGAAGTCTTGAAGAATAAATCTATATGCAACAACCCGAGGGCTTTGTTAAAAAAGGCCAAGAACATCCAGTTCCCAAGCTCAAGAAGTCCATCTATGGATTGAAGCAAGCACCCGTGCTTGGAACCAATGTTTTGATCAGGTTATAAAGTCTTACAGTTTTGATCAAAATGAGCTCGAGAGTTGTGTGTACAAAAAGTGTGTTGGATCTGCCTTGGTATTCTTAGTACTATACGTAGACGATATCCTGCTCATCGAGAACGATGTAAAGGTGTTGTCAGACGTGAGGGCATGGCTGTCAAAACACTTTGATATGAAGGATTTGGGAGAATCTGGTCACATCCTTGGGATCAAGGTCATTCAAGATCGTAAGAAAATGATGATAGGCTTGTCGCAAGCTTCATACATAGACACTATTTTGAAGCGATTCAGCATGCAAGATTCCAAGAAAGGTTTTGTACCTTTCAGGCATTGAATCCATCTATCCAAGGAAATGTGCCCAAAGACACAAAAGGAGATAGATGACATGAAAGGCATTCCTTATGCTTCGGCTGTCGGAAGCCTTATGTATGCAATGTTGTGCACGAGGCCAGATATCTGCTTTGTCGTTTGCATGGTAGTGAGATATCAGAGTAACCCAGGGAAAGAGCATTGGACTGCAGTTAAAAATATTTTGAAGTATCTGAAAAGAACTCATGTTAGAATGTTGGTTTATCTATCAGACACTCTAATCCCCATCGGTTACACGGACTCGGATTTCCAATCTGACTTAGATTCCAAAAAATCTACCTCGGGTAGAGTGTTTTGCATGGGAGGAGGAGCCATGACATGGAGATGTTGGTGTTTACTAGTAAAGCAAATTTTTAGTGAGCTTTTATGGATGTATATTCAATTTCCTTATTATCTGAAATAATTGGTTTTTCACATTATTGCATTCTTATAAATTGCTTATGTGTCTGCTTATCTTATATAGTAGACAATGTGGTGGGTTTGTTGTTGGGGTTATACTGAAAAGTATGCTTTTACTTTGTATAACCAAACTGAAGTTTCTTATTTATTTACTGAAATAAATTATTTAATCACTGTTGTATTAAACATGAATGAATGTTATATATGTTTATTGCAAACCCGTTCAATAAGATAGTACGTATTACGTTGTAGTTAATTTGGTGATACCCGATCACTGAAGATCGAATTAACAACCCTCGTAATTAAGTACAAATTCACAATCCAGATGGAAATGAACGAACCATCATGAACAGTTGAAGTATGAGACCTAGATTGGTCTGTCTTGACCAAGGGATCACACTAACGCATTTAGGTGCGCTGAATGAGGACCTACAGGAGGACAAATTCTTCGGTACTGAATATACAAGAATTAGACCTCAGTGGTGCGTTGTTTCTTAATCTCCGTCCCTTAAATAGGATCGTGTGAAATTAATAATTATTTCTTTGACTTATGATGGGAAGAGAGTCAATGCGATTTGATACCTTATATCTTGGGAAATATTATTAATTACATGACGATTGCTGAAATTTAATACGGAGAATCGCATGCAAGTACGTCTTGCTTGATTTGTCCCCTTGGTGGGCTCATATCCTTTATCATGCCAAATCTTGCAAGTGGAAATTTATTTCCGGCATGGATAATAATGTTGAGCTGTCTTTACTCCAAGGACAAAGATATTAATTAATATAAAGCTTGTTCAGTGGCTTAATTAATTAATGGACTAAGATAATCTTAAACGCGGAAAATAATGACCGGGAGCCATGCTATATGTGAAATCGTATTATGGGTTAAGATGGATAGTTCAATATTAATTTTATAGTGGAGTAAATTAATATTAATGGACTTGAATAATATTTGGCCCAAAATATTATAGCTTCATAGTCCATTGGAGGTCCAATCTTAACTCTCCTAAAGGCCCCCCAAATAGCCCAAAATAAAGTCCAATTAGTGAGAGAGAGAAGAAAATATTCTTGCTATATTTCCATGTCTTTTTTTTCGAAAATTTGTAGTTAAATAGGAAGAAAAGATTGTCTTGATTTTCTTGTAGATATTTTATGGAAAGAGATAATTATTGTAGGAATACATAATTATCCCATAAATTCAAGAAGTCAAATCTTGACTCCTAATTGCTTGTAATTTTCGAAAATATCAGGTAGAAGAGGGAAGGAGATTTTTATGGAAAATTTAATTAAGGAGAAAAGAATATAGAAGATATATTCAAGATTTCTTGGAGACCAAGAAAAGTTTTTCTTCCTTATTTTCTTGACCTAAAATTTCGAACCCATCCTCCCTATTTATAGGGGATGAGCTCTTCATTCTCAAGTGAAATTCCATGTGTTGGAAATATTAGAAATCCACAAAGGTGGTAGCAAAATATTTTATTTCTCTCCCATTAAAATCGTTCGTTGAAATCTTCCCACCGGATAGCGTTCGTGGACTTTGGGGATATATTTGGGAAGACTCTTGGGTTGTTTCATTCGTTTGATTCTTCAAGAGGTTAGTAATTCCGTAACTCCTAGTTCCGCATGTTTAGGATTTACGTGAATTATGTGTACGCATGTTGTTTATTATTATGTTGAATTGATTTAGGATTAATTCATGATAGTAATTAACTGTTTAATTTAAATATGTATTTAAATAATCACCTCGAATAGATCCGGGCACCCCGATTTTCCCAACATTTGTAGTCACACAGAAGATCACATCGTCAAATTCCTTATAAGAAATAAGCAATATTCACAACTGAGATAGTTCTGGACATAACTATTGGTTTAAGTTGTAGTATAAACTTGTTGGTGGCTTGTCTTGGCCATTAGTTTATACTAGTGCGCTATGTCGTATTGAATGGGTCACAGATAAGACATGTTCTTCTATTCTGACTGTTATGAAGAACTAGAGATCTTGGTGACTTTTATAATTCTCAACCTTAACTGTGATATTTAGATATGTGGGGTGCTTGTTCACTAATTTGATTTATTGTAGGTGAGAATCTTGGTAGATCTCTCATACTTCGTATTTTGGGTATTGACATCGCTCGCATGATATCTATTTATTGTCATTAGTGCACCGTGTCCTGGACATCCAGGATGATGACGTCCCCTTGAGAAAACTCATAATGGATTATCGTATTAAACCCTGCAGGTGGATTTAATTTGTACGACAACAAGGTTGAGTGGTACTACTCAAGGAATAATATATATTAATTAATTAAAGCAGTCAGAAGCTTTAATAATTAATGGACGTGCGATATCTTTAACATGGGGAATTATAAAGTCTAATAGAAGCCCTGATTCGATTCGGGATAGGACGGGAGTTCAACATTAATTCTCTAGTGGGATGAATTAATGTTCTCAGACCAAATAATGTTCTGGGCTGAACATAAGAGTATTTGGGTCTGTGAGAAGCCCAAACCCTATACCTTCTAATGGATCCCTATTCTGGCCCACGAAACCTGAGGAGTATAAATAAAGGAGCCTGGTTTTACAGAAACAAAACAGGAGGCACCCTCTCCAAGTTCGATAGATTGTTGTCCACTCGACATTCGGACGAGGCTAGGAAACAGACTAGAAGATCTGTAGTGGAATCAACACCTCGATCTTCAAGGGTAACGAATCTAAACCTTGCTTTAGAAGCATGTTTAGGTTTTAATTTTAATACGAGTACGTTTGGTATCTAATATCGATCCTGACAACGGACCGCCCTCATCTGCGCATTCCATCAGGAGAAGCGTTAAGCAGAAATGCATCGGAGATTCTACCATGGAAGCTAAATATGTAGATACTTGTGCAGCGACGAAAGAAGCGGTTTGGCTCAAAACTTCTTAGTGGACTTGGACGTAATTTTGAATTTGCCCAGCACCATCACGGTTTACTGTGATAATTCCGGAGCAGTTGCAAATTCAAGGGAACCAAGAGCCCACAAGGCCAACAAACACATTGAAAGAAAGTACCATCTTGTACGAGAAATCATTAAGAGATGAGATATAAAGGTGGCAAAGATCGCATCAGAAGACAACCTAGAAGATCCATTCAAAAAGGGTCTACCTCAGAATACAATCGAGAGACATGTAGAAGGAATGGGTGACCGCCTGTGGCGAGAGCTAATTAAATATCCTTGATGAAGTTTTCTGCCAGTTTAAGTCGTGGGATGTGAAATCGAGCCGTTTGCCTTGCGTGAGAAGCCGATGCGAGGCATCCGTTAGCACCCTTCATTTATCATTTTAATAGCTTAGAATAGGCTGGTTTTGATAGTTTTACAAGGGGTTGCGATAGATGTGCATTTATTTCTGCATTTACTTATCGCTCCTTGCTTTGTTGTGGCATGCTTGTGTTTTTTTTT
This sequence comes from Stenogyne calaminthoides, assembly GCA_037126765.1. Taxonomy (NCBI): domain Eukaryota; kingdom Viridiplantae; phylum Streptophyta; class Magnoliopsida; order Lamiales; family Lamiaceae; genus Stenogyne; species Stenogyne calaminthoides. Next base: position 28,920,587 of record JBBCBC010000016.1, read on the forward strand.
TTGTTATGTTATGCCTGTAAATAACCTTCATGTTACAAATGACTGAGTGACATAGATTTGAATTTTAATTGATTCATTGGCCTCCGTAATTGGTCTTTAAGTAAGGTGTTTGTTACTCGTGGGACCTTGGAGTCTCCCCCTAACGGATGCAGCATTCACGAGCTTACTAGCTAAGACTTCTAGTCAAAATGTTTTAATCTTTAGATGAAGTGTTTGGTCCTCCCCAATGGATGTGTCACACATGAGTTCGTCAGTAAAGAATTATTCAAGATAACTATAGGGAATTGTTTGCTAGCGACGTGTTCTCTTGATGAGCTCATCGATTGTGAATGGTGGTTCTTACAGTTAAATTGTGGTCATCACTTAGATGTGAATTTTAATATAACTCCCCAACGGGGTCCCTGTTCTAATTCACATGGCCATTTAAGGTCCGACTGTTGATTTCGTTCGTCATAAGGATAGGTTGACGTGATATCGAAATCAAAGACTGGGTGTCTGGTTGACAAACACATACGTAAATGACCACCCTAATGTTGCTTGCTTGTGTGTTTGTTGGGTTGTTGTTGTATTGAATGTTGGTTTTGAAGGTTTCCAATATTTTATGCTTCAATTCATGTGATTTAATGCTTGCTTGCATTTTAATTATTTCAGATAATTATGATGATATCACTCAACCCGCTTTCGATTATTTTAAATCAAAATAAGCTTACTAGTCTGAATTATTTGGATTGGAAAAGAAATCTGGACATTGTCCTTGTTGCAAGTGAGTACAAGTTTGTGCTCAATACACCTTCTCCTGCCCCTTTGGAACCCGATTCCACTGAAGAGCAAAAGGAGGCTCATAAGAAGTGGCACAAGGCTAATGAGATGGCTCGTTGTTACATTTTGGCCTCGATGTCAAATGTTTTACAACAGCAGCATCAAAATATGCCTAATGCCGCAGATATGATGTTGAGCCTAAAAGAGCTTTTTGGTGAGAAAGATAGGGTTGCCCGTTTTGAGGCTATGAGGAGCATTATGTCGACCTCTATGCTAAAGGGAGCGTCCGTGAAGGACTACTGTCTCAAAATGATGGAATATCTGAATGAGATAGAGGTCCTCGGAGGAGAAATTGATGGTAATACCAAGATCGATATGATCCTGAACTCGCTCCCAAAGTCCTTTGAAAACTTCCATTTAAATGTGATCATGAGTAAGTAGGACTATACAATAGACGAGCTTCTTGCGAAATTGGTCGCGGCGGAGGGTCTCATGGGTAAGGGTAAGGGACCACAGGCTCATGTTTCTGTTCAAGCTGGATCTTCTTCGTGTAAGGGCGGGAAGAAGAAAAAGGCTTCACAGAAAAAGGGTGGTGTAAGTAGTGGGAGCAAGAAACTGGCGCCTTCTGATGGCGTTAAAAAGCCGAAAGGCAAATGCTTCAAATGCAACAAAACAGGACACTGGAAGCCTGATTGTCCTCTCCTGAAAAAAGACAACTCTGGTACGTCTCTTGCTCTGGTTGTTGAAACATGTTTCGCGGCTTGTTCTGCCTTTTCTTGGGTAGTAGATACAGGAGCCACATATCATGTTTGTTATACTTTGTAGGGGTTTCTGCAAACAAGGTAACTGAGTGAGGGCGAGATTACTATCAGTTTGGGCAATGGTGAGACAGTAGCAGTGGTTGCAGTGGGAGATGTGCACTTATGTTTTTCTAATTCTGTTTTAGTATTAAAGAACGTTTATACGTGCCGAATTTTTGAAAGAATTTAATTTCAGTTTCGAAGTTATTTATGGATGGATGCTCAGTTGTTTTTAATGACAAAGTTGTTATTATGAGAAATGACTTTTTAATATGTTCTGGCGCGTTAGAAAATAATCTTTATACTATTACTTGTGCATACCATACTGTGACTGAAGCTCATTCATCGTCATCATCAAATAAGAGAAAAGAACCTTCTAAGTTGAATCAAACATACCTTTGGCACCTAAGGTTGGGTCATGTCAACCTGAGAAGGATACAAAGACTGGTAAGTAGTGGGTTTTTGGAGTCTCTCCAAGTGGAACCATTCTCAATCTGCGAATCCTGTTTGGAAGGCAAGATGACCTCGAGGCCTTTTAAGGCCAAGGCGAATAGGGCCAATGGTGTGTTAGAATTAATTCACTCTGATTTGTGTTGACCCATGTCTGTTCAAGCTAGAGGTGGTTTTGAGTATTTCATCACTTTCATTGACGATTACTCAAGATATGGATATATCCACCTGATGCGCCACAAGTCTGAATTCTTTGGCAAGTTCAAAGAATTTAGGGCAGAAGTGGAGAACCGTCATGGTAAAAGTATCAAGTCACTACGATCTGATCGTGGTGGCGAATACCTTAGCAATGAATTTAGGAAACACTTATTAGAGAATGGGATTACATCCCAGCTCACCGCACCTGGTACTCTCCAACACAATGGAGTGGCTGAGAGAAGGAATAGGACTCTATTGGAGATGGTGAGATCGATGATGAGTTATGCTTCATTACCTACCTCCTTTTGGGGATATGCCTTGGAAATGGCAGCGTACCTTCTAAATTATGTACCTTCTAAAGCAGTTCCAAAAACTCCAATCGAATTGTGGTTTGGGCGAAACCTAGTCTAAATCACATTCGAATTTGGGGTTTCCCAGCACATGTGCTGAATAAGGAAGCTGATAAGTTGGCACCTAGAACTGAAGTACGACTGTTTGTAGGATACTCTAAAGGAAAGAAAGGTGGTTATTTTTATAGTCCTAATGATCAGAGGGTGATGGTGAGTACCAATGCCCGGTTCTTAGAGGAATACTATATGAATGAGCCTAAGTCCAAAAGTGAAATCATTCTAAAAGAGTTGAGGGGAGATAATGGCACACCAAGTGTGCAAGAGGAAATACCACAAGAGACTGCACAACGTGATTACTCTGATGAACCCTTGTATACATTGCCTCGTCGTAGTGGGAGGGTTGTTCGTCAACCTGATCATTTCATGTTTTTGGAAGAGTCTACGGACTTGATCCCAGATGATGAACATGATGATAACGATCCCTGGACTTACAAAGAGGCAATTCAAGACAAAGATGCAGAGTCTTGGCACAAATCTATGGACTCAGAGATTGAGTCTATGGATGTTATGAAAGTGTATGACATAAGTGAACTTCCCCATGACAAGAAAGTCGTTGGGTGTAAGTGGGTCTACAGACGTAAGAGAGGATCTGATGTGTAGATTATTGCTTTTAAAGCACGGATGGTGGCTAAGGGTTTTACCCAGAAAGAAGGAATCGACTATGACGAGACCTTTTCACCAGTAGCCATGCTAAAGTCGATCCGGATTCTCTTAACCATAGCTAATCACATGAACTACGAGGTTTGGCAAATGGATGTCAAGATAGCTTTCCTTAATGGAGAGTTGGATAAGGACATCTATATGCAACAATCCGAGGGTTATGTGAAGAAAGGCTATGTGCATCTAGTCTGGAAGCTGAAAAAGTCTCTTTATGAGCTGAAGCAAGCTTCCAGGTCTTGGAACATTCGTTTTGATGAGTTGATCAAATCTTTTGGATTTGAACAATGTCAAAATGAAAGTTGTGTGTACAAGAAGAGTAACAGAGACGTAGTGGTATTCTTGGTACTGTACGTAGATGATATTTTTCTTATTGGCAACAATGTGAAATTATTATCAGGCGTAAAGGTGTGGCTTTCAGAGGAGTTTCAAATGAAGGATATGGGAGAAGCATCGTACATTCTTGGTATTAAGGTCATTCGTGATCGAAAAAAAAAAGGAATGTTGTGTTTATCTCAAGCGTATTACATTGATACTGTGGTTGCTCATTTCAGCATGCAAAACTCCAAGAAGGGCTTACTACCTTTCAGACATGGAGTTCCCCTAACTAAGGATATGTGTCCTGAGACACAGAAGGAGATAGAAGAGATGGCTAAGGTTCCTTATGCATCAGCTGTAGGAAGCCTTATGTATGCAATGCTGTGTACGAGGCATGATATTTGCTATGCAGTCGGCATGGTAGCGCGATATCAGTCTAACCCTGGTCAAGGACATTGGATTGTTGTCAAGCACATTCTCAAGTATTTGAAAAGGACTCGGGATTATGCACTAGTATACCAGTCAGACAACATGATTCCTTTGGGTTATACCGATTCAGATTTTCAAGCTGATCGAGATGAACGGAAGTCTACCTCGGGTTATGTGTTTATGTTGGGAGGCGAAGCCATATCTTAGAGAAGTGTAAAGTAGAAATGCATTGCAGACTCCACTATGGAAGCCAAGTACGTGGCTGCCTCAGAAGCTGATAAGGAGGTTGTTTGGCTACGTAGTTTCTTACTGGACTTAGGGGTTTCTAAGAGTATGCCGAGGTGTATCACCATTTATTGTGATAACGCGGGTACAGTGGCAAACTCGAAAGAACCTAGAGCCCACAAAGCAAGTAAACACATAGAGCAGAAGTACCACATTATACGAGATATCGTAAATCGAGGAGATATGGTTGTGGCTAAGATTGCATCGTTGGACAACTTGGCTGATCGTTTCACAAAGACTCTGGCAATAAAAGTCTTTGAGAAACATGTACAGGGTCTTGGTTTACGATGTATTACAGCTAGACTTTAGTATAAGTGGGAGAATTGTTATGGCTTCATGTGTATACTAAAAGTTTAGCTTTAGTATAAGTGGGAGATTATTGGTGTATACTGTAAAGCAAACTTTTAGTGAGCATTTGTGGATTTATATTCAATTTCCTTATCATCTGAAATAAATGGTTTTTTATAAATTGCATTCTTATAAATTGCATTCTTATAAATTGCTTATGTGTCTTCTTATCTTATATAGTAGACAATGTGGTAGGTTTGTAGTCACACAGAAGATCACATCGTCAAGTTCCTTATATGATATAAACAGTATTCACAACAGAGATAGTTCTGGACATAACTATTGGTTTAAGTTGTAGTATAAACTTGTTGGTGGCTTGTCTTGGCCATTAGTTTATACTAACTCGCTATGTCGTATTGAATGGGTCACAGATAAAATATGTTCTTCTATTCTGACTGTTATGAAGAACTAGAGGTCTTAGTGACTTTTATAATTCTCAACCCTAAGTGTGGTATTTAGATATGTGGGGTGCTTGTTCACTACTTTGATTTACTATAGGTGAGAATCTTGGTAGATCTCTCATACTTCGTATTTTGGGTTTTGACATCACTCGCATGATATCTATTTATTGTCATTAGGGCATCGTGTCCTGGACATCCAGGATGATGACATCCCCTTGATGAAACTCATAATGGATTGTCGTATTAAACCCTGCTGGTGGATTTAATCCGTACGATAACAAGGTTGAGTGGTACTACTCAAGGAATAATAGATATTAATTAATTAAAGCAGTCAGAAGCTTTAATAATTAATGGTGCGATATCTTTAACATGGGGAATTATAAAGTCTAATAGAAGCCCTGATTCGATTCGGGATAGGACGGGAGTTCAACATTAATTCTCTAGTGGGATGAATTAATGTTCTCGGGCCAAATAATGTTCTGGGCTGAACATAAGAGTATTTGGGTCCGTAAGAAGCCCAAACCCTATACCTTCTAATGGATCCCTGGTCTGACCCACGAAACTTGAGGAGTATAAATAAATGAGTCTGGTTTCGTCTAAAACCCTAAGCACACGAAATCTGAAAATGCAGCAGCCAGGCATTAGGGTTTTACAGAAACGAAACAGGAGGCACCCTCTCCACGCTCGATAGATTGTTGTCCACTCGGCATTCGGACAAGGCTGGGAAACAGACTAGATGATCTGTAGTGGAATCAACACCTCGATCTTCAAGGGTAACGAATTGAAACCTTGCTTTAGACGCATGTTTATGTTTTAATTTTAATACGTGTACGTTTAGTATCCAATATTGATCCTGGCAATGGACCGCCCTCATCGGCGCGTTCCATCAGGAGAAGCGTTAAGCAGAAATGCATCGGAGATTCTACCATGAAAACTAAATATGTAGCTACTTGTGAAGCGGCGAAAGAAGCGGTTTGGCTCAAGAACTTCTTAGTGGACTTGGACGTAGTTCCGAATTTGCCCAGCACCATCATGGTTTACTGTGATAATTTCGGAGCAGTTGTAAATTCAAGGGAACCAAGAGCCCACAAGGCCAGCAAACACATTGAAATAAAGTACCATCTTGTACGAGAAATCGTTTAGAGAGGAGATATAGAGATGGCAAAGATCGCGTCAGAAGACAACCTTGCAGATCCATTCACAAAGGGTTTACCTCAGAATACAATCGAGAGACATGTAGAAGGAATGGGTGACCGCCTGTGGCGAGAGCTAATTCAATTTCCTTGATGAAGTTTTCTGCCAGTTTAAGTCGGTGGACGTGAAATCGAGTCGTTTGCCTTGCGTGAGAGGCCTATGCGAGGAATCCGTCTGCGCCCTTCATTTATCATTGTAATAGCTTAGAATAGTCTGGGTTTGATAGTTGTACAAGGGGTTGCGATAGATGTTATGTCTGTAAATAACCTTCATGTTACAAATGACTGAGTGACATAGATGTGAATTTTAATTTATTCTTTTGCCTCCACAATTGGTCTTTAAGTAAGGTGTTTGTTGCTCGTGGGACTTTGGAGTCTCCCCCTAATGGATGCAGCATTCACGAGCTTACTAGCTAAGACTTCTAGTTAAAATGTTTTAATCTTTAGATGAAGTGTGTGGTCCTCCCCAACGGATGTGTCACACATGAGTTCGTCGGTAAAGAATAATTCAAGATAACTGTAGGGAATTGTTTGCTAGCGACGTGTTCTCTTGATGAGCTCGTCGATTGTGAATAGTGGTCCTTACAGTTAAATTGTGGTAATCACTTAGATGTGAATTTTAATATTACTCCCCAACGGGGTCCCTGTTCTAATTCACATGGCCAGTTAAGGTCCGACTATTGATTTCGTTCGTCATAAGGATAGGTTGACGTGATATCGAAATCAAAGACTGGGTGTCTGGTTGACAAACACATACGTAAATGACCACCCTAACGTGGCTTGCTTGTGTGTTTGTTGGGCTGTTGGAGGTTGTATTGAATGTTGGTTTTGAAGGTTTCCAATATTTTATGCTTCAATTCATGTGATTTAATGCTTGCTTGCATTTTATTTATTTCAGATAATTATGGTGATGTCACTCAACCCGCTTTCGATTATTTTAAATCAAAATAAGCTTACTGGTCCAAATTATTTGGATTGGAAAAGAAATCTGGACATTGTCCTTGTTGCAAGTGAGTACAAGTTTGTGCTCAATACACCTGCTCCTGCCCCTTTGGAACCCGATTCCACTGAAGAGCAAAAGGAGGCTCATAAGAAGTGGCACAAGGCTAATGAGATGTGTTGGGGAATTAATTGTCCGGATCTATTCGAGATGAATATTTAAATACAAATTTAATTCTAACAATAATTACTAGCATGAATTAATCATATATTAATTCAAATAATAATTCAACAACAAATCATGCATATAAACAGTTCACATAAATCCTACGCATGCGGAATTGCTACGGGTTTACGTGAACTAACCTCTCGGAGTGACAATCGTTGAGAAGATGGATCCCGTTCACACGAACACACCAAAAGACCTTCTCAAGTATTCCCTTATCCTTGTTCAACAATCCGGTGGTAGGAACTCGCGAACAATTTAACAAAAGGAAAAATAAAATTATGTTGCACCACCTTTGTGGATTTCTAATATTTCCAACACATGGAATTGCACTAGGGATGAAAAATTCATCCCCTATTTATAATACAAGGGGTGGCCGATTTTTGCCCTAGGAATAAGATGGGAAAATTTTTTTCTTGCTCTCCAAAAAATCTTGAATATATCCAATATATTCTTTTCTCCATATTTAAAATATTCCACAAAAATCCCAACTCCCTATATTAAGGGTTTTTCGAAAATATCACATTAAATAGGGAAGAAATAAGATCTTTGACTTTTCTTGAATTTATGGGATAATCTTGTATTCCAAGAATACATATTCCATAAAATCTTTCCAAGAAAATCAAGAAAATCTTTTCGAAAATTATGAAAAAATTAGCAACAATAATTTATTTTATTTTAAACATCTTTTCAGTTATTGGACATTAACTTTGGGCTACTTGAGGGGCCTTTAGGATAATTAAGATTGGACCTTCTAATGGACCTTAAATATCTAATATTGAGCCACAATATTATTCAAGCCCATAAATATTAATTAATCCCACTACATAATTAATATTGCACTATCCATCTTAACCCATATTATTGTTAATATGGCTCCTGGTTATTATTTCCCGTGTTTAAGATTATCTAGCCCATTAATTGATTCAAGCCACTGAAACAGCTTTTCTTTAATTAATATCTTTTGTCCTTGGTTAAGGAACGGTTCAACAATATTATCCATACCGGAAACTAATTCCACTTGCAAGATTTGGTATGATAAATCTTATGAACCTCCCAAGGTGGCAAATCGAACAAGCGTACTTGCACACGATTCTTCGTATTAAATCTTAGCAATTGCATGTGACCAATAATATTGCCCAAGATATAAAGTATTAAATATCATTGATTCTCTACCCATCATAAGTCAAAGCAATAATTACTAACACACACGATCCTATTTAAGGGACGAAGATTAAGAAATAACGAACCACTGAGGTCTAATTCTTCCTAATTCAGTGCTGAAGAATTTATCCTCCTGTAGGTCCTATTCAGTGCATCAGTCATGCACTAGTGTAATCTCTTAGTCAAGACAAGTCAATCTGAGCCTTACACTTCAACCTTTCACGATGGATTTTTCATTTCCATCTAGTTCGTTAACAGCGTACTTTTAGTTACAATGGACTGTTAATTTAATCTTCTGTGATCTGGTATCACTAAATTAACTACAATATAATACGTATTATTTATTGAACAGTTATGCAGTAAATATATGTAACATTCAATGATATTTAAAGCATCAGTGATAAATAATTTATTTCAGTAAATAAGACAGAAATTCAGTTTGGTTATACAAAGTAAAAGCATACTTTCAAGTATAACCCCAACAATCTCCCACTTATACTCAAAGTCTGCTTTTAAGTATACTACAACATATCTCGTGTAGTTCCTAATGCGTGACATCTAATGTCACCTACACGAACCTAATAATATCTCTCACTTATACTCAAAGCAGATTGGCAACGGTCTTGACACTCATTCCTTCCACATATCTCTCGAATGTGTTCTGAGGCAGACCCTTTGTGAATGGATCTGCTAGGTTGTCTTCTGATGCGATCTTTGCCACCTCTATATCTCCTCTCTTAACGATTTCTCGTATAAGATGGTATTTCCTTTCAATGTATTTGCTGGCCTTGTGGGCTCTTGGTTCCCTTGAATTTGCAACTGCTCCAGCATTATCACAGTAAACAGTGATTGTGCTGGGCAAATTCGGAACTACATCCAAGTCCACTAAGAAGTTCTTGTGCCAAACTGCTTCTTTCGCTGCCTCGCAAGCAGCTTCGGCTTCCATGGTAGAATCGGTGATGCATTTCTGCTTAACGCTTCTCCATGTCATGGCTCCTCCCCCATGCAAAACACACTACCGGAGGTAGATTTTCTGGAATCTAAGTCTGATTGGAAATCCGAGTCCGTGTAACCGATGGGGATTAGACTATCTGTATGATAAACTAACATTCTATCTCGAGTTCTTTTCAGATACTTCAGAATGTTCTTAATTACCGTCCAATGCTCTTTTCCCGGATTACTTTGATATCTTACTACCATGCCAACGGCAAAGAAGATATCCGATCTCGTGCACAGCATTGCATACATAAGGCTTCCGACAACCGAAGCATAAGGAATTCCTTTCATATCATCTATATCTTTTTGTGTCTTAGGGCACATTTCCTTGGATAGATGGATTCCATGTCTGAAAGGTACGAAGCCTTTCTTGGAATCCTGCATGCTGAATCGCTTCACGACAGTGTATATATATGAATCTTGCGATAAGCCTATCATCCTTTTCTTGCGATCTCGAGTGATCTTGATCCCAAGGATGTGCCCGGCTTCCCCTAAGTCCTTCATATCAAACTGTTTGAAAGCCATGCCCTTATGTCTGACAACACCTTTACATCGTCCCCGATGAGCAGAATGTCGTCTACGTATAGTACTAAGAATACCAATGCAGTTCCGACACGCTTCTTGTACACACAACTTTTGTATTCGTTTTGATCAAACTCATAAGACTTTATTACTTGATCAAAACATTGGTTCCAAGCTCTGGATGTTTGTTTGAGTCCATAAATGGACTTCTTGAGCTTACAAACTAGGTGTTCTTGGCCTTTTTCAATGAAGCATTGGGGTTGTTGCATATAGATTTCCTCTTCAAGACTTCCGTTAAGGAAAGCCGTCTTAACATCCATTTGTCAGATTTCAAGGTCGAGATGTGCAGCAATCGACAAGAGGATTCGGATGGACTTGAGCATTGCTACAGGTGAAAAGGTTTCCTCATAGTCGATCCCTTTTTTCTGAGTATAACCTTTCGCCACAAGCCTTGCCTTGAAGGTTTCCACCTTCCCATCTGGTCCTCTTTTCCTCTTGTATACCCACTTGCAAACAATGGGTTTGACCCCATTAAGTGGTTCGACTAGCTCCCACACTCTGTTATGATCCATAGAACCCATTTCGGCTTCCATTGCTGTTTGCCAAGAAACTGCATCCTTGTCTTGGATTGCCTCGTCGTAAGTCCATGGGTCTGATTCATCTTGACCGGGGACTAAGTTCGAGGACTCTCCTACCCCCATGAATCTCTCGGGTTGTGTTACAACCCTCCCACTATGATGAGGTTCCGGTTGTGTAAGTGTGTCATTTAGTATGCCATCTTGTACAGTTGGCATTGAGGTTAGCCCCCTTAGCTCATTTAAGGTAATCTCACTTCTGGGCTTTCTTTCGTTCATATAGTCTTCTTCCAAAAATCTAAAGTGGGTGCTTATTACCACCTTTTAATCTTCGGGACTATAGAACATACGCCCTTTTGTTCCCTCAGGGTATCCTATAAACAACCTTAATTCTGATCGAGGATCTAATTTTCCTGCTTCCTTGTCCAACACATAGACCGGACACCCCCAAATTCTCATGTGTCTCAAACTAGGCTTGCGCCTGTCCACAATTCTTTGGGAGTTTTGGGAACCGATTTGGATGGCACCAAGTTTAGAATATAAGCCGTTGTTTCCAAGGCATGACCCCAGAAGGACTTGGATAGATCCACATAACTCATCATTGATCTAACCATTTTTAAAAGAGTTCTGTTTCTTCGCTCTGCAACCCCATTTTGTTGAGGGGTTCCGGGTGCAGTTAGCTGGGATACAATCCCTTCATCTGACAAGTAGTTCAAAAACTCATCGCTGAGGTACTCGCCTCCACGATCAGATCGTAGAGACTTGATACGTTTTTCCCTATGATTCTCTGCTTGAGCCTTAAATTCTTTGAATTTGTCAAAGGTCTCATATTTATGCTTCATAAGAAAAATATAGTCGTACCTTGAGTAATCATCAATAAAGGTGATGAAATACTCACAACCTCCTCTTGCTTTGATTGACATTGGACCACATACGTCTGTGTGAACGATTTCTAACACTTCTTTGGCTCTATTCCCCTTGGCTCTGAATGCCCTCTTGGTCATTTTACCCTCCAAACATGATTCGCAAGTTGGGATTGGTTCAACCCGGAGAGACTCCAATGAACCATCTTCTACCAACCTTTGAATCCTTTTTGGATTAATATGTCCCAATCTGAGATGCCATAGAAGTGTCTCGTTCACGTCTGATGAACGTTTTCTTTTATCGAAAACAGTTGATGTGTTATAGGATGCATTTCGTGAGTGGTGTGCACAGTTAATTGTATAGAGATTATTCGACAATGTTCCATGACAGATAAATTTATCATAAAGAGAAATGGTAACAACTTTGTCAAAAGTAACCGAATATTCATCAAGGTAAAGTTTAGAAACCGAAATTAAATTCTTTCTAAACTAGGAACGTAAAGAACATCTCTTAAAATTAAAACTCTGTCTTCAAAAGACAGGTGCACTTCTCCCACTACTTCAGCTGCCATTCTCGTAGCATCGTCCAGTATGATAAGGATCTCACTCCCACTAAGTTGCCGGGTCCGCTTGAACCCCTATAAAGTTAAACAAAAATGATCAGTGGATCCCATATCCACCACCCATAAATGGGAGGCATATGCCGCTAAACAAGTTTCAACAACTAGTGCGTGAGAATTACCTTTCTTTCCATTCCTTTTGGGTTTGGAACAGGCTGACCTCCAATGTCCTTTTTCACCGCAGTTATAACATTTTCCTTTTGGTACCTTCTTGACACCCATCCAGCTAGCTGTCTTTCTCTCACTTTTCTTGGTAATGAGTTTGTTTTGGTTCTGACCACTTTCCTTTTCTTGAATATTGCCTACCACTGGCCTAGATTTTGAGAAAAGACTTTTGGTTACCAATGCTTTGTCTTTCTTTCCCAAATGCTTCTCTATTTTCTCTAATGCTTCTTGTAGAGTATCCATAGTAAACATGTGATCACTCATCACAAAACTACAGTAAAACTCATCGAAGCACCTTGGAAGAGTTAGGAAAAGAAATTTGATTTGAGCCTCATCACAATACTTAGTACCGAGATAAGAAAGTTTGTTAAAATGCGCTTTACTCTGAGAACATGCTCCCTCACGGGTGTTCCCTCTGCCATTTTTAGCCTAGCCACGTCGTCGTTTTTAAACTGATTGATCATGCGTTCTTTTGTTAAAAACATTTCTTCAAGACTTTGTATAATTTCCGCAGCAGACTCAACACCTTCATGAATGTATCTCAAATCATCAGACATTGAAGTCAAGATTATACGCTTCATAGGTTCGTTAGCCTGCTCCTAAATATTATACAAGTGTCTTTCCGCATCTGTTGATCCCTCAGTAGGCATACGAGGCATGGGTACATCAAGAACCCAATAATGTTGTAGTTGTGCAATGAGGATAAATTTCATATTTCGTTTCCAAATAACATAGTTATCACCGGAAAGTTGGTGTTCTTTGAGAGTATAAAGCAATGGATTAAAAGGTTGCGACATGCTGAACTGAAATAAATAATAATTTGTATAAGCACAAACATATCACAAGGTTCGATCACATGTATCATATTAAAATCTCAAAAGAATATGAACATGGATTAGCCAACATCTCAAAACAGTTTAAATAAGCCACGTGGGGTGGGTCATTATTTAAACACATTCAAGCAGGTTACAAGAAAGAAAACAGTTACAAACCTTTAATATCCAGATTAATAGTTGGCTCCCACTTGACCAATATAAAATTGACAGGGACTTCGGGGAAATATATGCATATCAATTTTATACCTAAATAATAACCATGATTAAATACAGAATTATTATTTTGTTTTGAACGAGCCTCGTGGGGAGGGTCATCGTCGCCACTAATAATAACCCACAATCATCCTTTCGGAATTTATTCATGTGAAATCTATCTTTTGGCTGTCCCGTGGGGGGAATTTCTCCAAAAGAATCCACAAATAAATAAATTATGGAGGTCAAAATTAATTCAATTTTATTATCCGGAATAAGATTGTCAATTAATTATTTAAAAATACTTTTTAATTTTTGAAGGTGAGATTTTTCAAAATATTTTCTCATGCATCGCTTATTTAAACACAATTTAAATAAGCATAAAATAATACAAAACATCAAAACAAAAAATTAAACACATTGGGCACATATATCCAATTGTCACGGTTAATTTTTGTCATGTCTTGATCTTGAGAAATCATCTTCATAGCCTTCATCGTTCGTCTCGAAAAGCTCCCACTCGTCCGCAACATGTTCTTTAAAATGTCCTCCGTCTAGGTCCAAAACGACGTCCGGCATTGGGTAGCTCACGGTCCGGAACACATATCTGCGCGCTTGGCAGATGTCGTATCGACCGTCCATCCCCGCCATCCTTTCTAAAAGACTCTAAGAACGGCAGACAGATCCACAAGACACCTACGCCAAGACGCCATCCCATCGCCATGAGCCGCTTCGATAGCTTGGCCCCACCTGCGGCGTCGTCGCGCCAAGACGCCCTTGCCCCCGATTGCCCGTGCTCGGGATACGCCAAGCTTGCGCCAGGCTGAAGCGCTTTTGCTTCATCTGCGTGCCCGTGAGCATGTCCACAAGCGCACCCGCGCTTCTTTGCAGACTCCCGGCCGCTAATCTCGCTCGGTGTTTCGGCCACGCCGGCTTTGCGCCAGCGTCTTGTTGGCGCCTTTCGGCTAGCCCCATGCAAGATCCGCCTAGCGCCGTGCCTTGGCCACAGACGTCGGGGCTTGGTCGCCTGGTTTTAATTCTTCGTCTTCGTTCTTGATCCGGTTACAATTTATTTACAAAAAATAAATAAACCTAGATCTGGACTAGTCTATTACATTGATCAAATTAAACAAATCCTAATCTACTCGTGAATTAAAACCACAATTTATATGCATGCATAAACATAAACATTAATCAAATACCATGACAATTGGATACCTGCAAAAAAGATCTAGCAATTCTACTATCCAATTTCAAATTTAATGAAAACTAATTAAATTACAATTTAAAACTCAGAGCCCGAAATCGAGGCTTTGATACTAGTTGTTGGGGAATTAATTGCCCGGATCTATTCAGGATTATTATTTAAATACAAATTTAATCCTAACAATTATTACTAGCATGAATTAATCCTATATTAATTCAAATAATAATTCAACAATAAATCATGCATATAAACAGTTCACATAAATCCTACGAGATGAATTACTCTACGGGTTTACGTGAACTAACCTCTCGGAGTGACAACCGTTGAGAAGATGGATCCCGTTCACACGAACACACCAAAAGACCTTCTCAAGTATTCCCTTATCCTTGTTAAACAATCCGGTGGTAGAAACTCGCAAACAATTTAACAAAAGGAAAAATAAAATTATGTTGCACCACCTTTGTGGATTTCTAATTTTTCCAACACATGGAATTGCACTAGGGATGAAAAATTCATCCCCTATTTATAATACAAGGGGTGGCCGATGTTTTCCCTAGGAATAAGATGGGAAAATCTTTTTCTAGGTCTCCAAGAAATCTTGAATATATCCAGTATATTCTTTTCTCCATATTTAAAATATTCCACAAAAATCCCAACTCCCTATATTAAGGGTTTTTCGAAAATATCACATTAAATAGGGAAGAAATAGGATCGTTGACTTTTCTTGAATTTATGGGATAATCTTGTATTCCAAGAATACATATTCCATAAAATCTTTCAAAGAAAATCAAGAAAATCTTTTCTCTTTCTTCCTTCAATGTTTTTCGAAAATTATGAAAAAATTAGCAACAATAATTTATTTTATTTTAAACACCTTTTCAGTTATTGGACATTATGTTTGGGCTACTTGAGGGGCATTTAAGAGAATTAAGATTGGACTTGAATATCTAATATTGAGCCACAATATTATTCAAGCCCATAAATATTAATTAATCTCACTACATAATTAATATTGCACTATCCATCTTAACCCATATTACTGTTAATATGGCTCCCGGTTATTATTTCCCGTGTTTAAGATTATCCAGCCCATTAATTAATTCAAGCCACTGAAATAACTTTCCTTTAATTAATTTCTTTTGTTCTTGGTCAAGGAACAGTTCAACATTATTATCCATACTGGAAACTAATTCCACTTGTAAGTTTTTGTATGATAAATCTTATGAACCTCCCAAGGGGGCAAATCGAACAAGCGTACTTGCACACGATTCTTAGCAATCGCATGTGACCAATAATATTGCCCAAGATATGAAGTATTAAATCTCATTGATTCTCTACCCGTCATAAGATAAAGCTATAATTACTAACCACACACGATCCTATTTATGGGACGAAGATTAAGAAATAACGAACCACTGAGGTCTAATTCTTCCTAATTCAGTGCTGAAGAATTTATCCTCCTGTAGGTCCTATTCAGTGCATCAGTCATGCACTAGTGTAATCTCTTGGTCAAGACAAACCAATCTGAGCCTTACACTTCAACCTTTCACGATGGATTGTTCATTTCCATCTAGGTCGTGAACAGCGTACTTTTAGTTACAAGGGACTGTTAATTTAATCTTCTGTGATCTGGTATCACTAAATTAACTACAATGTAACACGTACTATTTATTGAACAGTTATGCAGTAAATATATGTAACATTCAATGATATTTAAAGCATCAGTGATAAATAATTTATTTCAGTAAATAAGACAGAAATTCAGTTTGGTTATACAAAGTAAAAGCATACTTTCCAGTATAACCCCAACAAGATGGCTCGTTGTTACATTTTGGCCTTGATGTCAAATGTTTTACAACAGCAGCATAAAAATATGTCTAATGCCACAGATATGATGTTGAGCCTAAAAAAGTTTTTTGGTGAGAAAGATAGGGCTGCCCGTTTTGAGTCTATGAGGAGCATTATGTCGACCTCTATGCCAGAGGGAGCGTCCGTGAGGGACCACTGTCTCAAGATGATGCAATATCTGAATGAGATAGAGGTCCTCGGAGGAGAAATCGATGGTAATACCATGATTGATATGATCCTGAACTCGCTCCCAAAGTCCTTTGAAAACTTCCATTTAAATGTGATCATGAGTAAGAAGGACTATACAATAGCCGAGCTTCTTGCGGAATTGGTCGCGGCGGAGGGTCTCATGGGTAAGGGTAAGGGACCACAGGCTCATGTTTCTGTTCAAGCTGGATCTTCTTCGTCTAAGGGCGGGAAGAAGAAAAAGGCTTCACAGAAAGAGGGTGGTGGAAGTAGTGGGAGCAAGAAACTGGCGCCTTCTGATGGCGTGAAAAAGTTGAAAGGCAAATGCTTCAAATGCAACAAGACAGGACACTGGAAGCCTGATTGTCCTCTCCTGAAAAAAGACAACTCTGGTACGTCTCTTGCTCTGGTTGTTGAAACATGTTTCGCGGCTTGTTCTGCCTTTTCTTGGGTAGTAGATACAGGAGCCACTGATCATGTTTGTTATACTTTACAGGGGTTTCTGCAAACAAGGCAACTCAGTGAGGGCGAGATTACTATCAGTTTGGGCAATGTTGCGGCAGTAGCAGTGGTTGCAGTGGGAGATGTGCACTTATGTTTTTCTAATTCTGTTTTAGTATTAAAGAACATTTTATACGTGCCGAATTTTCGGAAGAATTTAATTTCAGTTTCGAAGTTATTTATGGATGGATGCTAAGTTGTGTTTAATGACAAAGTTGTTATTATGAGAAATGACTTTATAATCTGTTATGGCGCGTTAGAAAATAATCTTTATACTATTACTTGTGCATACCATACTGTGACTGAAGCTCATTCATCGTCATAATCAAATAAGAGAAAAGAACCTTCTAAGTTGAATTAAACATACCTTTGGCACCTAAGGTTGGGTCATGTCAACCTGAGAAGGATATAAAGACTGGTAAGTAGTGGGTTTTTGGTGTCTCTCCAAGTGGAACTATTCTCAGTCTGCGAATCCTGTTTGGAAGGCAAGATGACCTCGAGGCCTTTTAAGGCCAAGGGGAATAGGGCCAATGGTGTGTTGGAATTGATTCACTCTAATTTGTGTGGACCCATGTCTGTTCAAGCTAGAGGTGGTTTTGAGTATTTCGTCACTTTCATTGACGATTACTCAAGATATGGATATATCTACCTGATGCGCCACAAGTCTGAATGCTTTGGCAAGTTCAAAGAATTTAGGGCAGAAGTGGAGAACCGTCATGGTAAAAGTATCAAGTCACTACGATCTGATCGTGGTGGCGAATACCTTAGCAATGAATTTAGGCAACACTTATTAGAGAATGGGATTACATCCCAGCTCACCGCACCTGGTACTCCCCAACAGAATGGAGTGGCTGAGAGAAGGAATAGGACTCTATTGGAGATGGTGAGATCGATGATGAGTTATGCTTCATTACCTACCTCCTTTTGGGGATATGCCTTGGAAACGACAGTGTACCTTCTAAATTACGTACCTTCTAAAGCAGTTCCAAAAACTCCAATCGAATTGTGGTCTGGGCGAAAGCCTAGTCTAAATCACATTCGGATTTGGGGTTGTCCAGCACATGTGCTGAATAAGGAAGCTGATAAGTTGGCACCTAGAACTGAAGTACGACTGTTTGTAGGATACCCTAAAGGAACGAAAGGTGGTTATTTTTATAGTCCTAATGATCAGAGGGTGATGGTGAGTACCAATGCACGGTTCTTAGAGGAAGACTATATGAATGAGCATAAGTTCAACAGTGAAATCATTCTAAATGAGTTGAGGGGAGATAATGGCACACCAAGTGTGCAAGAGGAAATACCACAAGAGACTGCACAACCTGATTACTCTGATAAACCCTTGTATACATTGCCTCGTCATAGTGGGAGGTATACATTGCCTCGTCGTAGTGGGAGGGTTGTTCGTCAACCTGATCATTTCATGTGTTTTGGGAGAGTCTGCGGACTTGATCCCAGATGATGAACATGATGATAACGATCCCTGGACTTACAAAGAGGCAATTCAAGACAAAGATGCAGAGTCTTGGCACAAATCTATGGACTCAGAGATTGAGTCTATGGATGTTATGAAAGTGTATGACCTAAGTGAACTTCCCCACGACAAGAAAGTTGTTGGGTGTAAGTGGATCTACAGACGTAAGAGAGGATCTGATGTGCAGATTATTGCTTTTAAAGCACGGATGGTGGCTAAGGGTTTTACCCAGAAATAAGGAATCGACTATGACGAGACCTTTTCACCAGTAGCCATGCTAAAGTCGATCCGGATTCTCTTATCCGTAGCTAATCACATGAACTACGAGGTTTGGCAAATGGATGTCAAGACAACTTTCCTTAATGGAGAGTTGGATAAGGACATCTATATGCAACAATCCGAGGGTTATGTGAAGAAAGGCTAAGAGGATCTGGTCTGGAAGCTGAAAAAGTCTCTTTATGGGCTGAAGCAAGCTTCCAGGTCTTGGAACATTCGTTTTGATGAGGTGATCAAATCTTTTGGATTTGAACAATGTCAAAATGAAATTTGTGTGTACGAGAAGAGTAACGGAGACGTAGTGGTATTCTTGGTACTGTACATAGATGATATTTTTCTTATTGACAACAATGTGAAATTATTATCAGGCGTAAAGGTGTGGCTTTCAGAGCAGTTTCAAATGAAGGATATGGGAGAAGCATCGTACATTCTTGGTATTAAGGTCATTCGTGATCGAAAAAAAGGAATGTTGTGTTTATCTCAAGCGTATTACATTGATACTGTGGTTGATTGTTTCAGCATGCAAAACTCCAAGAAGGGCTTACTACCTTTCAGACATGGAGTTCCCCTATCTAAGGATATGTGTCCTGAGACACAGAAGGAGATTGAGGAGATGGCTAAGGTTCCTTATGCATCAGCTGTAGGAAGCCTTATGTATGCAATGCTGTGTACGAGGCCTAATATTTGCTATGCAGTCGGCATGGTAGCGCGATATTAGTCTAACCCTGGTCAAGGACATTGAATTGTTGTCAAGCACATTCTCAAGTATTTGAAAAGGACTCGAGATTATGCGCTGGTATACCAGTCAGACAGCATGATTCCTTTGGGTTATACCGATTCAGATTTCCAAGCTGATCAAGATGAACGGAAGTCTACCTCGGGTTATGTGTTTATGCTGGGAGGCGGAGCCATATCTTGGAGAAGTGTAAAGAAGAAATGCATTGCGGACTCCACTACGGAAGCCGAGTACGTGGCTGCCTCAGAAGCTGCTAAGGAGGCTGTCTGGCTACGTAGTTTCTTACTGGACATAGGGGTTTCTAAGAGTATGCCGAGGTGTATCATTATTTATTGTGATAACGCAGGTGCATTGGCAAACTCGAAAGAACCTAAAGCCCACAAAGCAAGTAAACACATAGAGCAGAAGTACCACATTATACGAGACATCATAAATCGAGGAGACGTGGCTGTGGCTAAGATTGCATCGTTGGACAACTTGGCTGATCCTTTCACAAAGACTCTGGCAATAAAAGTCTTTGAGAAACATGTAGAGGGTCTTGGTTTACGATGTATTACAGCTAGACTTTAGTATAAGTGGGAGAATTGTTATGGCTTCATGTGTATACTAAAAGTTTAGCTTTAGTATAAATGGGAGATTGTTGGTGTATACTGTAAAGCAAACTTTTAGTGAGCTTTTGTGGATGTATATTCAATTTCCTTATTATCTGAAATAAATGGTTTTCACATTATTGCATTCTTATAAATTGCTTATGTGTCTTCTTATCTTATATAGTAGACAATGTGGTGGGTTTGTAGTCACACAGAAGATAACATCGTCAAGTTCCTTATAAGATATAAACAGTATTCACAACTGAGATAGTTATGGACATAACTATTGGTTTAAGTTGTAGTATAAACTTGTTGGTGGCTTGTCTTGGCCATTAGTTTATACTAGTGCGTTATGTCGTATTGAATAGGTCACCGATAAGACATGTTCTTCTATTCTCAAATCTTATCTTCCAAGAAACTCCTTTTTTAAAATAAAAAGGCAAAATTTTGAATATTTTTAATTAGTCATACTAAATTTTTTCGAAAACGATATCAGCACTGGGAGTGGGTCTCGTGTGCACCCGGGTGCAGCGTGCACTCATAGTACATTTTAGAAGCGTGCAACTATATAAAACAGAAATGTGCAACTATTCCAAACAGAAGCATGCAACTATGTTCCCATATTAACAATTACATTTTTCTGTATAAATAATTCACACTTTCCAGCATAAAAGATTGCACGCTTCTAAAATGTACTATGACTGCACGGTGTACTCGGGTGCGTACAAGACCTAGTCCAGCACTGGTACTTGTCGTGTACCAATTTTGTCGTCCCTTTCCATTATTATTATTATCATTATTATTAATGTTATTTATTATTATTATTGTAAGTTTTTTCATTTAACTATTAGATTTTATGAAAATACATCTTTAAAATTTGTATCTCTATCTACAAGAACTAAATCTCAAAATTTTCATGAAATATTCAAATCCTTGTTTCACTAAAAATATATTTTTTTTCTTTCTTATAAATAGAGGTCTCTTTTTGTGAAATCAAAACACACAGAAAAATATTTCTTCATACTTTTCACAACTCTAGAGCTTTTTCGCAAGAAGGATTAAAGCAATTTCGTTGCATGCATCTGCATTCACGACATGAATTTAAGGTGTGGTTTCTTTTTCTTTATTAAATATTTTGTATGAATAAATTGTTTATCTGTTGCATTACATGAAAGTCTGCATTACATGAAAGTGAATGACAAGTTTTACATAAAAACAATTATAAAGGGCCAGGGGCTTAAGAGAGGCCCGGGACTGAAGAGATGTTCTCGTGGATCTCGGGATTGAAGAGAGACTCTTGGGAGAACCGCCGTGCACAAAAAAGAACACGGGACTTAAGAGAGGTCTTCGTGGAAGCAATTGATTATTTCGATGGAAAAGAATTTACATACAAGAAAGAATTTATACACATGAATTATTTGAGATTTGCACTTTGTTTATATGTTATATTTATTCTTGACAAGGTGACCTCACTGAGCTAGTGGTTTTGCTCATTCCATACATTTAACATTTTATAGATTAAGAAGGAGTGCGGTGGAGGGACGGTGGTTGTATCTTGAGAAAAATTATTTTCATGTTGATTTATTAGTATTAGCATTTAAATTTAAATTGTATTTTAAATTTTAGTCACATCTCCATGAGAAATTTTGAATTCTTGTTTACTTATTTTATTTTCCGCTGCAAATTTCTACAAAATTTATGCATAATAAGCCTACGAAAATTGGGATGTGACAAAAACGAATTCGAACAAGTCGAATTAAAAACCATACATACGCATGAATATAAATAAACATTAAATACCATGACAATTGGATACTTGCAAAACATATCTAGCAATTCTACTATCCAATTTCAAATTTAATGGTTAATAATTTAACTAACAATTTAAATCACAGAGCTCGAAATCGAGGCTCTGATACCAGTTGTGTTAGAATTTAGTGGCACGTAAAAACGTAATACATGCGCAGCGGAATAAACAGTTCACCAACAACGAACATATAATTGCATAAACGATTACAATAATCATAACAAGAAACCTTACAGTGATTCGATAGCAGATTTCTCAACTATGGTATCCACGTAATACCCGTAGACAGACTTGCACAGATCTGCCAGTGTTGAATCTGAGACGGAATTTAATAGGAAAATTCATATTCTAGATTTTATGGAGAAACTAGGTTTTCTTGTTGTGTTAAATAATGAATCCCAGGATGTCATATATATAGGGAGAGATTGACTTAAATCTTAAGAAATCTTTATTAGGAAGATAATTCCTAATCTTGCAAAGCATATCTCAGAGATATGTTCTTCCCTACAGATATTTTCCTACAATAATATTGCATAATATTATTTTTGGATTCCTATTTAATTAAATCTAATTTAACTAAATAGTAATAATAATTAATTCTAAATTAATATATTATTAATTATCCATAAATTAAATATTAAATCTAATTTAATACTTAATCAACCAACTATAATCCGTACACGGGGGTTACTTGTTGTGTGACCCATAGGCCCTCATATATCGAGCTATTAGTCAAACTAATGGTCTCAATTGAACCCTAGACAATAAGTCAGACATTCTCAATATATGAGGTATGTTGCGAGAAACGTGCAACTACATGTAACTGTAACATGGGCTATTACGATTTCCTCCTTTCATTTTCGAATACTCGATTAGTGTCGAACATGATGAAGTGTCTATTCAAATAACTTAATCGATTTATCTCTAATCATTAATTGATCACTTATGTCACACTTGGCCACAAAGTCCAAGTTGACGTGCATTGGCCAATGACTTTGATCCAATTAAGATGAGAAGGTGAGTATTCTCTCTAAATCCACTTTGAGGAATGAATTCTTTTCTTGACTCAACTACCACGCACATGCACTTCGTGATGAACCTAATCCAAGCCATATCTACCCATAGACGGGTGCAAGCGTCAATCATTGTCAAAGTTCATCACTCCACACATGTCGTGCGTATTGACCTCAAGTCAAAGGTGTTAGTGTTAGTGTCCTAGAGACAATCCTTTGTAAGGACATAATACTCAGATAATATTCTGTATTTGTTTAATATTATTATTTATTTAATATTAAATGTATGGCGTTGCACTAATTAGAATATTATGTTTAATTATTTGCATCTATTCTTATATGTGTTCATTTGAGTCACTGTTGTCATTGAGTATGTGAGAACTAAGATGACTTAAGCCTGATTCTCAAATAGCCCCGATCGAGGATCATCAAGAATGGGATATTGATGATGTAATAGAGATTGGTGTGCGATCTGCATCATACTCTTAGAGAGTGTAGCAAGATCTCACTTGCTACGAGATACTAGGTTTCTCATGATGGATGCACAAATACCTTGGAGGGTATTAGTATACCCATCCAAGAAACTGTTTGATGTAGTTCCACTATATGTGTCTACGGGTGTCTCGGTTAGTGGGAGCGATACGATACTCCTTTGACTTGAGGTCAATACGCACGACATGTGTGGAGTGATGAACTTTGATCATGACCGATGGTTGCACCCTTCCATGGGTAGATATGGCTTGGATTGAGTTCATAACGAAGTGCATGTGCATGGTAGTTGAGTCAAGAAAAGGATTCATTCCTCAAAGTGGATTTAGAGAGAATACTCATCTTCTCATCACAATTGGATCTAAGTCATTGGTCAATGCACGTCAACTTAGACTTTGTGACTAAGGGTGACACTAATGATCAATTAGTGATTTGAGATAAATTGATTAAGTTATTTGAATAGACACTTCATCCTGTTCAAGACTAATCGAGTATTCGTGAATGAAAGGAGGAAATCGCAATTGCCCACATTTCAGTTACAGGTAGTTACATGTTTCTCGCAACGTACCTCATATATTGAGAATGTCTAATTTATTAACTAGGGTTCAATTAAGACCGTTAGTTTGACTAATCGCTCGGTATATGAGGGCCTATGGGACACACAACAAGTAGTTCTCTTTTACATATTATAGTTGGTTGATTAAATGTTGAATTGGATTTAATATTTAATTTATGGAGAAGTAATTAATAATAGATTAATTTAGAATTAATTATTATTAATATTTAATTAAATTGGATTTAATTAAATAAGAATTCCCAATAATTATATTTGGAATATAATTGTAGGATTTAATGTATATGGAAATAAATCGTAGAGATTTTCATATAAGGCATTTAAATGCTTAGAGATTTATAGGGAATTAAATTAACAGGAATTAATTTAATTCAAGATTAGGGATTATATTTCCCTAATTGGGCAAGCTTGGGAAATAAGCTAATCCTCCATATATATACAAGCTATTGGGATTCACAAACAGAATCACTTCATATTTTCTCCATAAAATCTAGAGTTTGGATTTTCCTAGCAAATTCATCTCGGAATTTAACACTGGCAAATCTGTGCAAATCCGTGATTGGGGATTACGTGGATACCATAGTAGAGAAATCTTCTCTCGAGTTACTGTAAGATTTCTCGTTATGATTATTGTAATCGTTTATGCAATTATATGTTCATTGTTGGTGAACTGTTTATTTCCGCTGCGCATGTATTACGTGTTTACGTGCCTATAAATTCCAACAAAAGGAGTATCGCATCGCTTTCACTAACCGAGACACCCATAGACACATATAGTGGAACTACATCAAACGGTTACTCGGATGGGTATACCAATACCCTCTAAGGTATTTGTGCATCCATCATGAGATACCTAGTATCTCGTAGTAAGTGAGATCTTACTACACTCTCTAAGAGTATGATGCAGATTGCACACCAATCTCCATTGCATCATCAATATCCCATTCTTGATGATCCTCGATCGGGGCTATTTGAGAATCACGCTTAAGTCATCTGAGTTCTCACTCACTCAAAGACAACAATGACTCAAGGGAACACAGATAAGAACAAATGCAAAGAATTATACATAATATACTAATAAGTGCAACTCCATATATATAATATTAAATAAACAATAATATTAAACTAATACTGAATATTATCTAAGCATTATGTCCTTACAATGGATTGTCTCTAGGACACTAACACTAACAATCTCCCACTTGAACTAGAGTCAATCACCTACATGTCTAACCCCTAGACAATTAAAATGTCCAGTGTGTACATGAACACTCAAAGCCTTGGTGAAAGGATCAGTCAGGTTATCCTCCATGGGGACATGTTCTAACTCTATCTCCCCTCTAGCGATTATCTCTCTTATCAAATGATAACGCCTCGGTACATGCTTGTTTCTGTTATTGGATTTCGGTTCCTTAGCTTGCGCAACCGCACCAGTGTTGTCACAATATAACTTTATTGGGCTGTACATTCTGATCGTGAAAATTTTGTGGTGCAACAATTTCATCATTGATCGGGGAGGCCTCAAGAGCGATACTTCTGGATGCTCCTTGAGAACTTCTGGTTGCCTCTTGAGCGGGAGTTTGAACTATGTTATTCTCATTCAGCCTACTTGGAGTTCGTTGCTCGGGCAATGCAACTCCAATTATGCTCCCACTGGCTGAAAGAGGATCACTATGTGATAAACTTCCACCATGTGAGCTACTGAATGCTCCCACTGATTCTTTGTCATGTTGCTTTGACAAGACATCAGTCTCCTTGTTAAGTTGTGGTTCTTAAATTTTTTCAAGTTCTATAGTCTTACGGCTTTATTCCTTGAAGACATAGTCTTCTTCAAGGAATTTGGTCCACCTAGAAACAATCACTGTTTGTTTCTGAGGTAGATAGAAATAATATCCTCTAGTTTCCTTAGGATATCCCACAAAGTAACCCTATTCACCTTTTGATTCCAACTTATCGGTTAGCATTTTCTTCACAAATTCGGGGCAACCCCACGTTCTAATGTGAGAGAAATTTGGCTTCTTGCCATGCCATAATTCATATGGCGTATGCTCAACTGATTTTGATGGAATCATATTCAGAATGTAGATTGAGGTTTGGAGTGCGTATCCCCATAAGAATGTTGGAAGGCAGGAGAAACTCATCATGGACCTTACCATGTCAAACAAGGTTTGGTTTCTCCTCTCGGACACTCCATTCATTTGAGGTGTGCCGGGAGGAGTCCATTGTGATTGGATTCCATGTAACTTTAGATAATCAGTGAATTCATGGCTAAGATATTCTCCTCCTCGATCTGATCGAAGAGTTTTAATACTCTTACTAAGATGCTTCTCTACTTCAGCTTTATACTCCTTGAATTTCTCAAACGATTTGGACTTGTGTTTCATTAGATACACATACCCGAATATAGTGAAATCGTCAGTAAAATTTATAAAGTAGCTGAATTGACCCCTAGCTAGAGTGGGCAGTGATCCACAAACATCACTGTGGATCAACTCTAGAACTTCTTTGGCACGAAACCCTTTCCCATAAAAGGGTTTGTTGATCATCTTGCCCTTGAGATAAGATTCGCAATTACCATAAGACTCAAAGTTGAATGGGGTTAAGTAGTCTAACTTTCTTAACCTTTCAATTCTTTTCTCATTTGCATGACCAAGTCTGCAATGCCACATGTAAGTCGGGTTTTCATGATTACTAAGTTTGAGTCGTTTATTTTTTATATTAAGAATATTATGTCCACAATGCAACAAATATAAACCATTCGATAAAGGAGCATTTCCATACAAATCACCATTAAGCGAAAAATAACAATTATTATTTGTAAAATGGAAGGAAAAACCTTCAATGTCTAACATAGGAATAGAAATAATGTTGCGGGTAATAGAAGGAACAAAATAACAATTATTCAGTTCAAGTTTAAAACCAGAGGGTAAATCTAAAACATAAACGCCAACACGTTCAGCAGCAACTCTTGCTCCATTCCCAACGTGTAGGGCGACTTCACCCGGCCTAACTGCCCTGCTATGCTTGAGATCCTTCACATTAGTACAAACGTGTGAGCCACAACCGGTATCCAATACCCAGCAGTTAGTATCATTTGTGGACATGTTTATCTCAATAACAAACATACCTGTTCCAGTGGCTGAAACACCTTGTGTCTTCTTTTCAGCTGCTAGAACCTTACAGTCCTTCTTCCAATGCCCCTTCTGCTTGCAGTGGAGGCATACATCCTTGTCCACCCTCTCCTTCTTTTGAATTCCACCTTTAGGCTTAAGGAAGCTTGGCTTAGAGCCTTTCTTTGCCTTGCCCCCTCTCTTCTTCTTTCCTTTCGGATTAGAAGCAGCAGAGGCACTCACCATGAGCACGAGTTTTTCCTTAGCAGTGGAAGACTCAAAAGTCTTTAGCATGTTATGCAGCTCGGGCATAGTCAATTCCGTCTTGTTCATATTAAAGTTTACAACGAAACTTGAATATGAATCGGGAAGTGACTGAAGAATGGCATAAACAGCAACGTTGGTGTTGAGCTCAATGCCCAAACGGCCAAGTCTCTCGATTAGCTCAATCATCTTCAACACATGAGGAGAAACCTTCCCTCCCTCAGACATCCGGCATCTAAACAGATCTCTCATCACCTCATAAATCTCTGAATGAGATTCAGAATCAAAAAGATCCTTCAGATGCTTGATCATCTCGAAGGTAAGCATCCTCTCAGGCTGCCTTTACAACTTGGGAGTCATCCCGAGTAGCATAACACACTGAGTCTGGGAAGCATCCTCTTGATGCTTCTTTTGAGCCTCGACGTCAAACGCCTCATACTCTTCAGTACCTGCCTCCGGGGTAGCAGGGATTGGCGTGTCCAACACGTACTCAATCTTCTCTTGCCTGAGCACCAAACGATTGTTTTGGTGCCAGTCGAGAAAGTTTGGCCCAGCCAATTTGTTCGTTTCCAAAATGCTTCTCAATGACAAGTTATTCATTTCAACAATCCTAGAGAAATAAAATAAAACGGGAATTAAAACACATAATTCCTATGATCAATATTCAACAATCAAAATAAATATGGCCTTTAAATTTATTTTGTTTCCATTATTTTCACATACTTAACGACCTCATCGGAAAAGTACGAATTTATATCTAATATAAATCATAATGGACTATGATCCACATTACTACCATCATAGTCCCAGCGAGGGCTGATCATTACAATGGCATAACTGGTAGGTCTCCAAACCAATTACAAAAATGCAATTCCTAGTTTGTCGAACCTAGTTCGACTGATGTCACTTACCCTTTGTTCCCCGCGAGGGCTAGCGAAATAAAGTTAAGTTGGTTTACAACCATCAAGCGGTGACAATTCATGTCCCTATAAAAGTTCCGTTAGATGTAGATCCGAGCAAAAGACGAGGGTCTTTAAGTACTCATTGGAACGAAATCTCCAATTTACTTTTAATTTTGATGGAAGACATCTTATCAAATTAATGAGAAGACCATATTTTAGTGAGGAACGTTTTCAAAGGCTGGGTATTAATTGTTTAATCGAGATCTGTCATGATGTCTAAGTCATATTTGAGCAATTACGGGCGCCGCCTACCCAAACATGACATATGCGGACTTACAAATATTTGGGCTCCGTCTACCCAAGCATTTAACACGGTCCAACAAATATTGGGCGCCTCCTACCCAAACAGTTATAACGCAGACTGTAAAACGGGTTAACTAATTTACAACGATTAAATAAGTTAACAGTGGGTTTTAATAAATCCTTTTGAAAATGAGCTTTAAGTCCAATTTAAAGTTTCAGTTTTAAGATTATTAAAATACAATTAATCCAATTAATTGTTTATTGGTCCAACCAATTTTAATTTAGAAATTTAAATTTAAATAAAATTCCAAAGTCATTAAAAATATTTTTTTTATTTTGGGGGCACATGTGCAATTTCTAAAATTGCACGGGAGAGCCTGTTTCAAATCAAATTTGCAGAACCGCCCTCCTACATCATCACCCATACCGAATCGAATCCAATTCGACAATCCAAACACCCAAATCAACCAAATTTCAGAAATTCTTATCAATTTCATCACAAATTAATCCAAATAATTCACTGTGCAATCGAACCCAATCAAAAACCAAACAAAAAAGTTGTCCAGATTCATGTTCGAAGCAAACGAGACAAAAATAAAAGAACCAAGGCTCACGACGATGGAAATCGAGCTGACCCGAGTCACCGTCATCACGCCCAGCGTGCGGGTGACCATGGGTGCCATTGAATCGAGGGGGGCACGCCGAGGAAGCCCGAAGTTGTTTCGATTGGAGAAGATGAGCTAAAGGAGCCGCCACCGAAGTTGTTTCTGATTTCGTATGCCGCCATGGAGACCACTACAAGACACATGCCGCCAAGTCCCGATGGAGTTCAGCACCGCCGGAATAGATACTGCTACAAGGTGGAGGCGATTGGCGATGTAGGCGGCTTAATTGCGCGGAAGCGTTCTAATCACGACGGAGTGGGCATCGCGACGAAGACGCCGCGATCGCTGATGGAATGCGACGAAGACACGCCTGGCTCCTCGCGACGCATTAGGCAGGCATCGGCGGCAGATGGACGACGCGCCCGGACGGGCCTAACACACGGCGCTAGGCGGATCGGTCCAAGACGCTGCGGCGACGTGACCGGGCAGCGCTCACGGGCACGCGCGGCATCATGCACATGGAGGGAGCACGAGGCCAAGGCGGACACACGACGCTAGGCATCGCTTGCCAAGGCCGCCAAGCCCTTCAAGGCGGCGACGGCTACGCGCTTTAGGCGATGGGCGATCGATTTCCGGGTTGTCGCTTACCGGATGCGGTGGGCATCCCACCGCGAAGTTGCTTTGGCGTGGCGTTTCAAGAAGGAGTTCTTTTTCGATACGAACGAGTGGGAGAAATTCAATACGGCGTTTCTTCAAGATCAAGCCAAAGAAAATCAAACCATGACAGTTGGATAATTTGTGCCCAATGTGTTTATTTTCTGCTTTGCTTGATTTATTGTTGTTGTATTTTCTTGTGCTTTATTTAATTTGTTTAAATATGTTTGCATGAGAATTGTCCAACAAAAAATCTCAAATTCAAAAATTACTAAGTATGTTTAATAATTAATTTGGTTTTGACACAAGTTAATTTTGACCTCCATGATTTATTTATTTGTGAAATCTTTTGGAGAAATTCCCCCACGGGACGGTCAAAAGATAGCTTTCACATGAATAAATTCCCAAAAGTATGATTGTGAATTATTATTAGTGGCGACGATGACCTCCCACGAGGCTCGATCAAAATGAAGTAATAATTCTGTATTTAATCATGGTTATTACTTAGGTATAAAATTGATATTTATATACTTCTCCGAAGTCCCTGTCAATTTTATATTGGTCAAGTGGGAGCTGACTATTAATTTTCTTTAAAATTAAAGGTTTGTAACTGTTCTTGTTTGTAACCTGCTTGAATGTGATTTAAATGATGACCCTCCCACGAGGCTCATTTAAATCTATTTTGAGATGTTGGCTGATGCATGTTCATATTTTTTTGAGATTTTAATATGAATCATGTGATCGAATTATGTGATTTAATTTTGTGTTGATCTAGATATTGATACAAAATATATGTTTATTTCAGTTCATCATGTCGCAACCTTTTAATCCATTGAAATGTATGCTCAAAGAACACCAACTCACTGGTGAAAACTATGTTATTTGGAAACGAAATATGTCTTTTATCCTCACTGCACAAAAACATCATTGGGTTCTTGGCGGACCAAAGCCTGAAAAAATCACTGAAGGGTCATCAAGCTCGAAAAGATGTTTGTACAAAATCTGGGAGCAAGCAAATGAATCAATGAGACCGATAATCTTGACTTCACTGTCTGATGATTTGAGGCTCATTCATGAGGGAATTGATTCAGCTGCGGAGATTGTTCAAAGTCTTGAGGATATGTTTTCCTCTTAGAGCTGTATGATCAAAGAGTTTCATCGAAATGGAGTTGAAAAGCTGAAGATGATTGAGGGAACGCCCGTAAGGGATCACGTTCTCAAAATCATACGTCATTTTGAGAAACTTGCTTACCTAGGTACACGGTACTATGATGATGTTCCTAACTCTTCCAAGATGCTTTAATGAGTTCTATTGTAATTTTGTGATGAATGATCACATGTTTATCATGGATACCCTACAAGAGATCTTGGAGATGGTAGAAAACTCTTGGGACAAGAAGACGAAGCTTTGGTGACTAAGAAACTGCTCTCAAGATCTAGACCAATGGAAGGTAAGATTGAGAAGGAGATGAATAGTCAAATCCAAAGCAATGCCATCAACAAAAAGGCTAAGAAAGCCAGTTGGTTAAAAGTCCAGAAGATACCAAAAGGAAAATGTTTTAACTGCGGTGAAAAGAGACATTGGAAGTTGGCCTGTTCCAAACCCAAAAGGAATGGAAAGAAAGGTAATTCACACTCACTAGTTGTTCAAACTTGTTTGGCGGAGTATGCTACCCATCTGTGGGTATTGGATACGGGATCCACTGATCATGTATGTTTCACATTGCAGGGTTTCAGGCAGACCCAGTGACTTAGTGAGAGTGAGATCCTCATCACGCTAGGCGATGCTACAAGAGTGGCAGCTAAAGCAGTGGGAGAAGTGCACCTGTCTTTTGAAGACAAGACTTTAATTTTAAGAGATGTTCTATATGTTCCTGTTTTTCGGAAAAACCTTATTTCTATTTCTAAGTTATTTAACGATGGATATTCTGTTCGTTTTAATAAAGATGTTACTGTTTTTTGTAACGATGTGATTATCTGTCGTGGAACTTTAAGGAACAATCTCTATATTATGAACTGTGCACATCACTCACAAAATGCATCCTATAACACATCTACTATTTCTTGTAAACGAAAGCGCTCGGCTGACGTGAACGAGACACTTCTTTGGCACCTAAGATTAGGTCATATTAACCCGAAAAGGATTCAAAGGTTGGTGAAAGATGGTTCTTTGGGGTCTCTCCAAATTGAGCCATTTCCGACTTGCGAATCGTGCTTGGAAGGTAAAATGACCAAGAGGGCATTTGGAGCCAAGGG
Source organism: Stenogyne calaminthoides (assembly GCA_037126765.1). Taxonomy (NCBI): domain Eukaryota; kingdom Viridiplantae; phylum Streptophyta; class Magnoliopsida; order Lamiales; family Lamiaceae; genus Stenogyne; species Stenogyne calaminthoides. The sequence continues at coordinate 28,952,725 of JBBCBC010000016.1, forward strand.
GCTTAGAGCTAAAGAAGTGTTAGAAATCGTTCACACTGATGTGTGTGGTCCAATGCAAATCAAAGCTAGAGGTGGCTACGAGTATTTCGTTACTTTTATCGATGATTACTCACGCTACGGATACATTTTCCTAATGAAGCATAAATCTGAGACCTTTGATAAATTCAAAGAATTTAAGGCTCAAGCAGAGAATCATAAGGGAAAAAGTATCAAGTTTCTACGATCTAATCGTGGAGGCGAATACCTCAGCGATGAATTTCTGAACTACCTATCGGAAGTGGGGATTGCATCCCAGTTGACTGCACCCGGTACCCCTCAACAAAACGGGGTTGCAGAACGAATGAATAGAACGCTTTTAGAAATAGTAAGGTCAATGATGAGTTATGCGGATTTACCAAAATCGTTCTGGGGTTACGCATTAGAAACAGCGGCTTATATTTTGAACCTAGTGCCATCCTAATTTGTACCTAAAATCCCGAGAGAATTGTGGACGGGGCGCAAGCCTAGTTTTGGACACATCAGGATCTGGGGGTGTCCGGCATACGTGCTAGACAAGGAAGCCGGTAAATTGGATGCACGTTCGGAATTTAGGATGTTCATAGGGTACCCCGAAGGAACTAAAGGATGCATGTTTTATGGTCCCGAAGATCAAAAGTTGGTAATCAGTACTCACTTTAGATTTTTGGAAGAAGACTATATGAACAGTCGAAAGCCTAGAAGTGAAATTACCTTAGAAGAACTTAGGGGGCCAACTCCATTGCCAACTATACAAAATGATATACCAAACGTCACGCCTACAAAACCGGAACCTCGTCGTAGTGGGAGGGTTATCAGATAGCCCAAGAGATTCTTGGGGATCGGAGAGTCTTCAGACTTGATCTCCGCAGAAGAGTCAGATCCATGGTCCTACAACGAGGTGATCCGAGACAAAGATGCTCAATCCTGGCAAACAGCAATGGAAGCCGAGATGGGTTCAATGGGTAAAACCCATCAGATGCAAGTGGGTATACAAGAGAAAAAAGGGACCGGATGGAAGGGTTGAAACCTTCAAAGCAAGACTAGTGGCGAAAGGGTACACTCAGAAAGAAGGGATCGATTACGAGGAAACCTTTTCACCCATAGCCATGCTCAAGTCCATCCGCATTCTCTTGTCGATTGCTGCGCATCTAGATTTTGAGATCTGGCAAATGGACATCAAGATAGCTTTCCTTAATGGAAATCTTGACGAAGAAATCTATATGCAACAACCTGAAGGCTTCATTGAAAAAGGCCAAGAGCATCTGGTTTGCAATCTTAAGAAGTCCATTTATAGGCTGAAGCAAGCATCCCGCGCTTGGAATCAGTGTTTTGATCAAGTTATAAAATCCTACGGTTTCGATCAAAATAACTTTGAAAGTTGTGTTTATAAAAAGCGTGACAGAACTGCATTGGTATTTTTGGTACTATACGTGGACGACATTCTGCTCATCGGAAATGATGTAAAGGTATTATCAGACGTAAGGGCATGGTTGTCAAAACAGTTCGATATGAAGGATTTAGGGGAATCCGGTCACATCCTAGGGATCAAGATCACTCGAGATCGCAGGAAAAGAATGATTGGGCTTTCGCAAGCCTCATACCTAGATACTGTTTTGAAGCGTTTCAGCATGCAAGATTTCAAGAAAGGTTTTGTGCCCGACAGACATGGAATCCATCTATCCAAAGAGATGTGTCCCAAGACACAGAAAGAGATAGATGACATGAAGAGCATCCCTTATGCTTCGGCTGTGGGAAGCCTCATGTATGAAATGTTGTGTACAAGACCGGATATCTGCTTTGCCGTAGGCATGGTGGCAAGATATCAAAGTAACCCTGGGAAAGAGCATTGGACTGCAGTAAAGAACATTCTGAAGTACCTGAAAATGACATGGGACAGAATGTTGGTTTACAAGTCAGATAGTCTAATCCCCATCGGTTACACAGACTCGGATTTCCAATCAGATGTTGACTCCAAAAAGTCTACCTCGGGTAGTGTGTTTTGCATTGGGGGAGGAGCTATGACATGGAGAAGCGTAAAGCAGAAATGCATCATCGATTCTACCATGGAAGCCGAATACGTTGCTGCTTGTGAAGTAGCAAAGGAAGCGGTTTGGCTCAAGAACTTCCTAGTGGACTTGGACGTCGTCCCGGATTTACCCAGCACGATCACGATTTACTGTGATAACACCGGAGCAGTTGCAAATTCGAGGGAGCCGAGAGCCCACAAGACCAGCAAACACATTGAAAGAAAATACCATCTCATACGAGAAATCGTTAAGAGAGGAGACATTGAGGTGGTTAAGATTGCATCGGAAGACAACCTAGTAGATCCATTCACAAAGGGTCTGCCTCAGAGTACATTCGAGAGACATGTGGAAGGAATGGGTGTCAAGGACGTTGCCAATCTGCTTTGAGTATAAGTGGGAGAAATATTATTAGGTTCGTGTAGGGTGACATTAGATGTCACATAGAACACGAGAAATGATGTAGTATACTTAAAAGCAGACTTTGAGTATAACTGGGAGATTGTTGGGGTTATACTGAAAAGTATGCTTTTACTTTGTATAACCAAACTGAAGTTTATTATTTATTTACTGAAATAAATTATTTAATCACTGTTGCATTAAATATGAATGAATGTTATATATTTTTATTGCAAACCCGTTCAATAAGACAGTACGTATTACGTTGTAGTTAATTTGGTGATACCCATCACTTAAGATCAAATTAACAGCCCTCGTAATTAAGTACAAATTCACAACCCAGATGGAAATGAACGAATCATCATGAACGGTTGAAGTGTGAGACCCAAATTGTCTTGTCTTGACCAAGGGATCACACTAGCGCATTTAGGTGCGTTGAATGAGGACCTACAGGAGGACAAATTCTTTGGTACTGAATATACAAGAATTAGACCTCGGTGGTGCATTATTTCTTAATCTCCATCCCTTAAATAGGATTGCAGATTCTCGTGAAATTGCTGGGTACGGGCATCCTCGTCCAAAGTTAGGGTCCAAGAGGAGGCTCTCTTCAGATATGTTGGTTGGGCATCGTTATCAGCAGGCGGCCGCGACCACAAGTATGATCGGGTGCTCTCTCCAAGAAAGACGCCATCATCAAGCCGATACCTAGGAAAGAAATAGACACGATTAAAAGTCTTAGTCAAAAGCATAGGTTCGAATAAAAATTTAGGAAGTGGGCCTACCTCTGTCGGAGCTCGGGGCTCCACCCCAGGAATGTTTCATCACCGACCTCGTGATCTCGGCGAGCGGTGATCTCGACAACCGTGTCAGGCATACCGGATTTGCTCGAAACAATGATTCTCCTGCTCGGTGAGTTCCGAAACTCGTCTTCGTCCACAAGACCCTGCCTTTTCGGAGCGATCTGGTCTGGAGCCAACGCCTCGCCTGTCGTCCTCTTCGACCCCCGAGTGCGAGGTAGGGCTTTGGCCTTCGTCTTCAAAGCCCCAGTCAACTTTCCCTTACCGGATGGCTCTTTGCCCTTCTTATGATCCGCCTTTTTCCTAGACAACTCCATGGCTTGGGCCATCTTCTCAGCCATCTCCTCAGCAGTCATGTTCTCCATCGCTTGTATGGTTTTCCGCGAGGTGAATCGGATATTCTCAACAAAAGCAACTGACACAAGGAAAGTTTTTTAGTCAAGCCACGAGAAAATTAATTAAGGAAAAGAAACTATTTGAATTCACGTACCGGGGAGCTCGGGCACTAGAGATCCACGGGGAGGCACACCCAGGCCGGCTTGTTCCCAACACTTCTCACGAGCAAGCACAGACATAGATCGCTCGTCGAGTCAATAAGACAGACTTGAACAAGCCGAGTGAGGAAAGGAAGTGAGACCTCGGAGAGCTTGGTAGCATGAGGCCCTGAAAAGACATAAACTAGTTAAATCAGTACTCCAAAGTTCGAAAGAAAAGCAAACATCTTACGTTTAAACTCGGCATAATCCCTAGGGATTGATCGGAAACTGAGCAAGTTGGGCTCCACCCACACCGGACTCTGCCATGCTCCCCCGACAAACCAAAACTTCTCTCTCTAGCCAGTAACTTTATTCGGAAGATCCTCGATGACCTTCATCCGAGGTCGCAATTTGACGTAATAATAGCCCGGTCCGCCTTCTTTTTGAGATCCCTCCCACCTCGCCAAGGAGATCACATAATTTAATTCCTTGGACGTTGGGAATGCTCAAGGTTGGATACGGCCGAAGAGAGTCAACAGCCCGATGATGATGCTCCAGCCATTCGGATGGATCTAGGTCGGAGCCAACCCCCAGAAATTCAAGAGATCACTGATAACGGGATGAAGAGGGATCCAGATTCCAGCCTCCATTGTGTTGTAGTTGATCGCGATGCACCCCTCAGGGAGCTGATCGACATAATCTTTCTTGTGAGCAGGTACCCAAAAATGGACGTCGCTTGGAACTTGAAATGTATCCCGCCATTTGAACAGGTCGGCCTCAGAGACCGAGCTCTCAACTAGCCGAGCAGCATAGATGCTAGCTCCCCTCTCCCGATCAGGTTTCTAGACGACCTCGTGCCGATTTTGGGAGAGATACTCGTGAAGCCGCAACTACCGATCGACCTCATCAATAACATCATCCTCACTCGGAATTTCATTCACTTTCTCCTCCGACAAGAAATCGAAGTCAGAGGAGTTGACCGATCGAGTTGAAACGGGTGACGTTTCATCTTCCTCCGTCATTTCGCCTTCCTGTTCTCTTTCCGAAACCGCCTTGGAAGATGCAATGGGCAATCTGCTGGCCCGATGCAAACGACGACGCCGCCATGATGATACCACATCCTGAAATTGAACCGAGGCAGATCTCGTCATCTCTGAAGATACATTGACGACATTTTCATCAAGATCCATGGTTTCCTTACCCAGACGCCGCCGATGAGTTTCCAACGGAGCGGAGCTCTCCGCCGCACTAATTCCTCCGGACACCATTTGTGAAATTATCTATCTAAAAGGAGATTAAGAGAGAAGAAGATCTTTACCTGGAGTTGATTTTTGAATTCGGGAAGAACAGAGTCGCGATTTAGCTTAAACGATAGGAAGTTCGAAATTTTTAGGAAATAAGGAAGAGGGAAAGTAAAGAAGGAGAAGTGGTATTTATAGGGGCAGATTTAGGGCGTGTGACATCGGTTCACGGCCTGTCACATCACGACAGTCGAGGCGAACAACCGTCACCCACCCCAAGTTACGAGACATCAGTAATGCGTATTCGAGAAGTTTGGGCACCTCACACATTTAGTCAAAAGGTAAGAAATCTGAGTAGCTCGTCATCTTCTAAATGAGAGAAGGAGGACGACCTATGGGCTATTGTTGTGAGCACATCGCGCGAGGTGGACCCAGGTCCATTCTTCACCTACAAGAAGTGCGCCTGCCCACATAAATCACTCTCCCTCAAAAACTTGATGCAAAGGGAATAAAGGCTGAGGTAGGAATCTCGCAAGGTGATCGACCTCGCGACCACCCGAGGTCGATGCTTTAATTATGACAAGACGTGTGTCAGACAGTAGGTATAGGCGATCATTCCTAAATGGGGATTAAATCAGACAAAAATCCAAAGAAAGGACTAAGAAAAAAAGCACAAGGTCGTAATGCAAAAGTGGCTAATCTCCAGTAAATCCGGGAATTACTTCGATCGAGGTACAAATCAGGGTCGCGAGGTCCTTTTTACATTGAGCGACCTCCCGCGACCTCCAGAGCAGATCACATCAATCTTGTAACATTTAATGCTAACCAGGGCTACTTTCGGCCCTATAGATTTGTAATCCGGAAGAGTGAGCACCACTCTCCCAACTGCTATAAATACAGGTCATTTATGACCAAAGAAAATGGAGAATTTATGATCTTACCCAACCTCTTGCAAAATTACTACTCAACATTTGTTCTCCAAACCAATCATAAGATATAAATGCAATCCATCTCATTCATTTATTTTTTGTGTCACTAAGATCCTTAAGTCACATCATTATCCGTAATCAATATATTTTAGTACACAATAAATATTAACTAAGGTTAATTTTGACATAAAAATATATTCTTAATTTGTTTTAAAAACCCAAAATGACATCTAATAAAAAAAAATGATTATTATTTATAAAAATTTGATCACCTCCTCGTATCTTTGTCTAGTCACATCAGTGACAGAGATCTTTCTTGATTATCGTTATTGTTGGCATTTCCCAGTGTAATTTTTTTGCACTCGTCTATTTATAAGGAATAATGAATAGTTAATAATACATTAATATCGATAGCTTTAAGTTCAACGTATTTTATTACAATCTAAATCAAATTATAGTGATAATAATTTTATAAATATTAGTAATAATATAACGTGAGTTGCATATTTTTTTATCGATAAAAGGTAAATGATTTTCGTATGTAGAATACAAATAAAATGTGTACAGTTTGTGTACGGTCCATTACGTGTATGATCCGTATATGCAAATTCCATGCAAAATTCTTGCATCTGTCCGAGCACGCACGGTTTGTATATATGTATATTTAGTGCTTATTTAATTAATAATTTAATAATTATACACACTATATTTTAATAAATAAATTAGTAAATATATTTAAGTTATTCTATAAAAGGCTTTATAATTATATTAAATATTTATTATAGCCTTTTCATTTAGTCTCTTTATTAAAAAAATATTAAATCTAAAAAAATCAACTAAATATTCAAAAAATGAGTAAATTAAAAAAAATTGAAAAATATAAAAAAAATGAGTTAAATTCATATTAGACCTAACATGGGATTAAAATCAAAATCGTCTCATAGCTTTGCACCTTTATTGAAATGGTCCTTGTTGGGAGATGAATTTAATAAAGAAGTTTTGATTAGATCCTAAAAACCCTGAGTATTGACATGTTCAGGATAATCTTGATAGACTGAGTCAGGTTTCAGTATAGATTGTTCAGGAAGTTATCTGCACCATGTATAGTCAGCAGATATAGATCAGGTTAGATTTTTGAAGACACTGAAGACTCAATAAGTTACTGAAGACACTAAAGACTCAGTATGTCACTGAAGACACTGAAGACTCAGTATGTCACTGAAGACACTGAAGACTCAGAGAATCCTGAAGACTCAGAGAAACCTGAAGACTCAGAGAATCCTGAAGACTCAGAAGTTACTGAAGAATATAGCCGTTAGATTCAGCTGACGTGGACCAATGAGAGGAAGACAACCAGCCTGAAAAGCTGCAGAACTTACAGAATAGTATGGATTTGAATGTGATTCTCACTCAACTTTTTCAATGTAATCCCACTCAATTTGATCCAATTTAGTCCCAAATCGCTGAAAGTCACTCAAAATTGCCCAAAACGATGTCGTTTGGACACGTGTCTTACATATTCCAGTCAAAATTGCCTACACGCGTCCAAGAAAACGTCGTTCTGGGCAATTTTGATCGACCTCCGGCGGTTTAGGACTAAATTGAATCAAATTGAATACATATGAGATTAAATTGGAAAAGTTGATAATTATGAGATTATTTTAATAAAGGTGCAAAGTTATGAGACTATTTTGGTTCAATTCCCGACCTAGCTATAGCATCATTATTGTACATATAGTCGTTCTGAATAATATACTAGATCACATCTTCAGCTCGTAAACATAGTTAAGACATTGTTAATAAATCATATATATTCAATTTTATTTATTGACTGTTCATAAATTTTTTCTCACTTCCGTTTATAACATGATGATTTTGAAGTCTTTTTTATTCCAAATTTCCAATAAGGATATTCGTTCAGTTATAAAGACAAGATTTGCATTTCAAATGATTTATGATCCTAGGATCTCTTGGATCCAAACTTTTTGGACATAAATATACGGCAAAATGCATTTTTAGATCCCTAAATTATTATTTTTTTTATTTTAAAAGGTCCTTAAACTATTTTTTTATTTTAAGAGGCCCCTGAACTATTAACTCTTATTTCGAAAGGTCCTTAAACTAATTTTTTATTTAATGAAATTCATAATGTATTGATTTTTATTTCACGCAATCCTTCTTGACTATTTTTTTAATCATCTAATAGAACCGTTAAAGTAAATATGCACGTCATTATTCTCAAAATTATCAATATTAATCATTGTTTTACTTAATGGTTCTATTAAATTAGTTAGAAAATTCTGTTAAGAAGGACTGCTTGAAACAAAAATCAATAGTTTAGGGACTTCATTAAACAAAAAAATAGTTTAGGGACCTTTCGAAATAAAATTTAATAGTTCAAAAACTTATAAAAATAAAAAAATAATTTAAAAATCTTTCAAAACAAAAAATAATAGTTTATAACATGAAGATGCATTTTGCCTAAACATATTAATAAACAGATGGTGGTACACGAATCATGATTATAAAGTCTTTTATGACCATAACTCAATACCTCTCGTTTGAATTTGAGAATGTTACATGTGTGTTTTATAAATTACAATTTGAACATAACTTTGCACATAATTTGGCAGAACTTATAAGTTGTTCAGAAACTTACAAGCTCCTTCATATTGTTTGGTAAAATAAGATATTTAACGTCTTAAATCTCATCCCAACCCGGCCCGGCATAGTTCAGCCTGAACCCGACACAGCTCGGCTTGAACCGAATCAGACCCGAGCATCTCAATATTAAAAAATAATTATTTTATATTATATTAAAATTAAAAAATATATTTTTTAAATTATTAAAGAACTTATAAGCTTTATTAGCCAAGCACTTTAACATCTTATAAGTTACTTAAAATTACAGTTTATAAACTCTTAAAACAACTTATAAGATGTTAGAATTTATAAGATATTTAAAATAAACTTAATCAAACGGTTCTTAATGCGTCGGACCTCGCCAAACGGGCCCTTAATGTATCGGACCTCGCCAAACGGGCCCTTAATGTGTCGGACCTCGCCAAACCAGTGTTGTATTACATTACATCAAAGTTGTTGTCCACAGTGTTTTCAAAAATTAGTTGAATCGTCCGGTTGAACCGGTCGAACCGTGAATCGCTCATGTCACCGGTACAATTACTTCTTAAAAACGGTTAATCCGATTTTATTATTTATTATTTATTAAATCACTTTCTTGATTTTTTTTTATTATTTTTTTCTAAATCTCTCTATAGAATGTTATTGTTTTTATCTCAGTATCATTTTCTCTCATTAATTCATTCACAAGTCATCAATTTCATTTAATCTCTTTACCACCGTCACATATTGTGTGGAATTAATCCTCAATGCCATCATCTCTATGTTAGAAAATAGAGGCACGTAAACACGTAATACATGCGCAGCGGAAATAAGCAGTTCACAACAACGAACAATTAATTGCATAATTAAATACGAGTAAACGTAAACAGAATTCTTACAGTAATTCGTATACAGTTTTTTCTACTATGGTATCCACGTAATCCCCAATTACGGACTTGCACAGATTTGCCAGTGTTGAATCCCGAGATGAATTTGCTAGGAAAAATCTAACTCTAGATCTTATGGAGAAAATATGAAGTGATACTGTTTGTGAATCCCAATAGCTTGTATATATAGGGAGGCTTAGCTTATTTCCCAAGCTAGCCCAATTAGGGAAATAAAATCCCTAATCTTGAATTAAATTAATTCCTTTTAATTTAATTCCCTAAATATAAATCTCTACGGATTTAAATACCTTATATGACAATCTCTACGATTTATTTCCATATACATTAAATCCTACAATTATATTTCAAATATAATTATTGCGAATTCTTATTTAATTAAATCCAATTTAATTAAATATTAATAATAATTAATTCTAAATTAATCTATTATTAATTACTTCTTCATAAATTAAATATTAAATCCAATTTAACATTTAATCAACCAACTATAATCCGTAAAAGGGAACTACTTGTTGTGTGACCCATAGGCCCTCATATACCGAGCGATTAGTCAAACTAACGGTCTTAATTGAACCCTAGTCAATAAATCAGACATTCTCAATATATGAGGTATACGTTGCGAGAAACATGTAAGTACCTGTAACTGAAACGTGGGCAATTGTGATTTCCTCCTTTCATTCACGAATACTCAATTAGTTTTGAACATGATGAAGTGTCTATTCAAATAACTTAATCAATTTATCTCAAATCACTAATTGATCATTAGTGTCACACTTAGTCACAAAGTCTAAGTTGACGTGCATTGGCCAATGACTTAGATCCAATTATGATGAGAAGATGAGTATTCTCTCTAAATTCACTTTGAGGAATGAATCCTTTTCTTGGCTCAACTACCATGCACATGCACTTCGTGATGAACTCAATCCAAGCCATATCTACCCATAGACGGGTGCAAGCGTCGGTCATGGTCAAAGTTCATCACTCCACACATGTCGTGTGTATTGACTGTTGGGGAATAATTTGCACGGATCTATTCGGGATGAATATTTAAATACAAATTTAATTCTTATAATTATTACTAGCATGAATTAATCCTATATTAATTCAAATAATAATCCAACAACAAATCATGCATATAATCAATTCACGTAAATCCTACGCATGCGGAAATTCTACGAGTTTACGTGAACATACCTCTTGGGACGGCAATGGTCTTGTTGATTAGACACACCAAAAGAACTTTCCAAGTATTCCCTTAATCCTTGCTCGACTATCCGGTGGTAGGACACTTGCGAACAATTAACAAAAGGAAAATAAACTTTGTTGCACCACCTTTGTGGATTTACTAATTTTTCCAGCACATGGAATTGTACTTGGGAATGAAAGAATCATCCCCTATTTATAGAGTAGAGGTGGTCGAATTTTTAGGGCAAAAACAATGTGGGAAAATCTTTTCTTGATCTCCAAGAAATCTTGAATATATCTCCTATATTCTTTTTCCCATAATTATAATATTCCACAAAATCCCATCTCTCTTTGTTATGGAATATTTTCGAAGTATTAGGTCAAGATTCCAAGATTTTGATCTTCTTGAATTTATGAGATATTTTTGTATATCAAGAAATACATATCTTTCATAATATATTTTCAAGAAAATCAAGAAAATCTTTCTTGCCCTTTATATTTTAAGATTTTCGAAAATTGCTATATGGATACCCAAGTGGGAGATTTCTTGAATTTAATGAGACAATCTTGTATTCCAAGAATACATATCTTCATTCCATAACAAAATTCAAAGAAAATCTTTCTCCCCTTTTAATCCATATTTTTCGAAATATTGAGGAAAAATAAGGCAACAATATTTATTTTATTTTAAACACCTTTTTTCAGTTATTGAACTATATGTTGGGCTACTTAGGGGGCCTTTAGGAGAATTGATATTGGATCTTCCAATGGATCTTGAATTATCAATATTGAGCCACAATATTATTCAAGCCCATAAATATTAATTAATCCCTCTACATAATTAATATTGCACTATCCATCTTAACCCATATTACAGTCAATATGGCTCCCGGTTATTATTTCCCTTGTTTAAGATTATCTAGCCCATTAATTAATTCAAGCCACTAAAATAGCTTCCCGTTAATTAATATATTTTGTCCTTGGTCAAGGAACGGTTCAACGTTATTATCCATACCGGAAACTAGTTCCACTTGCAAGATTTGGTATGATAAAGCTTATGAACCTCCCAAGGGGGCAAATCGAACAAGCGTACTTGCACACAATTCTCCGTATTAAATCTTAGCAATCACATGTGACCAATAATATAGCCCAAGATAAAAAGTATTGAATCTTGTTGATTCTCTACCCATGATAAGTCAAAGCAATAGTTATGTTGGTCCCGGTGAAAACGAGTCTTACACGTGTATGGGGGGGGAATACACGTGTTCAGTGATTTTAAAACGTTTTCTTACTGAGGTCAGCTTGGGTCAGACAATCCTCAAGATTAGGTTAGAAGAAACAGATCACTCGAGTCAAAGTCTATCGAGACAGGTGATCCCGAGCTGCCAGATACCTCGGATAATCCCAACCGAGTCCACGAGTGTCAGAGATCCCGAGTTGCTTGGATCGATAACTAACTTATCTGAATCCTCGGAAGAGAGTTCGGTTTGGTAACTATCTGTTCTAGCTACTCGGTCGTCTTGAATGGTTGGCCCTTAGTTTATACTCGTTTTAAGCTTTCACCAAAAAACCTTCCCCTTATGAAATAGTGATTAGTTGTGATTCACTTATGTAACCCAATTGGATTGATTCAAACTGAATATCGGTGAAAAAGTATGCTTTCAAAAATGAGTTGATGCGGCGATTTTAAATACGGAGATAAGGAAAGCAATAAAGAACACAAAGGCGATTATAGTGGTTCGAGAGACTCAAGCTCCTACATCCACTCTCCCCGACTCTTGAGAGAAATTCACTATCAACCGAGCTTTTCGACTACCTCGTAGTTTACTTACTCAACTTCTACCACGAGTTTTCGACTACTCCCGTAGTTTACTTACTCAACCCGACCTTGAGTTTTTCGACTACCTCCGTAGTTTACTTACTCAATCACACACAAGCTTTGGACTACCCCCTGTAGCTTACTAACTTCTCCTCTAGAGTTTTTCGACTACTCCGGCGTAGTTTACTAACTCTTTACAACTCTACTCACCAACAAACACACTCCAACTACCTTCTCAAGGGTTTGGGGTTTCTTGGTTGGTTTCAACTAGGATGAGATATCCTTTACAATGAAGCACAATGCAAAGGGTTAGGATATCTCGACTAAGCTTTGGATAAATCTTATCAAGCTAGGCTTAGTAAAGTGAGCTCTCTTCAATATAGAAGCACTTGGGAAATTCAAGGTATTTCGAGTGCTTTAACTTTTTGCAAGAATAAGTTTGAGCTCTTGAGTTGCGTATAAATTTCCGTCACCTTACAAAGTAGAAGGTCACCAGTATTTATAGGCATACACCAAGGTCACTCTTGAAAACTATCCGTTGGAGAGATAACCGTGAGTTCCCTCTTATGGTGTGTGAGAAACGGCTATATTTAGGATTTGAAACTCCCTAACACGTTTTTAGGCAATAGCCTTTCATGTAGCCGGTCTTCACTTTTTGCGATCTGGAACTTTTTCGTACATCTAACATCTTTTTTTTGACTTTGTCATCCTTTGTCGATTGTCGGTATGGTACGATGTCGTCTTCCTCTTTTTGACTTTTGTCTCGGTAAAAAGGTAGACACCTTTCAACGGCTCTTTTTGGTTACAAACTCGAGTTTGATATAACCTTAACAACACTTCGACTTAGTTCCTCTTATGCGCATTTGAATGTCTTGGCGGCATCTATCTTTCTAAGGTATCGCGTTTCTCTCGATATTGCATCCTTGGATAGATATATTGATTGCCTCGGAACATTGAGTTCATCTTGAGCATTGATTACATTTCTTGAGTTCTTGATAATTCTTGTCTTTCGATATTAATGATCTTGAGATACTCGGTCTTGATCTTGCGTCTTGAGTCTTAGTCGAGTCTTGAGTCTTCGAGTCTTGAGTTCTTCCGAGTCTTGAGGTCTTTCGAGTCTTTAGATTTATCTTGGTGATATATTGAGTCTTCGTCTTTGAGTCTTGGTTCTCGATTTCATCTTTGAGTCTTGAGAGACTTGATTTCATCTTTGAAACCGGTATCTTGTAAAACATCTTGAGTTCTTGAGTCTTGAACCTATCTGAACTATATCTGCGACTATACATTTTGCGAGATATCATCCACGAATACTCGAACCGAATCGACTCATCTATCAAGATCATTCTGAACATGTCATACTCGGGGGTTACGGGATCTTAATCAAAATCATATAATCTTTTATTAAATTCATCTCCCAACAATTTCCCCTTTTTGATGATGCCAAAACCTATCTTGTTACGGATATATAACCTATACTCGGGTTTGGTTTATCCTATTACAAGATTGGTTATGTCTCTCAACAATTACTTCAGCAATGAATCTCCCAACAACTTCATCACTAAACAACAGTAATCAGGCATATCAAATATAAAGACATGTAAAATAAGATAATGAGATATTATCTTTTGAGCATAATGATAAATCTTCATTGATGATAAGTTTACAATTACAGATTACAATGAATTTATCAAACAAAATCAAAAAGACAAAAATTTAAAGAATACAAAATCTTCTGAGTCTTCAGTTTTTAATCTTCAGATTCGGCTCTTCGGTCTTCTGCTCTGTTTGCTTCATTTTCGACTTCATCAGTGGGCACTTCCGGATCAAACATTCGAAGAATCTCTTCTTGAAATTTCATTTCTTTCCACGATAATGTCCGGATTTGTTTCGATTAGGCCCAATGACCCGTCTTGAGCAATTTCTTGCGTAATGGCCTTTTCATTTACCAAGCCATTACCAAGTCTTGGAGGAGGATAGGAATATGGACTGGGGGCTACTATCTGTACTCCACCTTCATCCGCAAGGTTAATCCAGCTTTGTAAATACTTTGGATAAAAGGTGAGAAGATATTCAATGAAAGCTTCGTTCTGGTCTGAGCCTTCCCCTCTCCATTCCCTTAGAACATCATAATTGAACCAGAAGGTTCTCTTCACTTCTTCCCACATGTCGTTGAGTTTAATGGGCATCCATTTATCAACATGGGGGCCTTCAGCGCTTTTCGATGTTCCCTTCCTCTTGCTTTCGCAAACTTTACGAAGTCACTCCTTCGCCCTTACGCTCTTCATCTATCTTCTTTTCGATCACGAAGTTCACGAGGCCCAAGCGTTGACTTTCTTAGCTTGTTCTTTTTGGAGTGTCATCAGAGCCTCTCTGGTGTTGAAGACTTTCTTCTGAGGTTGAGACTCAGATTCTTCTGCATCTTCATCTTCCAGAACCAACTTTCTCTGGATTGGCTTAGAAGCCTTCGCACGCTTGCTTACAGGTTGAACAACGCCCAAGGCTTTCCTCTTCATAGGCGATTCAAAGACCAACCGGGCTTGTTCCAACCTTAGTTCTTTCGGTTTCTCTCTTGCAACCTCAAGCTTGGTTTGCTCGAAACTTCGAATGTAGACAGGCTTCTCTACTTGAGCAAATTTTAACTTCTCAGTAGCATCGACTTCTTTAAAGGCTTGGGCTAGATTGTACATTTCAGCATCTTTCTGAGCCTTCTTTTCCAAAGTACGTGCCATGAACTTCCCGAGGTCCAGACCTTCCCTTTCCCCTTCTTGGCATTGTAGTTTGGAAGAAGTGCGGAGAGAGCTGTGTCCATGTGATACTGTTCTTTCCTCACACAGCGGATCTCTCCTGCTAGCTGATCTTGCTCATCTTCCATTCTCCTAATGTGGTTCTTAGCCACAGACAGTTCTTCAGATATGTGGGCAAACTGGCCAGAGAGTGCATCTTTAAGCATCTCTGTCATCTTGGTCATGAGCACTGAGCTCATTTCCTCAACAACAGATTTGATCAGCACCTCATTTTTCTCTATCAGTTTCACCTCTAGAAATTCAGTCGATTCCTGGTGCTTTTGTTTCATTTCAAAGACTTAACTCTGCATTGACTCCTCTCCAAACTTTTCATTCAAATTTTTCTTCCATGGAGGTCATCCGAGTGGTCGAGAATGTTTTTATCCGCACCGGTTCGAAGAATGGCTAAGTCCTTCCATTGTCTCGAGCTTGATTGGCCAACGTTGCTTCCATTTGAGTAAGTTTGATCGACATTGGCTCAATCTTCTCAAGTTTCTCCATGGCCGGGAGTGAGATCAATCTCAAAGAGACCTTACGCACCTTCTCATCTTTGTTTGATCATCCTGAGCTCCAGTCGATTTTCATCATCCGAGCTCCGGCCCGAAGAGTGCTAGCCGACCGAGGTTGATCGAACAATGAAGTCTCTTTTTCGTTTGGATCGATCCTCGGCATCTCCTGTTGGTCCCCATCTCCATCTTTGGATTTGTCTCCATTGCTTTCGGGGCACCAACCTCGATTGCTTTCTTCTCGGCTAGCTTCCTTTGAACCAATTTCATCAAAATCGAATTTTTCATCCGAGCTTTGTCTTCCGAACCACGAGAAGTCGGTCGGGAAGGTTTGTCTCCTCATTCCACCGGTCTTCCCCTCCGAATGCAAACAATATCAAGCATCTCGGGAAGAGTCGATTGAGGATATACTGCCGCCGTCCTTAATCTTAAGAATATATCTAGCGGATCGGGAATGGTGAGCTCGGGGGTATCGGACAAGGATGAACCGTTCCCCCTTGCTCCTCCACTTTCGCCTTCTTGACCCTCGCCCTTCTTCCATCTCGGGCTCTCGGGTTCGAGTAGAAGCGGCTAAAGGGATCAAGCATTAGGTCACTCGGGAGCTCATCGAGTACATTTTGCTCCCGAGCCTCGAGTATCTCGAAGTTTGTTCATTCAGTCCTCGGTTTGCATCGAGAGGGTTACGAGGCCCGAGTGGCATTTCCTCAATATGAGTCACGAGTTGGCTCGTCGATCGAGCCACTGCATATCTTGGTCGACTACGGTTGGCTCTTGATCGAGAACTGCGCAGATCGAGGTAGGCATCTCGAGGTCGAGAGCTCCTTTAAAAATTTCTGAAATTTTTATCAACTGGAAAGTGATGTCTCGAGCACCTCGAGAGAAGACACACGCTCCTCGGTCGATCCTGTGTCCTTGAGCTAACTGAGCCGGCACTTGTAATGGTGAACTCTGGCGGTTTGGCCCTCGGGTTGTCTCTCCCGGAATCCTTTGCTACCATCGTCGGTGAGAACCACCAATCTTTTTGCGCTTTGGGCGAGGTTCTTCGCCTCATCGGTTTTGCTCCTTGCTCCATTTTTGCCTCCAAAGAACCTTCCCCTGGTTTGTTGGGTCTCTTTCTCAATGCGCGAAGGTGATTCTACCTTCTTTTCTCTTTTCCCTCGAATGACCGCTTCTTCTTCCGCGGTGGTCTTGAAGAGATTTTGGATTTAGGGAATGTGGTTGAGTTGGCGAAGATATCCTCCTCCTCTCTGCACATCTCCAAAATATAGGCAATTTTGGTGGCATGGCGGATCTTGCCTTTCATCGTGATTTCCCCATTGACTCTTTTTATGATCTTGGCTTGATCCGACACCATCTGGACTAAGAATTTCAACGGTTGAAGTCGGTGGTGGGAGATGCCTCGATCGCCGCCATCAATCTGAGCTTGGGGTACTAATCTGCTCAAAACTCCCCTTGAAGACTCATGGCGCTCTTGCTCACAATATCCATCGGACACGATATTGTGCTTTTAGGTGCTTCTTGTGCAAAGTTGCCTCAAGCTTCACAGGATTCTCAGCAATCCTATCTAGGTACTCCTGCTCTCTACCCGACATATACATCGCAGGATCCTCTCCTCTATCACATAGCTCAAACACATCATTCAGATTTTTAGGAATAATGCACAACTCCCTCTCAAAATCGACGTATTTTGATGAGTGCTCTAGATGAGATACGGTAATCGAAGAGTGCATACAATCTTCTTCATCTATTTTCAAATTGCAGATGAATTCGATTACCTCTTTGCGAACTCCCCGGTGATGGTCTGAAACTGCGACTAGATGGGTGAGTTTAGCCTTGATCGGATCATATCGCAGAGCCTCCTCTTCTGGCTTTGAGTTGGTTGTGCTCTCAAGTGAGACAGTGAACTCGTACCATGGCTTATTGGTTATGGTTAATCTCTCGTACATGGTTGAGGCCATTTTAGAATATGATTTGAAGAATGTGAAGCTTTAGGGTTTTGCGATTTCTGGGCAAAGGGGATTTTAGTTACAGAGTATTTGGGAGCGAAGGGTTTGATAAAATTTTGGCTTGAATGGCTTAAAGAGGTATAAATAGCCGAGATCGTGGGGAATCGTGTTGGTTAGGTGAAAAGCAGCGGTTGAGATTAATCTCGATTAATCGGGTATATGAACCGACGATCTCTCGAAAAGTAAGCCGCCAAAATATCCTCATTGGTCAATAATATGGCGAGCATTAAATGATATTGACCTTCTTCGAATTTAAAGCGATCCAAAAAAACATTCCTCGGTGTTTTGTATTTATTTGCGAATGATTCTTGAAGTTTTATTTAAGCAATAAATGGGTCACATGAGTCATTACTTTTTTCGGACTAATTTCCCTCTATCGGTCTTCTTGATCTTGACCTTGATAAAATGTCGATTATAATCGAAATCTTGAAAGGGTTCAAAGATATTCTAAATCTTGACCTTGAGAAATCGAGTTTCGAGACTCGATTCGGTATTTCCATTTTATCCGAGTTTCAAGTAGAATTTCGAGAAAGCTTCATGTATCGAAAATCTTCAATTTTGATTTACTCTATACACTGGGTTCTAACATCCCTAATTCAACCGAAAGTTCACGAAATCTTGATTGACCAAAGGTTTAGTCAAGATATCGCTCTTTGCCTATCGGTATGAATATTCTCCATCCTTATGTCCTTTTTCTCGACATGATCTCTGATGAAGTGATGTCTGATATCCACATGCTTGCATCTGGTGTGCAATACCGGATTTTGTGAAATAGCAATGGCACTATTATTGTCACAAAATATGGGTACTTCATTGGCCACAACTTTATAATCCCTTAATTGTTGTCTGAGCCAAAGAATCGAGCCACGCAGACTTCTGCGACCATGTATTCAAACCGATAATCTTGGTTGCTCTCGAGGTCATTTCTTTGAAAACCAAGATATCAGTTTGCTTCCTAGAAATTGACAAGTTCCTGTTGTGGACTTTCTGTCAATTCTGCAACCTCCATAGTCAGCATCTGAGTAACCAGTTAATTCAAGGTTATCATCAGCTGGATACCATAATCCTCTATTCACTGTGCCCTTAAGATATCTCAGTATCTTTTTGGCAGCCTCCATGTGACTAGTCTTAGGATTAGCTTGGTATCTTGCACATATCCCAACAAACAAATGTTATATCCGCCTACTTGTGAGATAGAAGCAATGATCCAATGATTCCTCTATAATCGGTATGATTTCGATTTGCCTTCCGAATCGGGATCCATCTTGTAGTTAGTATTCATAGGAATCCTAAGCGCATTGCAATCCGTACACCATATTTGGCAATCGGATCTACGGTGTACTTTGCACGGTTGATGAATATTCCTTCCTTTGATTGTTTCACTTGAAGACCTAGAAAGAAATTCATCTCTCCCATCATTGACATCTCAAACTTGCCTTTCATCGGTGTTGAAAACTTTTCACCACGGTGATGATTTGGAGATCCAAAAATGATGTCATCAACGATATATCTGAACGGTGAGATATCTTCCCCATCCTCTATCCGAAGCGAGTTCTATCAGCGATTCCTTTGACAAAACCATGGTCGATGAAAGCGAGAAAGAGTATCATACCATGCTCACGGGTGCTTGCTTGAGACCATACAAGACTTTTTCCGAGCCTGTAAAGTTGGTCATTCTTTTAAAAGCCAGGAGGTTGTTCCACATAAACCTCTTTCTTTAAGCACACCGATTCGAGAAATGCACTTTTCACATCCATTTGATAGGTGTGAACTTCATGTGGGCAGCATATGCAAGAAACAATCGATGGCTTCTAGTCTTGCAACAGTGCAAAGGTTTCATCATAATCAAGCCTTCTTCTTGGGAATAACCTTGTGTAACTAACTAGCCTTGCCTTGTTTCTTACAATGTTGTTGTTTTCATCTCTTTTATTCTTGAAAACCCACTTGGTTCCAATGACATTGTGCCTTTTCGTGTCTATCTACCAACTCCCATACTTCATTCCTTGAGAATTGATTCACTCATCTTGCATAGCGAATAATCCAATAAGAATCTTGTAGAGCTTCATTAATCTCGTGAGTTTTTTTTTTCGATAGGAAGCAGGAGAATAGTGCACTCTCACCATGGAACCTTCTTGTCTTAACTCCTTCGGTTAGATCACCCACAATCGACTTGTAGGATGACTATCTAACCATTTCCTTTTTTATGTTCCCCCTTCAATAGTATCCTCAACATTTAAAATGTTAGGTTCGATTAAATCAACAAACTCGGGGAACAAAAGAAAAGGAGAAAGTGAATCATCTTCCTAGGGAAATTCTATTGAACATTGTCGAGACATTTGTTCCCCTTTGGTTGATAGATTCGAGAATTTGCCCATTTGTGACCACATCTTCATTGGCATCACATACACGAGTGCGAACTAGTGTGTGCATTGAGATTGGTCACCTTTGGAGTGTTGGTTTTCACGAGTCTCACCATCCGATTTCCATCCCGAACTTCTTTATCCGAGTTGCGAGTCACTCCGGTCATAGATAGTGGTGACTTCTTCTTTTTCGGTTGATTGGATGATTTATCTTTTTGTTTTGGGCTTAATCTGGTGATCCTCTTAGTCGGGTTCTTACGCATCATGTTCTGTTTCTTACGAACACAAATAGTTTCATCAAAAAAACAACATGAGGTGTTTCCTCCACAATAAGAGTCTTACGGTTGTACACTCTCGAAAGTTTTCTTGACTTGAGAATATCCTAAGAATATTCCTTCATCGACTTTACTATCAAAAGTTTTCAACCGATCTTTACCATTATTGTGTATGAAACACTTGCAACCAAACACACGAAAAGAAAGAAACAAGAGGCTTCCTTTCATTCCAAAGCTCATAAGGTGTTTTGCCTTGACTCTTGGTCAAGATGGATCTATTCGTGAGTAGCATGCGGTGTTGATGACTTTCATTAAAATCTTTTAGGAATATCGACCAAATTTATCATTGTCCTTGCGAACTTCTTTTCGAGTCCTGTTTTCTTCTTTTCAAAGAACACCATTTTGTTGAGGGGTCCTTGCGGTGATGTTTCATGAGAAATTCCATTTCTTTGCACAATAATCGATATAATATGATTTATAAATTCAGTTCCTTTGTCAGATCTGATTTTGACCACACTCAGATTTTTCTCAATACTGAGCCTTTTCAGTAATTCTGGCAGCTTTATCTGAGTCTCTTTCTTACTGAGTAAGAATATGACCCAAGTATATCTCGAGTAGTCATCAACTACTACCAATGTGTATTTCCTGCCATTAGTGCTCACAGGTGTTATAGGACCAAAAAGATCCATATGAAGTAACTGAAGTATTCTTTCAGTAGAAACCTCAACTTTACTTTTAAATGATGCTCTTATCTGTTTGCCTTTCTGGCATGCATCACAAATATGTTCCTTACTGAACACTTCGTTAGGTAACCCTCTTACAAGAGCTAATCTTGCAAGCTTGTTCAGGGTTTTGAAATTTAGGTGATTCATTCTTTTATGCCATAACCAACTGGTATCTGTGGAACTTTTAGCAACTAAACATGTATCTTTAGGAGTTGAACTCCAATCAGCAAGATACACATTCCCTTTTCTTGTACCAGTCAGTAGTATTTTCTGTGATGTATCATCTTTCACAAAACATAAGTTCTTAGAGAACTCAACATTAAAACCTTTATCACAGAATTGGCTAATTGAAAGCAAGTTATGCTTCAATCCAGATACATATGAAACACCATGGATATGAACTGAGTCGATTTCCAAAGTTCCATATCCTTCAGTCTGTCCTTTGGAGTTATCTCCAAAAGTGATCTGTGGGCCTCTTTGTTCAACATAGTCACTGAGTATCTTCTTGTATCCTGTCATATGTCTTGAACATCCACTGTCAAGATACCATATATCAGGAGCTTTTTCATCTCTGCTCATCAGTGCCATGTGATCTTTAGTTAGTTCAGTGCCCTTGTTTTCCTCCTGAAAAACAATTTAATTCTTAGGTACCCAATTTGTGTAGGGTCCTACAAGGTTAGCTGTACCTTTAGGAATCCAAATCGCTTTAACAACTCTAATCACTTTAGAGTGGCTGATCTATCTTCCATAAACATCTACAAACACATTTACTACTCTGGGTGCCTTAGCAGTTTCCTGTGTATGAGTGCTGGCCTTAGCATGAACATGGGCTTTTGAA
This sequence comes from Stenogyne calaminthoides, assembly GCA_037126765.1. Classification (NCBI taxonomy): domain Eukaryota; kingdom Viridiplantae; phylum Streptophyta; class Magnoliopsida; order Lamiales; family Lamiaceae; genus Stenogyne; species Stenogyne calaminthoides. Next base: position 28,974,636 of record JBBCBC010000016.1, read on the forward strand.
TTCTTCTTTGGTTCAAGCCTTTTGTTCCATTGCTTTGGCTTCTGTGCAGCTGGTCTGAATCTTTGTTGACTTGGGTTCAGGTAACCTTTACCCTTAGGCAAGTGGAGTTTAGGTTGCTGTCTTTGAAATATGGGTCTTTCATTATCTTCGAGGACTTGGTCTCTTTGGGTTGAGAATATCTCTGTTGAGTGTTTCTCTTCGAAGATTCCTCGATGGTTCGATGTAGATCCTTTCAAGGTTGCATTCTTAGCTTTGAGGCTTTGAAGTACTTACTGAAATTTTTCAATCGACCGCTTTCGGGTTTTCTAGCCTTCACCTGAGGTTTGGGCTTTCTAACCTGATCATTCAGTTTTACTGAAACCATAGGTCCTTTTCCCTTGTCTACAACCTTGGGCATTACTTCAGATTGAAGTGTAGGTGCATTGATTTAACAAAGATTGTCTTCTTGCTACTTGATGCAAAGATTAGGATGACCTTGTGAGGTTCCCCCGAGTGTATCCCAATCCAGATTTTATAGTGGCAGATCTTTGGTAACTCTGAATTTCATCTATTACTTTAGATGCATTATTCAATAGAGTTAACTTCTTCTGTGCACTATCCTCACAGTTCTGTAGAGTTTCATGCTTCTCAGAGAGGTCATTGAACTTAGTTACGATTATTTGAATTTCTTCAATTGGATTTCTCTAGCTTTTCGGTTAGGGTCTCTATCAACTTCTCTTTCTTCGAGAGTTGTACTTTGAACATCCGGTTCATCAATAGCTCCCATAAATGAGAAGTGATTTGAGTTTTGCTAGAAGTCTTTCCATTTTAGATTTTTACGCATTCAGTTCCTTATTCTGCTCTTGAGTTTTATTTAGCAGTCCTTGCAAAACAGCATAGTCCTTCATCAGATTCTCAAAAGAATCCATCAGGTCAAAATGACTGTTTTCAGTGGAACTTGAAAACTCTTGTGCTAGTGTAGGAGCAACAACAGAGAGAAGAAGAGTTTACCTCCTCAATGGCCATCGACGGATGTCATCACTTTCCTTTGTCGAGAATATCTCATCTGAAGAGCTAGATTCCTCTTCAGAGTGTTCTTCTTCTGCAACCATGGCCTTTTTGTTTGAGAACTTCTGGTCTCTTTTAGCTTGTCTTTCTCTTCTCTCCTTAGCACTCAATTCTGGACAATCATACTGGAAGTGACCTTTATTTTGACAATTATAGCATCTGTTGGCATCATCATCCTGATCATTTTCTTCTTTGGACTTGGAGTCCTTCTTTCTGGATGAAGATCCTTGACTTTTTAGGTCCTTCTTCTTCTTCTTGATTGATCGTCTCTAAGGTTTCTTCTAGTACCTGTGGTTCCTGTAAAAGCTTTTGTATTTTCCAAATCTATTATTAAGTCTGTCAAACCTCCTTGCCATCAGTGCTAGCTTTTCCTCAAGCTCATCCTGATGTTTGGCATGGGGGTTCTCAGACTCTTTAGTTTTACAGGTTTTATCTTTGGCTTTTAAAGCCACATTTTTACTTGATGAAGAATCATCTTTGCTTTTGTCGACCTTTTTGGATTTCTTATCAATTACAAATTCATAGGCTTTCAGCTCAGAGAAGACTTGTTGGTATGGCATTGAACTAATGTTCTTGGTGTTTTCAATCACCACTGCATGAATATCCAATTTCTTAGAAAGACCTCTAAGAATTTTCAATGCCACTTCTCTTTGTGGATATTTCTTTCCAAGTGCATTTAGATCATTCATGATGCTAGTGAATCGACTTCCAATTTGTCTATTGATTCACCATCATCCCATTTCAAAACTGTCAAACTTTCCAATTGCCACTGAAAGTTTGTTTTCTTTTTTATATGATCGTGCCTTGGCACATAACAAACTAGTGTATCCCATATCTCTTTAGAAGATATTACAGTGAGAGATCATTCCCATCACACCATCATCAATTGTACTGTATAGTGTGTCTTTTGCAATGTAGTCTAGATTGACTAACTTTCTCTCCTCAGGAGTTAGTTGGTCATCAGACTTAGGAAATTCTGCTCTAGGATCAATTCTCTCATCTTACGTTTCCTCCCGGGATTCACCACAAAGAAATTTGAATGGTCCTTGAGAAACCACTCTCCACATACGCTCATGTTTGGAATACTGGATGCCTGCATTCTCGGTCTCCATAGATCATAGTTCTCATCGAGAACATGGGAAGTTTTTAGAAGACATTTTTCCGATCTTTTGAAAAGAAAAAAAAATTTCAAACAAATAAGATCGATTCGAGATAGACCACAAGTATTTTTGAAAATAAAACTTTGGTCAACACAGCAGGTGGTCAAGTTGAACCACTGCTCTGATACCACTTGTTGGTCCCGGTTAAAAGGAGTCTTACACGTGTATGGGGGGGGAATACACGTGTTCAGTGATTTTAAAACTTTTTTTTTTCTCGAGGTCACTTTGGGTGGGACAATCTCGAAGATTAGGTTCTCGAGAAGCAGCGATCACTTTGAGTCAAAGTCTCATCGAGACAAGTGATCCGAAGTCGCTTTCGGATACCTCGGATAATCTCAACCGAGTCCCGAGTGTCGAGAGATCCCGAGTTGCTTGGATCGGATAACTAACTTCTTGAATCCTCGTAAGAGAGTTCGGTTTGGTAACTATCTGTTCTAGCTACTCAGTCGTGCGGAATGGTTGGCCCTTAGTTTATACTCGTTTTAAGCTTTGCTGAAAACCTTCCCCTTATGAAATAGTGATTAGGCTGTGATTCACTTATGTAACTTCATTGGATTGATTCCAACCGAAATATCGGTGAAAAAAGTATGCTTTCAAAAACGAAGTTGATGCAATGCGATTAAGTATGCGAGATAGGAAATCAATAAAGAACCAAAGCGGTTATAGTGGTTCGGAGACTCAAGCTCCTACATCCACTCTCCCCGACTCTTGAGAGAAATTCACTATCAACTTCGAGCTTCGACTACCTCGTAGTTTACTTACTCAACTCGGCCCTGAGTTTTTTGACTACTCCACGTAGTTTACTTACTCAACCCGACCTTGAGTTTTCTGACTACCTCCGTAGTTTACTTACTCAATCACACACAAGCTTTCAGACTACCCCTGTAGCTTACTAACTTCTCCTCTAGAGTTTTCTGACTACTCCGCGTAGTTTACTAACTCTTTACAACTCTACTCACCAACAAACACACTCCAACTACCTTCTCAAGGGTTTGGGGTTTCTTGGTTGGTTTCCAACTAGGATGAGATATCCTTTACAATGAAGCACAATGCAAAGGGTTAGGATATCTCGACTAAGCTTTGGATAAATCTTATCAAGCTAGGCTTAGTAAAGTGAGCTCTCTTCAATATAGAAGCACTTGGGAAATTCAAGGTATTTCGAGTGCTTTAACTTTTTGCAAGAATAAGTTTGAGCTCTTGAGTTGCGTATAATTTTCCGTCACCTTACAAAGTAGAAGGTCACCAGTATTTATAGGCATACACCAAGGTCACTCTTGAAAACTATCCGTTGGAGAGATAGCTTCGTGAGTTCCCTCTTATGGTGTGTGAGAAACGGCTATATTTAGGATTTGAAACTCCCTAACACGTTTTAGGCAATAGCCTTTCATGTAGCCGGTCTTCACTTTTTGCAGTCTGAAACTTTCGTACATCTAACATCTTTTTTTGGTGACTGTCCTTTGTCGATTGTCGGTATGGTGCGATGTCGTCTTCCTCTTTTTGACTTTTGTCTCGGTAAAAGGTAGACACCTTTCAATGGCTCTTTTGGTTACAAACTCTGAGTTTGATATAACCTTAACAACACTTCTGACTTAGTTCCTCTTGTCTGCATTTGAATGTCTTGGCAGCATCTATCTTTCTAAGGTATCGCGTTTCTCTCAGTATTGCATCCTTCAGATAGATATATTGATTGCCTCGGAACATTCGAGTTCATATCTTGAAGCATTCAATTACATTCTTGAGTTCTTGATAATTGCGTCTTTTCGAGATTAATGATCTTCGATACTCGGTCTTGATCTTGCGTCTTGAGTCTTACGAGTCTTGTGGTCTTCGAGTCTTGAGTTCTTCGAGTCTTGTGGTCTTCGAGTCTTTAGATTTATCTTCGACCGATATATCGAGTCTTCGTCTTTGAGTCTTGATTCTCGATTTCATATCGAGTCTTGAGACTTGGATTTTCATAATTGAAACTTCAAAGTATCTTGAAACATATCTTGAGTTCTTGAGTCTTGAACCTATCTCGAACTATATCTGCTGACTATACATTTTGCAGATATCATCCTGAATACTCTGGAACTGAATCCTGACTCATCTATCAAGATCATTCCTGAACATGTCATACTCAGGGGTTTTGGGATCTTAATCAAAATCATATAATCTTTTATTAAATTCATCTCCCAACAAGTTACCAACCACACGTGATCCTATTTAAGGAATGAAGATTAAGAAATAACGAACCACTGAGGTCTAATTCTTCCTTGTTCAGTTCTGAAGAATTTGTCCTCCTGTAGGTCCTATTCAGTGCATCAGTCATGCACTAGTGTAATCTCTTGGTCAAGACAAGCCAATCCGAGCCTTACACTTCAACCTTTTACGATGGATTGTTCATTTCCATTTAGGTCGTGAATGGTGTACTTTTAGTTACAAGGGATTGTTAATTTAATCTTCTGTGATCTGGTATCACTAAATTAACTACAATGTAACACGTACTATTTAATGAACAGTTATGCAATAAATATATGTAACATTCGATGATATTTAAAGCATCAGTGATAAATAATTTATTTCAGTAAATAAGTCCGAAATTCAGTTTTGATTATACAAAGTAAAAGCATACTTTCCAGTATAATCCCAACAATCTCCCACTTATACTCAAAGTCTGCTTTTAAGTATACTACAACATGTCTCGTGTAGTTCTTAATTCGTGACATCTAATGTCACCTACACGAACCTAATAATTTCTCCCACTTATACTCAAAGCAGATTGGCAATGGTCTTGACACCCATTCCTTCCACATGTCTCTCGAATGTATTCAGAGGCAGACCCTTTGTGAATGGATCTGCTAGGTTGTCTTCAGAAGCTATCTTTGCCACATCTATATCTCCTCTCTTAACGATATCTCGTATAAGATGGTATTTCCTTTCAATGTGTTTGATGGCCTTGTGGGCTCTTGGTTCCCTTGAATTTGCAATCGCTCGGCATTGTCACAATAAAAATGATGATTGGGCAAATTCGAACTACATTCAAGTCCACTAGGAAGTTCTTGAGTCAAACCGCTTTTTTTGCCTGCCATAATGACTACATATTCGGCTTCCATGGTAGAATCTGCGACGCATTTACGCTTGGACGCTTCTCCATGTCACGGCTCCTTCCCCATGCAAAACACACTCTGGGAGGTAGATTTTTTGAGTCTATGTCTGATTGGAAATCCGAGTCCGTGTAGCCGATGGGGATTAGACTATCTGACTGATAAATTAACATTCTACCCCGAGTTCTTTTCAGATACTTCAAAATGTTTTTAACTGCCGTCCAATGTTCTTTCCCCGGGTTACTTTGATATCTTGCCACCATGTCAACGGCAAAGTAGATATTCGGTCTCGTACACAGCATTGCATACATAAGGCTTCCGACAGCCGAAGCATATGGAATGCCTCTCATGTCATCTATCTCCTTTTGCGTCTTAGGGCACATTTTCTTGGATAGATGGATTCCATGTCTGAAAGGTACGAAGCCTTTCTTGGAATCCTGCATGCTGAATCATTTCAAGACAGTGTCTATGTATGAAGCTTGCGATAAGCCGATCATCCTTTTCTTGATATCTCGAGTGATCTTGATCCCAAGGATGTGTGCGGCCTCCCCTAAGTCCTTCATATCAAACTGTTTTGAAAGCCATGCCCTTAAGTCTGATAACACCTTCACATCGTTCCCGATGATCAGAATGTCGTCTACGTATAGTACTAAGAATACCAATGCAGTTCCGACACGCTTTTTGTACACACAACTTTCGAACTCGTTTTGATCGAACCCATAAGACTTTATAACATGATCAAAACATTGGTTCCAAGCTCTAGATGCTTGTTTGAGTCCGTAAATGGACTTCATGAGCTTACAAACTAGGTGTTCTTGGCCTTTTTCAACGAAGCCTTGGGGTTGTTGCATATAGATCTCTTCATCAAGACTTCCGTTAAGGAAAGCTGTCTTAACATCCATTTGCCAGATTTCAAAGTCGAGATGTGCAGCAATCGATAAGAGAATTTGGATGGACTTAAGCATGGCTACGGGCAAAAAAATTTCCTCATAATCGATCCCTTCTTTCTGAGTATAACCTTTCGCCATGAGTCTTGCCTTGAAGGTTTCCACCTTCCCGTCCGGTCCTTTTTTTCTCTTATACCCCACTTGCAACCAATGGGTTTGACCCCATTAAGTGGTTCGACTAGCTCCCACACTCTGTTATGAAACATAGAACCCATTTCGGCTTTCATTGTTGTTTGCCAAGAATCTGCATCCTTGGCTTGGATTGCCTCGTCATATGTCCATGGGTCTGATTCGTCTTGACCGGGGATCAAGTCCGAGGACTCTCCTATTCCCATGAATCTCTCGGGCTGTTTCACAACCCTCCCACTACGACGAGGTTCCGGTTGTGTAAGTGTGTCGTTTGTTATGTCATCTTGTGCAGTTGGCACTGAGGTTAGCCCCCTTAGCTCATTTAAGGTAATCTCACTTCTGGGTCTTCTTTCGTTCATATAGTCTTCTTCCAAAAATCTAAAGTGGGTGCTCATTACCACCTTTTGATCTTCGGGACCATAGAACATACACCCTTTTGTTCCCTCGGGGTATCCCACAAACAACCTTAATTCTGATCGAGGATCCAATTTACCGGCTTCCTTGTCCAACACGTAGGCCGGACACCCCCAAATCTTCATGTGTCTCAAACTGGGCTTGCGCCCGGTCCACAATTCTTTGGGAGTTTTGGGAACCGATTTGGATGGCACCAAGTTCAGAATGTAGGTTGTTGTTTCCAAGGCATGACCCCAGAACGACTTGGGAATATCAGCATAACTCATCATAGATCTAACCATTTCCAAAAGAGTTCTGTTTCTTCGCTCTGCAACCCCGTTTTGTTGAGGGGTTCCGGGTGCAGTTAGCTGGGATGCAATCTCTTCATCAGACAAGTAGTTCAAAAACTCATCGCTGAGGTATTCACCTCCACGATCGGATCGTAGAGACTTGATACATTTTTCCCTACGATTCTCTGCTTGAGCCTTAAATTCTTTGAATTTCTCAAAGGTCTCAGATTTATGCTTCATAAGGAAAATATAATCGTACCTTGAGTAATCATCAATAAAAGTGACGAAATACTCATAACCTCCTCTTGCTTTGGTTGAAATTGGACCACATACATCTGTGTGAACGATTTCTAACACTTCTTTGGCTCTATTCCCCTTGGCTCCGAATGCCCTCTTGATCATTTTACCCTCCAAACATAGGTTGGAATTGGTTCAACTTGGAGAGACTCCAGTGAACCTGCTTCTTCCAACCTTTGGATCCTCTTTGGATTATTATGTCCCAATCTTAGATGCCATAGAAGTGTCTCGTTCACGTTTTCTTTTATCGGAAACAGTTGATGTGTTATAGGATGCATTTCGTGGGTGGTGTGCACAGTTAATTGTATAGAGATTTTCCATCAATGTCCCATAACAGATACACTCATCATTTTAAGAAATGATTTCATTCTTATTAGAAGAAACTAAGTGTCTATTAACAGAATTTTAGAAACTGAAAGTGAATTCTTTCTAAAACTGGGAACATAAAGAACATCTCTTAAAATTAGAACTCTGTCTTCAAAAAGACTGGTGCACTTCTCCCACTGCTTCAGCTGCCACTCTCGTAGCATCGCCCAGTGTGATGAGGATCTCACTGCCACTAAGTTGCCGGATCAGTTTGAACCCGTGAAGCAAACATGATTAGTGGATCTCGCATCAACCACCCACGAATGAGAAGTATACTCCGCTGAACAAGTTTCAACAACTAGTTCGTGAGAATTACCTTTCTTTCCGTCCCTTTTGGGGTTGGAACAGGCAAACCTCCATTGTCCTCTTTCACCGCAACTTAAGTACTTCCTCTTTGGATTTTCCTTGACACCACCAGCATTCGTCATCTTATCATTGCCCTTGGCAACAGTTGAGTCTGATTGCTTATGGTCTTTGGTCACCTTCTTCTTCTTGCCATCCCTTGGCCTAGAAGATGAAGACGGACCACTTGCCGTCAAAGCTTGAGTTTGGTGCCCTATCAACATCTCTGCCGAGACCAAAGCTTGCAACAAATCAGCTAGCGAAGCAAAAATTGCTCAGAAACTTTTGGGCAGAGAGTGAAATACCAAATTCATCTGAGTCTCCAGATTATAATCTGCACTCAGAACCTCAAGTTTGTTCAGATGGGCCATCAATTTTGAGGACGTAATCCCTTACGGGTTTGTCCTCCACCATTTTCAGCGACGACATCTCTCACAAGGTGATCTGACAAGTCTCGCATTTTTGACTCGTTAGTTGGCTCATCTGATTTTGGTGTGTCAAGAATCCACTTGTGCTTTTGTGCAGTGAGGACAATTTTAATTTTTCGTTTCCAATCAATATATTTTCCATACATATTGTATTGACTTTAAGTATATAAACAGTGGATTAAAAGGTAACGACATGCTGAACTGAAATAAATAATAATATGCATAAGCTTAAATATATCACAAGGTTCGATCACATGCATCATATTAAAATCTCAAAAAAAAAGTATGAAATCAGCCAACATCTCAAAACAGTTTAAATAAGCCACGTGGGGTGGGTCATTATTTAAACACATTCAAGCAGGTTACAAACAAGAACAGTTACTAACCTTTAATATCCAGATTAATAGTTGGCTCTCACTTGACCAATATAAAATTGACAGGGACTTCGGGGAAGTATATGCATATCAATGTTATACCTAAGTAATAACATGATTAAATACAGAATTATTATTTCGCTTTGAACGAGCCTCGTGGGGAGGGTCATCGTCGCCACTAGTAATAATTCACAATCATTCATTTGGAATTCATTCATGTGAAAGCTAACTTTTGACCGTCCCGTGGGAGGAATTTCTCCAAAAGAATTCACAAATAAATAAATCATGTAGGTCAAAATTAATTCAATTTTATTATCCGGAATAAAATTGTCAATTAATTATTTAAACATACTTAGTATTTTTTTATGGTGAGATTTTTCATTGGGCAACTCTCATGCAAACACATTTAAACAAATTAAATAAAGCATAAGATAACACAATAATAAATCAAGCAAAGCGGAAAAATAAACATATTGGGCACAAATTATCCAATTGTCATGGTTTGATTTTTCTTGGCGATTTTGAAGAAAAGCATATCTTGATTTCTTCCCGCTCGTCGTCTCGAAAAGAACTCCGTCTCGAAGCATGCGCCAAGTAGCTCACGGTAGGGATTCACCCCGCGCTCCGGGCGGCCCACTTGGCCGTCGGCCTCGGCACACCTCGCGGGCCCAGCCCACCCGAGCCTCAGCACGCCTCGGCAGGGTTCGGTAATACCTCGCTGACGGCGGCGTACCCCAGCTGGCGGCTTCGCCCGCCAGCGGAACTTGGCGGCGCCGCCGTCCCGCTTCGCCCCTCGTCGCCCGTCCAGCGAACGCGCGCCGCGCTGTATCTGCGCCCTCCCGCCATTGCATGGCCTGATCTCGCGCGCGCTCGGCCCTCGGCCCTCGGCCTCGCCCTGCGCCCGTGCGTACCTACGTGCGTCCGCATCGGGCGCATGTCTCCCTTGGCATGTTTCGCGCGACGCATGCCCTACGCCCGGTTCTGGATTTTATCCTTTAATTCTTCGTCTCCGCCTCCGTTTCCGATCCGGTTACAATTTATTTACAAAAATAAATAAACCTAGATCTAGACTAGTCTATTACATTGATCAAATCAAACAAATCCTAATCTACTCGTGGATTTTCTCACGAGGCAAAACAAATTCGAACGAATCGAATTAAAAACCACAATTTATATGCATGCATAAATAAACACATTAAATTCCATGACAATTGGATACCTGCAAAAAAGATCTAGCAATTCTACTATCCAATTTCAAATTTAATGACAACGAATTAAATTACAATTTAAAATTCAGAGCCCGAAACCGTGGCTCTGATACCAGTAGTTGGGGAATAATTTGCACGGATCTATTCGGGATGAATATTTAAATACAAATTTAATTCTTATAATTATTACTAGCATGAATTAATCCTATATTAATTCAAATAATAATCCAACAACAAATCATGCATATAATCAATTCACGTAAATCCTACGCATGCGGAAATTCTATGAGTTTACGTGAATATACCTCTTGGGACGGCAATGGTCTTGTTGATTAGACACACCAAAAGAACTTCCCAAGTATTCCCTTAATCCTTGCTCGACTCTCCGGTGGTAGGACACTTGCGAACAATTAACAAAAGGAAAATAAACTTTGTTGCACCACCTTTGTGGATTTACTAATTTTTCCAGCACATGGAATTGTACTTGGGAATGAAAGAATCATCCTCTATTTATAGAGTAGAGGTGGTCGAATTTTTAGGGCAAAAACAATGTGGGAAAATCTTTTCTTGATCTCCAAGAAATCTTGAATATATCTCCTATATTCTTTTTCCCATAATTATAAAATCCCACCTCCTCTTTGTTATGGAATATTTTCAAAATATTAGGTCAAGATTCCAAGATTTGGATCTTCTTGAATTTATGAGATATTTTTGTATTTCAAGAAATACATATCTTTCATAATATCTTTTCAAGAAAATCAAGAAAATCTTTCTTGCCCTTTATATTTCAAGATTTTCGAAAATTGCTATATGGATACCCAAGTGGGAGATTTCTTGAATTTAATGAGATAATCTTGTATTCCAAGAATACATATCTTCATTCCATAACAAAATTCAAAGAAAATATTTCTCCCCTTTTAATCCATATTTTTCGAAATATTGAGGAAAAATAAGGCAACAATATTTATTTTATTTTAAACACCTTTTTTCAGTTATTGGACTATATGTTGGGCTACTTAGGGGGCCTTTAGGAGAATTAAGATTGGATCTTCCAATGGATCTTGAATTATCAATATTGAGCCACAATATTATTCAAGCCCATAAATATTAATTAATCTCACTACATAATTAATATTGCACTATCCATCTTAACCCATATTACAGTCAATATGGCTCCCGGTTATTATTTCCCGTGTTTAAGATTATCTAGCCCATTAATTAATTCAAGCCACTGAAATAGCTTTCCGTTAATTAATATCTTTTGTCCTTGGTCAAGGAACGGTTCAACATTATTATCCATACCGGAAACTAGTTCCACTTGCAAGATTTGGTATGATAAAGCTTATGAACCTCCCAAGGGGGCAAATCGAACAAGCGTACTTGCACACGATTCTCCGTATTAAATCTTAGCAATCACATGTGACCAATAATATTGTCCAAGATAAAAAGTATTGAATCTCGTTGATTCTCTAGCCATGATAAGTCAAAGCAATAGTTACCAACCACACGTGATCATATTTAAGGAACGAAGATTAAGAAATAACGAACCACTGAGGTCTAATTCTTCCCTGTTCAGTTCTGAAGAATTTGTCCTAATATAGGTCCTATTCAGTGCATCAGTCATGCACTAGTGTAATCTCTTGGTCAAGACAAGCCAATCCGAGCCTTACACTTCAACCTTTCACGATGGATTGTTCATTTACATCTAGGTCGTGAATGGTGTACTTTTAGTTACAAGGGATTGTTAATTTAATCTTCTGTGATCTGGTATCACTAAATTAACTACAATGTAACACGTACTATTTAATGAACAGTTATGCAATAAATATATGTAACATTCGATGATATTTAAAGCATCAGTGATAAACAATTTATTTCAGTAAATAAGTCCGAAATTCAGTTTTGATTATACAAAGTAAAAGCATACTTTCCACTATAATCCCAACATTGACCTCAAGTCAAAGGAGTATCGCATCGCTCCCAATAACCGAGACACCCGTAGACACATATAATTGAACTACATCAAACGGTTTCTCGGATGGGTATACCAATACGCTCTAAGGTATTTGTGCATCCATCATGAGATACCTAGTATCTCGTAGTAAGTGAAATCTTACTACACTCTCTAAGAGTATGATGCAGATCGTACACCAATATCCATTGCATCATCAATATCCATTTTCTTGATGATCCTCGATTGGGGCTATTTAAGAATCATGCTTAAGTCATTTGAGTTCTCACTCACTCAATGACAGCAGTGACTCAAGGGAACACATATAAGAATAAATGCAAACAATCAAACATAATATTCTAATGAGTGTAACGTCATACATTTAATATTAAACAAACAATAATATTAAATCAATACTGGATATTATCTGAGTATTATGTCCTTACAATGGATTGTCTCTAGGACACTAACACTAAAACTCTGATCTCCATATTCTATTGTATTTATTTTAATATAACACTTGCAAGTTATAAATTAGTACAATTTTAATTTTTTATGAATAAATATTTATTTTTTAATGTAACATACAAAATATAAAAGAAATATGCATAAATCAATTTAACGGTTGAACCGCCGGTTCAACTGATCCAACCAGTTGGACCGACAACTGATGTCTAGACCGGTTTGATCGTCGATTCGGTTATGAAAACACTGATTGTCCACTTGCAAAATTGAAAATTAAATAGGAGAAAATAAACACAATAGCCAGTAACTTACAACTTATAAGTCAAAGCAAGAAAATGATAAGTTTTCCCGTGACATTCTTCTCTTCCCATAATATGTCCAACAATATTGATCAAACTTATGGCTGCATTTCTTGTTTCCACATTAACATCACTTGTTCTTCATCCTTACTCTTGATTCTCGAAGTTTCTCCGCCACCTCCGTCTCTGCGGTTTGGCCACCCTGAAATTGAAGGGTTGCCACCATAAAACCAGCTTTATCTACTTACACATATAAGCTCATGAAGCACAAACGCCACTTCATTCATAATTACCAAATTCAAGAATAGTGTGAACTTTTAATTTGAGGCCTTTTTTGAGGTGTGGTTAATCCGTTTAGAGTGCCTCCTCCACGCTACACAACGCGGAGACAACAAGCAAAACGACAAGGACCTCATCAATCAAATCGTAGCTTTCTACGTTGAATACTTTGCATCAAAAGAAAAAGTTGCACAAGAAAACGTTTTTCTAGTTATCTCTCCAACTTGGATTACCTCCTTCGAGAGAGCCCATCTCTGGATAGGCGGGTTTAGGCCGTGTTTGGCGTTCTGTCTCGTTACCAACAACGTGACTGATCTGACAGATGATCAGTCCTAGAGGATCGATAAATTGATGGAAGAGATTAAGGTGGAGGAGACACAAGTTTCAGATGAGCTCAATAGAGTTCAAGAATGGATTGTAATTAAAAGTGTCACCTTTTACACACTAAAGTATCACTTGCTAGGAGGAGGCCCAACGAGTGGACAATTTAATATGGGTAGAGTTGCTTTCAGCGGGAGCGTAAGCCTTTCGCCTCTGACACTGTGAAAGAATTTCATCTCATCTAAAAGTCTGAACAGGATGTGAAATTAATTTGTCTATATTATTTCTCTGACACATATTCATCATCTGCAGGTATCTCCTCCGATTATAGAGTTGTTAAGGCACTCGAAAAGGGTGCGGGACGGAGAGGAGAATAAGATGGATTCAGCCATTGATGGTTGAAGATGGCAATGGAAGGTGTGGTAGATTGTGCAGATTATGAGAGAAAGAAAGTAGTTGGGGTTTTGATATTGGAGATACTCAAACCTGCTCAAGCTGTGAGGTTTTTAGCAGTTGCAGTAACTCTGCAGCTCAGACTTCGCAGGTGGGGGATGCTCAAGAATAATTCACCTCACACTCTGCACTCTAGCTACCTACAAATAACTCTATTTTTGTTTTCTATTTATAGTATTGTTTAGTGAAATTCTATTTTTATTCCCTAATAGGGACTTATTTCTTGTTACAACTCGCTCAGCCTTTCATATAAAATAAATTATATATGTAAAAAAGGAAAGAAAAAAAAATTGGGGTTGGAGGTGATGCTTTCTAGGTGCAAAGTTGCTGGATGGATTTAATTTAGAAAGTCGATTGGACCGTAGCTTTGGGCTTCCAATTTTTCAGTCTTGATTTGAAATTTTGCTTCTAAGTGGCTCAAAATATGCTGAAATTAATAGTCTCATCTTTCTTTTATTTTTCAATCCAAGGGCCGATTTGGTTGGAAGTAATGGAAGGGGTAATAAGAATTATTCATATTAATATTGTTTGGTAATTTTGATGTGTCCGCAATGAAAATATAAGTAAGTAATTGATTATCTTACTTTCATCACTCACTTCACCCCCCTAACATGATGTCCATTGTTGACTTTTTAACCAAGCAATAACAATGCAATCAATAACTTCATAGTGATTAACTCATCAATGATACCCATTACCATTAACATTATCATTCCTGAGTCATACCAAGCGCGCCCTTAGTTTGTTTCTCGAGTTCTCATTCAATTGATCTCAATAAATAATAAACTCGTCTTCTGCTCCAAAAAGTCTCATTTTTTTCATATTAAATGAAGCACTATCGTTTTTTATATCAAGTGCAACTAATCAATTTATTATAAATAAAACGTTAAAATCTATCAGATGAAGCAAAATATACATGTAAATTTCAAGTAATTTTCACATTGATTATCCTTAAAACACATAAAATTGATACTTTACTACTAGGATAAATTCATTTTCATTTATCTATTTGTAAATATAAATTTATAACTTTTAAACTAATTAATTTTTTTTACCTTTTTGAGGCTTCGGAGACACAGGAGCACATCCTCACTCAGTGCAGGTTCACTCGTTCTATTTATACTTCTATCTCTAATATCTTTAGTGTTCAGCTTTGCTATGATACATGCTTCTTCGACTTGGTTTTACAGGCACAGCAGCTACCTCAGAGCAAGCAGATACATAACCTCTGGCGCCTCACGTTTGTCATGATGGTTTGGGCTATTTGGTCGACTTGGAACAAGGTTGTTCACGAGGATATTGCTACTTCGCACCATGGGTGCATGACTCTTATTCTTAGCTTGGTTCGTGAGGCACATCACTTCAAGCTTGGTTAAATCACGGGATGGAGGACTATTTGATTTCCGGAGGTCTGCGACTTCGAACGCCCCCGACCACCAAGGGCGACTCATCGTGGTCAGATGGAGGCCTCCCCGGGGTGCTACAAGCTTAACGTGGATGGAAGTATTGCTAACGGGAATATTTATGCTGGTTGCGTGGTCCGGAACTCACGCGGGTGGTTTGTTGCTGCTTTCTCGGTTACTCTAGGCCAGGGTATTGCCTTGGACTCAGAGATTCTTGCGGGTATGCATGCGGTTGTCTTTGCTAGATCCATGGGTTGGACGCACCTTTGGATTGAGTCTGATAGCACGATTGCAGTCAAGGTCCTTACTAGCAGTGGGAGAGATTTGCCATGGCGGATTAAGGTCAGCTGGCCAATCGACAGGTCTCCCTCACTACATCACACATCTTTCGAGAGGGGAACTCTATTGCAGATAGATTAGCGAAACTACATAGAGATGATGTATGGATCGGGGGTTGTCCCGACATCCTTGCTGACTTACTTTTTTCTGATGTGAATAAGGATTACTTCCACCTTTCGAAGTAATTCTTTGTTTAGAGGAGTTACCCTTTTTCCCTTTGCTAGGGGTTTTGCCCCAAGGGGGGTTTTACCCTAGCAAGGTTTTTAGTGGGCCTCCGGCCTCTGGTACGACCTGTGTACTTATGGCTTTAGGTTTTTATTTTCCTTTTTATTTTAGGTGCAGCTTATTTATCTGTCATTGCATTCATTTTGTCTATGAGTCGATTTCTCATTAATTTTGTTTATGTGTCGTTTGCTGATGGAGTTTCTCTATGATTTACATTTGTTTTGGACAAATTGTAAAAATAGGACTTATCTTTGCCACTTATTGCATTTTGAGGACCCAATTTTCGACTTTTGCAGGGTAGGTACTGAACTATAAATTTGTTGCAAAAAAAAAGAACACGGACAATTTTAAATACAAAACAACGAGTATTTCCGCCAATTCATATACCACTTTTTATAAAATAATGATCATTTTTCAAAAAATAATTATTACAATAAATACTAATAATGGGTTAATGACTACTAATTAATTTTGATTAAAGGTAAAATAAATTTATTAAATGTATCAAGGACAATCAGTACTCAAATAATGATAGACGAGAACTTATAGAAAAAATACCGAATAAAAAGTTTGAAGAATTACAAAGAAGAATAATTAATTAATTATTAAGTGACTTTGGTCTGAAGGCAAATTAAAGTAATTATCCGGTGCAATTAGTTCACATGTTAAAAAAAATCAAGAAAGTGAATTTGTATAAAATAATTAAAAGTACAAAACTTAACAATAAATAAGGGAGGCAAGCAAGAGAAATGTAGATGCTCTGTATTTGTCGTGTTCCACTAGTAGATTCAGTTTAATAAAAAAGTATTATTTTGAAAACAATAAATAATATCACCATTATCGACTAGGTTTCAATAAAAAGATACAATTTCCACTAATTTCCACTAATCACATACTTTAATCAACTTGAAACGAGAATAAACACTTACTATATTCTAGATTTCATTGTTGAGACCTCCTGCATTATCGGGACTTCATGTTTTCCAACTCATTTGACCATGAATAAGGGTGGCATACCGTACCGTACTGAAAATACTGACGCATGTTGTATACTGTATTGAAATTTTTTATATTTAAAAAATCATACTGATACCGTACCAAAAAATTTCTATACACCAAAATTTGGCAAATCGAAAATTTGGTAAATGAAAAATATTTATAGTTGTGTTATCGAAAATCTCGATTATACAAAATTTTCGAAACGATATCTATATATATCGCCCCGTGTTGAAATTTTGATATACTATTTCATACTGAAATATCTGTATACAAAATTTTTTTAACGAAAT